>JAOWCC010000577.1:100521418-101739614 GCA_030867875.1 Actinernus sp. WN-2022 | reverse complement strand
GTCATTGGCTGTTGACTGCGTACACCCCTGGGGCCGGGTTCTGATGGTCTACTGATAGGTGAATACAAAGTCCGTTGTCAGTTAAACTTTCGGCTATTTGACAATTTGTCAGTTAAGAATTCGTAAATAATTTATCAATCCGCTCTCATATAACACAAAGCAAACACTGAACTGATCGAGTTTGAAATATCGTAAACTCGCTAAAGAAATTAGAAATAGAAGCTGGAATATCGTAAACAATCGGACCTGTTTTTGCAACACCGTAATATGAACCTGTACTGTCGAGAAAGTAGAACATTGTGAATGCTGAATATGTTTGGATTAGTTTTGGTCTCCAGAATGGTAAAAAATTGTCTGACTAATTTATGCAGCCTAGAAATAAATCGGCGCTCACTATCATGGAGTCACTTCAGTAAGAAGTTCATACAGTGTAACACAACACACTGAACCTCATGCTCAGTACCCTGTAACACAACACACTGAACCTCATGCTCAGTACCCTGTAACACAACACACTGAACCTCATGCTCAGTACCCTGTAACACAACACACTGAACCTCATGCTCAGTACCCTGTAACACAACACACTGAACCTCATGCTCAGTACCCTGTAACACAACACACTGAACCTCATGCTCAGTACCCTGATTTCCCCCGGGGGGAGGGGAGGGGGGGGGGGGGGGGGGGGGGGGGGTTCTTCAAGGTAAAGGGGTGACCGTCGGAAAAACCTTGGAAAATACCCTATAAATACCAAACCGTGAAAAATTTCCACCCTAAAATGTACCTCATGGTCTAAAAATCACCCTAAAAATGGATTTCGCTTGGACAACCCTAGCCTGCTATGCAGACGTATTTTTCACTCTCATAAATTCGAAGAAAAAAGTAACGTCTGCTTACCCGAGCGCTTAATTAGTTTCCAATATGCAAACAGACGTCAGCACGTTTGTTTTATTTTCTGCCCAATCAAATCCATTGTTAGGATTTTAGTGAATTGGCGCGCCAGTGAACACTCTCCTATGATTGGTCAATGGCAAATGTATTGTCTGAATACTTTTAATGTAACATTACGTCACTTCCACGATATGGAAGGTAAAATCTATTGGTCCATAACACAACGAGGTGTGCATATTGAAACTAATTAAGCGTTCGGGTAAGCAGACGTTACTTTTTCCTTCGAATATATGAGGCTAGGACAACCCCTAAAAAATACTCAATCGCTGATTTCAAACCCTAAAAAAAAAAAAAAACGACGATCACACCCCCCCCCCCCCCCCCCCCCCCCCGGGGCAGAGGTTGGGGTAAGAACTGAAACACAGAGAGATGAACAGCCTGCTACACTACAGGATCTAGGAACACCCGAACACCGAACACGCAGTTTGATCTGATGAGATGTTCGCTGAGACTGCTCAGCACACGTGTTCCCGTGAGCCATTTAGTAGTTTTGGCGGAAGCTTATTCGGTTGACCTTTTGGTTGTGCAACAGTGTGCCTGTAAGTGCTAGCGTTTGAGGTTTTGTACTAGTAGTGGTTGAATAAAATCCTCTGAAAAACGCTTTAACTTTCCCTTGTGTGGTTATTATAACGGGAGCAACAGTCAACTTACCTCATTTTCGAGGCTGCGAAGATCGACACGAAGTGAATCTCGCTGGTCCTGTTTAATAAAAAAAACAAGACTACATATCGACAGAAAAACTTACAAATCACCCAGTTATAAACACTTAGGTCGATTAAGTATATCACTACGACCTTCTTGACTGGAATATAAGACTTGGACCCTTGAATTTCACTCTTTCTTTGGACATACTAACTACAACTCTAGAATTCGAGATCCTAACTAACTCACATATAAGTGTCACTCTAGACTGACAAGCAGCTAATTCAGTCTATCCTCTAGTTACCAATCAATATCCAGATACATTGTTCAATCGAGGGTAAGTGAATTTTACGATTCCAAATGAAACCAAAGTCCATTAAAAAGTGGTTGCGATGAAATGTAAACAGATAGCCATTGCGTGTGCTGGCAGGAGCGTATACCTGTCACTCTAAGAATACACGCATTGTTTACCTTTTCAAATGTGGCACAAAAGAACTGAAGACGAAGAGCACTGATATGTAAATAGTAATTTAACACTGCAGGGGTTTGCTTTTAATAACAGAAAATTATAAAGCCAAATAAGCACAGGGCCTTATTATCTTCGAGCGTTTTCTTAACTTCACTGATGTGAATACAATGATCAACATGAGCCAATTGCCTCCATCATACCCAGTCTCTTGCTGTCAGTCGCGCGCTGGGTATAATTTAAACACAGATACTGGAGTACAAGGGAAAAGAATGGTCCCTCAAAAAGTATAGGCAAAAATTCAAGCAAGTCTCGAAATCTCGGCGTTTCAAAAAAGAGTCAAGGGTCTCGGCGAGTCTCGGATTTGACCATTCTATACCCTAGTACTACCGCTTGACATATCGGATCACAGTCTAATGCAACCCTCAAGCTAAATAGCAAAAAAAAAAAACCAAAAGTTATACGCATTAGAAATTTTAAGCACTTTAACGAGAAAGATTTTAAGTCTGATATTGAGCGAACACCATTTCACGTTTCCACCGTATTTGAGGACAATGATGACGCCCTTTGGGCCTGGGAACAATTGTTTAAA
Source organism: Actinernus sp. WN-2022 (assembly GCA_030867875.1). Taxonomy (NCBI): domain Eukaryota; kingdom Metazoa; phylum Cnidaria; class Anthozoa; order Actiniaria; family Actinernidae; genus Actinernus; species Actinernus sp. WN-2022. The sequence continues at coordinate 101,736,963 of JAOWCC010000577.1, read as the reverse complement.
GCGTATGTGATCTCCACGCTCCTTATAAGGACGTGAAAGTGCGAAGCGTGTTGTCCCCATGGATCAATAACACAATAAGGCTCAAAATGAATTGAAGATTCAAAACATTCAAGAAAGCCATAGAAACAAAGGACGCCGAGAGGTGGGCTGATTACAAGGAACTACGAAATGAAATCATATCGGACATCAGAAACGCTGAAGCAGCTTATTTCAAGGAGAAACTTAATGAAGTAAAGGCCACTGCTGCCTATTGGAACCTACTGTCCAGGGCCGGGTTGTTCAAAGCCCGATTAGTGCTAATCCAGGGTTAATTTCCATGACAACCAATAGGTTCTGTGCAGAGTTAATCCAGGATTAACACTAATCGGGCTTTGAACAACCCGGCCCAGAGCTACAAATCCCAAAGTCCGAAAAGTAATCGGACCATTAAACGCGATAATGAAAGCCTGGCAGTTGAAGATAAAGAGAAGCTAACCTAATGAACAGTTTCTTTTCTACTATTTGAGAGAAATTGGCAGATACCATCGAGCCACAACAGGTACCCAGACATGTAAAAGAAAAGCCAACCCCTTGTATGTACGATGCGCGATTATCGTATAAGGAAGTCGAGAAGAAACTTAATGTGCTGAAATCAAATAAAGCGACGGGCCCCGATGGTGTTTCGCTACTTAAAGCGGCTGGATTGTCTTCCGCCGCTCCATTGACTAACTTATATTTATGTAGCCTAAGAGATGCCAGAGTTTACAGCGACTGGAAAGTAGCCAGATTAAATCCCGTATTCAAGAAAGACGATGAGTCGGACAGGGGGAACTACCGCCCGCTAAGTGTACCGAGCAAAATTCTAGAATAATGCATCACCGACACAATTGTAGAGCATATTTTCATGCATAACCAGCTCGTAACCGACTATCAGTGGACTTATCGTAAGGGACACTCTACCGACTTATTATTGGTGCACCTTACGGAGACCTGGAGACGGGCTATCGACTGCAAACTCGTCGTGGGTGTGGCCTTTATCGACTTTCAAAAAGCCGGCTTTGACAGCATCTCTCAAAAAGTCCTAATTCACAAGCTCGAGCATAATTTTGGCATTAAGGGAATCTGCTTGATTGGCTAAGAGATTATCTTAGTGAGAGTAAACAGTTCACCGTTATTAACGGAGAATCGTCCGAGTACGCCATCATAACGTATGGAATTCCGAAGGGTCTGTGCTGGCGCCGAAACGTTTCACTCTCCACACGAGTGACTTACCCGAGGCAGTGGTCTCCGGATCTCTTTATATGTATGCTGATGATATTACCATGATGCTCGCGTTTCGGAGTGGATCAGCTGCGCGCTCGAGAGAACCAAGTATGGCGATTGGACAACTCTTCCTCAGAGGAGAGTGATCACCCAAGACGGGCCTTTTTCAACCAATCAGAACACGGGAAATTTTTCACGAATTTTCTCTCGAGAATATCCATGAAAGGGGAAAATATTGCTCTGTGCGCCCAGAATATTGGAGTTTAGAAGCTAAAATGGATGTTTATCGACAGAATATTATCAGAAGATCAGCTATGTGAACTATCACTTCAAGGTAAGAGGGATTACTGGTATTTTTTATTTGTGAAAGTGAAGCCTTCATATTTTTCTTGATTTCGAAAAATAAAAATTTAGCCCATTTTCATCCTTCCATATCTAAGGAAACGATTAAGGAAACCTATTTCATTTTTCATTGATCAATGCTTTAGTCCATGTTAAACAATTTAAACCACAAGTACCCCCTTGAACCTCCCACCGTTTTCTTGCGATTTTGCATTTTCTGCGGCCATGTTTGACACAATACGGCCAAACAAGAACGACGCGTGAGTAGTGTGTAGCAACATTCTAAACGAAAAATGGCTATAAAACACTTTATATAAGACTTATGACTATTCATAAATATCTGGGAACGACTTCTTTGTATCGAGTACCCTGACAGATACGTTTTAATAATTCATTTTCTCATTTTTGTAATACGAACATTCCAAAACATTCAACAAACCTGCGCCCTGCTGAACCAAATTGGATCTCAAATCACTCCTTGTTCGAGTAAAACTGTTAAGGAGCATAAATTTATTCATGAAAAGTCTGATACCAATACTGTATTTGTCTGCTAGGTATTGTCAAGTATCTACTAGTGGTCAGCATGATCAGAGACAGTAATTCAAGGACCTGAGCTGTTGTATCAAGGGGGGGGGGGGACTCTTGTTTATGTACATGTAGCTTGTTTACCATTTACAGACATCCTGGTCGGTCTGAGTTTGTGTATACAAAAGTTTACATATGGAATTTCCGTGTAAAAACGTTTACCATTTGTACCAGATGAAAAAATATCGGCATAAGGCCTGGAACTGGTACGACCGACTGGGAATTGTAAATTGACTAATTTTTGAGATGTGCCATTAATTAATTATTTTTCTACCGTACAAACCGAAAAAAACTTTTACCATTTACATTCCAACCGAAATTTCCAGAATTTTCGTGTAAATGGTAAACAATCGTAGTGTTTATAACGTGAGTGGGAGCATTTTATTGGCCTATACAATCTCGAACTGCTGGAGCTGGAGGTGAGAGATTGTTTAGACCGATACAACACTCACACAAATGTTGTAAACTATACTTGTTAATTATGAAACTTAAAATATTGTGTGGTTCCAGAAATTATCAGACAGGGGTTACGTCCATGCTATATATTTCCAGAGGATTTTCCAAGCGAAATTTAACTCGCCAAACAAGTCACGAGTGGCATAAAATATAAATCTTACTGATCATTGAATCGAGAGAATAAAAGTTGCAGTCATTTTCTTGCCAGCTTCCTTATTTGTTCTAAAATCTACAAAAACAATACATTATTGTGTCACTCTAAAGAGTGTGTGTATGTATAGTTTATGCATGTGATTGTGCAAAGCAGAGCTGTAATCCAATATGGCTGACTGAAAAACCATATTGGTGCCTGCATTACCTTGACTTCACTACAAGATGGCTACGAGGGGGAAGTTGACGTTTAATTAGCTCAAGTTTTCAGTATTCGCTATATTGATGAACTCTAAACGCCTAAGAACTGGACTGAAATAGATCTTTAAATCTTTTAATCTTTAAATTGTACATAATCTTGGGGAATGTGAGAGCCAGAAACTCTAAAAATATCAAGGAAAAGTCTTTCCAAAAATGCTGGATTTCAAATGGTAATTACGCAGACACCATCAGGTCCATGTTAGTACAACAAGGTTCTACAACAAGGTATTTCTGGAGGGGTGGGGGAAAAATCCTGGGGTAGGGGGGATTCTTAAGATACATCCCTTCCATGGGAGGGGTATGGATATTTTCTGGAACCACACGAAAAATACATGAATTTTGATAATAAACGTAAATAATTGAGTTCAGCTCTATATGGTTTACCAGTCATGCGCAGTGTAAACAAAAACAGCTCCCACATTGATTAGACAGTCTATGCGTTAATAAAAAAGTTGTACATCTGTGTCATGGACATTTCATTGAACTGGGATAGGGGAAGTCAGTGATCAGTTGAGACCTCCCTCCAACAGATCCTAGCTACCATAGTGCTTGTTGGATACAGAACTGACAACACTGATGTTTTATTAGTCATGTTCTGTATCAAACAAACGCTAAGTATGGACTGTAAAGGGAACATGCTGTTTCAATAAAAAAGATGATTTACGATGTAATTATCATATTCTGTGTATGTTTCATCGTTGCCTTGCATATTAGACTTTTGTCCATTATATTTATACTAGTTTTATATTTGTAAGTACAAGTTAACCTTATTTTAATTACCACCCCCAGAAATAGAAATTACTGAAAGAAAAATAAAAGAAACAGTAATTTGATCCAGTATAGTCTGTCAATAATAATTGCAAATGAATATAGTTCATCACTGTAGCACAAACTAAAACTGAAGTATGCAGCCCTCTATACCAATTCGTGTTAGAGACTGAAATATTATAATAGTGATTTTACTCAACCCATGAAATAGATATTAGACTAATCGACACAGACTATTAGACCCTAATTCCAATGTTTTCTTTTGTTTCTATTCTGAATATTATTATTTTTGTTTACTGGGTTAAGGAAGACCACTGTAACATCCAGCAATGACACACCCCCCCCCCCCCCCCCCCCCCTTGAACATGGAATATACCGCACGTCATGTGCAACATTGTGCATTATTAAAGGAAAAAATAGAAAAATTATAGTAAAAAAATCCCTCACATTGTTATAAACTAAATACTAATAGTTACATAAACATGCAAAGATGTGATAAAACACTCGGACAAATGCCATTTCATGCATCTTGCAGTCAATATGCATAATTTTTTTATATTAAAATGTAACAAGGAAACAAGAGCGCTTATTCGGACCCCGCCACGCTTGCCCATTTACAGGCCTAAATATCGCTGAATAACTCTAGTTAATTTCATATGGTTATAACGCGAACAAACATCGTGTGGCCGATAATAGGTATTGCTTGGACGATAGTGGGTTAATCTGGCCGATAATATAGGCTTGTCAACAACGGACATGTTCAGTCGATTTTCAGGGAAAATAGTGAAATTCGAAAGGAACGTAGCTACAACTACTAAAGATCACGAAGGAAGAAAAACATTGGCAATAGCCCTCTTCGTTATACGACTAGTAGCGATCAAAGTAAAGTGGTCGATAATAGATTAAATTACAAACGAAAATCGCCGAACATTTAGCAGTATCAAGCCTTCAATCACCATGGTTTATCGCCAAAAACGTAGCTCGTTCACTGTAATCAACTTTCCAAAGGATGCGAGGCATGTTCCTGAGCTATGTCTGTGCCAATTTTCAGCGAATTTCAGCAAAGTTTTACCTAACAACCCCATTATTTTATAAAGACTATAATCCCACACAAATGATATTAAATATTGCCTTTTACAGAGCTTGGGTTACTTGTGATTTAAGGAGATTGCTGATCATACGTTTGTCGAGGTTTATACGATATTTCGGCTGGCCAACACCAGCCTTCTTCAGGTTTATTTTATTTCATTTATTATTTAAGGAGGCAGTAACCAACATATGAAGTTTGCGCTCAGCCTGTCCAATATTTCTGACTACTGGATCTCGTATGCCAGAGAGCAGCGAAAAAAACGATGCCGCACACGGGAAGAGAAAGGGAAGTTTGTCTGCCTTCAACACATCTACGATGTTCTATGATGTCTAGAATAACAGGGTGACAACTATAAGGACGACTGTTTCGGGAGAACAGCAAACATTTTGCGGGAATCTGAAGCCGAAACTGTCGGGAATCGAGAGATACAAGGAATTTTGTGAGAAATCACTGATACTACTGAAATTTCTGCGGGAAATGCACAATTATTTAAAAAATCGTGACGAACAGGCTTTGTTAAAGCTTCCACCTCCCACGACACAATACCTGCCCACCCACCCCTCTTCCTCCGTCACAATACCTGAGCTGTCTCGGCCTGTTGTGTTGTTACTGTGAGCATTCCTTCCAGGCGTCCTACCTCGTACTCCTTCAATATGAGAAATATTAAAAGAACACTGAGTAACGGCAAGGTATTCACACTAAGGAATCAAACATGAAAATGATGACGGCAGGAAAACAGTTGACAGAAGAGAAACGATATAGGTTGGGTTGCGGGATTCCCACACATTGCACACACCAATTCCCACACATTGCACACACCAATTCCCACACATTGCACACACCAATTCCCACACATTGCACCCACACATTGCACACACCAATTCCCACACCAATTCCCACACATTGCATACACCAATTCCCACACATTGCACACACCAATTCCCACACATTTCACACACCAATTCCCACACATTTCACACACCAATTCTCACATATTGCACACACCAATTCCCTGACATTTCACTGACCAAGAAGCATTTTTCCAAATTTTCAATCGTTATTTTGAGACAGAAACATTTAATAGAATACCTCAGAGAAATAAGTATGTAAAGCCTGAAAATAAACATTCCGACTTTTCAATGAAATTTGGGATTTCCCTGGATAGTCTCGTTCACAGCCGTTATTTGTGTCGTCACGCAACGTTGCAGCGTTGTGTGACGACACAAATAACGGCTGCGAACGAGACTATACCCTGGTTACCAGAGGGTATACTGCTGGCGGCGCTTTGGCTTAGAGAGGGCAGTAGAATCTCTGGCATACAAGGTACGAATTCAATGACCAAATCCTAAATTCCCTGACCTAAACCCTAAACCCTAACCTTTCCCCTGACCGTGGGTACCCTGAGTTGTGAAATGGAAAAGGACTGGCTGAAATTCTACTTTTCCAATAAGATTTATTTTTACACCTAAAATCAAGATTTGAGTGGAATTAGAACTCAGATTTGAGTCACAAACTCCTTTCTATAACGAGGTTTTCGTATGTGTACACAGTGGGCAAGATAATGACATACGATCACACTGAACTCGGAAATGGCTTTCCATTGTCTTTCTAGCCCAATCAGATCGCAGACTTGCGCTAAAGAAAGAATACATAGCGACTGCGCGGCTATTTTTTGCAGTATTTCTTTCATATCCCTACGTCATCCATAATCTCGTTCCCAGACTCTCTCATCTAGGACTATAAATCTAATAACCAGCTGATTCTACCCCTGCACTTCCAGTCTGAATTAGCCAATCAGCGCCGTTTCGGTCACATTGCCAGTAGTTCCATTTATCGGTTTGTTCTCCGCAAATTTCAAACCGGCGGACATGCAAGCGTACTCAGAGAATATCGTTTAAAAAGGGGGTAATTGTTCATCGTAATTTACTTTTTTGAATGAAAAAGTCACTTTGAGTAAACTCTAAGACTCTAAGGATCTAGATCTACGGCCAACTGACGTCTTCAATTGGAATTGTTGGCTTTGACAAATTGCTTTGCAGGGCCGACTCAGCTGAAAGGAGTATGAGAGGAGTCTGGAGACAAATGGGCAAAGCGCTAGCAAGCAGGGATCCCCTCACCAGGTCCCCGTGCACGGCCACATTACAGAACGAGTCATGTGCGACGTCCTTGTTCTTTCTTCTCTTGGACCTCTCGAGTCCATCATAGTGATGATGATGAACAGAACTAGGGGACACAGAGGGACCAACCACCGTGGTACCTAATACAGTGGGGCTCACAGGTGCTTCTGTATTTAGGCCTGTTGCTACCTTTGAGCGTCTTCCATCTGTGGTAGAAACAAGCGTATAAAACACGACTTATCATCATATCTCATGCCTGGGCGCGAGACGAACAACGGACCGAAGACAAAGCAAGTATTAGAGCTTTTCTTGATCACACCATTCATCTGTCGCTACCAGCCCTTCATTTGTTTCTGTTTTTGTCTTGAAGTTATTATGGATTACCTGTGGCAAATACACAGCCGACGAGCAGTACGACGACGGGCGTTATGCAGCAAGAGAGATGGACCTTATCTTCGCTCGCGCTTAGCGTTCATCATACAAGAAAATTAACAAAAATGGAGGTCTGTATTGCGTCACAAGGAATGTTACGTCCTTTTCCATCATGGTTTGCTCCCGTTACAAGCAGAGACAACTACTTACGTCGGCTCTCCTTCTTGAAGTGATGGTGATGATGAACCTCCCCTGGGGTCGTCACCAGGCTGCTATCCAATACACCTGGCGCGACCGATACACCAGGCGTGGTCACTACTCCTGTTGTTGCTAGTCCCGGCGCCGTACCTGCCATGGGCGTGGTTAGTACACCCGTACCTGCCATGGGCGTGGCCACATATCCAGTGGGAGTACCAGTTCCTGGGTAAACACCTCCCTGATGATACCCATGGACTAGGGCCTGTACCTGCTGCTCTCGGTCACGTAACGCGGCTCGTAGGGCTTCCACTTCACTGGCGAGGGACGAAAGGCTGGGCCCTGAGGAGAACCGCAATGTCGTCAAGTGAATGCTATGCGATAAATCACAGTTATTAACGATCACCCCAAAAAATGTAGGTCAAAAATCATACGAGTGATTACAACATTGCATGACCACGTAACTGGAGTGCAATTTCACGGACAAAAATTGCACTCCACTCAGTTCTATTTCCACTTAATAATATCCATTTTGAAATCTAAACTCATTGCACTCAAAGTTCAAAGAAAAAGTTCATAGCAAAATAAATGCTGCCAAATGTTTATGATTTGTTTTTGCTGCTCCATTTGATTGGTTGGTTTGTAAGGTTCCTGTGTTTTCGCTGGTTCAGCAAAGTGTGCGATCACAGACACAGAAAGATGCGTAATGACACTATTTTCAACCAATCAGATTGCAGAAAACCCCAGGGATTTCAATATGGATATAATTAACCGATAAATTCAACCCATAGTGAGAGAGATCAGTACTTCCCGAACAAATACATGTCTAGAAACATTCAATCAGAGACATGTGACCTTTATCAAGCTGCGGTCATGCTACGTCCCGGGAGAATAGAAACCTTTGTTCTTGCACTTCTAACCTCGACACAGAGACGAGGCTGGAAGTGCAAAAGCTATTGTTTATAGCCATGGTCGCAGAGTGATCATGCAAGATCTATTGAAGCTATAAACCAACCATGTCCTGTGGTATAGTCGACTTGTGGTGTTACGGATTGAGCCAGGTATTCCCTCAGCCGCTCGAGCTCAGCATTCTGTGTAGCTAACGCTGACGCCAAGTTACTGATCTCGTCACGCTGAGGAGCTGCCAAATAATAGTAACCCTTATCTTAACGCCATAGTGTATAACGCTAACAGCTTGTGGTGTATAATAGTAACCCTTATCTTAACGCCATAGTGTATAACGCTAACAGCTTGTGGTGTATAATAGTAACCCTTATCTTAACGCCATAGTGTATAACGCTAACAGCTTGTGGTGTATAACAGTAACCCTTATCTTAACGCCATAGTGTATAACGCTAACAGCTTGTGGTGTATAATAGTAACCCTTATCTTAACGCCATAGTGTATAACGCTAACAGCTTGTGGTGTATAATAGTAACCCTTATCTTAACGCCATAGTGTATAACGCTAACAGCTTGTGGTGTATAATAGTAACCCTTATCTTAACGCCATAGTGTATAACGCTAACAGCTTGTGGTGTATAATAGTAACCCTTATCTTAACGCCATAGTGTATAACGCTAACAGCTTGTGGTGTATAACAGTAACCCTTATCTTAACGCCATAGTGTATAACGCTAACAGCTTGTGGTGTATAATAGTAACCCTTATCTTAACGCCATAGTGTATAACGCTAACAGCTTGTGGTGTATAATAGTAACCCTTATCTTAACGCCATAGTGTATAACGCTAACAGCTTGTGGTGTATAATAGTAACCCTTATCTTAACGCCATAGTGTATAACGCTAACAGCTTGTGGTGTATAATAGTAACCCTTATCTTAACGCCATAGTGTATAACGCTAACAGCTTGTGGTGTATAACAGTAACCCTTATCTTAACGCCATAGTGTATAACGCTAACAGCTTGTGGTGTATAATAGTAACCCTTATCTTAACGCCATAGTGTATAACGCTAACAGCTTGTGGTGTATAATAGTAACCCTTATCTTAACGCCATAGTGTATAACGCTAACAGCTTGTGGTGTATAAATCAAGTTAAACAGTATAAGAATCTCAGTTAACGAGGAGGCAAATCGACTGGTTATTTACAAACGTGGTCGTGCGCACGGGGAATCGAACTCAGCGTCCCTGGATTACCGCCGTGTTAACCTGTACACGCGTTACTATTTCGTTGTTTCTGTCCAACATACGCATAAGTAATGCATTCATCATTAGCTGTACTTTTTTATCTCTCACCTCTGAGTAGAATAAGCGCCGCTAATGATCAATATATTACTGCGAATGTTGCTTATGTCGCGCGTCGCTAGTGAAAACCACCCTTAAGGCCTACCCTTCACTTTTGCTTTGATAAGTCCCGTAAAAAACAATGACAACTATTCTTGTTAGCCATAGCCTTACGCGCTGGTCTCGCGGCGATTTTAATAACCGCAAGCCTTGTGCAAATAAAAAATGTTAGAATATCCGAAACTGCACAAAACACATATGCATTGCAGAACTTCGCTCAAGTAATGCATGAGTGATTATTTTCACCTCCCCCCAGGCCAATGTTCTCACCCACTGAAGCAGCATCTCTTGTTCCTCGTCTCACGTGACTCTGGAGCTGTTGGTCCTTAGCATCAAGCAATGCTTGTAATCCTGCTATCTACACAAGGATCGAGTTTACTATTAGTTGTCTCTACCTAACAAGTATGAATTTTAATTTTTCTAGCCAACGGCTCCATGACAAGTGAGACAAAGCAGTTCCTGGTGTTATAATAATTACATCACCATACAACGTCTCCATAGAGCGTTCTCGCTGACATCACTGTTTCCATGACGACTGCCATGACGTCGTCATCATTATGACCTTAATTGTGAACTTCGAATTTATGCTAACCAGCATCGTCACTGCGTGTAAGCCCTGAAAAGAAGTATTTATAAACAGTGCACGAACTCATGTCAACTCGTACCTGTTGTTGGGCATCAGCGAGCTCCTTCGTAGCGATGGCCTGTGCTTGTTCTCGCCACTGCTCTGCTCTTAACGCGTCTAAATCTTTCTCGTACTTGTCCTTAAAGTTAAAGAAGAAATAACAGTGATCAATACTTAATACCACTTCATTTCTTGTTTTGTAAAATATTTGGGTGCTGCTTACCCTTAGTGCCTGGTTCTCAGCGTCTTTAAGCATTTTCCTAAGCTCATCCATCTGATACTGCAAACCTCTCATCTGGGTTTGTTGTGCGTTGTCTCGCACTGTACCGTTCTGTTGGTAAAAATACCACTATCAAGGACCAAAGGATTGTTCTCCAAGCTTATTTTAGTAAGAATGAAATATGTTCTAAAGCTTACCTGCAGCAGTCGACTCTTTTCGTCGAGTAAGGATTGTAAAGCCGCGTTCTGTTTGTCTGCCTTGTCCAGCTGTGAAGAGTTATACGTTACTATTTAACACTGGTGCAAACAACTGAAAGGGGAGCCGGGGTGGCGCAGTGGTTAACCGCTTCGCCTTTCACCTCTGTGGTCCAGGTTCGATTCCCGGACGGGGCGCCATATGTGAGTTGAGTTTGTTGGTATCTCGCCCTTGCTCCGAGGGTTTTTCTCCGGGTTATCCGGTTTTCCTCCCTCCGCAAAAACCAACACGCTAAATTCCAATTCAATTGGATTAGCCGGGACCTGGCTTTGATCAGCTCCCATGGTTGTTTCAGGTCTCGTTAGAAATTCAGAGTTGAAAGCCGCCATGAGAAGCGAGTAGCAGCTGACGTTTCCAGCACTAGGCGACAGAACACAAAGCCTGTCGACGGTAACGACATTTGTACTGTAAAGAATAAAACACTAACCTGCTCATTGTTCATGATTTTTGCTCTTTGCAGTTGATCACGTAATGCAGCAAGTTCATCCTCCATTTGCCTGGCTCGCAGGCCCTCCAGTTCCCTATTCTTGGCTTCCTAAAAGATACAACGACATCTAGCTTATTAGGACGACAGAAGCCAAGAGCGAGACGTTTAGTTCTTTTACTGCGCGACTACCTATGGCAGAACGAAAATAAAGCGCATTTCGTTCTGCAATGTGACTGGTTTTCGTTGTCTTAGTGGCCCCGGTAGTCGCACAATAAAGAGGCAGCGTTTGTATCCGTTCCCTTAGTTATTTAACCAGTGTTCACCTTTTGGTCAGCTCTTTGCTGCATCCGTCTCAGTCTGTCCAGCTCGTCTTCAAGCCCTTGGACTTTGGCAGCGTTCACAGCACGCGCTCTGTCCAACTAAACATCGATGAGAAAAATAATGTCATTAAACAAGGTCCCTGTATTTCGTGTTTGCATGTGTGGACGTGTACCATTTTACTTCTTGAGTAAGTTTGCCCAGGTGATCACTACATGTCTGCAAGTCGTTGTAATTACAAACCTAACCCTAGACGACCCAAATACCATATAACTTACTTCATCGTCAGCGTTCTCTAACAGCCTTTCCAGTCTCTCGTTGGCTCGAGCCAATTCATCCTCTAATTCCTTCACTTGAGCTTCAAACTTTCGCTTGTCACGTGCGCGCTTGTCCTCCTAGAATATAAACAAAACAACAATAAATAACGTGCACCATAATTTGCAATCTCCACACAAATGTCCACATATTACTGGCAAGCTTCAAAACAAATAACAATTTGTCATAAACTTTAGAGGTTAGTAAACAGTACGAGAACTCTCACCACATGTTGTTCCCTGGCCTTGGCATCTCTCAGCGCGTCCTCTAGTGCTCCTAGCTGAGCTTCGAGTCTCTTTTGTTCGGCAACATAGTCTCCATGTAAAGCTCTAAGCTAATAATAATGATAATAATAATAATAATGAATAATAATTAGTATTCTGTATCAAATGATACAGAGTACTAACTGAAAGCTAACTAGAATCCTCTATCGAATGATACAGGATACGAACATGCGAACGTTAGTATGGGGAGGTCTCACGACCGATCACTGACTTTCCCTATCCCGGGCCTTTCCCTATCCCTGACTTTCCCTTTCCCTATCTCGCCGAAGCGGCTCGCCATTGTATATCCGATGTACAACATTGCTCATATTGTAAATAGTACATAGTGCTCCTATCTGAGCTTAGAGTCTCTTTTGTTCGGCAGCATGGTCTCTAAGCTGTGGGTTTAACATAACAGGTCACATATCACAATCGGTGACACGCACAGGTGCACCACCGAAGACGCACACGCTGCACATACAGTGGGACAAAATTTGGAACTCCAAAAATTGGAACTCTTATCTAGCTCTTTAAAAGAGGCGAATAGTCTTCACTTATTTAAAACAAACTGAGAAATATCGATATCTGTGCAAATGCCTCGTGACTAATGTATTTTATCGTGTGCAATCATTATATATGTATTTAATATATTGAAGCGTAGTCTATACATTGTTCATGTTAAATTACTACTTTTAGGTATCTATTTTAACTGTTATCCTAGAAAGCAAGTCCGTGTTTTAAATAAAGTTTCATCAACACAAATCACCATTCTCTCCACGGCTTAGCAAAAAACACGTGTTTTTTTCGCTAACACGAAGTTAATTAGGGTGGCCCTGTGTTCCGAGATCGAATTGTAATTTGTTTCAAGTTTCCTTAATTTTTTACACAGTTTAAAGGCGATCATTACAATACTCCAGTTTCGTATTCGAAAATTACCGCTGAATGCAATGACTACAGACGCATGTACGCAGGGTTAGCCTCATTCTGAAGTTAAACATTCATAAATACCAGCGAGAAGGTGGGCTATTCACAATACTGTGTATTGTTTTTCACCTTCTCGCTTGTATTTACGAATGTTTAATTTCATTTAGTCCAATCAGATGAAGCAAATCAGTCACGTGCATGCTCCTTTATACCTAATAAAATCTCATCATTCTAAAAAGTTCGCGGAGGGATATGAATTCTGTCCAAGGGGGAAATGGGATTAACGATTGAGACAATGGTAAGCACCTTGCAACTCTTGGAATTTCTATTGATGTTTCAGCTTTCTCATTGAATTGCCAATTAGGATCGACGTTTTATATAAAGAATACTAATGAACATGAAATTCTATATAAAGTTTCATCCTAATTAAGACTTCACTGATAAAGACCCAAAGATAGCAACATGTAAACGGAACATAAGGTACCTAGATAATAAATTTTGCACTAAATTTACTAATATCAGCAGACTACCGAGATACACAATTTTATTTTTTATGAAGTTATCCAACTACAACTACTTGTTTACCGAGCCACTGTTTAGTTCAAACTATTAAACCAAACTCAAAAAACGTGCATTAAACTTACAAACATCCTCTTCATATTTTGTGCCAGAGTCAACAATTTAGAGTCTGCCGTCATGTCAGTCACATCGCTTTCCAAGTCTTGAACTTTATCGATGTCAACCACGACACCAAATCCTTCAAGTGCAGCTTCTTGCCCTAGCTTGTTTGCTTTCAGCATTGCGAAACGCCGCTTCAAACAACATAGTATGGTAATTTCTTCATGTCATTCCCTTGAGATGTTCGTATCGCAGGCGGTGATTACTCGAATATTTTGCATGGCGTTGTGAATACAAAGGTTCCATGGTTCATTAAGTAACCATTATACGTTTTTGAAGCCGTTTTAAAATAAACTCGCAGCACGTGTTTTATCAGGTCTAAAACTCTCGGGCGCTCTGTCAGGCCAACAATCTCCTCACTATTCCTCTCATCTACACAGAAAGGCTCTATTGCAGTTGTTTCGCGAAATATTCAAGGATAAAAGTTGAACAACGGTAGACACTCAAATCAGCGCTTGCATCGTTCACAAGCCAGTATGAAATCTATTATGTATTATTAATTTGAAGCCGTTTCTTTTAAAATCTATTTCTAATGAATGAAAGCATGTGCTACTAATATCACACTTCCACTTTTCTTTCATTTTTATCCGATTCACACAGATCTGTGGAAGTAATTTTGATTCTACTGATTCTTTGGTAGACTGTGAACTGCTTGCTGTACTAAATTCAAACTCATTTGTTTTCGCACGTTTTTCTCGAAATGACGTCATACCATATGTCATAAGGTCCCTTTTCGCTTGGCGCGACCCAGTCACATCATATATTTGTAGGTTCAAGACTATAAGACATCCACTCAAAAGAACAACGAGAGTTACACGTCTGCAGGGACCAAAGTAGCCAAAGCTTTCGAGTTGGCAGGAGAGTTGGTCACTGCTTTTGATAAAGTATTGACAACTAAGTTGAAAAAAACAACTGAGTAGCTTAGATATAGGTTGTACATACTTAAACATACACAAATACATATATAAACTTTACATTTGTTGCTTTTAGACGAAAAAGTGAAATGGAAATGTTATAATGCACTGACTCACCCTGTCTCCGTCTGCCTTGCTCTTTGCCAGTCTGTTCTGTAGCTGGTCCAGTTTGTTTTCCAGATTTCGTATCTTGGCTTCAAGAGGAGCACTGGCACTAGCGAGCTGTATTATGGCAAGTATTGTCATTCAAGATCGAATAATCATCAAATCAATAGAGAAACAAACAACTGACCAATTTAGTTTGTACATTTGTTGTCCCAATTCAGATCATGTGACAGCTCTCCAGAGGATTCAGTGCTTTGTTTCCGAGATCTACAAACTGATGCATTTCCTCTTGGGATACAGAAAACATAACTCAAGGAAAATGGCAGGTGACCTGAATTGGGAAACCAAATGTACAAGCTAAATCGGTCAATAGTCCTTTTACATGATGACGTCACGTTATCACCACCAAGCCTCGCATTGGCACAACATTTCCTCAACACGAAAGTGAGGCTTGGTGGTGATGACAAAAGCATGACGTCATCACGCATAATAAGGCATATTCTACAAAACAACTGAACGCTACATTATATCAAGCATTAACGTGGGGTTCGCTTTATATCACAAGATGATCAAAACACATTTCCACTGATTTATATGCATGCGGAAGGTATTCCATAATATACACACACAACTTATGATAACAGCAACAATAAATTTACATAAATACATTACATCAGTAGACGACATGTTGAGAGGCCTGAAGTAGTATAAGACTAATCGATTCAGGCATCCCAGAATCTATAAACTTTAAAACATTTTGTTGGGGTCAAGCAAAACACACACTACATAAATAGATTACAAATACTAAATACAAACTATATACAGGTACATGTAAGTTCATTAAAAGGCCGGAGTATGCTGATTCATAAACACAAAATATAGATTAAAAGACGAACAGAGATGGATTAAGGTGAACACAGCGATTTTTACTCCCTCAGCGAACTTTGGCTCCCATTCAGGGGTGAAGAGAACGCAGTACTTACAGTGCTTATAGAGAGGTGATAGTAGTGAGATGCAGAGTATTTACCGCGTGTTCCATGGTATGTTGAGCTCGTTCCAGTTGTTCTTTTAGTCGCGCTATCTCCTCCTGTAGATCATCCACCTCATGCTTGTGAGCCGCTTTCTGTCGTGCGAGCTTAGTACAAATAAACAGTTTGTTACAAAGTCAGTAACGTGTTACGCAGATAACGGTCTTTAACAAGCTAAGGCTTACAAGCTACATTGTAAGTGCAAATATTATTTTTTTCTATTCAGTTGGTTTGAGCTTGGCATTAAGATACAGGTAATTAACAATACAGACAATCTTCACAAGGCATTTGCAATTAAATCTAACCATAGGAATGGACAATTTTTAAACAAGAAAGGATCAAGCTAACCACGGAAATGAACGATAACGGCGACTAAACAAACTTACTCCTACAGTTATTAAAGACGAAATATTCAACAGACCTACAGTTGTATATCAAGTTTCAGCTAATTTGAACTGAAAACCTTCTACGTCTAGTTTTAGCTAATGAAGAAATGGTGCGACGATACTATGATTCTAAATAATAATAATAAACTTTACTGATTAGAGTGTCAAATGTATTAGCACATGGTATTGCTAATTGGGGCCACTGTTAATAAACCATATGTATATACTATGCACTGAGGGTGGTCACTGCCAGAGATGTGTTTCTGTTCTCAGTGGGGGCCTTTCAACGTCCTGATCCGAGAAGACGCGAAGGTCTAACCATTTGCAACGTCCGTCAGGGCAAAGGCAGCACCTTCTCATAATTACTGTTGATCCGGCCGGGGATTTAAACCCGCGACCTCCCGCACAACAGACAGACTGAGCTAACTGGGAGGCAAACTTCCATAATCATCTTGTAGCTAGTTTGCTAAGGTAAAACCCAGTTGATACAAGGCCAGCTCACCTCTTCTTGCAGGCCTCCCTGTTTTGCCAAGCTATCCTTCAACTTTTGCAGTTCGTTTCTGAGTTTACTTAACTGGGCGTCTTTGAGCTCATTTTCCTCTGCAAGCTAGAAAAAATGTTGATCAGTGCAAACAGTTAGCAGAAGACAGATTTTAATTTCAGGCTACGTGACCTGCCTCGTCTTCGGGTGCTCAAATAACAAGAAGCGCGAAAGTGAAATGGGTTCAAGGCGGGAACGCGAAACCCACTGCGCTTGCACTCACTCGCGCTTCTTTTCGCGTGTTTTACAAGTCATGTAAACAGCGAGTCAGTAATTTGTCTTCTCAACTGAGAGTTTAATCCAACGTAGATCTCACCATAACCGCATTTGTTTATGACGGAAAGAGATCACCACATAAATGTTGATGGATCCAAAATCTACCTTGGGGGTTTTGATCTTATTATTCGACATGATAAAGCATGACTATTTTATTGATTTATTCCCATTTTCTTACCTTCCCCGCGCGATCATTTGCCTGTCTAAGTACGTTGCGTAAATTGTCAAGTTTGTCACTCAGTCCTTTAATTTCAGCATCCACCTGCGGACATACAAACAATCACAAACAATTGAATATTATTTTTGCATTTCGGAACTTCAAGTACTCTCAGGAATCAGTGCAATGTATACAGTATATGTCACATCAAACGTAATTTAATGAAGCCTGGATTTCGCTAGCGGCATAAGCACAAGAAACATAGGCAGACGCAGTGCCGTATTTATCATTAGCAGTACTTGTTCTTATTATATGGCACATGCTACTTCCGGTCAATTGGCGCGCGCTGATTGGCCGTTTAGCGGCAAAGCCTCTGTCTGTACAGAAAAACCGCGGTCTGATATTTCTCTGTACAGACCTCACGCTCGGTTAATAAGTAGTTATTATCTCACACCTGTGGCGTGTTACTCCGTTAGGAGGTCTTTTGGCCGCAGTATAGATAGATAGATAGATAAATAGACAGTTATATAGATAAATAGATAGAGTAGAACAAGCGCCGCTTATGATAAATACGGCACTGCGTCTGTTGCTTAGTATTTTACAGGACTGCCCATTGTTTCATTGCCGGAAAACAACGGCCAGAGTTGTACTTATTATACACGTGTACACGTTTCATTGTGTTGGGTTTGAGAGTGACACTAGAATAGTGGTATCACAAATAGACTCGTGCAACTCTCTATGATTTACAAGTTAAACAAATATTAGGGCCATTTATAGGACAGCAAGTTAGCCAAGGCTTGTCTAAGCCATGAACGATTCGTAGATATGGGTTAAAAACTGAAGTTCACGAATAACTGAAGGCACGGCTTATAATCTAAGCCATGAACGATTCGTATAAATGGGTTAAAAACTGAAGTTCACGAATAACTGAAGCCACGGCTTATCTAAGCCATGAACGTTTCGTATAAATGGATCAAAAACTGAAGTTTAAAAGCCACGGCTTAACGAAGTCCTCGTATAAATGCCACATTTTTGTGAACTCCGCGGCTTAGATAAGTCGCGGCTAACTTTCTCTCGTATAGATGGCCCTATTGTTACCATTGATACTAATACCCCACACCCTACAGCTTACATCCTACACCTTCCATCCTACACCATACAGCTTACACCTTACCGTGTCCTTGTCGACCTTTCCTCCTTGCTTCTCTTTCTTCAGAGCACCTAACATATCTAAATATCTGCGGTGTAGATCACCCAGTGCACCGCCCAGCTCATCTCCTTCTCCTAAGGGCTGCCGCACCTGTTCTCTGTTGTTATCCATGTCATCCTGCAGGTCACCCAGTCTGTCAAATACCTCGTCTTTGTCAAACGAGCGTTGCAGCTCGTCCTCCATCTCTTTGATACGATCTTCTAAGTCTGCGTTCTTAGCCTTAAAAGAAAACGAAAATGTTTAGGATTTAGGTTTTCTTCTGTAGTACCACTCAAAGGTGGACGGAGAACCTCAACAGACTTAAGGTACAGACACACGCAACAACATTGCCGGCAAGATCGAGTTCTGCTTCGGCAACATTGCGCGCAACAAACTGCACCGTGTGAACAACAATTGCTGGTAATATTGCGCGCAACAAACTGCACCGTGTGAACAACAATTGCTGGTAATATTGCGCGCAACAAACTGCACCGTGTGAACAACAATTGCTGGTAATATTGCGCGCAACAAACTGCACCGTGTGAACAACAATTGCTGGTAATATTGCGCGCAACAAACTGCACCGTGTGAACAACAATTGCTGGTAATATTGCGCGCAACAAACTGCACCGTGTGAACAACAATTGCTGGTAATATTGCGCGCAACAAACTGCACCGTGTGAACAACAATTGCTGGTAATATTGCGCGCAACAAACTGCACCGTGTGAACAACAATTGCTGGTAATATTGCGCGCAACAAACTGCACCGTGTGAACAACAATTGCTGGTAATATTGCGTGCAACAAACTGCACCGTGTGAACAACAATTGCTGGTAATATTGCGCGCAACAAACTGCACCGTGTGAACAACAATTGCTGGTAATATTGCGCGCAACAAACTGCACCGTGTGAACAACAATTGCTGGTAATATTGCGTGCAACAAACTGCACCGTGTGAACAACAATTGCTGGTAATATTGCGCGCAACAAACTGCACCATGTGAACAACAATTGCTGGTAATATTGCGCGCAACAAACTGCACCATGTGAACAACAATTGCTGGTAATATTGCGCGCAACAAACTGCACCGTGTGAACAACAATTGCTGGTAATATTGCGTGCAACAAACTGCACCGTGTGAACAACAATTGCTGGTAATATTGCGCGCAACAAACTGCACCATGTGAACAACAATTGCTGGTAATATTGCGCGCAACAAACTGCACCATGTGAACAACAATTGCTGGTAATATTGCGCGCAACAAACTGCACCGTGTGAACAACAATTGCTGGTAATATTGCACGCAACAAACTGCACCGTGTGAACAACAATTGCTGGTAATATTGCGCGCAACAAACTGCACCATGTGAACAACAATTGCTGGTAATATTGCGCGCAACAAACTGCATCTCAACGGCATCACCTTCTACTAACTTATTTTAAGTCCGGCCTGGGTTTGAATCCGCGACCCACAGGACAGACTGGAGCTTAACTACCGAGCTAACCGGGATGTTAAAGATGCTCTGTCTACCGTGACGTTTTGTGAGGGTGTAGCTATTGTTGCATACCTTCTGGGAATAACAATACTAAAATTTACGCTTTCAAGCTCTGAATTTCATAAAAGGCATACGAAATTCGAGAGAGTTAAAGAAATCCATGTTTTGGGCGCTTTTTGATTGAGTGTCCAAAGTACTATGTGACGTTTGCTTAGCTTTTCTATTGGCTGTGAAAAATGTTGCGCAATTATCAGCCAATCAAGTTCTAAACTAAAACCAAACATTGTTTTGGTCCGTCAGGCATTTCTGTCAATCGTTTTAGCGAGTTATCCACGATTGCGTTTACTTTTCCTCGTTACTGGTTGAAGTAAAACCAATCACGAATTACTTCAGTTCGTGACTGGTTCATTGCGTTTTACTTACTCCCGTCGACACACCGTTCGACGTGAATAGGATTACCGTGGTATTACATCGTCTATATCTATATTGCAGGGTCTCAATACAAACTGAGGTCCACTACAAACGTCGAACTCTTCATGTGTAAACTCGATGCTCTTAACAATAGCTTTAGTCATTAGCATTAAATTTAGTACACGAAATGTTCGACGATCGTACTGGGCCTTTATAGTGTAACAAACCCGGCAGTGAATCAAAACCCAGCCTGCTTCGGAAACACAAATGAAGCACTAGAAAACCAGGAGCCCATTACCACAGGGTCCCAAATTAACTTTTTCACGTAGGCGCCAACTGGCGACCAGCCCAAAATTGTTCAGTCGCCGAAAGACCAATTGTGGTCGCCACGTTTCAAGCGAGATGCGACAAAGAACATTGGCTGGCATGTTTTATTGGCTAAATTTAGTTAGAACATCGTGTGACTTCGGGACAGACTTTAGGTAAAGAAGACTTTAGGTAAGTCGCCTAACTCTGAAATTTTGGTCGCCAACACTCAAAATTTAGTCGCATTGGCTTAGTAGCTTTTATGTAAGTTTTCTTGCTTCTTCGCGAAACATTTCACTTAAGGTTATCGTATAGCTTCAGAGCCGAATTTTGCAAAAAAAAATTTTCGCGTAACAACAGAAAAAAAGGTGTGTTTTTTTTTATCTAGACGGAGAAATATCAAAAAGAAACATCTTACCGGAAGATTGCATTACATATTTTGATTGACAGCTCATACACCACATCAATCGTCATGAGCATTCAACCGTAGCTAAGCGCGGGAGTAACAACCGTTCAGTTCGAAGTTCGCTCTGTGGCTTGTTGTCAGCGTCCTATCGAATCTTTTCTCACATAAATATGTCATCGTAAATTCGAAGCGTATTCGCTAAAATTATCCGTATATGTCTTCTTCAAAACAAGTATCTGGTCCTTGGAGTTCAAGAAAGAGGAAAAAATCAAAGAAATGTTCGAAATTATATATTCTTATTACCACGGCTAAACTATTTTGTTGTACATTAGGCCGCTTGATTCTACAATAACATGCCCAATCTCTGACATTTTCCGGAGCATATATTCACGGGCTGATTCTTCGGGTAATTTATCTGTCCTTGTGCTTTCCTTTCGTCTTCCGCGTCCGTTTGGTCTGCTTTGGTTTTGCCTTCTTCTTGTCTTTAGCTGGTTTATCCTTTGCCGTTTATTCTGGCGTTCGACCGGTTTATTCTTGGTTTTGCCCATAATGAAGAGTGATTGAAAACGCGAAACTAACTCAACTGAGCGCGAAGACCTTTGATTGTGTTGCTTTCATGCCGCATTGGCTGCTTTATAGCCGAAAAGAAACGACTGAAAAAAAATACAGAAGAGCCGGCAAGCAGGCTACAAAAGCGCATGCGCAGACGTTTTGTCGAGGTGTGGCCCACTACATTCTCGTTCCCAGTGCCTCCTCGACTAACTGAAAAATCGGAGTTGAGGAGGCACTGGGAACGAGAATGTGGCCCACTAGTGTCTGTTGGTCATCATTTAACCCTCACTGAAATCTATTCATCAATTATACATCGATACTTAGTTCAAGACAAGGGCTCCACCCTCTCCACCCCCGGCTCTTACTTTGAGGCCGTCAACCTGCACGGCTAGTTCCTTTGTTTCTCTCTCCTTGTCGAGCCCAGTCCTCACCGCCTGTAGTGCCTTTTCTACTTTCTCTTGCTCTCTGTGTATCCGATCCTCAACAGCTTGACGATCAGCCTGAGGAAGACAAAAGTTCTCAGTTAACTTTACCTCCTCTAACTCACAATTTCTGGCCAGGCCCTGCGTTCCACTGATTTTCACCTTCACATGACCATAAAATTCGTTTAAAGCAAAATATCCAAATTCACCGACACCATTTTGAAGACCATGTTATTCTACGTTCATAAATACCAGCAGCGAGTCCGGCTATTCACAGTTCTGGAAATTGTTGAAGTTTTGACTTCCACACTTTTTCTCTGGAATTTGTGAATATTTAACTTAAAAATGACTAACAAGGAACCGTGTCACGGCGAGACACCGTTACATTATTTTCATCCATTTTCATACGAACTGACGAACCTCGCGCACATGTGGGATGGTTAGAATCAAAGTAAATATGTAACAATGACTAACAAACTGTGTATAGACAAGTAAAATATTGTATATAATTCAACCAAGCATCGAGATAGGGCAGGTTTGACTCCACACATGCGCAACACCATGACATAGCCCCTGCCGTCGCATTGAATGTCGCTGCACACGCTGTATAAAGCCTCGACCTTATTCTGTTGTCGTAGTTTGTCCAAAGCGTTCCGTAGCTTCTCAACCTCAGCTTCGGCGGCTTTGAGCCTCGCTTTGGTGTTAGCCAGTAGAGGTTCAAGCGAGCTGCCCTTTGCCACCTGGCCTTCTAGCTCGGACAGACGTCGATGTAACGCTTGTGCGTTCGCTTTTTCTCTGTCCAGCGCGTCTTGAGCGGCTGCGGAATGAAATGAAAAATCATTAATAAAAACATATAAAACTGAAGAAAAGCAGAGAGGAATCCTGAAAAGGGAATCTTTGATCCACTGAAACTGAGGACAGAATGTGCAGAATAGCTGATATTACAGTGGCGCCTACGAATAGCAGTTTCAGCGGTATTGACCCGAACGTCTCACTTCGATGTAATGAAGCGCTATTCAAACTGTGTATCTAAATTAGTCGTGCTTGTTTAAGAGGGTGTTGGTGTCATGCAAGAATGATGGTTCCAATGGCGCATCATTACATCGAAGTGAGGCGTTCGGGTCAATAGATGGGTTGCACTCAATCCCCAGAGATTCAAAGGGCATGGCGGCCATGTTGGTGTACCTAACAAAAGAAGCTAACGAAGAAGCTATTGTTAAAGGTACACCAACATGGCCGCCGTGACGTCATGTGCAACCATCTATACCGCTGAAACTGCTATTCCTAAACGCCACCGTAATATCAGCTATTTGTTATTTCCACAACTGAATAATTAGAAACTACATTTACGGCCACCCCGTCAATAGAGCGGACTTCGTATGAGTGGGACAAGAATACGGCATGTCCGTAGCGTTACCGTAACCGTACTCTACTTACTGTACCGTAACTCTGTAATATGATTGGACGAGAAAGACAAAAACAATAGGGAAACCATTTCAACGGCAATGCCGTACAGTAGCCGTGCCATAAGTCATTGCCATGCATAACTTGCCCAGTTATACGAAATCCGCTCTATAACCTACTTTATTATTACAACCACATTTAATGGAGTCGGACTGTAGTGTCGCCAGTCTCACAAACCTTGTAGCTGTTGCTTCAGCCGAGCATTGTTGTTCTTGAGTTGATTGTTTTCTCCTGCCTTGTCCTGTAGACCCTTCAGTCTGTTCTCCAGGGCGTCTTTCTCTCTCTGTAGTTGTCCAATCTTCAGCTGTTGTTGTGCTACCTGTTTCTTCATAGCCTCAAGGTGGCTATTCAAATCATCTACGATGTCCTTCAGCTCTCCTTTCAGTCTTCCCTCGTCAGCGGACACTTTTCCTAAATGTAAATAAAACATAAAAAATATAAGAATACTAGAGTGGTTTTACTAAACCCGTGAAATAAAATCTAATAGTCAGTATATAATAGTCAAATAGAAACAAAAGAAAACAATGGATGTGACGATTAGACTAATATCTATTACACGGGTTAAGTTAACTGAATCACTATAATTTATATCTATAACAATTTACATGCCATAAAAAGAGTGTACCAAGCTAACGTACCACTGATCATTATTTATTCTATCAAACTCAAAATCATATGCCCTATCATCTCGAGACCCTAGGATTCCCTTGAAGCGGGGTTGTTACTAAACGTATGAAGAGTTGGTCTTGCCTTGTTTTGACTTATTGCCATTTTCTCCTGTTGATAGTAGACAAAACATGACGAGAAAAACACTTTCCTATTTTACCTTGAAACCAAACGAAATTCATACATACAAAATGAACGCAGTTTCTTTTTTCATTTCTAAGCAACTTCAACTGTACAACATGGTGCGACTAACGTTTAGAAGCTAGTTCATCCTCTAGTTGTTGTAGTGCTGCCATCTCCGCCTGCAGTCTTTCCAGTGCCTTGTCGTACTCCTTCTTCAGCTGGTCGTACTCCTGAAGCGCATTCCGGAGCTGATTCTCAGCGGCTGCTAGCCTCGTTTGCAAGTGACCCTGAAGATGAAGGTGTTATGTAAACACAAGTTCACAGAATGTGTCGCCGTCTATTGCTAAATTGTAAATAAGTATTCATAATTAATAAATGATAGGCTGGGTCAGTGAATAGACAAGTGGTGTTGTTGTTTTACGGGTGGCTGGTAACATGGACTGATGCGGGTTAAGTTGGTGCTGTTACTGAATGCTACAAACTTCAGTAGAAAAAACCTCCGAACTCAGTATATTATTTACCTGCATGTAAGGCCTGAAGTGAAGTTTTCTGTTAAATTAGCCATCACGAGTATCATAATAGATATTCATAATGTGTAAACATTTCCTCTGTACATACACTTAATTAATTAAACTGCAAATACATCATCATCTCATCGACAAAGTTGATAACTCACACCAGTTTTACCCAATTTTAACTATGTTTTCCCTCGTGAACTGTATGGTATATACTTGTGTGTACGGTACATAAAAAATACACATCACTCGAAGGACTGTTTGTCCTAGTAAGACTGACACATGATCTGTCAACAAATCCTATTAAAACAACGAGTCGTACATCGATTTATATAAACGATTTTTGGGGCGTTTGGGGGATGAGAGTCTTTACATTTCTAAGTTCATATTACCACTGAGTCCAATCATAAATGTGCTAGACTAATCCTGAGTGATCCTGGTTATTATTACCCTCTATAAGCTATTACTACTATGGGATTTATCAGTCAAATTGACCTCATAATTATCATCTGTGTTCAAACATTGAGCATGAAAAAAAAATTCGGGTTACTTTATGTTTCCAAATCCAACGTTGTCATTTCCGAGTGAACAACTACAGCAGACTCCTCGGCTTGTTCACAGGGATCATCCCAGCCAGAGGGTGATGATCCCTGGGAACGAGCCAATGAAATGACATCTGTTCCTTATCGCCTCTTACATTCCTGTTGTCCACTGATGAATTTGATTTGGCAAAGGGTGATACTGTACAGCACCCGAAATGATCCCGTGCCCCAAATGATCCCGAACCTGAAATGATCCCCAAATCGTACCCGAAATGATCCCCAACCCGAAATGACTCCCATCAAGTACCTGAGATGATCCCGAAATAATTTTGGGAACGGACTTGGATTGGAGGGTAGAATTCCGGAATAGGTAAAACAATTTTATACTTTCTTGAAAAGAAGACAAGCAGCACAAACAAAAACAACAACAATATGACGTCATCGGTCACGTGATTCTGATGAAATTCGCTAATAACTCATTCCAAATAAGCTAATATCTCGTTCCAGTACCGTGAGCACAAACAAAAACAATGACTTTTCGGTCACGTGATTCTGATGAAATTCGCTAATATCTTATTCCAAATAAGCTAATATCTCGTTCCAGTACAGCACAAACAAAAACAACAATATGACGTTTCGGTCACGTGATTCTGATGAAATTCGCTAATATCTTATTCCAAATAAGCTAATATCTCGTTCCAGTACAGCACAAACAAAAACAATATGACGTCATCGGTCACTTGATTCTGATGATATTCGCTAATATCGCTCTCGAAGTTCTTCTTTTGGTCTTTTTTGCGTTGTTTATAAACTCCTACCGCTTGAGCCGAAAAGTGGATCATCACGTTCTTAAACCTGTTGTGCATTTTTGCGGTTGGACTATGCAACATTTCAGGAAAACTATCTTGGCTTGTTTTCTCTTTTATTTATTATTATAATTTCTTTATGTAATTTCTATTTCAATTTCAGCCTCCAGCTCAGTGAAGAAATTTACCTCTTGACGATGCCGAACAGAACACGACGCTCTTTTTCTATACTGACCGGAAAACGGTGCTTTCAAGATTGTATAATGCTAATGAAAGCTAGCAAAATCCGTATACGACAATTCTGTCGGTGGTACGTTGGATCTAACAGAGAGATCTGATCAGCCAAAAACAGTAATAAGTGAACCAGTGCAAGGACTACAGAAAAGCTGATCAAACAACGTATATATTGATAAGTTAACAATATTTCGGCTGGCCAAACCAGCCTTCAAGTAGATCTTACAAGTGAATAATATTTCACAATGGTAAGTAAACATTTAAAAAGTGATTACACAATATGAGAGGAAAAAGGAAATGACGTAAGTAGAATAACCCGCGTAAAAAAAATATACATATTAAGTTTCATCACGCTTAATTCATTCCGAGTGGTTCATTCAGTCATTCATTTGTTGGTTTCACACAAACATTGCTTATTTGGAACGAGATATTAACGAATTTCATCAGAATCACGTGACCAATGACGTCATATTGTTGTTTTTGTTTATGCTGTTTGTCTTCTTTTCAAGAAAGTATAAATTTTTTTTACCTATTCCGGAATTCTACCCTCCAATCTAAGTCCGTTCCCAAAAGTATTTCGGGATCATCTCAGGTACTTGATGAGAGTCATTTCCGGTTGGGGATCATTTCGGGTACGATTTGGGGATCATTTCGGGTTCGGGATCATTTGGGGCTCGGGATCATTTCGGGTGCTGTACAATACTCCAAATTAAACCGTTTGATTTTGAAACATGAAAAAAACCTAGCCTGCCTGCCAGCTCTTCTGACCAACTTGACTGAAAATAAACAAAGAAGAGCTGGCATTAGCAGGCTAGAAAAACCCGAAAAAGCGTCCATTCTACATTCTTGAACGCAAACGGTAGATTGCATCCAACTGTCATGCATGTAATTCAGCTACTCACGTAAGACGGGTCATCAGGAGATGTTGTATTGAGTTTATGTTGTAGTTTCTTTAGTTCGTCGTCTTTTCTGCGTAAGTCGTCACCGATTTTGTTCATTCTCTCTTCCAATTCTGATGCTACATCCTGAAGCTGGCGTATCTGAAAAAATAGGGGCATGGCCACAAGAGCACGGGATTAGATATCGTTAAAACTGCTAGCCTGACATCTAATCAGGTTACCGAGTTAGATTACGACAGATCGAGGTACGACACGACCCACCAGATGGCACGAAACAGCTACGACTGACAAGGCACTGACGAGACAGTACGGCTACAACCTTGTCATAAACTCTGCAAATAGACCTTTCCCAAGATAGCGTTGATTGCTCAGTCAATCAGGCCAAAGTCTCGGTTTGACTACATATTAAATTGGGTTTGAGAATTTAGGTGTTGAGAATTGGGATTTGCTTTCACACTATTGTGATTTCTGTAATTAGCAGTTTGCCTAATCATCCACAAAGATCAAATCGAGGCTCTGGCTAGAAGGTCAAAGCAATCAACTCTGTCTTGGGAAAGTCCCATTACATTTTCAAAGGCAATGTATTGAATAGTGGAAATTTCTTCTTGTCATTTCCCCCATGACTTTTTAAGGTTATTGAGATCCAGTGTTACTGTTCTTACTTATTTCTTCTTGTCATTTCCCCCATGACTTTTTACGGTTATTGAGATCCAGTGTTACTGTTCTTACGTATTTCTTCTTGTCATTTCCCCCATGACTTTTAAGGTTATTGAGATCCAGTGTTACTGTTCTTACGTATTTCTTCTTGTCAGCAATCGCAGCATATAATCTCTTCTCTTCATCATCCAATAACTGGATCTGACGGTGAGATGAAACACGGAAAGTTAAGACACACGGCGCTATATACATGTAGCACGCAAACTGCGGTGCCTAAATTGTGTTTCTATTCACGTAATGTTGTATGTAATGTTGTTGCATGTGCCAACTACTGCCTGCTACAATACACTTACTGAATATTTTTCTGCGCTACACAGAAACGAGGCGATAGGGTAAAGTGAGCTCCTTTAGTGGTTCTCCCTTCATGTATACAGACATGAATTACTACCAAATTGTATCGTGTATTGTGTTCTATTGTATTGTGTATTTCGTTCTATTATGTAGTGTTAATTCTATTGTATTTTGATAGCAATCATGTGTTGCCAACATGAAGGGACCACCTACTTTAGTAGTTGATGCAAGTAGAATGCTCATCTGCTATTTCAGAGTTTGTTTGACTCGTTCGTTTTACTTGCATCAACTACTACAGTAGCGCAATTTGTAGCTCACTTTACCCAATCACGCCTCGTTTCTGTGTGCGCGTTGAAAATATTCGGTAAGGTCTACTGCGCACACTGTGACACTGACTGCCATTACCTTGACTTTATTAGTTCAGTAATTTCTCCAATAGCTAGCACCGTTAAAGTGCAGCTTATGAGCCCTGGCCACCAATCGTTGGTTTGGGTTCAGTGCAGTGTTTTGCATCTTGTTCAACCATTTGTGGGTGATTTATGGTTGTGATATTACTTTAAAATGTGTTGCAAATCCTTGAGATGACGTCATTTAAGTAATGGTTCGCGTAAGAACAGGAGCACTCAACGGCCAGGAATGCACAAAGGTGTTAATTTTTCTATTGTTGAAACTTGATATCTCTTTGGTTAAACAGAAATATACCTCCTAAAAATAGGAAAGAACTCTGATTTCACAATATTTTTTTAAAGAAAATGATCGAAGCGGCAATCTGTAACTATGTAAAAAGAGAGAAAGCAATCCTATGTGGGGAACATTGAATTTTTTTATAATATCTCAGCTTTCTATTGGCTGAATTTGTTTTGTAATCAAAAACATATACACAACGAGCGAGTTCATGCATTTTAATTTGAGAACATTAATACCACTAGTCAAGAGATATCTTTAGAAACAATTGAACCATTTTTTATGTGGGATTAGTGAAATCACATTCATTGCCGTGGAACAATAGATCTTGCTCCAGTTCTTATACGAACCAATACTTAAGTCAAATTATGCTAATGAGTTGAACATGAATTGAGTCATAACATAGAATATGTTTATTTTTTCAGTTGTTTTTCAGGCTTAAGACATTTGATCCTTGCAATATTATTGAAATATCTTTTAATAAGTGGAGCTGGCACAAAAACAGAGCAAAATGAACTAGAATTAGCTTTTGACTTAAATGACATCATTGAAATTTGATTCCTTAATAAACGAAAATGGCTACACGCTAAAAAAAAATTTGATGCCGGTCATTTTGTTTTCCACTTTGATCTTTCAATCAATGATAACTAGCTAGGGCTCATAATATGCACTCTATCCTGTCCAGTAATCATACATGATGATTCACTACGTGTGTACCTCTTCCTCGATCGCCTGCTGTACACTCGCCAGTTCATCTTGTGCCTCTTTCAGTTGCTCTCTTCTTCTTCTTAACTGCTCCTCTAGTCTGACAAGTTGATCTTCAGCTACGATATGAGATACACAGTGAACATGAGTCCCTCTTGCCAAATACATTGACGTTGCTTAAAATTAACGTACGAACAGACGCTTCAACACTGCGCGCAACATTACAAGCAATGCTGCAAAAATAGGATCAAGTTCTAATTCTGCAACTTACATTGCATGCAACAAATTGCACTGTGTAAACACTCCTGCAACACTGCCGGCTACGTTCATGGCACGCAATGTTGCACTGTGTGTTCGCACAACATTTCCGTCCATGGCGACATTGTTGCATGCAACAGCGTGTGTCTGTAACCTTCAGTTTAAACATGAAAAGTCTGCGCTTTGACCCAACATTTTCCTTCTCTTAATCGGGTTGTAAAAAATGTCCAGCCATATTGCTCAGCAACAAAGATAACAGATAAATAAAATAAGGTACTAAAAGAAAGTGAGTTTTCCGTGGTGAAAACAATGCCCCACCTGGGCCTCCCCCTTCAACTGCTTAATGATTTCATACACAGGAAGCCCAATATATTTAAGTTTGCGATGCCTATTTGTGTCAAGGGTGTGTCAAACAGGTACCTTTCTGCAGAGCCATCTCCTTGTCCCGTAAGTCCATCATCAATGTCTTGTGCAGTTGCTCTAGAGCTTTCTTGTTCTGCTCATCGTACTTGTCACTCAGCCTGGCTCCTAATTCGCTCATCTGTGCAGTTTGAGAGGGACTGAGAGATTGAGACTCACGAGCAAACTTGTTTGGCTTGAAACCTGCCTTGCCAATGTATGGACTTTCATCATCTTCATCTCCCTCGGGAAACTGTTGAAGTGTTGTGAATATTGATAAGAAATTCTAACTACTTAGACAACATAACAATCATATAGACAATTATAGAATAAGAATACAATTTCACTGTTGTAAGTACATGTAAATGTGCTGTGTCTTACCGTAATTAAATATACCGTAAAATCCTGGTTAAAGGTTTGGGGGGAGGGGCTTACATTTGTATATCCAAGAGTTCATAACCAGGATGAAAAAAAATGTGTTAGCCTTGTCACTATCCATACATAATTTGGTAGTGTTTATGGTAAGTTTTCGCTTTACTTGACATGTAGCATTACGATAATAAAGATACAGACCGAGCACAGTACATTGAACAAGAGCCAAATATTTTCCCATCTGATCCGACCTAACTCAGTCAATACATTCTTTATTATGTGGCCATTTTCAAATGGCAAAACAATAAGCAAAACACCGAGCAGGACTGGATGACTGTTTCCGGCCCGCTCACATCAAACACATATGGTCCCCATCACGTGGCAATGATTGTAAATTGTTTTGAAAGGAATGTGCGCGCAGGGCCATCCAGGTCATATGATAAGGGAGCTAATATCTGGAGGGGCTTTTAGCCAGGAGTATTTTATGTTATAAGTGTGATTTTACAGTTGGTATGGAGAGCTTTATTGATTGTTATATAAGGTGAGGCCTACCTCAACTCCATCTGGCCAAGGCATTTTCCCAAGATGTTCAAACTTAGCATCCAGTTTATAGAAGGCTAGTTCCTGCTCTAGCTTGTACTGCTTCTCACAGGCCTTGGAAAGCTCTGTTGTTTTGCTGGCAAGCTGGGAATTACATGTACATTTGTATGACAGAATACAATCACACACAAGACTGTACGACTTTTTTCACTTTATAACTGACAACCACTAATGATACAACATTGTATTATAAATTGTGCATTTTAGACTCGTGTAAAAGATGGCCTCAAAGAGCACAAAGCATAATGGTCCATCCTGGGTCATCTTCTATATGCTATTATCAAACTCGTTAATACAACAACAACAACAACAACAACAATTTATTTATTCGTGTCCTCTTAAATATACATGTTAGTTCTAGTATTGATAAATAAAAATGAAAGAGATTGAGGAACACAGCTACTTAAAAATAGCAGAGCTAATCGAGTTAAGTAGCTGAGATCAAGCGGTTTATAATTTTGTTATTTTGACAAAGAGAGGACAACAATACTACAATACAAAACAGAAAAATATATATATATATAAATAAATAAAGACATGACACAAAAAAACTTACAAAGTGACAATATAGGGCATATGTCAAAGCAGAGTGCATCAGGTATCTATATAGCTACTCAGGATGGAACTCGTTAAGAGCTTCTTAACTTGATTCCGTATTTTTGATTTTAAATCCTCTTGGATTGAGTTCCATAATTTAGCGCCTAGAAAACGAATGTTGAATTTGCCGTAGTTAGTTCTGACTTTGGAAATGTAATATGAATCTTTAGCAGCTAGTCGAGTATTATGGCGATGTATCCTATTTATAGGTGTAAAAAAGTCATGAAATATAGTTGGCAAAGCATTTGCATGAAAATCGTGCATAAACAAAGCATTGTTAAGATATATTATATCAGTAAATTTGAGTATCCCTAAGCTATAGAAAAGTGGATTTGAGTGGGCTGAATATTCAGAAAAAGTAATTATTCTAATTGCTTTCTTTTGAAGAAGAATCAGAGGTCTAAGTGTAGTTACATATGTATTTCCCCAGGTTGTCACTGCATAGGACAGGTATGGGTAAACTAATGTATAGTACAATTGAATTAGAGTAACTACAGGGACAAAATGCCGAATCTTTGATAGCATGCCAACACTACGTTTGATTTTTTGGGAAATATGCTGAACATGGTATTTCCAGCTGAGGTGACAATCGATAAAGAC
Organism: Actinernus sp. WN-2022; assembly: GCA_030867875.1. Lineage (NCBI taxonomy): Eukaryota > Metazoa > Cnidaria > Anthozoa > Actiniaria > Actinernidae > Actinernus > Actinernus sp. WN-2022. The sequence goes on along the minus strand of JAOWCC010000577.1, from coordinate 101,704,393 downwards.
CCCAAGATACCTAATGCACTCTACTTGCTTTATCTGTTTCCCATCAATAACCAATCTGATTGCATAGTTTACAGGTTTTTGGCAAGGTCGAAATATGATAAAATTTGTTTTATCAATATTTAGGGAAAGCTTGTTTGCAACAAGCCACTGCGTGACATAAGCTAGGTTTTCATTTATAAGGGTCTCTAGTGCAATCATACTATTATTGCTGCAAAACAGATTAGTGTCGTCAGCAAAGATGTGGAAATCAAAAAAAGAACAGCAATTGCTAAAATCATTTATGTATAGGAGAAATAGAAGAGGGCCTAGTACTGAACCTTGTGGGACACCATGAGAAACAATGAGGTCATCTGATTTAAAAGAACTTACTGTAACATGTTGCTTTCTATTATGTAAATAAGAGATAAACCAGTCTTTGGCTACTCCACGAACTCCATAATGACTCAGTTTAGATATCAATATACTATGATTGACCGTGTCAAAAGCTTTTGCAAAATCCAAAAATATCCCACATGAGTACTTCCCATCTTCTATTGCCCGCTGAATTCTATCTGCAATCAACAACGTTGCATGCGTGGTAGAATGCTTTTCTCGAAAGCCGAATTGTTTGTCATAGATAATATTGTGCTTGTCAATAAAAGAACTTAGGCGCTTAAACATTAGTTTTTCCAGTATTCTATTGAAAATTGATAGTAGGGAGATGGGTCGATAATTGTTTACGCATGTAACTGATTCTTTCTTATGTACTGGAATAACATTGGCTATCTTAAAAAGATCTGGCACAGAACCACTACTGAAGGACAAATTATAGATAATTTCAAGAGGAGTCGATAAATAATTCTTTAGAATTTTCAATAAGCACACTGGAATACTAGAAGGTCCTACTGCCTTAGATGAATTTAGGCTAGAAATTTCCTCCTCTATTTCTATATTGGTTACAGGATACAGGTAAAAACTATTTGGCTGTGGTGGACCTAGGTAAGCCTTAGGGTCAATAAATAATTCATGAAGCAAAAACAAAGGAAATCACCGACCAATAAGTGATCTTTAGATCTGATACAGATTTCATCCTGATTTACATAAACTTTTGTTTAAATTTTCTCGGCCAAAATAGGTTGTGTCACCAAAATAACTGAAAACATAACTCTCTTCAATCTACATTGTATACGTAGATGTTTGATAAGTGCAATACAGAATTCACGTCCAATATTTATGGGATTTACAAACTCTCACTTTCAGCTCGAGTTTGTAAATCCCATAAAGATTGTCCGCTCATTCTTTATCTAGTACATTTACATACAATATCTTCCTTTGCCTGTAGTTCTCTTTGTAGCTCCTTAAGTCTGACTGTCTGGTGGCTGTCTTTTTCCTTCTGTTGTGAATGCAGTTTTGTCAACCTCTCCAGTTCTGTCGTGACTGAATGCTTTTCTTCAAACAAAGCATCATATAGTTTGTTTTGCCTGGTTAGTTCTGTCTCTAGCCGCTGAACCTCATCTGATAACAGAAATGAAGATTTGAAGAGTCTGAAATACACCATGTGCTTTTCTATGACCATTAAATATCACTTACCGGATACATGCATCTGAATTTTTTTAGCCACTGGAATGCTATTTGTATGCACACATGGACCAATATGGAAATTATGGCACCCAAGATCCAGATGTAGTTTCATATGTGATTTCAACAAACTTGTGGTATATTTCTTAATAAACAATCCAGTCCGTAATAAAGCCTGGTTAACATTACAGATGGCTGACCCTATGATGTATGTCATCCAATTGCCCATGACGTGTCTAGAGGCGAGTTAACATATACAGTATAAGCAGGATATAGTGCTGTGCTAAATCTGTAATCTGACCAGTTTAACCTCTGGTTAGCGATGTAACCTGGGGTAGTGCTTACCCTTGCTTTGAACAATAGGAAATTTGCCTTATGGCATCATTTAACAACAAAAAAAAATTCTCATTCAGATTTATCAACTCCTTTGACAATTACAAGATAATGGTCCAAATGAAAGGAACAAAAGGTTCCATGCAAAACATTCTGGTAGTTATGTAGTATGTGATGTCATCATTTGAATGTCCTATTGGGGCCCAAATGAATAACTTATTATAGCAGTGTGAAATTGTCTGGAAATTAACCCTACCTTGACCAAACCTGTCATCTGCAGCAACTCTTTCTTCCTCCATGACAGTCTGTCCATCAAGGATCGTCAGGGATCTCAGCTGGAAGATCACAAACTGATGACTGTGTGCCAGTGCCGACATGGGGTTGCCGATCATGGACACCTCAGTTAAATCTTGAAAGGACCTCAACTTGGTAACCTCTAACAACTGAAAATTACACGAAAAGGGTGGGTGTAATGTCTTCACTAATACATTTATTACACCTTACAAATAATCCCCTAATCAGATATGTGTATTAGGATCACGTGCCAGCCCTAATATTTTGCCATGTACAATGTACATTGTAGGACAGCTACACTTACACTGTACATATTGGACTGCAGTTACCTATTGGACTGATTGATTGGATAATTATTTGTTCATTATAATTATTTGTTCATTATAATAAAACACTTATAGGATTCATCCTCATCAAATGTAGACAATATTTAAGTCTCAACTTTTAATATTAGACTCGACCTTTGGTCTCACCCAGTATTGATGTAGACCTCAACTTAAATATTTTGCCATATTGGCCTCCAATGAATCCATAAAATTTGACAGCATAATTATCTTTAATAAATACAATATGGTTTTCCTTGGCCCATAAAAAATATTACACACTCAAGGTCTTGAAAAGCTGTAGATTAGCCTGCTTGCCGGCTGTTCTGGATTTTTTTCAGTCATGTTCCTTTTGGATTTGGCTACCAGGGACACACTTTTTAAATGGGGAGAGGAGACAAAGGTGTGTCACAGGTAGCCCCATCCAAAACATGACTTAAAACATTACAGAAGAGCCAGCAAGGTACAGTACATGCAGGTAATAACTATTTTTCTATTAACTTATTAAATTTCCTGCTCCTGTTGAAGTGTATTGGAGGTTCAGTGCCCAGGCTGCAAGTAGGGTCAGTGCTCGAGAGCTTGGTTGCCAGGCAACAGACAACCACCCAGCCCAGTACACTGGGTCACATGTAAGTGGACAAGAGAAAAGGGGAGGGAGGGAGGGGAAATCTACCCGAGAGGAAAGCTAATCAATACCAGCAACAGCAAACGTTGAACGATGCGACGCAAAGAGCGATACGATGAGAAGAGCGATGCAATGAGCAATGCGAAGAGCGACTGTGAACAACCCGCCAAATTTGGCAACAAAAGACCCATATGAGACTGAGACGCAGGCCCAGGCCCAACAAACTGCGCCACAGGTAGAACGATTCCACTGCCATATTTAACCATGTCTAAATTGCATTATTTTAATCTAGATTGAACTGGCTGGCTTTAATTCAAGAAAAAACATTATAGCAATATTATTCTCTAATGTTAAGCTCATACATGTAGTTGAAATTTTGGTGGAAAAAGTTATAGCGTTAGCAGAGGAAATCTAGGCTTGGATGGGTTACTGGAAATACATATTTTTCTTTGGCCTAATGTGCATTTCATCATTAAAAGAAGGGCTGTATGCAACAAGGGCATAAGTGACTCTTGATCACATTCTAAATTCTCCCTTAGAAAACAAATAGTTTGAAGAAGAATTTAGAATGTGATCAGGAGTCACTCACACCCATTTTGTACACAGCCCTTCAATTATTATTTTAATACTTACAAGTAATTTACACAGTAATTATTAATATCAGCCACACTACCTAATAAATTACTATTATTGTGTTGCTGCTTACACTTTCCAACTCGTTGTGAGCAAAGTGGAAGACCCTTAATTCTCTCAGCTTTTTCAGCAGTGTTGCTGGTAAATGTTGAATATAGTTCCTATTTAGATTTAAGATCTGCAGGTGGACCAGACATTCCAGGCCTTCAATCTTGCTAATACTGTTCCTGGACAAGTTCAGCTCCCGTAACTGAGTCAGTTTGTCTAATTTTTCAATTTTCTCGATCATGTGGTTACTGATGTGGAGGACCTGAAGTTTCTTGAGGTTCTCCAGATTCTCAAGGTACTGAAGAGAACAAATTATAATAAAGTATTCATAGTCAAGCCTATAAACGGAGCTCCAAGTACAGTAGATAAAGCTTCACTTTCAATAAGTAATTATTTATATTTTTCCAAGTGCACTACCACATTCAGTAGGTTAATTATTTCAATATACCCAGTGGCCCATGAATCTAACTGTTGTTGAAATGATTGTGCAACTTTGTAAGTATGGAATTGAAAGAAAAACAATAAACAGTAGCAAAACACAAGAAAAAATGGGTCTACAGGGCTTTCAAAACAAGCCGGCCACCACTGGAGGTTGCTTCAAGGGATCACCAGCTATGTTCTCTTTATCAATAAACAATGAAACTTTTCTCATTTTCTTTCAGAATGCCCTGGGTCTAACCTGTGGCATCAAATACACATCCTTCGAGTTTCCGCACAGGATATTAGACCACTTGGCCATCATGCATGCATTACATATAGAAAATCAATATTTAAAGGACAAAAAAGAAACAAAAGAGGAAAATCTATGCATTCCCCCAAGTAAAAACATTTTTTACACCAAGTGCATGCCTGCCTGACCATGCCTCACCCGCTCGTTCTACATAAGGTATAATTACATTATTATTTTGTGTAATCACATTATGTACATGTAACTGTATATACTTGACATCTTTCTAAAACATTTTGTTCCCTATTTACATGTACATGTAGCTTACCCTAAATTTCTTGTTCAGGTCTCTACCCAGTGTCAGGTTCAGTGACGTGACATTGGCCAGGTTTTCTTCCCTTGACTGTCTCTTAATCAGGTTCTCAGAGATATAAGCTACTCCCACTTTAGACCCCCTGACTGGACTGGTGGGGGATGCGCTGGAGCTTTGATCCGTATCTTTCGTAGGAGTTTCATCTGTAAATACACCAAGGAATACAATGTCCTAACCATTAATCAGGGCTAGCTGGCATTAGAAGCCAGCTACTGGCAGCAACTATGATGATAATCATCAGCTACTTAATGTAAAATGTAAAACTTGAAGCCAGAGTTGTAGCTTATGACACAAAAAGACCAGGCTATTTATCACAGTTGTCCAGCAACTTAAAAACTTACCCAGCCTGTAGTTTTCATTGACGTATGTGAAAGCTTTGAGTGAGACTAGACTCTGCATTCATTGACTGAAAACTTTCACAGCGGCACTTCAACGAAAATGGTAATACCAAATAGAAGATGGTTCTCTGTGTTATACATGTATGTTGAAAGAATGCATGCTCCAGGTCTTAAAAAGCAAATGGAACACAAGTGCATTCAAGATGTTGAAAGTGCATAATTTTTTATAGGACATCTATAGGAAAAACCATCTTCAATTTTTCTATGGTATTTATTTGATATTAATATTCCAACTTCAGGCATAGTACAAAATTCAAGCATGTGATTGGCTAATGACAGTGTACAGTACATCATCCAAGCATGTGATTGGCTAATGACAGTGTACAGTACATCATCCTAGCATGTGATTGGCTAATGACAGTGTACAGTACATCATCCTAGCATGTGATTGGCTAATGACAGTGCTTAAATTATTGGTGACCACAGCATGCTGTGCACTCAGTTGGAATAGAGCAGAGTTCATATGAATGGGACAAACTACAGTACTGACTATGGCACAGTTATTGTTCAGCATGCTATGACTTTGAAATGGTTTCCCTATTGTTTCTGTGCTGCTGATCCAATCAAATTACAGAGTTATAGTACAGTAAGTTACAGTACAATTACAGTAAGGCAACAGATAGTTTGTTCCACTCCTATGAAATAATTACGCCCTATAAAAGGGTTAGAGACTATATGTTTGTGTCTTAAGAATGAACTCAAAATTTCTTCATACTGTAATCGGCCTTTGGCCTCATGCAGTATTCATTATTTTTTGTTCATCATACAGTCAGCACATGCATGCCTGTATTTGTTAGTATTCCTAATCTTTCGTTCACTATACAGTCAGCATGTGCCTGTATTTGTCAGTATTCAAAATCTTTTGTCCATCGTTCAGTCAGCACGTGCCTGTATTTGTCAGTATTCATTATTGTTTATTGTACAGTCAGCACATGCCTGTATTTGTCAGTATTCATTATTGTTTATCGTACAGTCAGCACATGCCTGTATATTTGTCAGTATTCATTATCGTTTATCGTACAGTCAGCACATGTCTGTATTTGTCAGTATTCGTTATTGTTTATCGTACAGTCAACACATGCCTGTATTTGTCAGTATTCATTATTGTTTATCGTACAGTCAGCACGTGCCTGTATTTGTCAGTATTCATTATTGTTTATCGTACAGCCAGCACGTGCCTGTATTTGTCGATACAACATGCACACCATGGCCAGTCTCTTCCTCTTAAATATAATGTGGATCTCTTGCTCGAACGTGCATTTATGAGAAAATTATGCAAGTCTCCAGCCTTTATCCAATGAAATGGTGTGTTCTTTGGATCTCCCATACTCTATATTATAAAACAAAAAGATGTCCCCTGTCCTCTAAAAGATGCACAGATGGCGTCACAACGTGATATTATACAGTTACACTCAATGGCATCTGGTGGTGTATTTCTTTGTTCTCGTCACATTGTGATGTCGTCTGTGCTCTATTAGAGATCAGATGCATCATATATTACGACCTACCATCTTCACTTTTCCCTTCTATACCATTAGCGTCTATACGTTCATGTTTTATTAAATTTGCATCGTTTTGAATCACATCACTGCTCACAGGAGAAGGCAACTTACGGCTCCTATGGGTAGGTATGGATTTCTTAGCTGCTTTTCCAACTGGTGTTGGTCTTTGTCCAGGGTATGACCCGTCCTCCATTTTGGAAAGAAAAACTTAATCCAGCACAAGTCAACAATCAAGACTCAAGCTGCAAGGCCAACAACAAATCAAATATTCAAAACAGTCAAGGTCTTTCTTGAACAGAGATGATTTCCTTCTGTAGACTATAAGGTTCTGTGGCTCTTTATAATGTTTAATTGGACCTCTAAATTGTCTCCAAGGGATTTTCCACTCGCTGTTAAATAAATTAGCTCTGGATTTGATCACCCTCTTTGTCACAAGTACTGACTACTGTACATGTAATAAATAAGTTGCTCGCTCTTTTTAAGATTTTATCCAAGTACTCGGTCAAAATTACGCTCTTCCACGATAAAGACTTCTTGCCTGCTCCGTTTGAATTCCGTAATTAAATACAGGTTGAAATCTCCTCACATTCGAACCAGAATGATCCCGTCGTGAAGCCAAAGGGCAAAGGCATCCATAAATGATAAACCAAAATGGCGGGCAATTTTGAATGCCATTGCTCTGTTCGGGTCGTTGGGGTAGTGATTATTGTACTTCACGAAGTAACCTTAACTAATTGAGGAAAGATTAAAGGCACAATACATAGAAACAACAACAGAAAAGAACTGAAAAGAATTAAAGTCCTAACTGATGCTTCAAGACACATTTGTTCATTTCATGCTCACCGCATTATCGCGCATTAGGGGCCGACCATTTGACTTTTGAGGGGGGGGGGGATGGGTGTTCTTGTCTGTGCTCGATTTTTTTCTTTAGCAGTGTTGTTGCACGAATTGTTTTTGCGAAAAAAGCGGAGCCAGAACAAAGCTTTTCCGCTTGCACCGTTCCAATTGGCTTGCAGGATATTTTTTTCAAAAACACCTCCCTCTTCACTTTTTGGCCTCAGTCAGTCGCTTCGACTCTCGCCGCTCGGTGTGTCGGTAGGAAAAATAACCATCCAGGGTAATGTGCGATGCAAGATAATTAACTGAAAAAAAGAAAAGGCACCAGAGCTAGAGAGTAGTTCTGGATAATTACCAGGGTATCAAGTCTCGAGCATTAAAGCTGAGCTTACACTCCTTATTCGCCTTGGAAATTTTATACACAAACCAAGGCCATTCTGAAACTGGTGCGCTGCCGCCCCAATTAGTGTCCCAATTTTGTGTTTCCCCAGCAGTATTACATGTAATATTGCTGGGGAAACACAAAATTGGGACACTAATTGGGGCGGCAGCGCACCAGTTTCAGAATGGCCTTGGTTTGTGTATAAATACATTGTATATATTTCCATAGTGTTGCATTTAATTCTAATCTTAGTATCATTAAAGTGCAAGTAAAGCCATAAAACGACATTAACTCTTTTTGCTACAAATTCTATAATTTGTAATATACTTCAGTTGTCTAAATTAGTTTTGTTCGAGAGACTGGAGCAGCAATTCAACTAGAATAAAAGTTACCCGAATTGCGAGATTGATTCATCTTGTGATGTCACAATTGAAAGCTACGGGATTTTATTGTAGTAGTTTTCCAACTGTATGTGACCATGAATCCCTGCGATAGGACATGAGCTCTTAAGAAATTAAGAACGTGTATTAACGATGTCATCATCTGGAACAAGAGGAACAAGTTAGTATGCAATCCTTCAAAAACTGAAATAATACACTTTTCATCACGTTTTACCAAAAATCCATCTATCTATGATTTCACTATTGGCATGACTGACATAAAACTTACGAATCAAGTTCGTGCCTAGGTGTCATTTTGGATTCAAACCTTAACTTCCGTCCACATATTAACAACATATGTCGAGCATCATCCTTAGCAGTAAGGAATATTGGCCGTGTCCGCAAGTATCTCTCAAAAGATCAGACTGAACGACTAATACATGCGTTTATATCGTCCAGACTGGACTCAGTACTGCAACAGTCTTTTATATGGCCTTCCATCGTGTGATATGAACAAATTGCAGCGAATCCAAAATACTGCAGCCAGGCTTTTGACGGGAGCCAAACGCAGAGATAGTATCTCAGGAACTCTCAAGGAATTACACTGGTTGCCAATAAGAGATCGGATTGATTTTAAGATTCTTTTGATGACTTACAAAGCATTGCATAATATGGCCCCAGTATACATATCTGAGCTTCTGACAAAGTACACTCCTGCACGATCTCTAAGATCTGTCAACAAATCACTCTTACAAGTACCTGCCAAGGTGAAGACCTGCACCTATGGACAAAGATCGTTTACGTATGCTGCTCCACACCGTATGGAACTCTCTACCAGAAAAAAAAAACTAACAGTATTGGGTCTTTCAAATCAGCATTTAAGACATTTTTATTTCAGAGACATTTTAAAGAAAGATAAAAATGGACCGGTCAGTTATTTTATCAGTTATTCTATCTTCCATCGCACATACATTCTCAAACGATTGGAATCTTAATTTGTTCAATTGTCTATCCGTCTGTTCCTGAAACGTTTTAAAGTAATACGGAAAAGTTATTTAAATTTTATTATTCTTTGCATTGGCATTTTTAACTGATTTAATTTTAATTGTCCAATAATCTATACTTCATTGGATGTACAATTTCCAGTTTTTAATGATAGCAATTTAATATATAATAATTCGAAGTGTACGTGCAAATCCGCATTACTTAAATAGATAGATTAAATTAGATTAGGTTATTAGATTGAATAGATTAACTAGGTTTTAAGTGTGCCAACATCATTGTAAAAAGCATTGAGACTTCGGTTTTATGCGTTCTCAAGAACTTATTATTATTATTATTATTATTATTCTCTCAGTGGGAGAGAGTTGATTCATCTTATGACGTCACAGGATCCAGGACAAGTAACCAAAATTTGAGATTAAATGTTAGAAATTTTACAAAATCTGCAAGATTAATACCTTTTTGTGAGAAACAAACACAATAGTAAAAAAACAATTTGACATGATAACTTGCACTTTAAGTCTAGGGTCGTAGGGACTCGCTTATGTATTTAATGCATTGTATATACAATACAATAACCTTTATTTCAACTCGAATTGAAGAGTAGCAAATACATGCTAATATCTTCGAGAAAGAAGATATATCATAAAATAGTATCATTAGACGATTAGTCATATATCTTAATTATTCCTAGTCTTAGCTTCTTCAACGGGCGAAGAGCCTGCTAGCCTCCTCTCCCGTGTTTTTCGGAAGTGTGTTTTTTCGGATTTGGGTCAGTCACCGCGCGACGAACAGGCAACCCATCGGAAAACCCTCCCCTCCCCAATGGAGGATTTTTTTTTCAGCCACTGATATGATACTGAAGGACAATATCCACGCGTCATTGATAGAGTGTAATTACTGTGTAGGTTATATGCGTGGTTATTTGTATTCTCCAACATTTAAGTTTCCTTCTTAATCCAGGGAATACTGGTACCATAAGTCTCCATTGGGGATGCGAGGATCAACCTTTGACGGGTTCATGTTCTTCGCATTCCTTTCAACTGGCATCTGGAGGAGAGCGATTCACGCAAATTCGCGAGTGCTTTGTCGTACGCATCTTCTTCGTTTGTATTTACTCGGACTGCCTGTGGCAGCACCGAGTCTTAATCTGCAAGCGGTTTTTACTCGGGCTGCCTGTGGCAGCACCGAGTCTTAATCTGCAAGCGGTTTTTGTTTTGTTTCATGCAACAAAATTTGGACTTTTGACCGATGCGACTATTTTTTCTTTGTTCTCATGTATTAAATTTCAAGTTAACCACCAATCAGATTGCACTGTGCTGGTCACGTGACACTCTCCAGGTTAATTTATTTACATAATTTAATACAGTAAATCAAGATGGTCGACCCGCGAGGAAATTTCTCTCAAATTTGGAGTCCCATCTCTCAAATGTAAGCAGTTTAATGTTTTATTTAACTTCACCGTGCGAAAGCCTTCCAACAGGCTCAGGATATTTCAACTGGCGCTCTTGTCGGAGCCGAAGGACCGCGATTTTTACCCAGATGGCCAGTGATTTTATATTTACAACGCGACGACCTGAAGGGGCTGCATGATCAAAGCTAATATTTCTCGTTTAAGCTTCTCTTCCGCCACGGCTTTGTTATTTGAATCTCTGTGGATTGGTATACTCAAATATACTGCGCAATACCATACATAGAAGCGAGAAGTCCAAGGACTATAGCAAAGCTGAAACAACGTGTATAGTTTTAAACGTACTATATTTCGGCTAGCCAAACTAGCCTTCTTCAGGTACTAGATGTTGTAACTAGAGAGTTCTAAAATAGGGGGTTACAATATATAGGATTTCACAATATGTAAATAGGAAGTGACGCAATGGAACGGATACTGGTAAAAAATGATGAAATAATAAAGTGATGTAGATAAGGTAAATAAAGGAAGGTAACAAATTACGATAAAGTAATGGGTGCAAAAAACTAATACAATGTAAATAGATGAATAGAAAATAAGGTGAAAGTGAGCTAGGTTTCATCACGTCTATTGATGCCATGAGGTTCAAGTGTTTTGGCCTTGTCTATAAGGTAGGATTCTCTGGCTTTACGAATCGAGTCTCGTGAGGAATGCATGAGTTCTAAGGGAATGAGTTGCATGTTAGTTTTAGAATGGTTAGGGTTAGAAAGAAAATGTTCTGCAACAGTGGAGGGTTTAGACTTAATGTTAGGTTTGTCAACTGATCGTCTATGTTCGTTGAATCTGTCTTTGAGGCGTCGTTTGGTTTCACCTATGTATTGGAGGTGACAGAGATTACATTGTACCATGTATATTAAATTTTTAGAGTTACAAGTGATATGCGAATGGATTAAACGGGTTTCACCTGTGGAATGGAAAGTGTATTGTTTAAGACCGTTGACGATGTAAGGGCAAGTGGCACAATTTTGTCCGCAACGGAATGAGCCAAGTGGGAGTGTGCGCGTGGAATGATTAGTAGTGTTATTGGGTAATTGTGATTTAACTAGAAGGTCACGAAGGTTAGGACAACGTCGGTGGGAAACGAGAGGAAAGCTAACAAAAACGTTTTTGCAACGATCGGATGAAAGTAGTATATTAAGATGTTTGTGAATTATACGAGAAATGTTAGGAAGTGCTGGGTTATAAGTGGTAATGAATGGTATACGTTGTGAGTTTTGCAAACGTTTAGTATGTAACGCGTCGTTACGAGCAATGTCAGCAGCGCGCTTAATTTGTCTGTTAAGAAATGTGCGGTTATAACCTCGTTGGAGGAGATAAGTTTTCAATTCGTTAGTGCGGAGTTTAAAAGCGTTGTTGTTAGAGCAAATGCGGCGGAGACGGAGAGCTAAACTAAAAGGGATAGCTTGTTTAGTGTGCAAGGGATGGCAAGAGGAGTTAAGAAGATATTGGTGTTTATCAGTGGGTTTAGTGTAAAGATCAGTTTCAATGTAACCGTCACGCAAGGAAACGGTTACGTCAAGAAATGGTACATGAGTAAATGAATGTGATGAGGTGAACTTGATAGTTGGATGAAGATTATTAAGAAAATCAATGAAAGTGTATAAATGATCTTGACCCTCGGTCCAGATCAGGAAAATGTCATCAATGTATCTTAACCAATACAACTGAATAAGAAGTCTTTAACAAAGCCAAACTCAACTTCAACTCAAGAGCAAAGCTGAGAGGGAAAGTGAAACTCAGAACAGTGTCTTGTTTGATTTTAAGGTACGTTTCGTAGGTTTTATGCCACATTTCATCGCATTTCATTTTACTCTCGGTCATAATACATACCAGCGCAAACAGCGTGATCGGTAGGCCAACACTAAAATAATTTTGACCGCGTTTTTGGCTGGTTTACCGATCTCGTACGATCTCTCTGTGTACCGCGTTCGCGTTATACTGGTCTACTGAATAGCTGATTTATAGCGAAATATAGCGATTTACTAGCAAATATATATACTGTGGTTGAGCAGTTATGGGTTACTATCCCCTATCGAAGTCTGAAGACATCTGAACTCCTGAACTGTGAGCTAGAGCAACACTTTCGCTCGCCAGCACAGTATAATTTATGATGAGCCAAGCAATATTCAACTCAAGGTAAACAAACAAGAAACCTCTCACGGCCGAGGTTTTGGTTCGAGAAATAAACGGCTTCCAACAATTCCCTTTATAGCTCTTTAATATAATGAGCAGACTGAAGTTTTGGGAATGAGTGTAAAGCTTTTAATTAGAGATCAAACGGGCATTTCAGTTAATAATCTTCAATCGAACAAATACCAATATGGTCTCGTAATAGCTCATCATGTTTAGTAAGAACAGCAGATAAAGTTACACAGAGGCACACAAATTGGCATAGCTCCATCACAGGATGGACAGGATACAACTTATAATATGGTACAAATATAAACATATGTTTGCGACAATCATCTATTAGTACTCGGACCTGCAGTATAACAGAACAGCAGACTAAATTGTAAACGTGTGTTACATGAATAAGTAGTGTTTAAATTAAAAGGTCAACTACGAGAAAAACAAAAATATTAAATTACATATATCCTAGGGGAGCAGACAGACATAAACAGGCAGTAAGGGTGGTGGCTAATTTCTGCCCCTGTTCAGCTGTTGAATTCAGGTAACGGATTACCCATGAAAACAACAGACATAAACAGGCACCAACTGTTCTGCAAAATAACTGTTCTTCTGGGCCACTCGGCTGGCAAATTCTGCACTTTGGAATTTCTTGGCTGGCAAATTCTGCAGTCTAATACTAAATAATAATATAACGGAGCGATATTTGTCAGCTGATAAATTCTGCAGTCCGATATAATTACATAATAATAATATAACAGAGCGATATTTCTCAGCTGGCAAATTCTGCACGTACCTGTTGTTTCACAGGTTTTTAAAAATACCGAATTCTGCAGGTTAGCTCAGGTTTTTATTCTTAAAATAAAAATATAGCGTTCTATATTTCAGTTAAGCCCTGTACAAATCGTTTCAACATCGGAACAATATTTAGTGTTGGAGCCGATCTTGAAACAGGTTTAAAATGTTGAAAGGTGTTGAGATATAGAAATCATTTAAAAACAGTTTTCGGTCTCTACAAGTCCCCAGGGGAGGGGTATGTACCGCCCTGGTCATCAAATGTGGACGAAATGGAATGAACACGTTTCCTACATTTAGCCGGCCCAGTTCAAACGCCGTACCTTCCATGAGCCGTTCTCATATCAAACGATTGATAATGAGGCGGCTTCTTTTGTAGTAATTTAGTAATTTAATCGAAAGTACGGCGTTTGGACTGGGCCTAAGAGAGCTTACAAACGAATGTACTTTATTGTACAATTTCATCGCGCAAAGGTTCCAGCCTCGGATATTATCGCATTTTATTGTACCTGCGTCAGACCTGTACTTGAGTACAGTTGCCAAGTTTTTCATTATTCTTTCACTATCTTTCCGCCGCTATAGTTTGTTTTCACATGACGTCATAACCGCCATATTGGTGTACCTTAAACAATAGATTCTTCGTTAGCGTCTTTTGTTAGGTACACCAACATGGCCGCCATGCCCTTTGTTATTTGAATCTCTGGGGATGGAGTGAAAACGATATATTGAGCTAACTCAAAAGAGGCCGGTTATATCATCATATATCCGGGTATTCACTATGATCAGTGCTTAGAAATGTGCAACCTTTGTACCCTCAGTTTATTAATCAACTTTGTAAAGACACGCAATTCAGTATCGTTTCATTGCGAGGTGTTTTCAGTTTTTAAATAAACTATCTAGCTCAGTATCTTTCAATGCGCTGAAAATCGGCTCAAAAGCAGTTTCCGTTAGCACTTTAAATCAAAAGCACAATCAGCACTCGGTCATTACAGTAGGCTTGTTTGCACAAAACACATCAAGCGAGCAGTGAATCATGCATTTTTCTTTACCACAATGCAGTTTAGCACGGACTGCTGCATCGATGAAGGCGTGGTCCCACGCGGTTCATATATTATAAAATATACTAAGTTATGCGAAAGTGGAAATTTTCACTTGTGAATCTCTCAGTTTCTTCCTCGATACTAAGTGTTTGGGAAACACCTAAACGGTATGAAAGTACACATTAAACATTTCAAGCGGCTTTGAAGTTTTGTCTTGATTCACTTTTACTGCTGTATTGGTACTGTAAATTACTACAGTTTCCACTATTTTTGTTTTCAGAAAGAAAAAATCATGATTATCAGACAACATCTGGTTCTCGAAAGATTCTTTGGATATTTGAACTGCTAAAATGAAACTGATCTGCGTTGATGGGAGATAAATACTGATACAATCAGCTAAAAGTATAGTAGCAGCTGATATTTCGAGTGTTACGACCGGCTGGTTCACACTAGCGACATCAGCACAAGTAACATACGGAGACTCAGTGATCACATCAGTGAGTAGAACAAGCGCCGCTAATGATCAGTCACTGAGTCTGCGTATGTTGCTTGTGCTTAAACGCTTGAAACGTCAGCTGCTACTCGTGGCTCACGGCCGTTAGTATAGCTTAATTGACTTTTAATTGATCATACCAGTATTGGAATAGATATCGTTAGCTGGCATATTCTTCACTTGTATTTTTCAGCTGGGAATATATGTAAAAAAATGTTTTGCTGCTGGCAAATTCTGCACTTAAATATTTCAGCTGGGAATATATTCAAAAAAATATTTTTGCTGCTGGCAAATTCTGCATTTAAATATTTCAGCTGGGAAATTTAGAAATTCTTCATGAACTTTAGGCTGGCTGGCGCTGCAGAACAGCTGTTCGTCTGCCAGCTGAAAAAACAATTCCCTTAAATATGTTTAAATACATCTGATTTGTTATAAAAACATCAGAATGTTTGTTTTTATGAAGTTTTACCGTTGGGTGTTCCTGAGAATGAAAGTCACAGCGCTACCGGCCACTCCTAAAGACTGCTAAATTCAGCTAATAATTCTTCCCTTTGGTTATTACTAAGAGGATTTCAAATGAAAGTGTATTTCATCTTCAGTCTCATGTGGCCCGAGTGTAAGCCCAGATGGGCTCTTGTTTTACTACAGTTCCTTCAGTACTCCTTATTAGTCTTGTGTTTTGACGTGAAGTTTAAAAACAGCGAGTTTAACCCACAAAATATGTTTTGTAACTTGATGATCATGCATGCTAAGTTGACGACTCGTCGTGTAGGCGATCGGACTCAGTGTTAGTATATATGGTTTGATAGAGTTTGGGGCGGAGATAATGGGTATCAGTTTCCAAAGAGCAAGATCTGTTATCACCATGGTGAGCTGCAAATAATTATTTTCTGCCATTGGCTTTCGATAAAGTCAAGCAGCCGGTTCAAAACATAAATTAGCATTTACAATTACATTTTCAATTACAGTTGATTTCCGATGTTTAAACTTCACTGGGGAGAACAGCAGTTTTTCGTGCTGGTAATCTTAAGAAAATGTCGGGAATTGGTAGGCTCAGGGAATTTACCGGGAAATTGTTGATATGTTGGGGCAAAATGAAAATAAATTGGGACAACTTTTGAGAAACCACCACAGCTCAATTTGATAGCCCGAAAACTACAAAATATTTTCATCTAACACCTTGGCATTTTTATCACCCAGTAATATTTTTCTCCTGCCAAACATTTCTGGCATTCAATCCCTAATTTTGGTTACTTTTCATGGATCCTGTGACGTCATAAGATGAATCAACGCACCCTAAATAAAACTAAAATAATAATAATAATATTTTGACAGGGTGCTCACTTCACCAGTGTTTTTTTTTTTTTTTTTTTTTTTAATCTACAATAAGATCCCGTAGGTTTTCATTATGACATCACGAGATGAATCAATTCCGCAATTCAGGTAGCGTTTATTCTAGTTTAATTTCTGCTCCTGTCTCTCAAAGAAAACTAAGTTAGACAACTGAAGTATATCAGAAATAGAATTTGGGGCAAAAAGAGATCATGTCGCTACGTGTAACTAAGCCCTGGCTAATTATATTTCTTACGAAGAGACTAGAGGCCATAGTCAAAGGATTCCGGAACTGAAAAGTTGATTCGATTTATTTTTCGTCGTGTATTGGCCGTTCAAAGTTGCCCAAAAACGTGTATTGGGTTGCCTTTGGACCAAGCGCGCTTCGCAAAATTGGCACTGGGCCTAGTTTGACGTCATCATACCAGAACACGCACGATCCGCCAATGCATGAAAAGCCAGCTCTCCGAAACGTTTATCGCGATATTATCATCTTCCTCATTTATCCATTCAATTATTTTGCAAATATGCCAACGTTTCATACCCGCGAAGAGAGGGGTTCTGTTGATGACGTCACGTTTCATTCTCGTCCCAGTCCCCGAATGTGCGCGGAGATTAATCTAAATTTGGAAGTTTAGTCGCTAAAAAATTATGGCAACAATTTTTGTTTAATTTTTCGGTCAGGGCTTATATGCACTTTAACTGAGCGGCAGCATTAGGTATACTAGTTTATTAACGGCAGTTATTGAGGAGCAAAAGAAACCGCACAACCAATGGTTTGTTTGTACCTAACGAACTCGGCAATTTGTGGACTTCATTTGTACTCACTTGAATAAGATCTAAAGTTGTGTTGATTGCAGGGTGACGTGGCGATCATTATCAAATTCACAATCAGCGTGAATCTTTAAATACTGAGTGAAAGAAGTCTTCAAGGCTCAGGATTCTAGTAGTTGTAAGAGTGCAAACCGTATATTGTGACTTGGATAGTCTTTTCTGTTTCTCTCTCGAAGAAGGGAAGGAAGTCAGGAAAAAGGCAAAAGTTTTAATGAAATCACGTTTTTATTGGTGTATGTTGCAATTGAATAGACAATACCAGGCATAACGATAATTTCACACACAATTTTTAAAATGTTCTGAAAAAAGTATCAACAACCTGCGAACAGGCGATCTGAAGGAGCAGTGGATCATTCTATCAATTATTTAACTATACAGTTTGATAATGGCATGTTCATGTCTGTTCACAGCTAGTTTATATACAGTTTCCGGAATATTAATTGTTATTATTGCTTTATTTCAAACAAAGAGTTGAACAAATATCTAAGCGTTCATCATCTTAGCTGCCATGATGAGTTCTCGGCCGATAATAATTCTTTGGATCTGAGCGGTTCCTTCGTAAATCTGCCATAAACAAACAAAATGATGTGGTAAGTTTATCAGGTCTAAGAGTATAAACATTTTCTAAAATAGATTAGGCCGAACTAATTTGCGATGATAATGTCTAAGAAAATCTATTTTTAATAACCGGAAGCAACTGTCAGTGCGCAAGCGCGCGACAACAATCTTAATTAGTGGCGACAAAATATTTTCGCGCATGGGCGAGCGCGCGATTGCAACAACAATCTCACTTTGCTTCAGCTGCTTCTGGTTACTAAAAATATATTTTATTCGACATTATCATCGCACACCACATGCTACAAGATTCCCTCTCTTTATATTTATGCTCTCTTGGTCTAACATATGGTTATATTGAAAGTGGAAGCTGTATTTTTGAATTTTTGGAAAGAAGAACAATTGCCCTATATCATTATGACGTCAAATCAAAACAATCTATTGTTTAAACGCTAAGGATCACGGTCGTGCGAGGGGGACAAAACAGCAACAACACAAAGGAAGTCGCTATCAAATGCATTTTGTAGAACGTAGAATAGCGGTAACAGCCACCAAATACGTTAAATATTGTGGGATGAACATTGATACAACTGATATCTGGAAACCAGACAATTCGAAGTTAAATTTTCCTCAGCAGAGCAGATTTAGTTCAACATTCTATTGTTCATGTCGATTCTGTCCCCCTCATAAACAAGCTGTGGCGTCATAATGATATAGGGCAATTGCTTATTTTAAAGTTTAGGGTAAAGTTCGAGTCACGCTGTTTTCTCGTAACAACAACAACAGGGGTTTTGAGGGTGGAGCATCCCCCTCCCCTCCAATATTTTGCCAAATGCACTGTGGTGAATATTTTGCTTTTAAATTTATTAAACTCGTTAATAATTCATGCTTAACCAACCCAAAAGCAGTCATACAGTATCAGTACTCTTCTGTAAATCTGACCCAACACTGATTCAAACTCGAGCTGGAAGCGTGAGTAAATGCGATAAAGCACAGGCACGAATTCTGTATATCAAACGTGTATAGAGTCATGTTTTTGAGTTGTTTTGGCGATACGACCTATTCCGGCCGAGACATACAAAGCAAAACTTTATGTAAATCAGGGCGAAATCTGTATCAGATTTACAAATCACTTATCGCTCATTGATTTCCTTTGTTTTTCCCTCATGAATTATTAATGAGTTTGATAACACTGATTACTGATGTTTTAATAATCAGTCTGTCTGAGAGAGCTCTCACGATCCCTCACGACTTCCCCTACCCACGGGTAAAATGTCATGGTAAGATTCCTCATGTATGAACCCTATTCATAAATGCGTATTTCGGTTTCAATAATTTATGTGCCACATGTACAGAAAACATGAAAATTACCACGCGAAAGAGCATGTTAAAATTAGTGATCTTGAGAAATTTATGGCCTGTAGGTTAAAAATTAATGAAGTTACAGCCATTTGAAATTAAAAAGGTTTGTGTGAGAAAAACAACCAAGGCCTTTCCAGCCTCGCTTTCATGTTTTTTTTTTCTGCATTCGAAATCCCTATGACTCGACGGCAATTCTCCACATTGCTCAAACACTGACATAGACCTTTTTCGCTTGGCTCAATGTTGTCCCATTTCAAATCTTTCGGTAATAATATTCTTTGTGCGAAGTATTTCCATATCAATGCATCTCCTCATGCGCTAACCAGAAATAAAATAAACAATACACAAGGGGATGGTCACGTGATCTGAAATGGGACAACATTGGGCCAAACGGAAAAGTTCTATTACTAGTTTTAATGTGATCTCCAAATTATTCGAATAAAGAGGCACATTATGAATTCGGTCAATACAGATTGTCTTATCAATGTGGGACCTGCGTTTGTGAACACTGCGCATGACCGTGATTTTGCCATCAAAATTTCACATTATTTAAAGGCTCGTTGTATACCAAATAATACAAATTTCTCGTAAAATATTCGCTGGTAGTCAATAGAAAACCATGAAATAACCATATTATCCTATAAAATTTCCGGTTAGATTTATCACAAAAACAAAGTAACCTACCCGACGATAGACTGCAAATTTTCTCGCCGGAAAACAAAAGTTTCGACTAATTATGTATTCAAAATATTGAATTCTTATTGGCTGATAAAGGGCGCGAAATTTCGTGCATTTTGATTGGCCAGGTCTAGCCATGAAATACCACTCTGTATTTCATAGAAAAGCCATGAAATGCCGCTCCGTATTGCATAGTAAAGCTGAGCTCTGATTGGCTGAAATATAATATTTATAGGATGATATTAAATATTTTATAGTTTCATTTCATAAGCAGTTTACAATATTCGTGTCAATGTTGTATCTGATCGATCGCCTCCGCCTCGAGATTGTAAATCAGATCATCTCCACTCGTATTGTAAACACCATATCCAACATCCAACATCCCAAAATGCATGAGATTTAAGCAATGAAACAGATCTTCGTGTTTGCACAGGCTCATGCAAACCATAGTTGATAGAGTGGAATGGTTATGAAACCCGGCAAACTTCAAAGGGGCTAACGAAGGCGCTGCGATTTATGTTGGAAGGGGGCAAGACAAAAGATTGTGCAGGGTCATAGTTCATTAGCGTCCCCTGAACGACTGAACTCACACGTTTCTATTGGCTGATTGATTAACACATTGGAATTTCTATTGTGTTTTGTGCAGGGTCACGGTTGAAAAAAGCTAACAAAGACATATAACAAAGAAGGTCGCTGGGTTTCATAACCATTCCACTCTATTAACTATGTGCAAACCAAGGTAAAATTCGAGCAGAACAAACAGCGACCGCGTGTGACGTCATTTCCATGTTTGCACAGGCTGATCAAAACATGGCTATCAGCCAATCAGAACGCGTGTATTATCTAAATCATTTTATAACTAAATTTAAAACAATTTCCGGGGAGCATTGCCCCGATTAACGAGGCCCTGTTACAGTACATTACGACAGGAAGTGCGACACGACTAGTTTTGCATACCAGGGCCTCCATAACCTCCTAGAAATATTGTCACCTTTGGCCACTAGATAGAACCCTGAACAAGGAATGAAAAGTAAAACAAACTTACACCAATGTATAACTAGACTGTATGAAATTATATTATAGCCACATTACCTGGTATATCTTGGCATCCCGCATCAGCTTTTCAACAGGGTATTCTGAGTTGAAACCATTCCCACCAAAAATCTAAAAAGCAACGAATTCAAGTTACAGCACTAAGAATTAAAAGGAGGGAAAAGGAAAACAAACCACTCAGCGGTACAACTATCGAATACCCCGCCACTTCAAAATATCACTTCAGTGAAAACTGTGCTAAACTATGCTAAATTCTCCATTATTGTGCAGGTGTATTTAGAGTCATTCTATGAATGATTGTTGGTCGAGAATGGTTAGGTTTCTTTTTTAATTGGTGGGTTACGTTTTTAGAAGGTTTGCATGAACTGATTTGAGAACATGAATTATTAATGATCCAAATTGCGGGGTATTCTATAATGATTCCAATGTTCCGTCAACAATGTTTCTACGTTGTCACAGGACGGTGATGTCTTGGACGACGGCAAAAAAACAAGTCTTAATATGACCTGTTGACCCAAGCACTTGGGTTATCTTCATTGTATTGTAATCCCTCGAGACTGTGTTACAAGGGTCAACCTCCCTTTGTGTAAACAAGCCTTTAATTACAAAACACAATAACTGCACGTGAAATGCACGCAGTCGATTACATTTGACCGTCGTCTGCAAAAACACAACGTGAAAACTCAAGGTTGTTCCGTAGAGAACGTGAACGTAAAAAAGTAAATCACTCGGTTTTTCGTTCGCCTGCCTGGATGAAACTTTGTGTGCATCCTATTTTTTTGAAAACTTGAATGTAAAAAGCGATAAAAGGCGAACAAAATAAACAATAAACAGAAATATTTGTCGAAGAAACACTTTTAAATGTCCCGTCGTTGCAGCCGTAGCCGTGCTGGTTGCTTTTATTATCGTTGAAGTGCGACCATGAACGTTTTAAGTCCTGTTTGGAAAATTGCATTCAACCGACCGTCACTCAAAATTTAATTAAGTCGATCTAGGCGGTAAAAGCTTAGTATGAGACTAGACAGACCAGACCAGACAGACCAGACCAGACAGACCAGACCAGACCAGACAGACCAGACCAGACCAGACCAGACAGACCAGACCAGACCAGACAGACCAGACCAGACCAGACAAGACCAGACAAGACCAGACTAGACAGACCAGACTAGACAGACCAGACTAGACAGACCAGACTAGACAGACCAGACTAGACAGACCAGACTAGACAGACCAGACTAGACAGACCAGACTAGACAGACCAGACTAGACAGACCAGACAGACCAGACAGACCAGACCAGACAGACCAGACCAGACAGACCAGACCAGACCAGACAGACCAGACAAGACAGACCAGACAGACCAGACTAGACAGACCAGACCAGACAGACCAGACCAGACAGACCAGACTAGACAGACCAGACTAGACAGACCAGACTAGACAGACCAGACTAGACAGACCAGACTAGACAGACTAGACAGACCAGACTAGACAGACCAGACTAGACAGACCAGACTAGACAGACCAGACTAGACAGACCAGACTAGACAGACCAGACTAGACAGACCAGACTAGACAGACCAGACTAGACAGACCAGACTAGACAGACCAGACTAGACAGACCAGACTAGACAGACCAGACAGACCAGACCAGACAGACCAGACAGACCAGACAGACCAGACCAGACAGACCAGACCAGACAGACCAGACCAGACAGACCAGACTAGACAGACCAGACTAGACAGACCAGACTAGACAGACCAGACTAGACAGACCAGACCAGACCAGACAGACCAGACCAGACAGACCAGACTAGACAGACCAGACTAGACAGACCAGACTAGACAGACCAGACTAGACAGACCAGACTAGACAGACCAGACAGACCAGACTAGACAGACCAGACTGGACAGACCAGACTCCGCATTTGATTGACGCTCGGCTTAAATGCAATGTTCTAAACGAGACTTGAAACTTTCAGGGTCGCACTTCAACGAAAACGATAATAAAGTCCCTGTTATCTCAGCCCTTACTGATAGCACTGCGTCAGTTGACGGTAATAAAGTCCCTGTTATCTCAGCCCTTATAGCACTGTGTCAGTTGACGGTAATAAAGTCCCTGTTATCTCAGCCCTTATAGCACTGTGTCAGTTGACGGTAATAAAGTCCCTGTTATCTCAGCCCTTATAGCACTGTGTCAGTTGACGGTAATAAAGTCCCTGTTATCTCAGCCCTTATACCTGCACTGCGTCAGTTGCACACTTGTTGGCCACGTCACCAGCCAGACACTTGGCGATAGAGGCGAAGTACGTGTTACGACGACCCTGCAGTATGAACAGCACATGTATAGCGTGAGTACCACAGTACATCAGACACACCGCTATTCTAAAGAACAGACACCAGTATAAATGTAACGAACAGCACATGTCACGTGGTTTTACATAAATCAGTGTACTTCGGTGAAATCTTAGAATGTCCAAAAACTTGTTTCGAGTTAAAAAAAAAGAAAAGAGCTTAGAAGGGGCAGCACCGAGGGTTTCCGAGAGGTATAAAATGATGAATAAGGAAGAAAAAACACAATGCCATAGTCCTTACAATGTGACTACTATAGCTGGGGCCACTTTGACAACGAGAACCAAACACATTGAAAAACAAGGTACAAATCCTAGCAAATTCATGCGATTTTTTTCATTCAAAAGACTTCGACTTCAGATTTGCGTTTTACCGGATCGAAGCTGGAGCAAGACACTGATTGGCTCAAATAACCGTAAGTTGGATAGCTTTATTTTCGTTTTGCAATGTGTTTAGTTCTCGTTGTCTAAGTGGTTACAGTAGTTGCAGTGGCCATGTTGACTAGACAAGGTCAGCCTCGAACTGAGCAGCTTAAGAACGAGTTAGACTAGAGTTAGACTAGAGTTAGACTAGAGTTAGACTAGAATTAGACTAGAGTTAGACTAGAGTTAGACTATAGTTAGACTAGAGTTAGACTAGAGTTAGACTAGAGTTAGACTAGAGTTAGACTAGAGTTAGACTAGAGTTAGACGTGCAACAACAAAATGTAATTTTCACTGCCGGATTAGCTCGCTACTAGGAAATTATTACAATTAAAGATTACAGATTAAAGATAGAGTTATATCCGCTTCAGATGGTGAACTTTTCATGCACCGCACTTAATACCTTTAGTTCTACATGCGGAGCAACTGTTGATTCACATGGAGTGGCGTGGCGTGGCGTGGCGTTGCTCCGCTACCGCACCTAATTTGCCTGCTGCACCAAATTAAAACTTGTCAAACCCAACTGACGCCACTCTACTGCGTCACTCAACCAGCATGCATTGCACGCATCTGTTATTGTTATAAATATCTGCCCTCACAAGCAGCATGCCATTCATTGGATCTTCAAAAGTCACCGACATATATTAAGCAACAATAAATAAAGCCAGCTAATTAGTCTCATTTCTTCTGTGTGTTTTTACGAGATCTGAATTCCGGGGTCCTACAAAATGGCGGCAACTCTCTGGGATTTCGGCGCGCAATGCACACTGGTTGAGAGGAACACTTTATTCATCTATTAACTTCGGCGCATGAGCAGTTCACCACCTGAAACAGACATTACTTTTTTTTAACTTCACTTCCAGAAACTCACTAAAACTGTGAATATCCTTTGGAAAAAAATCTTCAACGTGCACATAATTGAACCTCAGAGTACATAAACTAGACGTGTCAATTTGAAGTGGGCAAGTGACCTGATCTATCTCCCATGCAGCTCTGTGCATAGCCAGTCTCGCGGTCTCCACTCCGATAGCCATATCAGCTAGCAGAAACGACACAGCTTGATGCTGAAACAACAAACACACAGTTATCTCACAGTTAGCTCTGATCTCTCTCCCGAAAAAAAATCCTGAAATCAAAACATTGCAGGATAACTCTTGTGGTGTAAATACGAACCTCGTAGATGTATTTTCCCATAGTCTTGCGCTCCATGGAATACTTTGTAGCCTCCTCTAGTGCCCTTCGTGCGAGACCAACTGCACTTGCTGCCACCTACGGTGCAAAAAAACAACAAGTAACCAGTCTGGTGAATCAGGATCAACGGTTCAGTGAAATGCTTTAGCCAAAGTCCAACAGTGAAATAGTTGCTCTGATGAAGGGTTAACACTCATCAGTACACGTCGCTTTCCACAGCAGCTAGTTTACCATGAACTATTAGTTGATAAAACACAATGTTATACAGTAAAACACAATAATCCGTTCACATTCAAATGAAATCCGCTTATTTTCATATGATGCAATGTGCGACAACTGACGTTTTGTAATCTTTTGAGAAGCTGGTTGGCATGGTATTGCGCATGTATCGAGTAATCGCTCGGTTGGTGGCTGTTAATAGGATACGAACAGTTAAACTTCCCTCCCTCAATACTTTATTAAAATGTTTTCAATATTTTCCCTGGGGACTGTTTATATCAGCACTGTTTGTTAGTCATTTTTGCATATTTGCTTTGATTTTAAGCATCCCACATGCATGGCCGATAGGTTCGTTAGTTCATATCAAAATCGGTGGAAATAGCTGTTTCCAGCCCGGAACGCGAATGTAAAGGCTATTGTAGTGACACAGCCCCTTTAACTAAACTCTAATTAGAATTATGACAAAAAATAAACTGCTTAATGATAATAATATTATCTATCGAAGTTAAGTATGGAAATATTATAATAATAATAATAATATTTACATTCTTATAAGGCGCATTTCTAAAACCCAATGCGCCTTACATTGGTAAAAAGTAAAAATAGAAAAACCCACTTACAAAATTAATTACAACCTTATTTAAAAACAAACGGCGGCTAACAGAAATGTTTCTTAAATAAAAATGTCTTTAACTTGGTCTTATTTCTTCAGGAATAGTGTTCCAGAGTTTAGGTGCTGAGGCTCGATCCCCATAAGTAGTGGATTTAACAGATGCAGTGATCAGTTAAGAGCGGTTAGAGGATCGTAATGTCCGTGAAGGAGAGTATTCTTCAATAAGCGGTATTAGGTACTTGGATGATTGCCCATGTAAGATCTTATAAGTAATAATAAGAATCTTGAAGTTAATCCTTTCCTCAACCGGAAGCCAATGTAGCTCCATAAGAATCGGTGTTATGTGATCTGAACGTCTCGATCCGGTTACAAGACGCGCTGCAGTGTTTATCCTTCTAGGTATGCCATTTAAAAGACTATTACAGTAATCTAGTCGTGAAATTACAAGATGGTCTTAAGTCCATCATAAGAGAGATACTTCCTTATTCGTCCAATGGACCTTATAGCAAAAATGGCTTACTTACAGGTTTCATTTACTTGATTATTAAAAAACAAATTATTATCCATAATTACACCTAAGTTCCTAGCCTTCTTCTTTACTTCTATTCTGGCATCACCAAGCATGATGCTGTCCAGTAATGATGGCTGCTTCATGAACCGTGAAGTAAAACAAAGCACCTCCGTCTTTCCAGGATTACTAAGAAGCATATTCTTGGATTTCCAAGAAAATACATCTTCTACACCTTTCCGGAGACTGTGGAGTGCGTTGGTTGATTGCTCAGGGTTGACAGCAATATATATCTGGGTGTCATCCGCATAAAACATACAGTTCAAGTTGTGAGCATGTAGCAGGTCTTGAATAGGTGCAATGTAAAGGGTAAATAACAGTGGCCCAAGTATGGAGGATGCGGGACACCATATTCAAGGCACCTTGGTGTAGATATACAATCACCTATTGTTACTCTTTGTGACCAGCCTTGTAAATAGGATGTAAACCACTGAAGAACTGTACCAGTAAAATTTAAATACGAACTGGACAGCCTCACAAACTCTGTTAAATTTCGAGATTTCAGAAAATCACTATGCTTTCGGTTTGAAAGTTATGAACCTAAAACTTATGTCAGTTACTAATTTTGGCATGCTCTTTCCATTTCTGGCATCCATTTTGAGCTAGCACCAATACTTTTGATTGACAAAGTCACGTGTCTAGTTGTTGCAAAAGGCCTATTAAGTTCAAACCTCCAATCAAGTTCAGTGCTGGCACGGCATGTTTCAAACAGGTCTTAGTTTTCTGTAACACGCAACTTTTCTCAGCTGCTTGTGTTCCTTGTTCCTTCTTTTAGTGTTTCTTCAGTTCTTGTTTCACTGAGACTCGTAGATAGGGGGGTCCAAATCCATGAGAGGGCTCCATATCCGCTAGCGGATTTGAACCCCCGGGAGTACGAATCCGCTAGTAGATATGGACAGGGGGGTACATATCCGCAGGGGTCCAAATCCGCTAGGACACCGGGACAACCTTTTATGAAATAGGTGTATGAAAGGACAATGTGTGTTTGCATGGCCAACTTGTACTAAACTCAGATGAGTGAAAGCTGTGAAACATGTGGAATGCAGCTGAATATGTAAAATGGTAAATCGTTTACAATACGTATACTGGGTATGATATTATAAGATGAGCAAAACAATTAGCAGCCATGGGCAGCAGCTGTCCTATTGGTGCAGCCTCATCAGCATGCATTAACGGCTGTCACAACGGAACGTACAAAAGTGTTTTCTCCTTAAATTTAGTGTTTACTATTTTCTTTATTTGCCTTTCACATTGCATTTTTGTAAAGAGCACTCAAAAGTGTAGCTGACTGCATGTATTTTCGCATGTGTTATTGTGGTATTTTGTTATTAAGACTATTGCTTTATGCTGTTATCATAGATGTTGTAATAACGCCTTACTGTTGACATGGCCCATCTGTATACCTAGCGGCTTTAGCATACCCTATATATGTACGTTTTGTATACGATGTACCATATGTATACTAACTGTTTTGTTTTTACCGGTGGTCTTGTCTTGTCAAAGGCTCCCATTGCAATCTTAAAGCCAAGCCCCTCAGCACCAAGAACATTCTGGGAAAGGAAACATCAATGCAAAGGTGGTAGGTAAATTGATTTGCATTATGGTAGATAATGGTTCAGTACTGGTGTACACTGTGCTCAGACTTACCTCTTTGGGTACAACAACATCCTCGAAGGAGATTCCCCGAGTGTCTGATGCGCGCTGGCCCATGTTCCATTCCTTAAGAGTAAGATAATAAGTGATTTATTCAGATTACTTGTATTTGTTGTAGGACTAAACAAAACAACTGGCAAGGAAATGTAATAAGACAGAGAAATCTCTTAGAATTGAGCCTATAGTAGTCCTTATGCATGAAGATGTCACACTTTTGTCATCACCACCAAGCCTCACTTTAATTTTCTGTTGTGAGTACTAAATGTTGTGCAGTGAGGCTTGGTGGTGATGACGTGACATCATCATGTATAATGACTATTGAATCCCTGACTTACCTTTCTGCCTGGTGTAATTCCTGGTGTATTCGCTTCTACAATAAATCCAGTAAATGCTTTGCTTGCTTTCTCATTTGGGTCTGTTTTCGCCAGCACGAAGTACCTTGTAGAGAACAAAAAATGAGCTTCTGATAATTATTTGTATTTTTTTGATTTGCCACAAGATTACATTATTTTATAATGTCATAACATAAATACAAAGAGAAGTGGAGAGGAAGCCCAAAGTGAAACCACTAGGCTTATAGGATGTTGGGCTTCCTCCTCTACTTTCTATTAATTATGGTCCTACTGTAATTATCAGATACAAACTAGTGAACCTTGATAAGTAACAGACTAACTTTGTTGGTTATAAAGAGAGAAAATAACTGATACAATGGACAGAAAGGTAGTATTTTAATTAGGTTTTACATTGTAAAAGGTGATACTCGTAACAAGGTGAAAATCGTACTGCAACATACTGTGTACAAATAAGAGTGCAATGTTGATTAGCAACTCACCAATTGGCAACTCCACCATTGGTAATCCACATCTTCTGGCCATTGATGACATACTAAAAAGAAATGCCGAAAAACAAATATTTAACTGCAATATTTGACTGCAAAGCAAATTCTTGTCTAATCAGGGATGGAAATAATGCTTCTGCACTTGCTAGCAGATTTTTAGAAATGCGAGTAAAATCACATGGCAACTCGCAGCTGTTGCTAGTGGAATCTTGCTGGACTATCTGTTGTTGCTATATTTCATATTTTCGTTGCCTGTTTAGTTGTCTGTTCCTAACACATTTTATGTTGTTAAAATACCTCATCTCCCTTCTTCTCGGCTCTGGTCTTGATTGCAGCCACGTCAGAGCCAGCACCAGGTTCAGTTACGCAGTATGCCTGACATGGAAAAAACACAAAATGAGGAAATAAGGCAATGAGTCTATGAGTTATGAACATAATTATGTTGTATTAGATACAGCATCTTCCACTGATATTGTAAACACCACTTACAGCCATGAGTGGCTCCTCCATCATTCTGGCAAGGTACTTCTTCTTTTGTTCATGGTTACCAGCCAGGATCACAGGCATTTCCTGGTATTAATAATTATTATCTGTGTTAGAGCAATATTCAGAATATTAGGTAACTGACATGAAAACTAAGTGTCCAATGCAATGTTGGACTCAAGGTTTGAGCCAGACAGTACTGCTCGAAACGAGTGACAGTATTGGCTAACCCAACAATACAAAACACCCTAACCTTAAAACAAGAGGTACAAAAACAATAGAGCTGCAGTACATTTATAACGCATATGGGTACAATCAGAATACAGGTCTGGAAGTAGTACTGTATTACTCCAAGGTTCTAGAGTCTGACATCAATAAATCTCATATTTTACCATACCAATCTTAGTAATAATTATCCTTACGGAGGCTCAAACGTAGGTTTTCTTGCAGTTTTTGTGTCAAGTGTGGAAGATATAATAATGTACCATTATCACAACTACTATCATTAATGAGGATATATATTTTTATATTGAATTAATTGATATTAGTTACCGGACCCACTAATTTAATATAAAAAATCATTTTTATCAAAATCTGTGCAGTGAAATTCTTCTAAAAAGCTATAATTGAACGTTTCATATGTTAACTTTAATCTGAGAAGAAAAAGAAAATTTATGTAAGACAGAATTTGTGCATTTTTAAAATAATAATTCTTGTTTATGCGCTTCAAAACAGAATTGTCTTACTGGATGCATTAAGAATCCATCTACACTCTCTTTGGAGTTACAAGTATGGTTTTGTCTTCCAAAAATGAAGAAATTTCACAGAACGGTTTTGTAACTGTTACTGAAAAAAAAGACATAATTTTGCACCACAAATCATTTCGCGTTACCATTCTCACACAGTCAGGAAAACTCTTTTGAGCTCTTTTGCTCCACTTACGGCAAGTGAGTTGCCTTCAATGGCAGTCTGTATCCCAGTGCATGCACATCCTAACTCCTCAGTCACAACACAGCCATCCAGGACACCAAGTGCTGGACCACCTAAAACAGTTGGCAGCATTAACTGTCTTGTTGCCTTTCTTTTTCAAATCTTATCATGTGCCATACTTCCATTTGATAAAAAAATAGGACCGCATTTGCGAACAAAGCCAACATCTTTACTCAAAAAAAGAAAAAAAATCAAAGTAATAACCAGTGATCCAATTGACCTATATCATTATGACGTCACGGCTTGTTTATGAGGGGGACAGAATCGACATGAACAATATAATTTTGAAATAAATCTGCTCTCCTGAGGAAAATTTAACTTCGAATTGTCTGGTTTCCAGATATCAGCTGTATCAATGTTTATCCCACAATATTTACCGTATTTGGTGGCTGTTACCGCTATTCTACGTTCTACAAAATGCATTTGATAGCGATTTCCTTTGTGTTGTTGCTGTTTTGTCCCCCTCCCACGACCGTGATCCTTAGCGTTTAAACAATAGATTGTTTTGATTTGACGTCATAATGATATAGGGCAATTGGATTCGTGGTCCGACCCAATCCGATCTTGATTTTCCAAGGCACTTTCATGCAGTCAATTGAATGGAATGAAATGGAAACTTTCATGCATTTGGCCTCAAAATAAATGTTGTGACTTTATTTCAACTCATTTAATCCATAGTAGGCCATTCTAGCAGCTCAAGCGTTGATCGATCGGCCAACCGACTAAGCGTGATCGCTGTTGATCAAACATGACTTTCTCTCTTCTAAAAGTTATATGTTGTCAAATTTCAAGGAAAATTAATGATAGAATGACTGTAGTCAATTGTCAATTGAAGGGCTGTGTGCAAAAAGGGCATAAGTGTCTCCTGATCACATTCTAAATTCTCCTTCAATTTCTTTGTTTTCTAAGGGAGAATTTAGAACGTGATCAAGAGTCACTTGCACCCTTTTTGCACACAGCCCTTCAATTATGGTCAACTAAGCTCAATCAAAACTTATGCTTCTAAAATTAATGGTTGTGAAGTTTCAAGGATTTCTTTGCATTACGTTGACAGTTCTCAAATGTCATGAGTTATGTGTATGTAAATGTAGCTATATAAATTTTGAATTGCATGAATTTTATGTTTTGCTGGGTAATAGCTTAGAATTGGGTACCAGCCTACAGACAACATATTTTGGTACCAAATTCTAAACTATTACTGTTTTGCTGTTCTCTATTTTAAAGGATGAATATTTTAATAAAACCTGTATCTGCATTCCACAACTTTCCTTGCTCTACCCCACTGAGTTATATTTTGTGATTTTGGTTGGTCCATTGACAGTCCATCCAGTTCCTGCTTACAGTATAACATTAGGTTGTGCATGTCACTGCAGTGGGTGCCTATAAATCAGTTTGTTATTGACTTACCATAAGCCTCTGGGATGTGTCCATTGACAAGACCTAAAGCATGTGCCTTCTTGATTACTTCCCAGGGAAACTAAACAGAAAAATGTTTGATTAGAGTTCTTATATTTATAGGATGAGGAGGATGAGGAGGAGATAATGTATATATTAAACATTTCCTACCTCTCCTGTTCTGTCGTGTTCAGAAGCTACTGGCATAATTTCCTCACGTGCAAACTTTCTAGCCATTTCTTGAAGTGCCCTCAACTCATCGGACATGGCTGAACATCATAAGAAATATATGAAGCACATAAGTTACAATTATAATAACAATAATACTGGGGGGAAAACTGAATTTCTAATGGGACCTGAAACAACCGTAAGGGCTGATCAAAGCCAGGACCCAGCTAATCCACAGATCAAATTGGAATTTAGGTTTTTGTGGAGGGAGGAAAACTGGAGGACCCAGAGAAAAACCCTCGGAGCATTAGAGTGAGACGATACCAACAAACTCAACTCACATATGGTGCCGTATCCTGGAATCAAATACTACTAAGTACTGCTGCAGCTAATAATAATAATAAGTCTAAATATTCAAATACTCCAAACAGATGTTAGAGGTTACATTTGATATAAATAATAATAAAGCTAACACTAATTCATTTAACAAACATCTTAACTACATGTACTACATTTGTATAATCTTCATGCATGAAGGTGGTGAGTTTTGTGTAGGATGAAGGAAAAGAAAACAACCATATGCATGTCATAATAAATTATTATACCACCCTTTTTGACCTACATGTAATTGCCACTTTAGTTATTAATAATCTGTTTCATACAATATAGTAAGTTGCTGTGTTTATGTTTTAACTACTTACAAAATGAGATTCCTGAGTTAAAGGATGATGCCTCTGGTTGAATAGACACGTTTGTTCCATAACCTCTCTTCTAAAAACAGATCAAATTAAATCACCATTATCATAAAGTTGTACTTTCCCTACTGAACGAATTTACGTTCAATTGGTAAAGTCCAGAGTGCAAAACAACCCCCCTCCCTCAGTCATTAAGTTTGGCTAGCTCTAGTCATTCAGTTACTACATGTATATACATGTATGTACATTGTAGTATGTTACATACTGTACGGCTGACCTTTTACTCCAAGAGCTCAAGCTTTTCCCACAATGCCATTCCATTCAGGAGGATTCTATGGTGATGGCGATGATTTGCAAAGCTTGCTCTTTTAGGGTTTTGAATGATTGGTCTTGAAAATAATCCACTGGAAGAGAGCCACAGGACATCCGGAAGTCTGATGGAGGCTGAAAACTACTTGACTTGCCAAGTAAGCCTTGTGAGGGGTTTTCATTGTTGTTGTTTTTTGTTGTGTTTGACACACATCAAAGTACCCTGGCTGCCAGAGATCCTTCTTGCTAAGTTTACTGACAGCAAGTTACAGAGGCGCAAGAAGCTGTAATGGAGCACTGTCTAGGTTTTACTGTTCTGGATGGACTTTGATCCCAAGTATAACATTTTGATTGACATACTGTAATGACATAAGCTTAAAAATATTGCACTTGTGTCAGATTATATAGATATCAAGATCAGAAGTGAAATGCTGCAATATTACAACAGCTCAGGAAATAAAGACAGATTCTCTGCAAAAAGTGCCTCCTTGAGTCGAGTGATAATTAAGAAGGAACAATCAGGCAGAGAACTCTCTCAACTTCTTTGGGAAATTGTCATGTCCTGTATTGATCTCAGTTCTGTGCATAATCCAGGCAGAATTTGGAAAATAAAAATTGGCTTTCCGAGCCCGAGCTAGCTGTGAACTACATGTACATGTATTATAAAACACATCTCACTGCTAAATGTATTGAAGAGCTTAAAACTTCAACTCCCTGAAATGCTTTTTGAACAGGCTCTTCACTAGCAATTGGAACTCTTTTTGAGAAATCAAAATTGAAGTCTGTGTACTGATGAACTATTCATAAACAAACCCTCACTCAACTAGCGATTATGTAGTCTGCGAAAACAGCCAAATATTTGCACTTGGGGAGCCCATTGGAGAAAGCTCAAAGATTCAGCTGTTTTTGCAGGCTAGTGAGTATGCACATGTAGCCTGAGAAACGAAGCATTATATGTGACTAAGCCATCATATCTGTGACATCCCTCATCGGATGCAAAGATATTACTGGTCTTCTTATTCGCTCGGCTACAGTATTGTGCAAAAGTCATGCAAACACCTTTCGGCGAATTTCAGGGCTTTTCGGGGCTTTACGGCGAAAATGAACGAAAATTTTCACGATCCGAAATTTCGCAGTGCTCTGCGACATGTTGGCACGAAAATTTGCTGCACTCTACGAAATATCGTGCAAAATTTCGTTTTGATACTCTGCGAATATTTGCATGAAACTTCGCTTCTTCGAAATGTTGATCCTTCGAAATTTCGATCCTTCGAAATTTCGATCCTTGCCCGTCAAAGATCCAGTTACCTTTTCCGGCTCACTCGGTCAATTCGACCAACCTGAGTGTAAACTTTATTCGGACTTTGACTAACTCAACTAATTACGGCTCACTTTCGAACGGTACAGGAGGATAACTGTAGAGTTTACTGCAGTTCAGTCAGTATAATCAGGCTAAGAATGGCTCCGCTAAGAATAGAAATCCGATGCTTTGAACCCGGTTTGAATCGAAGGCCGGAAGGGTAATAAACGAAAGGAATGCGTTACTATAAATCGCGCGCACGTCCCAACTTCGGAAGTGTACAATGTTGTAAACGTTATCCGTATATCCACAATAATATTCAGATCCTTCAGCCTTCCAGATCTTTGTAAAAGTCGTTGCATAAAGTTTTCAAGTAAATTCGGACCATGTAGTTATCGAAATATCGTGAGCCATAAAATAAACAAAACAACGGCTGCTCGCTTAGTTCCCGGCGGTGCGTGGTCCGCTTTAAAGCTTGACTCACTCGCTGTAACTGAGCGCAAAGCATAACACCAAATAAACTTTTGCTTCAGTGTAGTTTCACATTTACAGTAGATCCTTGTCTTGTTACTAGTACATTGTATTAAAAGGTTTCGGCAGAAATCATTGTAAATGTTTGCGTATTAAAATCTAAAATCTCAACTCTTCTGAATTTCCACGTGCAATCAGTCAGGCGTGAACGTGTCAGTCTGATATTTTACTGAACATCAACAGAGTTTTGAAGCAACGTTTGTCATATTGAAAGGCGTGCAAAAACTTCTATACTCTTACCAGAAAACTTCTACTGGGAAAGTGCAATTCCTTTTGAATTAAAAGAGCTTTAAAGACCCTTTAGCACGCCCCGTGATGCTTTGCGCGAAACAAGTATTTTCGTGGACCACGAAATTCAGTTCTGGGACCGGCGATGTATACATGTAAAGAATCTGCTTGCATCGTTGTTGTTACCGCTGATAGTTACTATTATATACGCACATACGATGAATACCCTTCTTAAGAACTTATTTAGGGCATTCTTTTAAATATTGAACCAAAATTTGCTGACAGTTTTTGTGACATCCAACGGCCTAGCAAATCCGAGATGGCGCCATCGAAGAACAACCGCCGAGAAAATTGTCACGGTCTGTCTTCCTTCCTAAAACGAAGATAAGAAGAAAGAAGATCATTCGCCGATAATTCTTTGATCTTTCAGTTAGGGAAACACAAGCAACTGCGGTGATTTTGGAGAGTACTCTGCGTTCTTGCTTTTCTGAGTACATTTGTAAGTAGCCGGCGACTTAGCGGATGCCGAGCGGATGACTCGATCTGGCTGTTCAAAGGACTGTCGATTCTCCAATGGTATGATACTCGTGGTTCAGTTTCCTAGTTGCGTGTATATCAGTGGATAAACTCAAAGAATACCTTGCCGTTCTTCCGTTGTATCTGTGCTACTAATTCCGATATTTAGAAGCTCGTAAGTGTTCAAACCGTGTTAGCGATCGGTCAGTGTTAGCAATCGGTCAGTACACACACTTATAATATTCTCCTCAGCGAGCAAATAAAATTATTGCTGCTACTGATTTTCTATTGCTGTATGTTGTTGCTTGACTTATTCCTCATCTAGATTATTATAGTTAGATGTGTATTTGATCAAGAATCGAACTGTTTGCATTCTATAATCTCGTATGAAATGCGCAAGTTTTAAAATCCTAGAACGCGCTGAATAATTAAACGTCCTGCATCGAGTCTACCTTTGTGGATGTTTGATTAATGAATAAGTCTCAGCTTTCAACGCTGAATCGATTTTAGAGCTTTTAGTTATTTCTTAAACTAGCATTATTTCCGTTTATATAAAGTTTCATAGAATTTTGACGGTTGTTGAGTTACTCGCTCGTCGCGTCGCAGTCAGTGAACACGAAATCAAAACAAAAACACTGGTTTCGCGCAAAGTATCACGGGGCGTGCTAAAGGGTCTTTAATGCATCGGATCAGATCAGTCAGTTCGCGTAAATGGACATTAATTACGCTCCCGCGGTATTTGTGTCAGAAATGAGACAGGCATCTGGCTGACAGTTCACGATTGACGGGGACTTTTATAAAACAAGAATCTTGACTTTTTGACGCCTCTGGTACGCAGAGTATTTACCAAAACCATCTTACTGTACGTTTGTAAAACTGTTTGTCATGAATTCGAATTTGTCACGCGTTAATCCTGGTGAAAGAAACCTTAGGTTAAAATACAAAACTGTGCAATTGACACAAACGCTTGCCACGATATTTCGGATCACGATATTTCAATAACCTGG
Organism: Actinernus sp. WN-2022; assembly: GCA_030867875.1. Lineage (NCBI taxonomy): Eukaryota > Metazoa > Cnidaria > Anthozoa > Actiniaria > Actinernidae > Actinernus > Actinernus sp. WN-2022. Next base: position 101,667,825 of record JAOWCC010000577.1, on the reverse strand, counting down.
TCCGAATTTTCGTTTGACAATAAACAAAATATCGTCGAAATGTCGCTCGCAGGTTGGCGATATTTTGCCTTGGCATTAAAATTTTCGCGTATCTGATCGATTCTTTGTCGAAATTTCGAACGAAAAGTTCGACATTCGTAAGAACAAAGAGCGAAATTCGTCGAAATACGTTTGCATGACTTTTGCACAATACTGTAGATCAGAGAACCAGCGCTCCATTCCAGAGGTTCTTCTCGTGCCTCCGGAACTTGCTGTCAGTAAACTTAACAAGAAGGATCTCTAGCACCCAGCGTAACAGCCACTCAGTTATGGATTAATATTCTCTAGTCTACACAGGCATATGAGGTCATGTGAACTAGGAATAGACCACTTTCGATATATGCTTCACAAACGATTGAATGCAAGGCTCAGGGACAAAATTGTGCAGTGAATCGTAATAACAAAAGAATATATTTAATGTGTTCTTTTGTTTTTACGATTCACTGTGCAATTTTGTCCCTGAACCTCGCATTGAATCGTTTATTTGTAAAGCATATATCGAAAGTGGTCTACAGCCTTTCGTTAATTATTGTTATACATACAGGGTTCTCAGTAGAAGCCGGCAACCGGCGAATTCCGCTGCCTGTCAGGTTAAAAGTAGCCACCTGTTTTGCCCAAAGTTTCTGTCATTTATTACATTTTAACCTAATTACTCCATCAATCATGAAACTGCCTGTGAAACACTATGCAGCCTCTTGTTTAAATTTCTACTGACAACCCTATACATAAATGAAGGGCTGTGTGCGAAAAGGGCGTAAGTGATTCTTGATCACGTTCTAAATTCTCCCTTAGAAAACAAAGAAATTGAAGGAGAATTTAGAATGTGATCAAGAGTCACTTACGCCCTTTTTGCACACAGCCCTTCAAATTATAATGTAAATAATGTAAAAATGGTAGAATAGGTACATGTAATCAAATAAAGCATTCTGATTTATATCAATGAGTATTACCGGTATGTTACAGTGTATAGGTTGTTTTTTTCATTTCAGGGTATTTTTTTCAAACAACCTACTTTAGGTCATTTTAAAACAACCTAGGTTGGAATGTCAATGATTCTAAAAAGGGATCTATTTTTATTTTTGGAGATTCATGAAAAAAAGTGGTTTATTTTTATTTTTATTTGGGGGGGGGGGGTTTATATTAAGCTGGAACTGGCCAGTGAGGGACTGGGTATCAAGATTTGAAGTTGCAAGATTTGATATTTCACATGCACACACATGCAACATTTTGCAATTATTGATAGTCGATCTGCATTAAATTTGCTGTTCCCAAATTTGACTTACAGAATGGAATTTGGTGCACCAAAATTTTTAGCTATTCCCCAATTTGTTATTACTGAGAATAATTATTAGAGAACAGGAGTTAGTGCTTCATGGAATTTAAGCCTGAAGGAAATTTAGCATTCCCGAATTTGGGATTGCACAATAATTTGACTCTATACATATTTTGATGAGTCAAAATTTGATTTTACAATACAAAATTTGATGTGTTAACTTTGGTAGTAATCACATGCCATACTTATTTCCTCCATTGGCATTGATAGTGTATTAGGCACTAAGTACTCAGGCTACTTACTATGATCGGGCTTGTAAAAGTTGAAGAAGCAAAGGCTCTCTGTTTGAAAAAAAAAAGAATATCAATCATTAATCTAGAGTCTGACCGCAATATAAGGCATAGCATGTTTTTTATCATACAGTTGACACTCTAGTGGGCAACCACTCTCGTAAGTGACCAGCTCCCTTAAGAGACTACCTGTATAAAATCCTATTTAATTGCTCTGTCAATCACTGTATTTAGAACTGTATTTAGAATTTACATATAAATAGTAAAATGGCAAAAAATATTGGAATAATCAATAAACTCCGGTATTATCTTGATTTAAACATGTTGAAGCAACTATATTATACACTAGTATATCCATATTTAAATTATGGTCTCATGAGCTGGGGTAACACCTATACATCCAAACTGACAAAACTCCGGACTAAACAAAATAAGTGCATTAGAAACATATTTTTTGCACACAGCAGAGAAAGTGCTACACCATACTTTAATATTCTTGGAATTTTAAAACTTGATAATATCTTCAAACTAAGAATTGCAACATTTAGTTACAAAATTATAAATAAGAAAACGAATATACCATCGGTCTTTTCTGAAGTCCTCACACCAGCTGCAAAACGCCATACATACAATACCAGATTTGCTGCTAATTTAAATTTTGTTAGACCAAAAGCGAGAACTAATTATGGAATTTATACATTCAAATTTATATCATCAAAAATTTGGGAAACAATTGAATTGAATATTAAACGTTCTAGCTCTATTAATGTATTCAAAAAACGTTATAAAACTATCCTTTTAGAAAATCAAAATTAACAAGCAACTGACCAACTATTTCAGCTTAGTCTAATATTATGTACTCCTAAACAAACGTAGGCAGTGATCAACTCGAAAGCTTTTGCTCCTTTGATCACTGCGCACGAACATATAATCAACATATTCTTCCTTTTTTCCTCTTCTCTTTTTAATGTAATGTTAGTAATTGTGTATCTGTGTAAATAGTGTGAAATAAACTTGAGACTTGAGACTTGAGACTTGTAAACAACCGCTCTCGTAAGCAACCATGACCACCTTTGAGGGTTGTGAATTGGAATTTTCTTCATTTTTTCTATCTCGTAAGCAACCACCCTGGCGAGAGAATGCAATTTGAGACTGCAACTTTCAAACACATGCTACAGTACATGTTTACTTTGCAACAATGGATTTATTATACACTTGACGTTATATGTGAGCATTGCGCAGAATAATAATTTTAGTTATATAATAATTTTAGTTATAATTTTAATTATTAGTTCCAAGAAACTGTGCAGCCATGAAAAAAATAGCTTTAGGTTAGGCCCGTTTTAAACGTCGAACTTTTCATGCGCCGAACCCAATTACATCAAAAGAAGCCACCTAATTATCTTTTGTTTCAATTGCATTCGGCGCATGAAAAGTTCGACGTTTGAATCGGGCCTTAAACAGCATAATTCAATAAATCATATATGTTGGTTGTAACACGAGGTTGTAGCCTAGTATTAAATAACACTCGTAAAATCCTTATGGTACTACCGAGCAATCTCTGTGAAGCCACGGTGCCAGTGGCTCTGCAACACTTTCAAAAGTGGCATTGTACTCTGCAGTTTAAGCCAAGCTACATGTACATGGGAGTGGACAAAACACTGACCCCCAGTCCATGGACTACCCTATGGATTACCCAAATGGACTACCCCAAAAAATACTTTTCTGGGCAAGTTGTTACTGTAAGGAGCTTGTATCGTACCTTCTTTGTGCTGTAGCTCATATAATATTCATGATTTGCCATTGTTGTAGCTCATATAATACTTATTGAATAACCACAGGCATCCCAGCCTCCACTTTTGTATTTTGGATACCTCAAGAATAAGTTATGTGAATCTATTTCTCACACACCACTGGGAACTATATCAAGCTGACTGCCACAACCTGACCTTTATTAAACAAGTATAACTTACAATAACTTCGTACATATATTACTATGTCTGACTAGCCTCGATCATTGCAATAGGTCTAGCGAGAATGGAATCTTGTAATGTAACCTCACAGTAAAACTAGAATTTTAGGGTTGGTGGATAGGAAGTCTGATGGCAGCAAGCAAAAAAGGCAACTGATCCGACCTTCATGTTACATGTCACAACCCCCTCAAAGAGACTCTGAGGTCCCAGTGGCATGTGAGAAAACCCTAACAAATATCTTCAGGAATAAAAGCTCTAGCAATATTACTTTATGTAGTTTAATTAGTTGTACTTTACATAGTTTGTATTTGTTTAATCCTCTACCTACATTCGTATGAAACCAACCAGTAATGACCACAGGTATCCCAAAGTACACAAGGAGTTTAGGATGGTTATTCAAAATGGTGGCAGAATACTGGTGTATTATATGAATAACGGTATTATACGAGCTACAATGATGGCAAATCATAAATATTATACAAGCTACTGTACAGCACAAAGAAGGTATGATACAAGCTACTTACGGCAAGTAACAATCTCATGAACTTAAACTTTACAAAAACTTGGGAAATGGTTGTTGATGGCAATGTATTTCATCCTCTGCCTGACACATTACCAATGATTACTTGTAAGACCTGGCTGAAACTTCTTGGCATCACATTTCAAGATAATCCTTGTAATTGGGATATCCATTTTTAAGAATTGATAAGTTGGACAAGCATGCAGTAGAATGTACATTATGTGCATTTCTAAATACTATGACTTTCCTGTCAATCAACTAGATATATATGCTCTTTCATAGTCTTATCATATCGTTATTATTGTTTGCATCGAAGTCTGGGGTTGCACTTATCATACATGTAACAAGTATCTTAACCAAATTGACAGATTGCTAAAGTTCTTCGTGCTTTTAAATTAATAGTAGGGATGGCAAGTTGTGGGAAAAGATTACAGGCGACCCAAATTGCTTCCTCAAAGCCAAAGGCGAGGAATGTATATTGTAAACTCACACGTGTGATTTGAGTAACCTGAATAAAGATTATTATTATTAGAATAGTATTTTTGACATAGACCATTTGGGTAATTAATCCATAGGGCACTACTAAGCTAGCTATATAAGCTTAACTATAAACTTAAGTAAGTTTTTAAGCTTATGGCTATGCTTGAGTTGTGGAGTTATATATGGTGACTATAGTATATGTAGAATTACAAAACGTAAAAATGTTTCATTTAGCTCATTCCACACCTCATCAACCAATACGTTTTTGGTCTCAACATATCAAATCAATAGACTATTAATAGTCCACATGTTAGCACATCAAACTGATGGTGGGCCTCCATATATAATTTGGACCGTTTTAAATGTCAATTGTCATTAGTTGAAACTGGAACTGGGAAAAAAGTTCAGTTCATGTCCAGTATTGAAGTTATTTAGCATGCGAAACAAAGACATAGTAATCAAATGTTCACAAGTGACATCTGATGAGCAATACATGTTTCCTTACTGTGAGATTTCTGTGGAAAATCCGCCGAAGATGGACAACCGCCGCCATGTTTGTGTGGTCCAAAGATCACAAACAGGGAAATAATCGCGCCTCAGGGGAGGGCTGCGTATCCTATAAATAATAAAAAAATGTCTACTCAAAAGGTATCATATGGAGCTAATATCCTTATAGCATGACTTTCATCGTACAATCTACGAATTTTCAATACTTAGTTTATATTTATATGCTTCAGAAATAGTTTCACGGATGATATCAAAATCCCATTTTACCCTACCCTACACGCTTTTCTAGTAGCCTTATTCCAAGCCTCTAGTGGAAATGAAAGAAGATCGATCCCACAGATTTGATACGCATGTTTTCTTTTGATATTTTTTGTTATAACATACGTGCATCAGTATTCACTTTTGAGTAAAATATGTTAGTTTTGTTGAAAATTTACTAGTGGCGCAATTATCATCTGTCCCCCTCCCCTAAAGTACAGTGTTGTCAATCCAAGATGGCAGACGCTGGTAATAATCTTTCGCCTTCACTTGCTGGTGGAAGCAGTCGTGAAGCCCTCGCACAAGGGCTTTTACATTTGTTCAAACCAGCCATTGAAGAATTGGATGGTAAAGTCAGCAATGTCAGGTAAATTATGGGTACCTTTTAAAGTTTTTCACATCAGTTCACTGCTAAAAAGTGCTAGAGCTTCAATAATTTTCTTAACCTGCCTTCTTTTTGGAAATCATAGACAAAGCCAAGTTGAACTACGTGCACAGATCGATCAGCTCTCTGAAGGTTTGTTTTATTAAAATGCTTAAGCAACTTTTAAGAGTGTTTTATTGAAATGCTTAATAGCTCTAGCCCTAGGTTGTTTTATTGTTCAGAATTTGGCCAGAACGGTATACCGTTAACAACCCTGCTAGCAGAGCGAGAAAAGAACCTCTGCTAGAACCTCTGCTAGAACCTCTGCTAGCAGGGTTACCGTTACCGTCTGCCAGCAGGGTTACCGTTAATAACAACAATTATAATTCTCTTTTGAGTGGCTGATGTTATCACAGGTATCCCATGCTCACTATGAGTGGTTTAGAGATTCTAATTAAAGTATAGCATGTTTCGTAATAAAGAAATACAAATAATCGATCTTGAAACTTCACCCACTTGTTCTTTGTATTCTTTATCTCTGGAGAAAATGTGAAGCCATTTTGCCTGGAATCGAAAGAGTTACAGCGGTTTGACGTTTTTTTTCTAATTCCCATCAGTTCAAAAGAAGAAAAAATAAATCACTCCAACTGCCAGCAAGTTCAAAAGAGCCCACTAAAATGCTTGTAAACCTCTCGAAAATCGAGATAACGGCAAATTTCTTTTGGAAAACCTTAGTCTAATACATGCCTGATGATTTACAATGCCATTTACATGTACTGCACTTGCTCCTCAATATCGGCATCAAAAAGAAAGATAACTTTTACTAGGCTAAAGTATAGAATACCCGTCTACTCAGAAACACTGCCACCGCGGTCCGCAGTCAGCTTGAATAATTTAGCAGTAATTATTATTAAGTTACTTCGGACCGCGGTAGCACTCAGTTACATGCCTTAGCAAAAATTTTATTCAGCACTTCGGGACCGCTGACCACGGTGGCACTCAGTTACATGGCTTAATTGGAGTATTTGTCGTTCTTAAATCCACTCGGGCGCTCTATCAATATTCAACAATCGACTGCGGGACTGTGGACCGCGGTGGCAGTCACTCTTATACTTTCCAAGAGCCGACTGCCATTCAGTGTTTCGTCGTTCTAGAGTCTTGTTTATGACTGCGGACCGCGGACCACACACTTACAGTAAAGTGCCTTAAAAATGGACAGGTATTCTATAGTTGCTTTTTGGCATGCCTTGAAAAGTAGATACACAAATCCATCGAGTCAACTGCATGCTGTGCACTCTTTGTATGTTGTCAGTTCGAGGGTGGTCCCGTAAGAGGGTGGTCGCTTTAGAGGGTGGTCACTTTAGAGTGGTGGTTGCTTTAGAGTGGTGGTTCTTTAAGAGGGAAGGCACCATGATGTATTCATTTTTTTTCTGTTGTTTCAGACTTACACAGACTATCAGACTTACAAGATTTACCCTTGGACTTGGATCTTTATGTGAAGAAGCTGATGAACTCAAGGAGAAGAATAATGTTGGTCAATAATATCCTGCAGAATGCGCAGGCATGTTACTTTGTAAATGCTCATTTTTGTTTCACATGTTTAATGCAGCCACTTTAGTCATGGTTAAAATCCAGCTAACTGGATGACAGATAATCCTAGTTGCATTGGAAGTGTATTGGAGGTTCAGTGCCCAGGCTGTAAGTAGGGTCAGTGCTTGAGAGCTTGGTTGCCAGGCAACTGTGGCAACCAACCAGCCCAGTGCACTGGGTCACACAAGTGGACAAAAAGGAAGGGGGGAGAATGGGGAGAGGAAGGGGAAAAACAATCTAGATGTACATACAAAGAATGCTAACACAATCTAAAAAAACACAGCACTTGCGACCAGTTCAATGAGCAACTGCGAATGACCCACCAAACTAAGCAAAAAAAATACGAAAGACCTGTATGAGATGCAGGCCCCAGGAGCTGTGCCACAGGAAGCCCAATGTGGTGATGTATTTAACCATGTCTAAATTGCATAATTTGTTTGATTAATATCACATTCCTGACATATTTATTTTCCACTTTGTTCTCAGGAAAGACTTGGCAGGCTGCATCAAAGTGTGACCAAAGAGACAGCTAAACGAAAATCCCTGTTGGACCAATAGGTATACCTTCCTTGCACTGAATCCCAAATGGTCTGGTTTCTACAAAGAAAGGTTTACAAAAATGACAATGCCTATGGATTCCCATATTGTTTCATACATGATATTGGTTGAACATATTCAAATAAATGAAGCTCCTAGCTGAGGGTTAAATATTCAGAGCTCCTGGTCACACCTTAATCGAATCATTCCCCACAATGCCTCTGGATTCCCACATTGTTTCATACATGATATTGGTTGAACATATTCAAGTAAATGAAGCTCCTAGCTGAGGGTTCAATATCCAGAGCTCCTGGTCACACCTTAATCGAATCATTCCCCACAATGCCTCTGGATTGCCATATTGTTTCATACATGATATTGGTTGAACATATTCAAGTAAATGAAGCTCCTAGCTGAGGGTTTAATATTCAGAGCTCCTGGTCACACCTTAATCGAATCATTCCTGTCACATTAAAAGTATCCTTTCTGAGAACATTCAAACAAACAGCGAACATGTTGAGGTTAAAAAGGACTCCAGGAAAAGGATTGCAGTTAAAGTGCCAATGACATGAAAAAATCGATCTCATTTTTATTTCATTTCATTAAATTATAGGCTTCCCTTAGCCATTTTGTGCAATGATAAATCAAGTTGGAGTGCGCGAACATAATTTTATTTCTTATCGAAGTCAGGCATAATTGCCAAAATTAGGCGACAATTTTTATGCCGTTAAAGATATGCTAATCACATGCGTGATGTCACTAGGTCCTACATTTATATTCACAAAAGTAAATATGGCTGACTGCAAGGATTCTATTAGAAAATTTATGGCCATCGTCAAAGGTTTCTCAAAGTATTACATATTTAAATTGAAAACTGGCCAAAAATGCACTTATTTTGTAGTATTTATGGTGACGAATATAAATGCCCAGACCTAGTGACGTCACGCATGTGATTACCATATCATTAACGGCAGAAAAAGTGTCGCCTGATTTTGGCAATTTTGCCTGACTTCGATACGAAAAAAAAATATGTTCGCGCTCTCCAAATTAATTTTTAATTGCACAAAATGACTAAGAGAAGCCTAGAATTTAATAAAATAAAATAAAAACGGGATCGAATTTTTCATTTCATTGGCACTTTAAGGAAAAGTCTAAAGATTAATAATATTTAATTGAGGCATAGGTAGTATATGTCCACAAAAAAAGGAAAATCATTTTATTCAATAAAATTATACAATTGATAAACAATTTCACAAAGTGTAATAGATTTGTTGCATGTGCATCTATTATTGTTCTATTAGTGTTCATCACTTCTACAATACTAATGTTATATCAGTCAAAAGCAAACTACAATCTTGGACAAAACCTGTTTATAAAAAGCATCTTACCCTTACTTTTTTTTTAACATTGTTTAAAAAAATATAAGATTACCTCCCCTCCCCTCCACAATGTTGGGTCTACAGTCGCAATCCTGCATTCGGCGGCAACAAACAATATTGTAAGGGGGGTGGGAGAGGGTGTGTGTTTCCTTACATAGCCCATGGAAGCCATAACCCCAGGGCCACATTATAGTGTGTTAAATACTATAATACTATAATTTATGAATTGTTCAAGCAAGCAACCGTGAACGACAATCGTGCTGGTGTACGTTGGATCAAACTAGTGATCTAATCGGCTATCAAATAAAAAATAACTATGAAGAAGCAAAGACCGATACAACGTAGAATTTTGAAATTAGTTGTACAATATTTCGGCTGGCCAAACCACAGGTACCCCAAGCTCCCTATATGTATTATGAACTTGACTTAAAATTGTTTGTAAATTTTAAAATCTATAAATATGAAATAAAGACTCACCTTTGTATCCAAATGTGTTTTACTTTATTATCTCTATCGAGTTTGGGAGTCTAAATGCCATTTGAAGGGTTTTATGATTTCACTTTTTCCACTCTCTTAAAAGTAAGACAAGGTTGGGCACTCGAGTCGCCAAGTCAAACGGATTCACCGAAGGAAAGATCCCGTAAATTCGCTCCAAATTCTCCAATCGCCTCCAACTTACACCTAGGGCATGTTCGATAGTTGTTCCACCCATTAGTCGCCATCAGTAGAGACACAAGTACGCGTAGAGGGACATTTTAGGTCGCCAATTTCAATAAACTTGCCTTTCGGAACGCCGAAATATCCGTGAAAGGTATGTTCCGTGCACCAACCGGCATTTTTGGCTCAGTAGCCCGGCCTTGCTATTCAATTTAATTGCACACCGGGTGGTAGACGGTATAATGTTCAGTACGAAAAACATTACCCTCGGGGGCCCTGCCTAGGGCACAATTCGCAATCGGGAGCTCCATATTATGCGTAATACTTGCACTAGCCATTTATGGAAGCTCCCGATTGCGAATTGTGCCCTAGGCAGGGCCCCGAGGGTAATGTTTTTCGTACTGAACATTATACCGTCTACCACCCGGTGTGCAATTGAATTGAATAGCAAGGCCGGGCTACTGAGCCAAAAATGTCGGTTGGTGCACGGAACATACCTTTCACGGATATTTCGGCGTTCCGAAAGGCAAGTTTATTGAAATTGGCGACCTAAAATGTCCCTCTACGCGTACTTGTGTCTCTACTGATGGCGACTAATGGGTGGAACAACTATCGAACATGCCCTAGGTGTAAGTTGGAGGCGATTGGAGAATTTGGAGCGAATTTACGGGATCTTTCCTTCGGTGAATCCGTTTGACTTGGCGACTCGAGTGCCCAACCTTGTCTTACTTTTAAGAGAGTGGAAAAAGTGAAATCATAAAACCATTCAAATGGCCTTTAGACTCCCAAAATCGATAGAGATAATAAAGGAAAACGCATTTGGATACAAAGGTGAGTCTTTATTTCATATTTATAGATTTTAAAATTTACAAACAATTTTAAGTCAAGTTATAATACATATAGGGAGCTTGGGGTACCTGTGGCCAAACCAGCCTTCTTCAGGTACAATGAAGAAAATTTACATTGGCGTGTATTTTTGAACTTGATACTGAGCTGTCATAAAACAGATTACATTAATAATTAATAATTACAGATTACATCCGGGAAGAGTCTTACTAGATATCTGTTTTCACCTTCTTAACATTTTTTCACGATCTATCATATTGTAATCTGTTTTATGACAGCTCAGTATCAAGTTCAAAAATACTCGCCAATGTAAATTTTCTTCATTGTACCTGAAGAAGGCTGGTGTGGCCAGCCGAAATATTGTACCACTAATTTCAAAATTCTACGTTTTATCGGTCTTTGGGGTCTTTCTAGGTGTATCAACGTCCTGAAATTCAGGACAATGAACAACTCTATTGTTTTCTTTCGTTCTTTGTATTTCAGGGTATTGTTTTGCTGTAGTTCATTGTATTCTGGGGTTAGGGTTCTTTGTATTTCAGGGTATTGTTTTGCTGTAGTTCATTGTCGTTGATACACCTAGAAAGAGCCGGTCTTTGCTTCTTCATATAATTTATGCACCTATCCATCATTAGTTGGTATAAATACGTGAAAGATGTCAACTGCACCGAGAACATCCTCCGCGACGTCCTGACCCGTGGTCTCGCTGACAGCGAAATCCAACTGGATTTGCTTGGCGATAAAAACCAAGAAATTACAGAAGAAGTCTTTCAATTGGCCACTTTGGAAAAGAGTAGGGGATTGGGGCGAGCGTGGTCTCGCAAAGGCGCTTGGGATCGTTACAGGGGATACGCATCGTACAGAATACAAACAAACATGGCGAATATCGCAATTAATTCATCGAATACAAGCAGAGAAAGTGAAATAAGCTTGAAAGAAGACACTCCCAGAAGTAAAGCTCAACAGAAGTGTCCAGGAAAGGGTTCATAAAAGCCAACTTATTAATGGAGAGCAAAGAAGTGAAAACTACCGTGGAACGGGAGTTAGCAGAAGTAAAGCGAAGTTGTGTGGCCGATTGCTACGATGAATCCGCAACGATCCGAATACGTTATGCTTTAGCCGATTCCATACATTTCCCACCATCATGGATTTGTCACTTTAAAGTATTAAATACTTTGTAACTTTAGTTATACAGGTCTTGTTCTGTTCATGGGATTGTAGGCCGTGAATAACTACTGACAAGAGAAACGTTGAACCACTTGAAATCCGCTAGGATGACATGTATTTGTAGCGATTGACTACATACCAACTCCTTCCGGCTCTTCACCCTACACTGATCCCAAGAACAGAACAGGGCCTGTTTAAAGTTACAAAGTACAACTTTAAAATCATAAATCCATGATGGGAAACGTAGGAATCGGCTATTAAAAGCATAACGTGTTTGGATCGTAGTATTCGGCCACACAGCTTCGCTTGGCTAGATTGCAGAATACCCCACCACTTCGAAAGATCACTTGAAAAGCCCTTACAAATTGTGCAAAATTATCCAATTAGCTCAGGTGTACTTTGACTCGTTCTATGAATGATTTGGAGTTGAAAATGGGTAAGATATATTTGAATTTCAGGGTTAGGTTTTTAGAGGGTTTGTATGAGAAAATGCATTATTAATGAACCAAGTGGTGGGGTATTCTGCAATCGTTCCCTTTCTGTGCTTGTATTCGATGAGTAAATTGCGATATTCGCCGTGTTTGTTTGTATTCTGTACGATGCGTGTCCCCTGTAACGATCCCAAGCGCCTTTGCGAGACCACCCTCGCCCCAATCCCCTACTCTTTTCCAAAGTGGCGAATTCATTGAGGTAAAAGAGGCTGGTAAAAGGTCCGACGAGCGCCTCCTAGAAACCCAGGGGGCCGATGATGCTCGCAGCCAATACCGCCGTGGCAAAATCGCAGAATTGACAAAAAGGAACAATGCCCTTTCTGCGGCAAGCGCGGCCATGGCCAGAACGCCCCACCCAAAACCAGGAAAAGTGAGTGCCCCGCCTACGGCCAGATACATGTATGCGACAATTGCGACAGACCCAATCACTTCGAGACTGTCTGCCGCAGCAAAAACAAACCAGGAAACCAGCATCCTGCTCCCTCGAGTAGTGCTAATGGAGAGGCAGAGGGCGCTATCTTTGATGCTCTCTGCACGGTAACCAATTTCAGCGAAGATCAAGGCAAACAAGCCATCTCACTAGATCACCACCTATATAACCACCTCAATGATCACTGGACCCGACAACCATCCAAGCCTCGGCCATTCCTCACACTTACAGCCACTGCCTGCCCAGACGACTACACAGCACTGGGATACGAGCTCGTCACCTCCCAACCGAAAGCAATACGACTCTCTGCCATGGCTGACACCGGCTGCCAGAGCTGCCTAGCTAGCATGAAAGTAATCCGACACCTTGGCCTATGTGAGGATGATCTGATTCCAGTTACAATGCCATGCACGCCGCAAACAACAACGGCATCAAGATCCTTGGCGCCGTCATCCTGAGATTCTCTGGAATATCAAAATCTGGTCAGACCCTAGAAACTCGACAGATCGTTTATGTGACAAGTGACTCTGACAAACTATTCCTGAGCCGGGAGACTTGCACCGCGCGAGGCATGATCTCTGAGAACTTCCCCACTGTCGGTGAAGTCCTCCAAGCGAGCACAGAGATGGAATCAGTGTCTGACGCGGCAGGACAAACACCCCCAGTAGCTGCTCCGTATACGCCCGAGAGCGCACTCAGCACACCCTGCACTGCCCACGTCGCCAGACGCCACCACCCAAACCCACTAAACCACCCTTCCCGCCAACTAAGGCCAACAGTAAGCGCCTGGAACAGTTACTACAGATCCAGCACGTTCAACACATGTGAGCACCAGCTGCTACCACTGATGGAGGGTACCCCTATGAGGCTCATGGTCGACCCCAATGCAGAGCCTGTTGCCCATCACACCCCCATCCCAGTACCACTTCACTGGCAAACAGACGTGAAGGCGGGCCTTGACCAGGATGTATCGCTGGGTGTCCTCGAGCCAGTGCCAGTGGGTGAGCCCGTGACATGGTGCCACCGCATGGTGGTGTGCGCAAAGAAAACTGGCAAGCCTCGCCGCACAGTAGACTTCCAGGCGCTTAACCTCCACGCAAAGCGTGAAACCCACCATACACAGAACCCCTTTCATCAGGCACGCTCAATACCCAGTGACAAAAAGAAGACTGTATTTGACTTCTGGAACGGATACGACAGTGTCCCCCTCCACGCCGATGACCGCCACCTCACCACATTCATAACTCCATGGGGGCGATATCGATACAAAACCGCACCCCTGGGTTATATAGCATCGGGCGATGGTTACTCGAGACGATTTGATGAAATTGTCTCCCACATCCCTAACAAGACCAAGTGTATCGACGACTACACGCTACTCTGGGCAGACAACCTCACTGAGAGCTTTCTTCAGGCAATTGACTGGCTCGACATCTGCGGAAATCACGGCATTATCCTCAACCCAGACAAATTCGTGTTTGGCGATGACACTGTCGCATTTGCGGGATTCCAGATCACCCCAAACAATGTGAGGCCATGCAAGAAATACCTTGACGCGATCTGTGACTTCCCGACAACCGCCAACATAACAGACGTGCGCTCCTGGTTAGGACTAATCAACCAGGTATCATACGCCTTTACAGCGACAGAGCGCATGCTGCCATTTCGTCAGCTACTCAAGCCTGGAACCCCATTCATCTGGGATAATGAACTCGACAAGCTCTTTGAAGAATCCAAGTCAGTTATCATCGTGAGATTGAGGAGGGCATCCGCATTGGTCAAAGACTGTCATCGGATATTGGCTCTTTCAAAAACACTGCCAGTGTCCATCCACTGAACCCTTCTTGCAGCCGCTTCACTCATGCTGCCGAATCACGCTACGCACCAGTCGAGGGAGAGGCCCTTGCCGTAGCTGACGCCCTCGACAAAGCTAGATTCTTCGTCCTGGGCTGCAGCAACCTGATCATCGCTGTAGACCACAAGCCTTTGCTGAAGGTGCTCGGTGATCGGTCTCTTGAGGAAATCTCTAACGCCAGGCTTCGTCAAAGAGAAGACAATAAGCTATCGCTTCAGAATGGTACATATCCCTGGCGTGCGACATAAAGCTGCTGATGCCGTTTCCCGCCACCCTACAGGCCCAACAAACCCACACATGATGATACTACAAGATGATGTAGCAACCACAAGCGAATCGGTCATTCCACACCCACTTGACCCCTATGGGCGCTCTTTCCTGGCTGGCATCCGCTGCGAAGAGCCTTCACCAGCATCATGCTCCCCCACCATCGACGACCAGCTTGCATCATCAGCATCATCAGCACTGAGTACCATGGCGGTCACATGGGATAGGGTCAAACTGGCGACAACGACAAAGAAATGATCCAGCTGGTCTCTATTATCGAGTCAGGCTTCCCTGAGTTTCGACATGAGCTGCCACCTGCACTCCATGAGTACCATCAGTTCCGTGAACACTTGTACTCAGTGGATGGTGGTGTCCTCTACAAGAACCGCATCGTCATACCACCTTCACTCCGACAACATGTCCTGAGTATCCTCCACTCAGCACACCAGGGCATGACCTCCATGATCGCACGTGCAGAAACAACCGTATTCTGGCCAGGCATCACTCCAGCTAACACAGCCATGCGAACAAACTGGAACCACTGCAACCGCATGGCCCCATCACAACCCAGTGCCCCACCCTCTCCATCTATGCAACCAGCATACCCCTTCCAGTGAACTATCTTGTCGTGGTGGACCGATACTCAAACTGGCCCATGGAACAAGCACAAGAGGGTTCCAAGGGCCTGATCGACTGCTTACGGCGCACATTCGTGACGTTTGGCATCCCAGACGAATGCGCGACGGACGGTGGTCCCGAGTTTACTGCAGCAGCTACACACCAATTCCTAAAGGAATGTGGCGTACATCACCGACTATCATCTTTGGCATTCCCACATTCGAATTGCCGGGCGGAAGTTGGTGTAAAAACTTCAGTATCGCAACACCCTGACTCCGACACGAAGCTATCCCAGCTCAATGTGTATTTGGCAGACCGATCAAGGACTTCATACCCATCTTACCTGGCCGCTACAAGCCCCACCCCACCTGGAGTGACACCCTGGCTGCAAGAGAGGAAGCACTAAGGAACAGGCACATGAAGGCAGCTTAGAGATGGACCGAACACACTAAGAGACTCCCAGCCCTGTTAGTTGGTAACCACGTACGGATCCACAATCAGACCGGTCCCCATCCCACCAAATGGTACAATACAGATGGTGTTATTGAGATCCGACAGTTCGACCAGTATGTCATCGTTAATCCGTAACGATGGCTCAGGCAGGATCACCCTTCGCAATCGTAAATTCTTAAGGACGTATGTCCCCGTCCAAATGCAGCCACCTTGACTCACCATTGAAGACAACCTCCGACGCATCACAAAGCTGCTGCCAAGACCAACCTGTCTACCATTTCCCTCCCAATTTGAGAAGCCACACGCAACCTCTCCGTCCTCCAGCCATGCAACCCTCAGATGATGCAGCTTCCTCACCACCCGCACTCGAGCTCCAATCAAAGAAGCAACCATTAGCCTTGTGGAGGTTAATGGACTATAACAAGAAAGGCCTATCAGAATAGCCTTTCAACTAACTAAACACTTGGAGACAATTAATGATACCAGGACTATAATACTATCGTTTTGTTCCGTTATGTTTTATTCAATTAACTCAATTAGTCAGTCTTATAGGATTACAAGCATTATACAAATGAGGAACACTAAAAACTTGGGGGGAGGTAGAGCATCATAGGTTAATTTACCCGACCTCAGGGAGAGAGAGGCCTGGGTACTAGTTTATCATTCCACGTTCTAGTTTAGTTCTCTCATCATCCTGTTACATGAATTGATTAGATTAAACACATGTTCTTGTGAAATGGATGGACTCCTATCTACTCCTGTTTGTGACTTATTATGTATGTGCCGCGGGGGTGGGTCAGGGTTTTGAGCTCAGTTTGGGCAGGTACGGTCAGGATTTTGACCTAATTTGGGCAGATCAGGGTCAGGATTTGAGTTTAATTTGGGTTCAGGCGAACAATTTATTTCACAGGGCCTATTTGTTTTTATTTAAAGAAGGGGCAATCGGGTTCCCCCCCCAAAAAAATGGGGCAATCGGGGTTTTGGAGCTCGAATTTTGGGTCAAACAGGGTCGCTAGCTACGTCATAGCGTGTGTTGTGTAGTGCCATGCAACGAGTCTCGCATACATACCCATTTTTCATGTAAGAACCCCCCCCCCCCCCCCCCAATTCACTCGTGGTCTAGCGGTTAGGGTTTGGTTAGGGTAGACTTGCTCTAAGTCGAACTCGCTGAGTCACTGGGTAAGCGATTACTGGGTCAAAAAGCGAGCGCGAGAATCGAAGCGAGAGGCGAGTTCGACTTGTTTCACTTGCAGAAAATTGAATCGGGGGATTATGTTTTGGTGCGAAAACACGTTTCAGGGGCGGAGCTTACATTTCGCGCCTTTGACAAACTCTTTCTGAGTACACTCAAATTGTAAATACCACTGACGTCCACGGTCGACTGACTTTACACGTCAACATACAATGCCTGAAGAATTGACACTTTGTGATTGGGCAAATCGTAGTACGTCTAAGCCACTCCTCCGGTTGAATAATTGGCGCGCTGCAAGTCGGAAAAGTCATTCGTGCGGGGGGCTAAGAAGGACTTGAGAAAGTCTAGGGTAACGGTTCGATTCCTACCCTGAGCGCAGTGTATTTTTTTGTCAAGTAGAGGCTCCCCAATACCTTGTAAAATTTAGGCAATCCCTTTATGTAGGACGACACGAATTTTTACCAAAAATACAATAGACAACAAGTCTTTATTCATACTCTGTCTTGTATTTACATGGAGTGTAATTAATAAATGTAATTGCCATAGTTAGAGTATTGGGATACCAGAAGTAGCTTAGAAGAAAAAAACTAATCGAGTCTGGTATCCCGAAATATATTTTTATAGACAGTATAATATGGGTCAAACTAAATAGCGAAAAAAAGAAAGAAAACATGAAAAAATATATATAACATACGACACAATTGTATATTATCACACTTGATATCAATAACACTAAACACTAAATGACGATGAAACTACACACAGGTATCTTAGGGAGGGAGGTGGGGAGATGCAAATACAAGATTTAGAAGAGAAGATGGATATAAGAAAAAAAAAATGAAATTAGTAATTCTCTATGAGCTGTTTTTGGAGTCTAGATTTGAAGAGTTTCCTTGACTGAATTGTCCTACTTTCTTCAGAAAGTGAATAGAATACGACACAATACAATTCAATACAACAATAGAACGCAACACAATACAATAGAATACAATTTGGTAGCAATTCGTGTCGTCCTACATGAAGGGATGGCCAAACTTTATGAGTGCCGCTTCGGGTGCTCGGGTAAGTTGCAAATTATTCATAGTTAAACAAAGGGAGTTTTATGACGCAGTCTGTGAGGTTCTTACACTAAGTCTGTCGACTATTCCACAATAAACTATACTTATGAAGTCTCTTGTAATCAGACCTTTATCGCGTGGCAGCCGGATTGCTGGTACGATTTAACGTCCTTATCCGAGAGTCAATCGACGTCAGTAGTCAGTCGATACGATATATCGTTTTAAGGACTGTTTACCTCGTCCCCGGAGGTCAGTGCCACTGCACTGGAATGCATGGATCTGCCTTCACATTCTACACATTTTTGGGCCACGTCTAGAGTGGTTTTTAGTGGTTTTCAGTCGTATCTGGCGTGGCACATTTCATGTCTTGTACATGATGTACATAAGTAGGGCGTACATGACGCACTGTAATTATGGCGTGATATTCCGTAAATCTGACTGCCTGTCGGCTCCTTAATAAACTATCCAATTAGTCAGAATAACACGTTTTAGAACGAGAGCAATACGTTCTCGTAAGGTCAACAAAAGAGGGAAATATATTAGCTTATTTCAGCTACTCTGTAAATTCGAGGATAAATAAAGTGTATGTAGGTGACAATCATCAGTTACTTAGTTCAAATTTTGCTATAATACAAGGTTGTTGATCCTCGCATTGTTTCTGGCAAGAAGAGCCGGTGAATTTGATTATCTATTGTATATTTCAGTAATATAAATTTCAGCTTTTTTCCGGGCGATACACTAATTTAAGCCTGTGGCCAGTCTTTTCTTTCCTGTACTTAATTTCCTTAATTTATGAAACTTTTTCCTTGTGCATACATTTTATTTCAATTGTTCGAAATGACAGCAAGTGATGTGAGTAAATAACTAAAATAGAACTAATTGTAAGATGCCATTCAAGTGCACTGTAGTTTGCACTCATGTTGAAAAAGTACTGAATTGAAAAGTGTCCTCTGGTTTGGGAATATTAAGAAGGGGGAGGCCTTGTGCGCCCAAGAATGCACTAATCAATGTTTATAGGGCACTTATTTTGCCTCACTTTGACTATTGCAGTGCGGTGTGGGATAAGATAGGCTCAGGATTAGCAGTAAGATTGCAAAAACTACAAAACCGAGCTGCAAGAATAATTAGCAAGGCTGATTACTCAATTAGATCATCGCAGATTCGTAGAGAAATGGGTTGGGATTCCTTACTAGAACGACGGTTTAAAGCTAAGGCTATCGTGATATTTTAATCTCTGCATGACCTAGCACCATCCTATTTTGTGAATTATTCTCAAAAGTATCCAATCACACTTCATATATTTTGCGAAAGTTCAAAACAGATCTCTTCATTCCCAGACCAAAGACTGAGGCACTCAAGAAAAGCTATGGTTACGATGGGGCAAAGATATGGAACTTACTACCAAAATCACTCAAAGAGGCAGAGAGTATAAAAGATTTCAAAAAAGAGCTCAGTCATATTAGTGAGATTATTTTTTATATTTATTAACCTGTAACTAACTTTTATATTTATAGTTTCTATTATAATATTATAATTAATTATAATCTATTATAATGTTTGCGAAAAAGAGCATCTCCTATAATGGAGCAAAGCTCTGGAACCAGCTTCCAGCTGAATTACGCGAGACTAGGTCGTTGGTTTCTTTTCAGAACAACATTACGACTGCCTCTCTCTTAAATTGACTTTTAGACTATTTTTACTATATGTTACTTTACTTTTGTATTTGTTATTATTACTACTATTTTATATATTATTGTTTATACGAGTATATAAGTACATAATTATTAAATATATAGTATTAGGAATTACTTTTAATTATATACTACGGATGTATTTTTAGCCACGGATTCTATGTAAATCAGCGTTATGCTGTTAGCAATACCGTGAAATAAGTGATTTTAATAATTTGTATATACGGCTCTCGTGGAAACCAGGATTGTTTTTTTATATCTATCTATATAATATTATATATATGCCTGATGAGTGTCCGTATTCAAATAAAGATTCATTCAGTTTCATTGGCTGGTATAACCTAGCTTTACATCAAATGCAGCATAATACACTACAAATACTGGACGATAAAAACTGTAAGGCAGTAAAATTGTTTTCTATGAATTTTATATATACGAAAGCGTTCGATGCAGTCAAATACAGTATTCTTACTAGTGATAAACTAAACCATGGCCTCATAACCCGTGTATTATCGAACCTGTACATTAATTTTATTACTGTAAGGAAACAAAGGGTAGTTTCATATGAGCAAAAGTGCGAATGGAAATTTGTGAACACTTTAACATCTTTGTAAAGTGCTTCCAACCCTTTTGCAATTGTTATACCTATGAACCTTTGAAAGGTTTTGAGCACTTCTGCGAAGAAATAGTAGCCTGAATTTCAGCCGTCTCCTCTGGTTCGTTCCTCCCTCTCGACATGGTACCTACGATTTTACGTCCATATCCGTGAAGAGGGGCTCTCCAAGCGAAATCCATTTTTCAGGGTGATTTTTAGACCATGAGGTACATTTTAGGGTGGGAAATTTTTTCACGGTTTGTGATTTTTTAGGGTATTTTTCGAGATTTTCCGACGGTCACCCCTACCCTTTTTACCTTGAAGACTCCCCGCACCCCCCCCCCCCCCCCCCGGGCGTGAAGGTCTAACCCATATTGTTTAAGAAATATCTCAGTAAGAATTTGCAAGGACCAAACAGACGAAGTAGAAGGACCGGATCTCCTCGGAGGGGTCTTAATCAGCAAAATTGAATAAGTAATGATAGAATGATACAAATCAACCTTGCATCATTCTATATATTGTTTCACAAAGACAGCACCTGCTACTGAGTTATTTTAAGACCCTGAGTGTTGGTCCGGTCGGGGTTTGAACCCGCGATCTCTCGCACAACAGACCGGAGTTAACCACTGAGCTAACCGGGAGGCGGTTAACTGACTTTGATCAGCCCCTATGGTTGTTTCAGGTCTCGTTAGAAATTCAGAGGTCAGAGTTCATAGAGTATTCTCTGTAAACCAAACATTTCTTCGCAGAAATACTCAAAACCTTTCATAGGTATAAAAACTGCAAAAGGGCCCGCAAAAGGGCCGGGTTAGAAGCACCTTGAAATTGCAGTTGGGAGACGTTCCTTCATTACTAAATATGCTGATGATTCTTCACTGCTAGGGACAATTCTGAGCAAGTGGTTCAATCTTTTTTGCAATGGTCTAACACCAGTTTGATGACTAATAAAGAACTCATATTCATGTTAAAAAGAAGGTTCACGCTGAAGTTTACCCTGCTGGAGTCGATGCGTAAGCGTTGTCCAGTAATACATGTATACGTAGATGTAGATGCAATATCCGGTATCCCCCAATGTGATAAGGTTAATCAGTATTCTTTGAGTTACATTTTAGTCGGATAATGGATTTAATGAAGCTTTCACCTCATAGACAAGAGTGTCCGCGGGGAGAGGGGGGGTGCTTGCTATCCAAGTTTGCGATTTCACTCTGACTTGCTATTTCGAGAGGATAAACTGTGGACAATAAAACACGCAAATCCAGTAATACAAATTAAACAGGGAAAATGCCAGAGGAAACAGCCTGCGAGACAGCTCGTCCACAGCGAGTATTGTCTCTTCACGGTACATTATATCTCTTAATCGATCCCAAACCCTATCCCGTCGGGGGAGCGACACGTGAGCACTGAACTTCCGGGAGGACCTGTTTCGTTCCCTTGCACTTGAGCCATTCATTTCCTTGTGACACGCGCAATCTCTGTCGGTGGTGACTGTGATTGGTAGACACCCGTTCTGTGTCGAAAGGTCCCTGTCATTTGAACCGTTTTCCTAATGGGAGAAGAAAACAATATGACACTGGTACCTACAATTAACAATACAGGGCAATAGAAGTGTCACGTCTTGTTTGTTTCGTTTGGATTGGTTGCTCTTGCTGTGTTTCTTGTATTACTTTTTACAACATCTTAAAACCCTCTGAACATTATTATTTACTTTTATATGTAATCGACAGCACGACCGGCTAGCTCAGTTCACTCGCGAAAATTGTGTGCAGACTGGTGGCCATGCGGCGTCTGACTACAAGGCGCGGCTCAGGCACGTGCTCAAATTTTGGCACGAGCACTAACGAGAATCCGTGTTTACACAGGTACCTCCCAGGCGCCGTGCCGTGAACCCGGCCTAGCTTATAAGGCATTGCTGACCATATTTGGTACAACTGGCCTCGCTCTGATACCATTGTTACCAGACTTCTGACCGCGCAGGCATAACATATAAATAAGGTACATAGAGATCTTTACCCTTTCAAACATCTTCCTCCTTAGTTCTCTCTTTCTTTTTGCATGTCGAAGCGTTCTGTTCGCGAGTATGAGAATGAATGAGTACTCCACGAGAGATGCGAACACGAACAGGAAGCAGGCGATGAGATACTTGTCGATCGCCTTGACGTAATTCACCTGAGATAAAAAGGATTACAGAACACAACAGTTAACAGTTGCAGCTATCTAAAACAAAGGTCGATCGAGTAGAAACTCCTCGATACATGAATTCCTATGGACTTGATGGTTGTGAAGTTCGCGATCAGTGATATCGTTCTCCAGTAAGTAACAGTGCTTTACTGTCTACGCTCATCGGCTAGCTATCCTCATGTTACTGAATTGAACAGCGAAAGACCTTAGGGATGAACCATTATTTTTTTGGAGGGGGGTTGAGAAACTTAGGCATGCGAACAATTACTGCCTCTGTGGAAACTATTTATTACATTTTATTTCGGCAAATTATTCCTGCAAACAATTTTGTTTTCATTTTTCTCATCGCCCTCCAAAAAATTTATGGTGCGTCCCGTTATAAAATAAGCGTGTCACGACCCAACGTAGCTATTACGTTACTGACCGTGCGGACGTTAAAACAACACACATTTCAGGTTGAGCGTGACCAAGTGCAAACGCGTTGCTATTAATTGCACAACACAAAGAAATTTACCTTAGGCATTGCGTTATTAGACAGCGTTAATATCGTGACTTCAGTGAGGACTGACGTGACACCCAGAGTCACGCGAGCGGGTGACTGATCACGTGGTAGAAGGAAGGATATCCAGGATATTACCACAATCAGTGCACTCGGTCCGTAGATGTGGATGACGTAAAAACTGTACGTTCTTTCAAAGGTGAACGTCGCCATAACACCTGACCAGTTTCCTAAAAGAGTCTACAATCAGTACTAGATTTCTTTTGATCCTATTTGAAAAAGGTCAACTGAGGTGTTTATTTATTTTGCGCAAATTAAGTGAATTCAAATGCACTTCGCATGCAAGGGAGATATTGATCCCGAGGTGGGACTCCTTATATGGCACTGATGGGAAGGTCGTCGTTCCCTTTAGGGGTTAAAATGTGCAGTTTGGTACCAGTTCGGGTGTTCAGTTTGAAACGTCCACAGTTGTGCGGTTAGTCGTGGTCCGTTGTAAGGTATTCAAAGTAAGATAAGAACTACTTGTCAGAAAATAAAATTATCGTTTAATGATCACTTGGACTGGCTTCGTATCTTGAAGTTTCACAGTATAAATATGCGCAGAGAATGTGCACCAGTATCTGCTTGTGTCGTTTAAACAAAGCTATACTCATACCTTGTCTAGCAGACGAGTAATCTGTAGTACTGACCTGGTTTGGATTTTAATCGGCCCGTTCGGAAGCCCTACCGTGCATGCGCTAAATATGCGGGTCTGCGCATTTTTCGGCATCTGTTAACACTGATGATATATCAATAATCGGTTTAATTTAGTTCGATCTAACGTAGACCACCTTTTTTCAGGTTTAGTTTGAATCATGCTCTAGCTATGACCCAGCGGTGTCAGAAACAAGATGAAACACCGCTGGGACACATGGCCGGCGGTTTCTACCGATCGCAATCCGGACGAGCAGACGTCGTTGCCCCCATTACGTTTTGTCCGTTAATTGGTACTCGGACTTGCGTCTTTTCAGCGCTAACAACTTTTCAAAAGATGGAATAAGGTACCAAAACGATTTTAGTAATGCTGGTAAAAATACTTATTGGTGGTCTTCATCTTCACGAACCTCGAAATTGGTTTGCATTGACGAAATTAAATAAAACATGCTACTGAGTCCTTGTAGAACTTCCAAAATTACAATTATAACATTAGAATATTTTCTAACGGAGCTGTGGGCCAATGAATTCTGATGAATGTATGACAATTTTATCTAACTTTGTATGCAGCCACCATGGTGTCCCTCATGACGTCCATAAAACGGCGATACAAATAAAGCTTAATTCCTCACCAAAATAATTTGGGTGCAACTTTTAAGGATTTATCAAGTTTAATAAAAGAAATTGGCACAAGTACCATTTTTTATGCCTTTTGGAAAACACGTTGGGCCGGTTCTGTCATAAAATTCAAAATTTGTTTACTCCGGACAAAACACCTTATCGACGTGAAATGTTCTGTGTAGACTTTTATTATCGATGTCTAGAATAAACACAAAGAACAGCTTTGTAGGACTTATAGTTTAGATTTTAGGTTTTTGATGACGTCACATGCAAACCAAGATTAACCGTCACCCAGCTAAATTCCTGAAGCCTGGTTCACACTAGCGACACAAGCATAAGCACAAGCAACATACACAGACTCAGGTAATGTAAGCCTGGTTCACACTAGCAACATCAGCATATAAGCACAAGCAACACACACAGACTCAGTAATGTAAGTCTAGTTCACACTAGCAACATCAGCATATAAGCACAAGCAACATACACAGACTCAGTAATGTAAGCCTGGTTCACACTAGCAACATCAGCATATAAGCACAAGCAACACACACAGACTCAGTAATGTAAGTCTAGTTCACACTAGCAACATCAGCATATAAGCACAAGCAACATACACAGACTCAGTAATGTAAGCCTGGTTCACACTAGCAACATCAGCATATAAGCACAAGCAACATACACAGACTCAGTAATGTAAGTCTAGTTCACATGCACTAGCAACATCAGCATATAAGAACAAGCAACACACACAGACTCAGTAATGTAAGCCTGGTTCACACTAGCAACATCAGCACATAAGCACAAGCAACACACACAGACTCAGTAATGTAAGCCTGGTTCACACTGGCGACACAAGCATAAGCACAAGCAACACACACAGACTCAGTAACGTAAGCCTGGTTCACACTAGCAACATCAGCATATAGGCACAAGCAACATACACAGACTCAGTAATGTAAGTCTAGTTCACATGCACTAGCAACATCAGCATATAAGAACAAGCAACACACACAGACTCAGTAATGTAAGCCTGGTTCACACTAGCAACATCAGCACATAAGCACAAGCAACTCACACAGACTCAGTAATGTAAGCCTGGTTCACACTGGCGACACAAGCATAAGCACAAGCAACACACACAGATTCAGTAATGTAAGCCTGGTTCACACTAGCAACATCAGCATATAGGCACAAGCAACATACACAGACTCAGTAATGTAAGTATAGTTCACATGCACTAGCAACATCAGCATATAAGAACAAGCAACACACACAGACTCAGTAATGTAAGCCTGGTTCACACTAGCAACATCAGCACATAAGCACAAGCAACTCACACAGACTCAGTAATGTAAGCCTGGTTCACACTGGCGACACAAGCATAAGCACAAGCAACACACACAGACTCAGTAATGTAAGCCTGGTTCACACTAGCAACATCAGCATATAGGCACAAGCAACATACACAGACTCAGTAATGTAAGTATAGTTCACATGCACTAGCAACATATCAGCATATAAGCACAAGCAACACACACAGACTCAGTAATGTAAGCCTGGTTCACACTAGCAACATATCATCAGCATATAAGTACAAGCAACACACACAGACTCAGTAATGTAAGCCTGGTTCACACTAGCAACATCAGCACATAAGCACAAGCAACTCACACAGACTCAGTAATGTAAGTATAGTTCACATGCACTAGCAACATCAGCATATAAGAACAAGCAACACACACAGACTCAGTAATGTAAGCCTGGTTCACACTAGCAACATCAGCACATAAGCACAAGCAACTCACACAGACTCAGTAATGTAAGCCTGGTTCACACTGGCGACACAAGCATAAGCACAAGCAACACACACAGACTCAGTAATGTAAGCCTGGTTCACACTAGCAACATCAGCATATAGGCACAAGCAACATACACAGACTCAGTAATGTAAGTATAGTTCACATGCACTAGCAACATATCAGCATATAAGCACAAGCAACACACACAGACTCAGTAATGTAAGCCTGGTTCACACTAGCAACATCAGCATATAAGTACAAGCAACACACACAGACTCAGTAATGTAAGCCTGGTTCACACTAGCAACATCAGCATATAAGTACAAGCAACACACACAGACTCAGTAATGTAAGCCTGGTTCACACTAGCAACATCAGCATATAAGTACAAGCAACACACACAGACTCAGTAATGTAAGCCTGGTTTACACTAGCGACACAAGCATAAGCACAAGCAACAGACACATACTCAATAATGTAAGCCCTGATCAATGCATTCACTGAGTCTGTGTATGTTGCTTGTACTTATGCTTGTGTCGCTAGTGTGAACCAGGCTTAGGACCTCTTAACTTACTAACCTACAACGTATTGAGTGTTTTCTCTCGACAACACCAGACTCGTGAGTTTGAACTGTGGAAGCATCTTCACGTCACTAGGTACAAACGCCATACCGTCGCTAATCTGTTTCTCCCATTGATAATAGATGTGCTTGTCGCTATATCCATCTGAAATGACAGTAACTTATTGAAATGGGCAAGTAGGAATAGCGCAGCGTAGGATAGAATAAAACTGAATAAAATACGCTCTGTTAGTTCCTATAGCCCTCCATCTAATAAGCGCCCCCTCTCTAATAAATGCCCTCCTTTCAATTTTTTAAACATAATCGTCCTACTCCAATTAGCGCCCGTTCCCTTCGTATGCCATTAATCACCTATATTCTAATAAATGTCCCTGAAAATGTGTTATATATACAACAGCTGTAACTGATCTGTTATAGTTAGCTTATATATTATAATAGCTGATATGTATAGCGATACTTTGTGTTGATAAACATTACAGTTTAGTAAAGTAAAGTAAAGTCCCCTTTATTTATAGAGGGTTTAAACTCGTTAACCGGCTAACAGTTATCTAACACGTGGCCCTCTATTTACTTTAGTCCTACGGTTTTACGTCCTTATCCGAGAAGATGAGAAGGTCTAACTGTTTAATGTTCGATTATGTAAAGGCAGCACCAGTTCTACTGAGTTATTTTAAGACCCTGAGTGTTGGTCCGGCCGGGGTTTGAACCCGAGACCGCCCGCTGAGCTAACCGGTAGTTACGACTACCATTGTGGCCCCGTTTGAATTGTCACTGAAACTCAGTAATTAAAAGCTCTCGTAAGCAACCACTCCCGTAAGCGACCGCGACCACGTTTGGGAATTACCAAGTGGTCTTTTCCTTTGTTTTTAAGCTCTCGTAAGCGGCTACTCAAAGAGTCTGATTAGTATTAGTCAACACTTTTCTCTGTGGATCCGTGACCTGTACATTCGCAAACCTCTTCTGTGATAGGAAATACTAATAGACCACTTTTTCGGATTCCCGTGGTGCAGTGATCGCTTTCGAGAGCTCCAACTATATTATTTTTATTATTATTATGCAGTTTGACGTGTTTTATTTCACACACCAAACATAAACTGGTTTCATTACAGTTGTTTTCGGGAGAGCAATATTGAGGTTAAGGTTTTTCTACATGCAATGCTCTCATGATATGCATGCAGTCTCAGTTTTATTAGAAAACTGAGAAAATAAGCGCCATTAGTAAGAAAAAAAATGATAAGCGCCACGGTATCCAATAAGGCCCCGTCTCCAGGTCCAAAAATTAAACGAGCGTTCGGCGCTAATTCGATTTTCCTCGTAGTTCTTAAAGTGCATATAAGCCCTGGCTAATTATATTTCTTACGAAGAGACTAGAGGCCATAGGTAAAGGATTCCGGAATAAAAAGTTGATTTGATTTATTTGTCAAGGTGTATTGGCCCTTCAAAGTTGCCCCAAAACGTGTCTTGGGTTGCCTGTGGACGAAAATCAAGCGCGCAAGATTGGCACTGGGTCTAGGTTGACGTCATCAACAGAACACGTTCGATGCGCCATTGCATGAAAGGCCTTGCCGAATAAAGCTCTTCGAAACGTTTAGCGCGATATTATCATCTTTCTCGGTTATCTATTCAATTATTTTGCAAATAAGCCAACGTTTTAAAGCCGCGTAGAGACGAGTTCTGTTGATGACGTCACGTTTTATTCTCGTCCCAGTCTCCGAAGGTGCGCGGAAATTATTCTACATTTGGAAGTTTAGTCGCTAAAAAAGTTATGAAAACATTTTTATTTAGAAATTTCGCTTTTAAGGTCCAAGCTTTCAAAAAAAGCATAATTGGCCAGGGCTTATATGCACTTTTAAAAACTATTTACAAAACGACATATCTCAAAGACCGGCACAAAAACGTACTCGCACAGTCGCGCAAAACCCGAATAACAATAAACAGACTCTTTTTGCATTACTTACAACTTTCTATTATCATAGGACACTGTTGAATATCAAACGGATAGAGTCTCAGGTCCATTGGGCATGATGCTTTAAGAGTAATCCTACAAAGAAAAAACTTTAGTTTGTGGTAAACTCTTGTTATCGTGTAATAATCTCGGACGACCCATCCAAAAGTCCTCTGGTGAACCATTTCTACTACTATGACTTTTAACTACATGTACTAAGATCAAACGAGGTCACGCTTTCAGCTGTTCTTGGCTCAGCTGATTAAAGCCGGCTACGAGTTTTCTTACCAAAATTCTAACGAAGCCAAGTTGTTGAACCAATAATTTTACGTTTAGAAAATGGCTGGGTTCAATATTAGTTAGATAAGCAGTCGTTTTTCTAGCCTGGATTTCAGCCGTCTCCTCCGGATAACGAACCAGAGGAGACGGCTGAAATTCAGGCTATCGTTTTCCGCGCTGATAAGTAAACCATCACAATTGTGTTTGACGCAATGGCCAGCAGTGCACGGCACAGTGAGCATGCGCGAGTTCGATCCTGCCGCTGACAGGAACATCTGTACCGACTCTTCTACGGTAATGCGAGTAGCTTGTCATGATAGCTTTGAATTCCCTTAATCGGGGGCTCTGACGTAGAAGGGAGTAAAGCAAGTGCATCGTCGACATCCTGGGAGAACACTCAGTGATAGAGTGAAGGTGTTACCGACAGACAGACAATCCGATCTTTCAGTTTATCTACGGTTAAAAAGGCATCAATGTCCAGTTGTTCAAAGGGTGGATAACGCTATCCAGCGGATAAATCCCTATCCAGTGGATATAATAAGCTAGTTTAGTTAATACTTATCCACTGATAAATCCTTATCCAGTGGATAAAATAAGCTAGTTTAGTTAATACTTACCACTTATAAATCCCTATCCAGTGGATAAAATAAGCTAGTTTAGTTAATACTTATCCACTGATAAATCCTTATCCAGTGGATAAAATAAGCTAGTGTGGTTAATACATTGGATAAGGTTACCTTACAAGAAAGGTGTACCATTGCAATAGTAAAATATGTACATTAAAAATTATAAATGTAATAATACATTAAAACTGTTTTACATGTTTGTCGTGTGGGAGTCCGATTTAGCACTCTTAGGTCATGTCGAAGATTATTTCATAGGAAGCTACGTTTTAGGTAGTCAGTCCTCGGTTTAGGTATAAATAACTTACTTTCAGAATCTCTTAGATCATAGTTAGTATTACGAGTTGTAAAGAGATCCCGAAGGTAACCTGCATGGGGTGAGCTTATGCATGGTTTTGTACATCGCCATTACTTTTTTTTTACGATATGTATACGTTGTCCCAGCCGGCCAAGCACATCAAGTAGACTTTAAATCCTGTCGTAGCTTGCGCTTGATTTAGTAATTACTCTGGCTGCCCAGTTTTGCAGTTTTTGTAATTTATGATTTAGCTGCTGACTTAAGCCATTCCAGACTGAGCCACAGTAAACAAAACGCGGTTCAAGCAGGGCTTTATATTTTTTTACTGCAAGTTTCTCTACATATGAAAGGTCTGATCTTTTTTGATTTTGATATATTTTTGATGTATCATCTATATAAACCCCCAGAGATTTGGTGTAGTTTTTTTATTTCTTATGACGTTAAATAAGAGGTTTTACTTTAGTATTTACCTCGTGTTGTAGTGCACCAGCCCCTTAGGTCCGATGGTGATCATGAGATTCTTAGCTGTTACTTCGTGGAAGTTGGCCTGTTTCGCGTTCTTGAAGTACGAATCAGGCAGCCATATGTTGGCTATAACGGTGTTACTCAGTGACAGAGTCTCGTTTATACCGTGGTTCAGTCTCTCGTCCACCCAGTTTTGTCTTAGGAAGATGTCCATTCCAAACGCCTGCGAAGAAAGAGGGAAAAAGAGAATAAATGCTCATTATACGAACTTTGTTTCCTTTGTTCTCTAACGGCGGTCTTGGTTACGTAATAGTCCGCGTAAGAATTATAGTAAAAATAATAGAGCCGCAGCAATGACTATATCCTCACAGTCGAGTTTGCGTGAATATGACTTAGGTGCTGTATCAGATGTCTACAGTCCAAAATACACCCAGAAAATAAAGTAGTTTTTATGCTATGGGCTATTTATACTGTAAAATCTCAAAGACACCACCATCCAGCCAATCGGAGAGGGAGAAAACAAAAGATCTCTCAATCGCAAATTTGATCACTTTCCCCACGGTAGATATTCTTCGAAATTAAACCATAGTCATTTTGATCAAAAATAATTTGAAACTTCAAAAAATATCATATGAAAATGTATTATTTCGATGGTTTTGTATTGAATTTATGAGCATCGACCAATGAAATTACGAGAGAGAAGAAAAGAAAATTAACACCTTTTTCCATTCCTTGCCATTCAGTGCTATCGCTCTTAGCCAGACCACTACATGACATACAAGGGAACAGAACAGTGGGACTAATCACCGGTTGATAAGTAGTTTCTCACCTTTTTACATTCCTTGCCATTCAGTGCTATCGCTCTTAGCCTGACCACTACATGACATACAAGGGAACAGAACAGTGGGACTAATCACCGGTTGATAAGTAGTTTATCACCTTTTTACATTCCTTGCCATTCAGTGCTATCGCTCTTAGCCAGACCACTACATGACATACAAGGGAACAGAACAGTGGGACTAATCACCGGTTGATAAGTAGTTTATCACCTTTTTCCATTCCTTGCCATTCAGTGCTATCGCTCTTAGCCAGACCACTACATGACATACAAGGGAACAGAACAGTGGGACTAATCACCGGTTGATAAGTAGTTTCTCACCTTTTTACATTCCTTGCCGTTCAGTGCTATCGCTCTTAGCCGGACCACTACATGACACACAAGGGAACAGAACAGTGGGACTAATCACCGGTTGATAAGTAGTTTCTCACCTTTTTACATTCCTTGCCGTTCAGTGCTATCGCTCTTAGCCGGACCACTACATGACATACAAGGGAACAGAACAGTGGGACTAATAACCGGTTGATAAGTAGTTTATCACCTTTTTACATTCCTTGCCGTTCAGTGCTATCGCTCTTAGCCGGACCACTACATGACATACAAGGGAACAGAACAGTGGGACTAATCACCGGTTGATAAGTAGTTTATCACCTTTTTACATTCCTTGCCGTTCAGTGCTATCACTCTTAGCCTGACCACTACATGACATACAAGGGAACAGAACAGTGGGACTAATAACCGGTTGATAAGTAGTTTATCAACATAATTCATCAATTCATAAGGTTCAGTGTCTACTTATCAACCTACAATCGTTGCCACAAGGTGTTGGCACGATAAGACAATTTTGGCTATATCATATTCTCGTTAGATTATATACGATTTTTCGCACCCCCCTCCCCCTTACTCAATGTTGGGTCTTGGTTTATGTGACATCTCTCGCAAATTAAAAATATCATCCCAAATCACTAACTTACAACGCACCATTGAACGGGGGAGAGGAGGAAGTGTCGTGTTCCAAGCTCATCGAACACGGGGTGTTGAGCTCGCTCCAGGTTCAACCAGGCACGAGGGACAACGGAATTATTCAAGGCGATTCTTTAATCAAGTCGTCTAACGTACACACGATAAAAACTAAATGGATTTACAGGATTATCGATTAATATAACAGCAAAATTTGCAAGTTCATGCAAAGGAATACAAAAGAGATAATAAGGCTGAAACTATTTAAATGACTCACGTCTGATCTTCTTCCGCGAGCTGAACAAGCTCCAAAGGATAACTCCAGATTGGTAATAACTCCTAAGTCCAAGTAAACTTCTCAAGCATGTTAAGGCCTGGTTCAGGAGTCAAATTTCGGGTAAAAACTGTTTTCTTTATTTCAGCACAGCCGAGTATGGCAAGTACGCCAAGTGTCTCACGATAATAGGTATCGCCCTTGTGTGTAGTAAAACGTGTCACGTGGTCTGTCACGTGACTTAGAACACGAAATCAGTAAATCAAAAATGCGGCTCCGAGTTTAAAACAGCTAGGATGATGAGTGGATATGTTTAGTTAAGGTTGAAGCCTTTTACCTAAATCAGCTTAGAAAAGATCACTACAATGTTTCATTAACGAGTAATTAAGGCGAAAATGTGCAAAATAGGTCACGTGACTTATTGTATCCTTAATATCTCCTTATCTTTACATGTTAGTCACGTTTTCTAAGCGTGGTCTGAAACACTGCCGGAGGAGTAATGTTTTAGCAGGGTTACTTTATATTCATATGTTATCGTCGCAGCTGCATTTCACTTAAACGATTTTATATAATTATGACGTCATCAATCACGTGATACGACACCATCCACTTAACAAATTTAAGGAAGTTGATATTAGTATTATGGTGTAATTAGATTTTGTTTAAACTGTTATTTCTGTCCGAAAACATTTTTTAACGTAAATCTATTTTCCGTTAAATGAACCAGGTCTTAACATGCTTGAGTTCGAAAACCACTGCTAACTCCAGGGTAGTACGATAAAAAAACTAAGATGGGCTATGGTTACATTCTAGCTTAGAGAAAAAAATGTGAAACTAAATACGCTGGCTCTTTAAACTAAAAATAACATCATGCAACGTCAATTACACTAAATAAACGAATTAATTGATCATCCGATCAGCTAATCACTAGTCCAGTTCCGAATATGATAATAATTATAGTCCGTAATCTTGACAGGAAGACCTGTGTTTTAATCTGGCGAAGTTGTTGGAATGACAGAAAATGTGAATCGTGCATGCCAACACTTTTGGCAATGATTGTAGAATCACCAATGATAACATAAGGTGGGTACCGTATTTCTGTAACTCCCATGAGGAAATATATAAACAATAAATGTATGAACAATAAGGACAATTAGCGTAAACTGATAAAGGACTGGAACCGTGTGTGTAAATGTAATAACAAGGAACCCGTATTAGTATTAATGATTTAAATTGCCCCTCGAGCCTCGGGAAGATTAGTAAAAGTTGCGGCTTCGGGACTTCCACAAATCTTCCCTCGGCTCGCGGGGCAATTTAAATCACTAATACCCCTCATGCCATGGTATAACTTATAAGTATTGTTCGAGAAGAGCTATTTGTTATTCCAAACACTCTAAACAATAAAACTGAGGTTATTCCAAACACTCGAAACATAAAAGCACTCGGTCGAAGTGGCCTCGTGCGTTCATCTGTTTCTTGTGTTCGTATTCCCACAGCCATTTCTGGTTCTCGCAGACATCCACAAAATGTTGTCCATTTCTTAATTGTTGCCTACCATATCTTGGACGCTAATGGTGTCTATGGATAAAACCCAAAAACCAGTTGTGACAACAACAGCTCCACCTGCCAAACAAAGAAACAAGAAAATGGCAGCCGGTAAGAACTGTAGCGGAGAGAGTCCTTATAATAACTGGTCCAAGTGCAAAGAAATGCGGTCATTTGATATGTGCATGGTTTCATTAAATAAGAGTTGATGCGTAGTTACTGCTGTGGAAAGGGGGTTGCCTCTATTTTGTTGGAAACTCCAATTTCCAAGAACTTTTCCAGTGAATAACATGAATAGTCCAGTTTCACATTCAAGAATAGGCCAAACAGTCATATGCTGATATAATACTTCGTTAACGAATGAATAGGCCCTTCTCAGCTAACAGTCGCGTGCTGATATATTACTTCGTTAACGAATGAGCTCGTTATCCCCATGGGAAAGGCGTTGCCATCGATACTGGAGAGCAAGCTATCTTTAAAAATGCTGTTTTAGAAAGATCGATTGGAGGTGGAAAATACCATTTACAAATAGGTTAACACTACCGATCTCGTAATACAAGAAGTCAGATATTTTTTGCTCTCCCTGGTCTCCGTATATAATGCCATAGTGCAACCCCACTTCAACTACTGTAGTGAGGTATATGGGACACCCTTGGTGAAGGTCTCTCAAAATGCCTGCAAAAATTACAAAACAGTCTACAAGAATAATTACACATACAGTAACGAAATTCCCCACCAAGAAGCTTTGAACGCTTCAGGCTGGGAAACTCTTGAAATTCAAAGAATCAAAATAAAGGCCAAACACATGTTTAAAGTACTTAACTACATGGCTCCAAATTGCCTTGCAGATCTTTTCACTTAGAAGCATGATGTTACCAATATAATTTAAGGGGTTCCACTACCTCGCTACAGTTATCTCTCCCTAAAACAGAAAACCTTAAGAAAAGTTTTTCATATAGTGGGGCAAAAGTATGGAATTCCCTTCCAGACAAATTACGCAACTGTGAGTCATTCCTCTCATTCAAGTCTAAAATTGCCACTTTCCTACTCCTTAGCTTAACTTGAATTTTTAATTAACTTGATACATAATTACATTTATAATAGTTAATTTTTTTTAGACAATAAATAGCAAAATATTATTTTCTAGTACACTTAACGTTAGTCTCATTCTGATGTTAAATATTCATAAATACCAGCGTGAAGACGAGTTATTCATAACTCTATATGTATTGTTGTAAGTATGAACTTCTGCTCCTTCTCCGTCGCTTGTTTACATATATAAGTATATATATATGCCACTTCATTGTACGGTTTTCATTTAACAAATAAAGAAGCCTTAGCCATGTTTTATACTATCCATAAAAC
The DNA here is from genome assembly GCA_030867875.1 of Actinernus sp. WN-2022. NCBI lineage: Eukaryota > Metazoa > Cnidaria > Anthozoa > Actiniaria > Actinernidae > Actinernus > Actinernus sp. WN-2022. The sequence goes on along the minus strand of JAOWCC010000577.1, from coordinate 101,632,336 downwards.
ACGATGGGCATTTAAGAACATGAGAGAAATGTTAAAGCACAAGCCGAAGGCGCGTGCTTTCAACATTTCTCGAGTGTTCTCAAATGGCCAGAGTGTTTTATGATAGCATAAAACATGGATTTAAGGCTTCTTTATCTGTTTTATAATATAGATTTACGCGCGCGATGAAAGGAAACCGCCAGTTGAAAACAATCAAACACGGCAAACCATGTTATATACTCTGATAAAACATGGCTTTTTAGCCAATCAGAGCGCGCGTACTATCCTATCTATATTAGAAATGGAAATAAAGACACATCAGCAGTAATATAGTAGTAGTAGTAGTAGTAGTAGTAGAAGTAGTAGTAGGTAGTAGTAGTAGTAGTAGCAGGTAGTAGTAGTAATAGTAGTAGGTAGTCGGTAGTCGGTAGTCGGTAGTCGGTAGTAGTAGTAGTAGTAGCAGCAGTAGTAGTAGTAGTAGCAGCAGCAGCAGCAGTAGTAGTAGTAGTAGTAGCAGCAGCGCAGTATTGGTAGCAGTAGTAGCAGTAGGTAGTAGTAGTAGCAGCAGCAGCAGCAATATTGGTAGCAGTAGTAGCAGCAGCAGGTAGTAGGTAGTAGGTAGTAGGTAGTAGGTAGTAGGTAGTAGGTAGTAGGTAGTAGGTAGTAGGTAGTAGGTAGTAGGTATAGTAGGTATAGTAGGTAGTAGGTAGTAGGTAGTAGGTAGTAGGTAGTAGGTATAGTAGGTATAGTAGGTATAGTAGGTATAGTAGGTATAGTAGGTAGTAGGTAGTAGGTAGTAGGTAGTAGGTAGCAGGTAGCAGGTAGCAGGTAGCAGGTAGCAGTAGCAGTAGCAGTATAGCAGTAGCAGTAGCAGTAGCAGTCAGAGTAGTAGTAGTAATATAGTAATCGCATCCAGCGGTAATTATTGAATGCGAAACGGATCTATTAATAAAGCGGGCCTAACCTACGCACCATTGAATTTAGGTCGCAATCTTGGGTCGTACCGAGGCTTCTTGAACAGCTCGTCCAGCATGTCCGTTATCGTTGGCTTGGATTGGGACCTGAGACGAGACGAAAATTGGCATGTAGTTGTGCTTTCAAATCCAATAATTTGAAAAGCATAACAGCTAGCACAGGCATCCCAAGCTCTATTAGCAATGTTCGAAATCAATACAGTAATTAAAATAAAGATTATCTACGTCAACAAAGTTGTATGTTTGATTGTCCTGTGCATCATGGGGTGATTTTAGTGACTTTTACCCAACTGTAATAGAAAATGAGCAAAATAGAGCTTGGGCTGCCTGTGGAATCAGTAAACTACACGTGCATTTACCTGTTATGATGAAGTGTGACTTTACTGTAGCTACTGCCCAACAGAATGAAAAAAACAGCAGCTAAGAAAAACATCTCTAGCTAGGTGTGTTTGAAAGTGAGTTTCTAAAAAAGATATGAAAAAGAGGGAGCAGAACATTGCGTGATTATAAACCAACATAATCTATCTCATATCGAACAACAATGGCTTTTAAACCTGACGGTCTCGTCAGCGATCTGGTGCATTTCGTCATTAATGTGTTTTTAAATAACTTTATGTAATAGCGGATACAGAATTGAATGAGTTGCCATTTTTTCGGATTTAGAAAATTCGAGCCGGACGCGAGAGTTTGTAAATCCGATAAAACACGGCAACTAATTCTGTATATGGCTTATCAGTTATTTTGGCGATACGACCTATAATCGCAACAAAATTTAATTTTAATCAGAACGAATCTGTATCAGATTTATACAGATCACACATCATTCCTTTGTGAATCCTTCATGAAATGTTAATGAGTTTGATCAGTAAAAACTGATAACTTCGTGGCCCTCAAAAGATGAAAATCTAAATAACTACATTGATGTTTATGAACATAACGTTAAACAACTATTTACATTTGAAATTTAGAGATAAATTTTAGACTTAGATAAAGCAATAAAGCTATAAAATGTTAACAATGATATGCAATGCAAACGGTGACTAGAGGATCCTATACGTTTAAAACTAGCAACGGAGGGTATTTTTTCGTTATTAATCATTAATTAATCAGTAGAGTTCCAGTCCTTGATTGTTCTAACAGTGTAAGTTCTTCCTCCTTCAGTGCTGCGATTAAAGAGAGGGCAGCATATATAGATTTAAATTAGAAAAGCGAGTGATTCTACTATAAAAGCCAAGTTTCGAGGAAGTAAGAATCGGCTATTATATGATTTACCTAAATATACATATGGTCGTGAAATGACTTTATAAAAGTCATTCAAAACAATTCACTTTTCAAATCAATGTATTTTATCACAAGACTATTACTATACTGAACGAATAATAAAAAGTAGCAAAACCGTTTACGACAGTAGGTGCCGTTTACGACTGTCGGTGCCGGTGCGTTGGATCTTGCGGAGAGTAGCCTGCGAAACAGGCCCTCAGTGTTATTTCAACGCAAAGGAAGTGATAAAATGATTTGGCCATGTGAAAATGGAAAAGGATACTGGCACGAGAGAGAAGAAGGAGGGCCTGCAGCCATCCCTCAACCTCGTGACCAGGGTCTTCTCGGTCAGATCCAAGATGGCGGCTACTCCGAGAGAAGACCCTGGTAAGAGGGTCTGAATGGGGTTAACTGACTACTGACGAACGGCCTTCAAAATAACTGACAACTGACAAATGACGATTTTTTTACTGACAACTGACAACCGAAACATAACTGACAACTGACAAATTTGGTTTTTGTGGGTCAAACATAGTAAATTTTCTCTAGTAATGATTAACTAGACGTAACTGACAACTGACAAATGGGCAAAATTGTAACTGACAACTGACATGTAGACCCCCCCATTCAGACCCTCTGGTAAAGGCCGAACTACGACGAATTCTGATTGGCTCTTCGGTTATGACGCAAAGGTTGTTCTAACAATGCTTTTTATTGGCCAAACGAGCTGAGACCACGGAGATGATTCGTATATAGTTTAATTTTCTCAAATTGTATCATAAAAACGATTTTATAACACCTTAAAACACGTTGTGTGGGTAGAGCAATAGATGAAGTGTACTGTTAGGCTTAGTTGCAGAATACCCCCTCCACTCAAAAGATCGCTTGAAAACTGCGCTAAATTCTCCACTTTAGTTCAGGTGTATTTAGACTCGTTCTATGTATGATTTTGGGTCGAAATGGTTAGGTTTTTTATTTATTTCAGGGTTAGGTTTCTAGAAGGTTTGTATGAAAAAGTTGAGAAATGAATTATTAATGAACCAAAGGAGGGGTATTCTGCAATTACTCCGTGTATTACTGGGTAGTTTTCTGGTATGTTTCATCAGTGGGAAAGCCAGGAGAAGCCGTTTAACCCGAGCATGTGCTATCGATTGCTTCGCTTCAACGCTATTAAACGGAAAATGAACGGCTTTTTAGGATTCTCTTCTAGCTTAGATACATCCTGGTAGCATCGTGATACCCTTCCACTGTTTCTTTATCCAAGTAAACTCCATTTCGAGACGTTTAGCAGACCTGTTTTCACTACATCGTACGCCGCGTGGAAATACCGTTAATCGCATCTCGCTCACTCCGGATTGGGATGGTTTGTAGGCACGTGTTAACATTTCCATATTTAGCTTGGCCGCCATATTGGATGCCCACATCACGTGATTAAAATCTCCAGGATTTCTGGAGATTTTTGATCACGTGATTCAGCGTTTACCAGGGTCTTCTCTCGGAGTAGCCGCCATCTTGGATCTGACCGAGAAGACCCTGGTCACGAGGTTGGCCATTCCTTATGTACATTTTCATTTCAGATACTGATTGGTCAATTGGTCACGAGGTTGGCCATTCCTTATGTACATTTTCATTTCAGATACTGATTGGTCAATTAGCTGTCATCGCTGTCATGTGTCACGAAATGTCGCACATTCCTCCTGCGAACTGACTGAAATGGCGGCGACAAGAGAGAAGTGATCGAGCGGTTGAGCGTTAATCCAGGAAAGTATTTAGAAGAACAAAGCAGGCAGTGAATATATAGTCTACATTTGTACTTTCTAGGCGAGATATTTTGGCGGTTATACCAACAGGTAAAAGCCTTATTTTCCAACTGTTTGCCGTGGAAGTCGAGTCAGATTCACTTAGCGCTTCGGCATTGTTCTATTTGCAAAGCATTGTGAAGGATCAGTTAATCGAAACTAAATACACTGGGACTTAAAAGCCATCTCCCTCTACGATCTAGACGCAGAACTGAAGGAAATTACGGAGTTCCCTAAAGTAATTTTCGCTTCTGCTGTCAGAGGCTGTTCGAGTGAAGAGTCGGTCAGGGTCGAGTAAATGAACTGATGAAGGAAAAACTCACAGGCAGCCCAATCTATGGGTTTGTGCATGAAAATAGAAGATATGTATGGATTTATAAATCCTTTCAAATTGCCGTACAATGGAGGACAATGTACAAATAAACATACCTTTTCGCTGCCATGTTGTTTCCTTTGTGGTTTTTCTTGTCTTGAAACCATTTTAGGCTGTTTGGGGGAGTTTTTCATCTACCTCGGTTAGAGATGGTGAGCCGAGGTGGATGAAAATCTCCCCTCGACGCGAGTCGAGGATGGATTCGATTCGATTCGATTCGATTCCATTCTATTCTATTCTAATATAGTTACAATTTGAAAAGTGACAGCGGGGTTCAAAACACAGAAATTAGCATATCTCGGTAACAGTTGATTGAATTTCCTGTGTTTATATGCATGCCCGTGGCCGGAGAACAGCAGTTTATTTTGCTGGGAATCCTAACAAAATGTTGGGAATTGGTAGATTCAGGGAATTTACCGGGAAATTATTGATATATCGGGACAAACTGAAAATGAATCGGGACAACTTTTGAGAAACACACCACAGCTCAAACAGGCTTCAGTCGCAAGATAACCCCAAAGTCATGTAACACACATATCACACCTTGATATTTTTGTTAACCAGTAATATATTTTTCCTTACAAAGAGCTACTGAGGTTTTTTTGTAATACATTTCCTTAACTGAGCGGCAGCATTCACTACCTATTAGGGTGATACTATAGTTTCGTAACTATTACTATATATTAGTTTCGTTTGTGTTATGAGGAACCTAATCGGAAAGCAATTACATGCTTGTTGATTATAGACCCCTTAGACAATGCCATACTATAGTGAAAATCAACGTGTAATAACATAATTATATTGTCTAATAAGCATGAGAAATTATGTAGCAACTGTGACAAACTGCGCTAATAAAAATCACGTTAAAATCAAATCAAAAACTAAACCAAACGAAAAACGTGTGGTGAAGTTAAATAAATATTTTAAGTGATTAAATTGAAAGAATTATAGTAAAATAGAGACTTTTAGTGGGAACTGAAATGTTTTCCCGGGCACTGCCTTCTAATTTCGCTGTGGACGTACACGTTTCCCGCCATTAATTAACGAGTTTGAGACTCAGTTTGAGCATGTGATTTACTAGCACTGCATTGATTGAATTCTCCAAGTAAGGGCACGAGAACTCCCGCGATCGGGATCTGTTCTAAATATAGCACAGTCTGGTCTATGGGAGATGGACGCTCGGCCCGGTATATGGCTCCTGCTGTGGAGTTTATCACAGGGTACCCAGGTGAGTCTCTCAGACATCGGCAGGTTGAAGGTTTTCGCTTGTTGGCTTTGAAAATTGTTCATTTTCCCGCGTTCTCCGAGAGGGTTGGGATTTCTTTCACACGAAGTAGTTCAATCTTCAACTGTGTTAACCATTGAAGTTTCCTCCCTTGTCAGTTATTATATAGTTACCTATCACCCGGTCTCCTACTAAACTTTAGTTCTTGCAATTTATTTACCACTTAAAGTCTAGCTATTCTTGCAATTTAACCACTTAAAGTCTTTATTTAACTCTATATAATTCATGCGAATTAGCCACAAGGTTTTCATTTATGTTTTACTAGCAGAAATCCATAACCAGAATTCTGGTTTTAGGTAGATAACATTTGAATGGACATCATTTTAGTTTCGACTGTAACGATCAGGAAAGCCGGTCTATATTTTAACTTTCACGCAAAAAAATATTTTGAAGATTAAGTCTTAAGAATAAGAGTAACATTTGAGTCAACGCCACTCCAGTAATACATCTGCCCGATGTCGAACCAAACGATTAATTCACACTCCGCTCTTCTTCCGTATCGAAAATAGGACGACTAGAATAGTATATTTTCGTGCACATTGGCAGTTTCGTAGGTTCAAGTCTCCATATTACTTTTACTGATCAGTCAGAGGATCAGTCAGAGGACAAGCTGTGGGCGGTGACAAGCTAGCGCTGCGAAGTGTGAGACGGAATGACAGCAAATCAAATTAAATTAAATTAAGAACTTTTCTTTTGATGTTTTGCTTTGAAAGCGAGAACCAACGTCTTGTCGTCAGGGAATTCTACTCGTTTACATTTGTCGTTTACTGAATCTACTTCACGTTTAACATTTCTCAATCCCGCTCTCTCTCCGCTTTCCTATACGCGTCTCGATCTCATGCCTGCCAAACAGTTAAAACATATAAATATACAGCTTTTTACTTCTCTTACATTTCGCCCAATGTTTTATTTCAATACGTGCACGTAGTTGTAACTGCGACCATTTCCTTAGAAAAATAAAAACGTAAAATTGGCATAACAAGAGATATGAGAAGAGGTTCTCGTTATAATTAATTTTGAGAATGCAAAAACAGATTTTCAAACTGGTCAATATCTGAATACAGTACTCACTTTTTCGTAAAAATAATAATTAATAATTCAGTCACAGGAGACTCCACAATTTATGCCAAGAAGAAGAGATGAACGGCATAAAACCCTTCTTTTCATGATCCAGAACGAATTATTTTTATGTATTCTTTCACGAGAATAGTTTGAGTTTATAACTTACCCTAAAGGCGAGACTGGAATCCAGCCATAGAGATGAGTGACGTCTTCAACCTGTAACCACAAACCATTATTGATAGCTCTGATTTTAAATTTGAACAAAACGACAGTAAAATTGTGATGTATTTATACAAGCAAACCAGTTTACGGCGTCCTTCACAAACCTTTCTCAATTTTATGCAATACGGTACGCCGCTGCTTTCAGATACTAAAACAATATTCCCTTTGTGTCAAGTTGAGATTCACGCCTCGCGTTCGCTTCTCTATTGTCGTTTTCTATTCTTCTCTTTTTTTTGTGTGTAAATCAATTAAAACAGGTTTTTTTTAAGCCATAGACTGTTTCCATGGTGTCTTTTTAACCTACGTTACGTTACTTAATAGCAAAAGTTTTACTCGTACAAAAAAGGAAAGAGAGCAAAGAGAGCTGAGTCAGAAAAAACTGACAGCGGCATGACTGAATTGAATGACCGTTACCAGGAGACCATTACCCCGTTACCCACCTTCAGTTTTAACCGTTTTCATGCATTCGGTACTATTTCAGATTATCGCTCTGTGTTTCATGACAATTAATACCTTAACTTTGATAGACTGTAAAACAGTCCCTTTCATATCTCGAAAATCAGTCGAGAAACAGGGTTACAAGCACTGCCGTCAGTATAGTGATAACAGCGAGAGGTCACTATGCCAGAAACAATCCTCTTTACTAGGGTCTTTGGCAGAGTCTCCTCTCACGGTGATTATCCGTCATTCTTCTCACAACGTTCGTAGCCCTGTTCCTTGACTGATTTTCTCGATATGAAAATGAATGTTGTACAGTCTATAACTTCGACTTTCTCTTCTACAATCATCTCATTCGATCATGAAGTTACAGGGCAACATATGTTTTGTTACCACCGTGAATTGTCCCACATTCGATTCAAATACTGTGAATTGATTATTTGTTAATTTGATAATTGTTTGAATTGGGCCTAAGCTTGCTGCCTACCCAAGTTAAATCAGCATTTTTTAGTTTCTCCTCGGATCGGAAACCCATTCTTCTACCGATGATAAGCTAGTTTTGTGGCGCGAGACATATTCCGGGTATTCCGAATAAGAATACACAAAAAAAAACAATGCTGTTACGTTAGCAAACACAAAAAATAATTTCCAAAGGACGTACTATATTAGCGACTACTTTCTATATTTCGGACGACGAATATCTGCAGGATGTCGAGATATTCTGATTTCGCGCCCTTTGTTTCAAGCTCGCGGTAGTCAATTTGACGACTACCACAAGTATATTGGCTAACATGGGAAAGTGGATAGAAATCCAAATCACAACGAAATACCTGCCACGCAGGATTGATTGGAGCTGCGGAAGAGAGCAGTAGATTCTTAATATGTTTTCTTTGTTCGCCATTCTTTACTGACAAATCCTATAAATCACTCACCCATTAATGGACAATAACCACTGACGCACTAACAGATTTGAAACAAAATTGAACTTCAGTGATGATTCATGCGAATTAAATTCAAAACAGTCCTTAGTTAGGACCCATGTTGTACACATCGGTGTTGCTAGTTCATAGCTGTAGTAGCTTTGTCAGACATTGCAACATATTACCAAGGGCGACTGCAGTAGCATTCGTTGTGTATAAATAACAACAACACATACAAGGACCATTAATCTGTGTAATGAACAAAACGCGAAGTACCTGACACGAAGTGAAGTTCGCAGATTTCCACCACCTTTTACTAAACCTGCAGTCACTGAAACATCACCCGACGGAGGCCTCAATAACCCAGTTTTTGCAGACTTTATAGCTTAGAAAACCACAGACTTGATGGAGGTTTTTAATTATTTATCGGCTACTGAATTGAAAGGTATGGCCGGACTAATGGTTTTAAATTGAAAGCATATTGTTGAATGTTGTGCACTGACAACAAAATTTAACCATTTAAACCATTCAACGTACTAATGGACGCATTGTCATTACAAGGAAATCCGGCAACACATTTACTAGATTTGAACCATAAAGGGGCTTATTGGAATGATATATGAGATCTCCATCGAGTTTTTATAATATTTTTATGAATATTTATACATGTATTTATATGTCAAAACGCGGTACACCAGAAATTCTGCTTGCTACATTAATACAAACTATAGTTACGCAGAAATTACGGTATACAAAGTCCGTCATATGCTATGAAGCACTAGAAAGCTTATTCTTTGACACTGTAGAATTTCACTTTATCATGAATACAGTTATCAGTTTGTGAATTATTAAATCTTCGGGTTTTCTCCAAGTGCGCAATGAACACGATCTCGTATAAATGCCGACGGGTACAGTAAGTTGTTGAAACAGTATTAAATAAATGGTCATAAATTGAGGATTTGATATTTTGCTTGTTGTAAACTAAAGTCGCTGAAACAACCAGCAGCAATACCAATGGGTATAGCAGCCTTGGCAACCCTCGAGGATTTTTATGCTGATACTCCTCCACAGTATGTTTGATGTAGAAATAAAGTCTTGAATTGATAATCGATTTTCTATTACTTGTGTTAATACTTAACGGAGGGTATAGACTGCTAGCAGCCCTATCTTTGGCTATTAGAGTAAAATCAGAGCTCCAACCGCGAGGGCAATCATTTAATACCCAAGTAGGGAGCGCGCCGGCAAAAGAAAGGACTGCCCTCGCGCCTCCATTATATGTAAGCTTTGTTTCGTCACATAAAGGGCTGCCGCAAGCAGCCTAACGAATATGAAGCTCCTTTTTTTCTTACAGTGGAGCCAACATTTGAAACTCTTTTCCCAGTTTTATAAAACAGGCAAATAGTTTAAACATATTTCGAATGGATCTCCAAAATATTGATACTTTGTGGACTCATGGACTGTTTATAATATATTTTTAATGTATACATATTTAACATAAGATTTGAATATATATTATTAGTCCATATGCTTAAATATTATTAACTTTCGTAACGGATCTCTTGGAAACCAAGTATAACTTGAAGAGATTCCGTATTTAAATAAAGATTCATTCATTCATTCATTCCGTGTAACATTTTTCGTCAAGATCTGAGTGCTATAATTAAAGAAGATACATTAATAACAGGAACTATAATTCACTGGATCTGATCTCAGTGTTATATTCCGGCCAAAAATCAAGGAAATGAAGGGAAAATGGTAGCACGTCAAACTTAGAAGAAGAAAAACGAGTTCAGTGCCATATGTTTGATGGATTCATTTCTTAGGAGAATTATTGGATTATTGGTTTCAGATTCCTACGGTTTTCATTTGCCCCCCCAAAAGCCGAATGTTTCAGTTGTTCAGTAGTGGTTTCTATAGCTCGTGTACTTACCTACTAGGGGGAATAAAACACAAGATAATACTAAGTGATGTTATATTTCTGGAGGATGAAAGAATTGAAGGGGACAGAAATTAATATTTTGGCGGCAACAATACGTGATTGGCCAATAATGCATAGTGGCAGCGGTAGCCATTTGTAGCAGTAGTGTTACCACTGCGGGCGCTGGAGAAAAGACCACAATAAAACAGGAGTTTTCCTTCAGTGATGTTGTTGTTGTTGTGAAGCCAAAATTCTAGTCTTTTTACGCTACTGAGAACACAGCACGTTTACTTAATACTAGTATACCTAACAGGTAGTGAATGCTGCTCCGCTCAGTTAAGGAAGTGTATTAGAAGAGAACTTACAGTAGCACTTTGGCAGGAAAAATAGATTACTGGGTGATAAAAATGCCAAGGTGTTAGATGAATATATTTTGTAGTTTTGGGGCTATCGTGTGACTGAATCCTGTTTGAGCTGTGGTGTGTAACTCAAAAGTTGTCGCGATTTATTTTCATTTTGTCCCGACATATCAACGATCTCCCGGTAAATTCCCTGAGCCTACCAATTCCCAACATTTTCTTAAGATTCCGGGCACAACAAACTGCTGTTCTCCCCGGTGAAATTTAAACACCGGAAATCAACTGTAATTAAGAATGTAATTGTAAATGTTAATTGTATTTTGAACCGGCTGCTTGACTTTATCGAAACCAATAGAAGAAAATTATTTGCTGCTCACCATCTTGATAACAGGAGAGATCTTGCTCTTTGGAAACTAATAGTTCACACAGAGTTAGAAAGAGTTCGCCTACACGTCTACACTTCAACAAATTCATGATTACACAAGGATTGCATACACAAAAATGCATTAAAGAACGATTGAACGTAGTTAGCTCAAACAATGCAGATTCCACCTCGTGTAATGTCACGTGACGATCAGATCCGTGCAAAGCAGTGTGGTAATAAAAGACAATAGAAGTGATGCATTGGGGTAAAAAAATATATCGAGATTTGGACCCGCTTACAGATTAGAACTGCTGCCTTGCTCGCTCGCTTCAGGCTCGCTCGCTGCGGCAGCAAATATGTATTTCGGTCCGTTAAGTCAGGCCCATGATTGCAAAACCAAAAGAGGCTGTAAACGATCGAGGCAGAATTGTCGATGAGTGAATAGGCCTTTTGTAGGAAACAGTCACGTGCTGATATATAAATACATAAATAGCACACGAATTGAGCTTGTGATCCCATGGGAAAGACGTTGCCATGGATGCTGGACGGCAAGCTATCCGTTTAAAAACGCTGTTTTAGAGGTGGAAAATAGCATTTACAAATAGGTTTTGCTAAGAACACTACCGATCTCGTAACAAGTGCATTTAAATTAATGAAGTCAGATTTTTTGCTCTCCAGTATTAATGCGAGCTCAGTTCCAATTAAGTGATCCTTGTGAAAATGTAAATTCAGTATTTCATCAAACTTGAATAAAATCAGAGAAAATGATACGTATCTCTTACTTTTTTGACGATTTTTATGTTTAAACAAGAGACCATTTAAATCAATGAAATCAAGAGTTTTAACAATACAAAATAAACACTTCACTGCATTCCTTTGCTGTTGGTGCTATAGTTCTTACATGAAACATTACTTAAACCTTATGAAGTTTCGACTACTTGATCTAAACTGCCTTAAGTAAAGTATCTAACTGAAACCATCGCCAACGAGTTAATGCGAGAGAACGTCAACACGTAGGTTGTCACTATAAATAATCGATGACATGGAAAAATGCTCTCCACTTGACCTAATAATACGCTGAATTAATATCTAAAACATCGCCAACGTACGTTGTTAGTCGACATGCACGTAGGATGTCACCTATAAATAATTGAGCACATGGACGGAAATCAATTTGGTAAAATGCTTAGGGGAGTTGGAACCAGCAGAGTTGCTTATCATTTAAATTAGACTAACGGCACATACCATGCATGCTACATGATCACGTATTAAAGTGCGGCCCATCTGTAATAATTCGTTCTAAATAACGTTGTTATCGTATAATAAGTGTTTGGGGAATACTCGTTCAGCTACACTCTTCCCAGCTCTATATATCATAAAGTGAATACTGCATAGTTACTCTATTACACTGTGTCGACTTTCCTGTATGCTTCGGAATTGTAAAAGAACTAGATTATCATTGAATAGGCCAGTTTGACGCTGTTGCGCGCGCAGCTAGAACAATGGCTATCTGTTTTAAATGACAAAAGGCTGATGAACCAGAACGAGCAGTTAACAGCTCGCGTCTATTGTTCTATTGTTCGTCAAAATAGCCTATTCCCGTCCCAATCTTTTTGAGGGAATTTTCTTGTCCTTATATTAATAATAAAACAGATGAAAAGCTCTGAATGCACGTCACGCGTTCACAACAAAAATGGGAACCTATTCCCGCGTCCACTTCAAATCTTGTCCTCAGTTGAAGAAATTGTTTTAAAAAGGTTTTACTTAATAATAATAATAATAATAATAATAATATTTTGACAGGAAAGCTCCACTCACAATTTGTGATTTTCAGGGAGGTCCTGTATTAAAAATATATATTTCACTAATATATGGAAAACAGAAAAGATAAATGGTTGAAATAAAATAGAAATAGAACAAGGATTATTATGAAATTAAGTTATGTGCCAGTAAGATTTAAAAATTGATAATGTAGTTGATTGTATAACTTCAGAGTCTAAAGAGTTCTATAATACAATAGATCGCTACATGAACTAGTCTCCGCCCATGTTTCTCTGTAGCTATATGTTTTTTTTAAATCTCGATACAAGACGTGTATTATAGATGCTCGGTTTCTTCTTCCATCAAACTTGAATTTAGTCATCTAGGGCAAAACGAAACTACCACATCCCCCATGACCATCCAAAACACATTTTTTTTATTCACCCAATAATTTACCTTTTTTCGAAGAAAATAACAGTTACTGCGTTCGACGAAGGAGAACGCCATCCTAATCTGGTGTCCATTGGGCTCCCTGTGTCTCACAGGCAAGAGAAATCGAGAATTTTGTTGTGGTAGTGTATCTTTTTTTCGCCATTTTGAATAAATTAACCTCGTTCTGGCGCGTGAAAATGTGTACTCGTTTCGTTTGTTGTGCTGTGGTTCACTCGGTAAGTAATATAATATTTCTTCAATCAAATGCAATGTTGTCTAAAAAGTACGTAGGTACGATTTAGTAAATCCTGAGAAAAGTGTGTACTACCTCTGGGCCATTTCCAAAACCCCATTCTCGAGCTTAACAACAAGCATACACAATCAGTGTTATTACAGCCCAAAATGTTTTCCTTTATCTCAGCAATTTGATGAGTTGCATCCTTGTTATACAACTTATTAGTGAAAACATTCTAAACTTTACACCCACACTAGAGTCAGTCTGTTAATATCAACAGTGTAGTCAATATCTTTCAGTCTCCAAAGGGTTATGTTTGTTTTACCACAGGTAGCCAAAACATTATGTCGAACGCACTTTAATAATCTATGATTACTTCTAGCATATATTTTTTTTATAACGAAAATGCATAAATAAATGAAATTAAGTTAGTAACTGTACGACGAGCAGGGTCGGAAAAATCTGGATCAATTTTAGAACCAAAATTACTACTGTACCTGGATACACGGAATCTGCCTGTGGTCCGTGCATCCAGTTGATACTTGAGTGATGGTTAGCGCGGCTTCAGTCGATAGTCGGTATTTCTACAAAACTCTTGTCCAGGAGTGAATACTTGGCATTTGTTTACTGAAAAAAAAGTAATTAATTTACAAAACGACTGCAAATGTCTGACTTAGGCCTACGGCAAACGTCGAACTAGCCATGAACAGTTAATTCAGTCGAACCTATTAATTTTGAAATAGGCTCATGGATAGTACGACGTTTGCCGCAATAGAGATCAGCATGAGAGATCAGCATGAGAGTCCAGCATGAGGTTCGAGTAGCCAAGTCGGGAATTATTACTCGCTCTGGTGCGACTTTACGGCAAACGTCGTTCTTAACACGCGCCGAACTAAATTCATAAATTATGTAAAATAATAAATAAATCATGCAAATAGTATGGATTGTGCCAAAACCGTGAAAACAACATCTCCCCCATCTCCCAAATACTGATCCCCCCCTGGTGAACATGCGCTGTACAAAGGCGATTTCGAAGGCGAAATGGCGGCCTATCGGAAGTGATTGCCGCATGACGCTCTGCCGGAAAAAGTAGTTCGTGCTTTAACGTCACAAAATACATTTGCCTTAAATGCGAAATGCCCTTTTGTAATAAATTCTCAGTATTCGAAAGTAACGAAGACGTGTCTGGCTGGAATGCCGGCAGAAGCATTGGCTATTGTGAATGTTGCGATATAGCTCTTTGAAATGCTTCTACCATATGAAGTCAAACCATCCAGAATGTCGTTGAAAACTGCGGCATGATCGCCTATTAACAGAGGTTTCAATGTGTGAATCGCAACCGCTAGAAACATGGCCAATAACGCCACTTGCAGTGACAACTATCGTCTCCAATACACAGCACCGAGTGCTGTGTAGAACGCCATTCTTCTGTTTCTGTTTTGAACAATCATTTTCCACAGAAAGGCCTTTCTTTAATATATTCGACCGAGCGCTGTATTTCGCCATATCACTAACCGCGGGCGAAAAGTGAAATGCGCCAGGACACGTGTAGTTCCGTGATTAAATTAGGCGCAAGTGAATTAAGATCGACATAACGGTTCGACGTTTGCTGCCACGTCGGCCCTAAGTCGATCTTCTACCGAACCTATTTTTTAATAGGATCGGCGCGACTTAAGTTCGACGTTTGCCGTAGGACTTACTGAGGGCCCGGCTAAATCATATAAGTTCGATTCTGCAATGATCAGATATTTCACTGGATATAAACTAACTAACAAATTTGGAAGGGAAAGTCGCTGCCTTTTATATGTAAGCTTACATTTCGGTACAAATCTGTCTCATCTACTTGCTGAACGGTTTGTTTGGTTTGTAATCGTGGTAAACAAACTCAAGACAAGAGGAAAAACAGGTTGACAGGTGTTTTATCGAGATTGCTTCTTGTTTTTCTCGGCGCTCGGTTATACATGCAGACAGTAATCTCGCACTATATTCAGTTGCTAGTACACCTCGCACTGTTCAACGGACTTTATAGAGTATTGGCGTATTCTGTGTGAGGTCTGTATGTCTAGCTGGTTTACTTGAAAAAGAGAAATGGATCAGATAGCAAAGCTCAATTGCAAACAACTTGGAGATGTTGGATAGATATATTCCCTCGAAACATTCTGGTTTGTCACACACTTTCCCCATTTAGCCCTGAATGAAAAATTGGACTTTAAACTACACTTTTTCAGAACAAAGGACTGAAGAATTCTTACCTTATTTAGAAGACGGTTCTTTGTTTTTCAGTGATACAAAATGCTGTGGTCCAGCCGCGGTATTTTGTAAACAAAACTAACTTATGTATGACAATGAAGAAATTTGGCACTTCGATAAATTTTTCTGCATGGGGCTGTTTTAAATATACGAGGTCGATTAAGAGCGGCTTTAATATTTCCGCTCTCATTTAAAATCATCATAACAATAATAATACCAGTACTTATTTATACACGGTGCTTTTAAGCTACGCAATAATAAGAACCCCAGTCGACGAGGAGGCAAAGCGATTGGCTATTTTACAAACGTGGTCACAGGGATCGAATCGAACTCGGTGTCTCTGGATTCTGTGGATTGCGAACCACTCGGCCTCGCCGCCCTGAATAGATCTGAGGTTTAAAATTCCCAATCATTAGCGATAGATGACTCATCAAGTGAGGGGACAATAGCGAGCTCAACTTAATTATACAGTTTTGAACCAATCGATCGTGCACGAACGACCCGGCACTGGCCGGCGCGGTGATAAAGTTCAGAATCTCGTCGTTTTACTTCACTGATAATATAAGGATCATGAAAACCCTTTCTTATAATTTATGCTTTTCTGATTTTTGTTATAAGTGATTTAAATGCTACAAAATGTTCCTGTAAATCTCCCGCTCAATCTGTACTGTTTTATCTGGTCTCCTGGTAGCTTCACAACATGAATGGACTGCACAGCTGCCGGCAGCCCGCGACTGAAATGTCATGATCTTGCGTTACAGCCACAGACTGATATCTGATGTATATATATGATCACATGTAATCCTCGCTCACTCTACACTGTAACTCGTGCAATATACAGCCACGTAATCATATGAATAAAGAAGAAACATAACATGGTGCCAAGAAGTGGGATTTAACGAACAAGGAATAAAGACGAGAGCACGCCGACACCGCCGGTAAGTCCGTTCCATAAAGAAAATAAAGAACCGAGAACCGTGACAATAGTATTGTGAAATCAACTCAGGGTCAAGCAACATGGCCACCGGTTTTACACCACCCGTCATGAACTGGCAAGCAAGTGATATAACCGACGAATTTGCGCGTTTTAAGCAATACTGTAACTTAGTATTCGATGGGCCGTTCTCGAAGAAAACAGACATCGAGAACGCTTCGTATATCTTACTCTGGATTGGCCGCCCGGGGGTAGATATCTACAACAGCTTCACGTGGGAAGAAACCGAAGATAAAACCAAACCTAAATCCATCTGGGAGAAATTTGACAAACACCTAGCTCCTAGAACCAACCATCGACTAGCCCGATTCCAACTACAACAGTTGAGACAAACGAATGAAGAAACCACCGATGATTTCATGCCGACCAAATGCCGAAATCAGACCACTGTTCAAAACCAAACCACTGGAGCAAAGCATGTCGCCTCAAAGCAATCGAGGACAAGAACGCGCACAGCTATCCCGACAAGTACGCACACACGCCGGGTCCTACAAAACAACAAGCGAATCCCAGATCAGCTAACACACGGGGGTATCGCACAGGTAGAAGGGTACACGCGCTATAGATAGGAACGACTATGACGAATACGATGATGTAGACGAGAAATTTGACTCATTGATGTTGAGACGATAACCATTGACAGCGTCACACAAACCCAGACACAGAAAGTGTTTGTAAAAGTCGATGTCACGTTGCCGAGCATGCGCAATAGAAACACTCTCTTAAAAGCAAAACTAGATACCGGAGCACAGGGAAATATTTTACCGCTTAGGCTGTACCGCAGCATGTTTCCTAACAACGTCAAAGAGAACGGGCAACCAAAACCAGGCACGCTAAGGGGCTCCAACACGGTCTTAACAGCATACGGCGGGGCAAAGATAACCCCGGCAGCACGGCACGTGCGACATACAATACGCATATGAGGGGAAGAACACAACCGCCAGATTTTACATCACAGAAGCCCAAGGTCCTGCAATTATCGGTTTGCCCACCGCACTAGAACTGAAACTCATTTCACTGAACTGTTCTGTAGAGAAAAGCGCAGAACAAACTAGCAGCTGGCCAACACGCACTAGCAATGCGCAAATACGCACTACCGGAAACGCGCAACCGAATGATGTGATAAGAGATAAAGAGCATCTAATCACCAATTACCCATCATGTTTTGACGGAATCGGCAAGTTCCAAGGCGAGTACCACATAATCTTAGACCCAGCGGTGCCACCAATTATTCACTCGCCCAGACGCGTGCCCATAAGCCTAAGAGACGATATCAAACGCGAACTAGATGACATGGTAGCGCAGAATATCATAACCAAAGTAAGAGAACGAGAACCAACTGCATGGGTGAATAGTCTAGTATATAGACGGAAACCGAACGGACGGCTGAGGATATGCCTTGATCCTAAAGATCTGAATGCAGCCATCCAGAGAGATCACCACGTGACACCCACCCTAGACGAAATACTGCCGAAGCTAAGCGGCGCGAAATACTTCTCCATCTTGGATGCCAGAAGCGGTTATTGGAATGTGGTCCTCGACCGGTAGTCAAGCTACCTGACGACCTTTAACTCGCCATTCGGCAGATACCGCTTCAAGCGCATGCCGTTTGGGTTGAGGATGTCTCAGGACGTCTTCCAGTCGAAGATCGACCAGACATTCGAAGGATGCCAAGGTGTCGTAGGCATAGCGGATGACATCATTGTCTACGGCAAGACAAGCGAGGAACACGATCGCCACTTACACGGCATGATCAAACGGTCGTTTGGCCAACGTCGCCTTTGTTTTCATGCCATTCAGGACTGGAATTTGCTATCTGAGAGCACGAGAAACATTCTAAATCTAGATCAATTTAAACGATTTATCTAGTTACTTATATATAGTAGTACGTTATTGTTGTTATTAGTATTATGTTTATAGCTATTTTTTAATTAATACCTTATATTACTAGATTTTAACATTTTATAGATTCATAGACATTTTTATTTTTTTATTTTTTACTCTAATACAGGACCTTCCTGAAAATCACCTTAGGGTGAGGTTTGCCTCCTGTATAAATATTTAAATTATTATTATTATTATTATTATTATAAGGATGCGAAGAAACAGGGCTGAAGTTAAATGAAGACAAATGCTTCATCAAGCAGAATCAAATCAAGTTCTTCGGAGTCATATGCAGCGAAGATGGCGTGAAGCCAGATCCTGCCAAAGTATCAGCACTAAGGCAGATGAATAGTCCAACCGACCGCCGGGAGCTCCAGACGTTCCTCGGCTTAGCCACATACATGGGTCCCTTCATCCAGAACCTGAGCTCCTTGACAGCGCCCTTGAGAGAGCTACTGAAGGAGGGCAACCGGTTCACATGGAACACAAATTACCAATCAGCGTTCGACAACGTAAAAAAGTCCATTAGCGAAGAAATCACGCTAACATACTTTGACAACACCAAAGAAGTGACCCTCCAAGTAGATGCATCGACCAAGGGCCTCGGCGCAGCCCTGATGCAAGACGGCAGGCCAGTAGCTTTCGCGAGCAAAGCCTTAACCGAAGTTGAAACGAGATACGCTAACATAGAGAGAGAGTTATTGGCAGTAGTATATGGCTGTGAACGATTTCATACATACCTTTATGGCCGCCCATTTACAGTACTAAGTGATCACAAACCACTCGTGAGTATCCACTTGAAGCATCTGACGGCAGCACCGCCACGTCTACAGCGAATGCTACTGAGATTACAGCCATACGATCTCTCTATCAAATACATTCCAGGCACGCAAATGCTGCTAGCTGATGCACTATCCCGCCTTTCCCCCGAAGAAAAGGATCCAGTCCAGGACATGAATGTGCAAATACACGAGGTTTGCCATCAATTCAGCAGCGAAATGATCGAGAGGATCACGACACATACCAGCACCGACAGCGAGCTCGTCGCCTTGAAAGAAGTCGTATACGAAGGCTGGCCGTCAACCATCAACAAAGTCCCAAACATAGTGAAACCTTACTAGTCGTACCGCGACGAGATATCCATAGAGGACAGCATACTGATGAAAGGTCATAGAATCATCATACCCTCCGTACTTCAGGAAGAAACCCTGACCAAGCTTCATGCAGCTCACCAAGGCGCAGAGAAAACTAAACTAAGAGCAAGAAGCGCTGTTTATTGGAGGAATTTAAACAATGACATCGACAGAATCACCAAATCATGTACCACCTGTCAGGAATTCCAAGCAAGCAACCGCAAGGAACCACTCATGCCAACCGAAGTACCACCAAGACCATGGCATACTATTCGGGTACAGACCTCTTCTACCTAGACAACTCCGAGTACCTGGTAGTCGCTGACTACTACTCCAAATATCCCTTTGTAAGGAAGATCCCAAAAGGGAACAGTAGCAGCAAAACCGTCATCGATGCGATGAAGCAGATCTTCAGCGAGCAAGGAGTACCGAAAATTGTAAGGTCAGACAATGGTCCACACTATGATAGCAATATCTTTAAGGAATTCTCCAGAGAATATGGATTCCATCACGATACAAGCTCTCCACACTATCCCCGCAGTAATGGCTTCATAGAGAGCCAAGTAAGGGCAGTGAAGGCATCACTCCAGAAGGCGAGGAAGTCAAATACAGACCCCAACATGGCTCTTCTGTGTCTCCGTACAACACCGATCGACAGCCAGTTGCCATCACCTTCAGAACTGCTGCTTGGACGGAAGCTCCAAGATAACCTACCACGATCAATCGAACGGGGAAATAACGACGAGGAAGTCATCAGCAGGCTAGAGAAATGACAAGAAATACAAAGGCAGTACTATGACCGTCACACCAAAGCACTCCCAGCTCTTCAACCAGACCAGCATGTGAACATCCAAGATCCAATAACGCTCAAGTGGAAACCTGCAGTCATCAAAGAGGCACACGAATCTGCCCCAAGATCATATAGAGTCACAACACCTATAGGAGCAGAATTGCGTCGAAATCGATCGCACATCCGAGAGATCCCTCCTCCTCCAATACCCCCCACCTCACCAGCACTTACCACTGATGCTAACACTCCTGATGTCGCACAAAGCTGTACAAACCAGACTAACAGTCCCGCTCAAGGAGTGACGACACGAAGTGGCAGAACTGTGAAACCGCCAAATCGTCTTAACCTGTAGACTTTTGCAGAACACGATATATATATATATATATATATACAGCCGCGTGCAAAAATTCTGACCCCCCCATGAAAATTATATACTTATATACTTATATCGATTGCATCATGGGTAATTCAAAAATGTGCTTTTCAGACATTTTTTTAACAAAAAATATATCAGGTAGGAATGAAATATGTACGAGTAAAACATTGTTAGGTCATATGGGCCCCATCAGTTGAAGAAAACAAGTGTTATTTTCAGTTTTAGTTGTACTAATTTATTCCATGCGTTTGCCACTGGGTCCAGTCGACCGAAACGCTGCTAAGACTTCAAGGAACTCACACTGTATTCTGAACTTTACTTTCTCCACGTCGCACTAGCTAGGTTTATTCTATTTCCCTAAACGAGGCTGAGTATTCACAAAATTGCTTTCAAACCCTGGAGCATAAGTTTAAATCTTATTATCAATGCGAAACACGCGCGTTCTATTTTATCTTATGGAAGTTCGACGTGTGCGATTCTACCAAAACAAAACAACCAAATTAAATTAATTAAACATAGCACAGCTAAACAAATATATTTTTATGAAGTCCGCAACTCAGTTACAAAAATCACATTTAGTTATTGAAAAGGAAAGAAAGAACCGAAGTTGTTTTAATCTGTTTAAATTATGGACCAGAATTAAATGGTTTTGGTAAATAATATCTCCCACGTGGGAGATAAATTTTAAAATTGGTCGTCAGTTAAACTCACAGTAAGTGAAACGTATTATTTACTTTGGACTCACTAGGTTGTAAAATTATTGGTATTCCCGAAAATCATTCAAATACAATCTTTAGTAATAAAATAAATAAACTGTTCAGTACAAAGTTTGATTAAATTTTATATAACTTGAATTTTATCTCGCATAGAGTTCTAACTTGCCAATGCAAGATATGTCAGAATTTAATTAAATATGCATCGCGAAAAGCAAAACGAAAACCGGCCGCTTCAATTCTGAATAAAGTAAAATATGTTTGATCAATACTTCATATGCGAAATAATTACCTCCCAAAGAAACGCAAAAGAACACAAATGTGTTCCAAGTGAAAATCTAGTTCTTTTGCAGACTTCATAATGGCAAAAATATTTTAGCTACGTTTGGCTGTGAAGTGTTTAATTTGGTTGTTTGTTGAACAATATTGCAAACGTTGTCAAACTACCGTAAGATAAAATAGAACGTGTTTCATATTGATAGTAAACTTAAACTTAGGCTCCAGGGTTTGAGATCAATTCAGTGAATACTTCAGCCTCGTTTAGGGAAATAGAATAAACCTAGCTAGTGCGACGTGGAGAAAGTAAAGTTCAGAATACAGTGAGTTCCTTGAAGTCATAGCAGCGTTTCGGTCGATTAGACCCAGTGGCATGTAGGTGCGATACTCACGCTGCAGAATATCGAATATCGGATATTTATCAGATATTTATCATTCGTCTAATGTCACCTTAATATCATCTAGTATCTGATATTTTTCATGAAATATTTTAGAAAGAAATATCCGATATTTATAGTGGAAGTGAAGAATATCGATATGTAAGATACTATCAGATATTTATATTTTAGATCTAATATCATATTAATATCCTGTATTATCCTATAAATATTATATTTCAGCCAATCAGAGCTCAGCTTTACTATGTAATACAGGGCGGTATTTCATGGTTTTTCTATGAAATACAGAGCGGTATTTCATAGCTAGGTCAAGGCCAATCAAAATGCAGGAAATTTCGCGCCATTTCTTTATCAGCCAATAAGAATTCATCATTTTGAATACATAATTAGTCTGCAGACGTGCGCGGCCGCCACTCGAAATTTGTGTTTTCCGCCAAGAAAACTTGCAGACTATCTTCCGGTAAGTTACTTTGTTTTCGTGATAAATCTTTTTGTAAATTCGTTATTTATAGGATAATATGGTTATTTCATGGTTTTCTATGGAATACTGGCGAAAATTTAACTCGAAATTCATATTATTTTGGTATACAACTCGCCTAAAGGCTCGTTGTATACTAAATAATACAAATTTCTCGTGAAATATTTTCCCGTATTCCATAGAAAACCATGAAATAACCAGTAAGTATCTCATATTTTTCAT
Source organism: Actinernus sp. WN-2022 (assembly GCA_030867875.1). NCBI lineage: Eukaryota > Metazoa > Cnidaria > Anthozoa > Actiniaria > Actinernidae > Actinernus > Actinernus sp. WN-2022. The sequence goes on along the minus strand of JAOWCC010000577.1, from coordinate 101,609,441 downwards.
AAAATATCTTAGAAAGAGATACCTTTATCTAAAAGATGTCTAATTAGAAAACAGTCGATAATATCGAATATCAACCTCCTTCACAGAGAAGATAGACCTTTATCTAATAGATATGTTGTAGTTCAAATATATACATTGGTTTAAATATGTTTAAACCAGTTAATGGTTTTGGAAAACTTTAAAACTGGTTTAATTTTTTTTTAATTTCAACTAGTTTTTTTCCCAAGATAGTGAAAAGGGAACTCACTAAGGTTAGGTTTATTTAAATTGTGGGTTTGGATTACAAATGTAGTTCACAGGACCATTGAAGAAGCATTATTTCAAAAAGATTAAACTGGTTCATAAACTTCAACTAGTTTTTATTTCAAGATAGTGAAAAGGGAACTCACTAAGGTTAGGTTTATTTAAATTGTGGGTTTGGATTACAAATGTAGTTCACAGGACCATTGAATAAGCATTATTTTTCGACTAGACTGCAGAATACCCTACCACGTAATCTACCTTACAGGTCGACAGTCAACGTACGTGTTCACGCGTTGTCACGGTGGAACATGTACATGAATCGAGTTGGTGTGAGGGTCAACGCGTCAACGAATAAAATACTCTGTCTCGCTGAATATCTTTGTAATGCAATCAACCGCAGTCTACTCGTTGGCGCGATGACTCGTTGACATGGATAAAGTGTACTCTATATATTACTACCTTCGTTCTACAATCAAGATGCTTGAAAAGTCTCCTGCAAAGTCATGCTTGCTTGACCCTGTTCCTGCACACATTATGAAGCAACATCTTGATTTTCTCGGTTCCTCAAGTTACTAAAATCATCAATGCATCATTGTCTGAGGGCGTGTTCCCTTAGCTTCGTCTCTAAAAACTGGCATCATACACCCATCCCTGAAAAAGTCCAACCTTGACCAGGAGGAATTTTCAAGTTACCGTCCGATCACAAATATAACCTTTCTGTCTAAGTTACTAGAACGGGTTTCCTCTACACAGACGATGGACTACCTCTTGGGGAATGGTCTGCTTGCTAAATTCCAGTCAGCATATAGACTATTTCACAGTACGGAGACATCAATGCTATGCATGGTGAACGTCATTCTCCGCGCCATCGATTCTCGGCGTGAGGTGGTCTTAGTTTTGCTTGACTTATACTCCGCATTCGACACGATTGACCATGCTCTCCTTCTGGAGAGACTTCAGCATCGTTATGGGATCAGAGGCATAGTGTTAGCATGGTTCCGGTCATACCTCACTAACAGAGTACAATCTGTCATTGTCGGGAATACCGTCTCCACCAGCAAGACAATACAGTATGGCGTACTAGATGTTCTGTACTGTGGCCGCTTTTGTTCTCCCTGTATTTCGCACCGTTGAAGGATTTGATGAAGGCCCATAACCTCGATTGCATGATGTATGCATGATGTACGCGTCAACGAATAAAATACTCTGTCTCGCTGAATATCTTTGTAATGCAATCAACCGCAGTCTACTCGTTGGCGCGATGACTCGTTGACATGGATAAAGTGTACTCTATATATTACTACCTTCGTTCTACAATCAAGATGCTTGAAAAGTCTCCTGCAAAGTCATGCTTGCTTGACCCTGTTCCTGCACACATTATGAAGCAACATCTTGATTTTCTCGGTTCCTCAAGTTACTAAAATCATCAATGCATCATTGTCTGAGGGCGTGTTCCCTTAGCTTCGTCTCTAAAAACTGGCATCATACACCCATCCCTGAAAAAGTCCAACCTTGACCAGGAGGAATTTTCAAGTTACCGTCCGATCACAAATATAACCTTTCTGTCTAAGTTACTAGAACGGGTTTCCTCTACACAGACGATGGACTACCTCTTGGGGAATGGTCTGCTTGCTAAATTCCAGTCAGCATATAGACTATTTCACAGTACGGAGACATCAATGCTATGCATGGTGAACGTCATTCTCCGCGCCATCGATTCTCGGCGTGAGGTGGTCTTAGTTTTGCTTGACTTATACTCCGCATTCGACACGATTGACCATGCTCTCCTTCTGGAGAGACTTCAGCATCGTTATGGGATCAGAGGCATAGTGTTAGCATGGTTCCGGTCATACCTCACTAACAGAGTACAATCTGTCATTGTCGGGAATACCGTCTCCACCAGCAAGACAATACAGTATGGCGTACTAGATGTTCTGTACTGTGGCCGCTTTTGTTCTCCCTGTATTTCGCACCGTTGAAGGATTTGATGAAGGCCCATAACCTCGATTGCATGATGTATGCAGATGACACCCAACTCTATGTACCTGTTAACTCTACATGTGATCGATCTGCTACATTAGCCAAATTGGAGCTATGTGTTAAAGATATCTTAATCTGGTGCACCGCCAACAAACTCGCGTGTAATCCACGTAAAACAGAGATCGTCCATCTCTCATCTCGGTTCATACAGTGTGAGCCGATGCCAGGTATATCCATTGATGGTACTATCTGCTCCGGTTCCTGTCGCCCACGATCTTGGCATTGCTTTGGACAGTCACCTTATACTGACTACTCACATAAACAACATTTGCAAGTCAGCTTCTTTTGCTATCCGTAACATTGGAAGAATTTGCAAGTATATGTGTCAAGGAGACTGTTAGAAGTTGGTGCACGCTTTTATTACTTCCCGTCTGGACTGTTGCAACAGTATTCTGTTTGGGCTACCTGACTCTGAAATAGCTAAGCTACAGCGCTTACAGAACACTGCCGCTCGGCTAGTCGCTAAAACAAAGAAATCAGAACATATCACCCCTGTACTCCGTCAACTCTACTGGCTTCCAATTAGATCTAGAATTAGTTATAAGGTTCTATTAATTACGTATCAAGCTCTCCATAGTCTGGCCCCGGATTATATTTCTGATCTGCTACAGAGATATAAGCCAGCCCTTACTTTAAGATCATGTAGTTATAACTTGTTGTCCATACCAAAGTCAAATACTGTGTCTTATGGTGATATAGAGCGTTCTCGATCTGCGCTCCAAGACTTTGGAACTCTCTTCCGTCTAACATCAGGAGTGCCGACACTGTTAATGTATTTAAATCTAAGTTAAAGACTTTTCTTTTTAAATAGCTTGCTCGATATTCCTAGAACACGTGTAAGTAGATAGTTTTTATTATTTTTAGTTTATTACCATCACTGCATGATATTGTAAGAGCATTGAGTGCTGTATAATGCTCCTAAAACGTATGTATGTATGTATTATTATTATTATTATCAACCGCAGTCTACTTGTTGACGCGATGACGCGATGACGCGTTGACATGAATAAAGTGTACTATATATATTACTACCTTCGTTCTACAATCAACCGCAGTCTACTCGTTGAAACGATGACGCGTTGCAAATTACGTTGAATCGACATTCAGCTCTCTACATTGACTGTCAGGTATTCCACACAAGCTTGCTGTGGTGGGGTATTCTGCAGTCGTCCCGAGCACCTGTTGTTAACGGTTAGGGTGTTTTTAAATGTAGGGGCAGGGTTTGGATTAGTTCACAGGACAATTGAAGAAGTATTAGTTTTCTGTGTTGTTCAGTGATCTAGCTTAAGCCCTAAAAGCAGGCATAATTTACTTACTATAACTCTAAAAATCATAAATTAGTAGGCACCCGTTTTTGACGGTTAGGGTGTTTTGAAATATAGGGGTAGGGTTTGGATTAGTTCACAGGACCATTGATGAAGCATTATTTTTCTGCATTCAGTGATCTAGCCCTAAAAAGCCTAATTTTACTATAACTCTAAAAATCCTAAATTATTGAGCACTTGGGTTTATATTGAGGTTAGTTTTTTTATGCTGGGTTAGGGCTTATATAGATTGTGTTAGGAATGAGTTTGCTTGGAGTGGAGTGTTAACTGGCTTTCATAAATCTGGTTGTTAGTGGCCCTAATGTTCGGCATGGAAACGGCAAAGTGAAACAGAAAAGTTGATAACTTTTTGAGTTATTTTTGTGTAGTTCTCGAATATTTATCAGTCCATATTTGCGTCTTTTCACATCCACTGTGGGCGATTCTTTGATGAAGGAACAAGAGAATAGTAGGGTGCTATATTATCTCTTCCTTGCTCTGTGGGTTTTTTCTCCGGTTTACCTCCCTCCACAAAAACCAACTCGTTCTGTGAATTAGCTGGTTCCTGACTTGGATCGATCAGCCCTTATGGTTGTTTCATGTGCTGTTAGAAATTCAGATTTTTTTTTAAGCCACTTCTTTGTTGTCTGGAGTTGAAGTTTGTTATTTGCACATGCACTTCCATTTTCTTCTAGTTAGTGTTTTATTCCAATTAGAAAGCAGTCTAACGGATACTACGAGGAGTTATTTCAAGATCCTCGGCACTTGTTACTTTAAGATACTGTTCACCTATTTCGTAGAAGTTTTCTTCTAGATAAAATGTTGAGGTGGATGGTGGAGAAAGTAGAGGGGAGGGGTGAGGAGTCAAAAAAACATTTTGTAGGGGAGGGGTGGGTGAAATTGTTTTATTTTAAATCCCCTCAACAAAATTAAATTAAATTATATCCCCTCAACAAAATTAAATTAAATTAAATCCCCTCAACAAAATTAAATTAAATTAAATCCCCTCAACAAAATTAAATTAAATCAAATCCCCTCAACAAAATTAAATTAAATCAAATCCCCTCAACAAAATTAAATTAAATCAAATCCCCTCAACAAAATTAAATTAAATCAAATCCCCTCAACAAAATTAAATTAAATCAAATCCCCTCAACAAAATTAAATTAAATCAAATCCCCTCAACAAAATTAAATTAAATCAAATCCCCTCAACAAAATTAAATTAAATCAAATCCCCCCAACAAAATTAAATTAAATTAAATCCCCCCAACAAAATTAAATTAAATTAAATTAAATATCAACGTCCTTCACAGAGGAGAGAGAGACCTTTATCTAATAGATATCTATTAGATGTCTAATTAGAAAATAGTCGATAATATCGGATAATATCGAATATCAACCTCCTTCACAGAGGAGAGAGACCTTTATCTAGTAGATATCTAATTAGAGAATAGATATCTATTAGATGTCTAATTAGAAAATAGTCGATAATATCGGATAATATCGAATATCAACCTCCTTCACAGAGGAGAGAGACCTTTATCTAATAGATATCTAATTAGAGAATATCCGATAATATCCGATACTATCGAATATCGACGTCCTTCAGAGGAGAGGGAGACCTTTATCTAATAGATATCTACTAGACGTCTAATTAGAAAATAGTCGATAATATCCGATAATATCGAATATCGACCTCCTTCACAGTGGAGAGAGACCTTTATCTAATAGATATCTAATTAGAGAATATCCGATAATATCCGATACTATCGAATATCAACCTCCTTCACAGTGGAGAGAGACCTTTATCTAATAGATATCTACTAGACGTCTAATTAGAAAATAGTCGATAATATCCGATAATATCGAATATCGACCTCCTTCACAGTGGAGAGAGACCTTTATCTAATAGATATCTAATTAGAGAATATCCGATAATATCCGATACTATCGAATATCAACCTCCTTCACAGTGGAGAGAGACCTTTATCTAATAGATATCTAATTAGAGAATATCCGATAATATCCGATACTATCGAATATCAACCTCCTTCACAGTGGAGAGAGACCTTTATCTAATAGATATCTACTAGACGTCTAATTAGAAAATAGTCGATAATATCCGATAATATCGAATATCGACCTCCTTCACAGTGGAGAGAGACCTTTATCTAATAGATATCTAATTAGAGAATATCCGATAATATCCCTTGATAATATCCGATAATATCCGATATTATCAATATCTAATATCCGATACTATCAATACTACGATATCGGATATTCGATAATGTGCAGATATCGCGCCTACCTCCCCAGTGGCAAACGCATGGAATAAATTAGTACAACTAAAACTGAAAATAACACTTGTTTTCTTCAACTGATGGGCCCATATGACCTAACAATGTTTTACTCGTACATATTTCATTTCTATCTGATATATTTTTTGTTAAAAAAATGTCTGAAAAGCACATTTTTGGATTACCCATGATGCAATCGACATAAGTATATAATTTTCATGGGGGGTCAGAATTTTTGCACGCGGCTGTATATTGGCCGGTAACAAAATGAGCAGGGGACTGGGACCGAGTTTATCAGAATTACTCTAATTCTAAAATGAAGTTCATTACATGATAGAGCATGTTGAAATTAGCATGTGTGCCGAGTTTGAGGTGATTCAAGTTAATATTGTCTGAATTATAAGCAATTGAAATTTCTTTGTCCCTCCAAAATTTTACAATGAATCTATGGTTTGGATAGCCTCCTGTGCAGCCGTCCTTAGTGTCGTCACTCAACGTTTAAAAAATAAGAGAGTTTGTATGGGAAAATTGACATATTTGATGCCTTCTAGCATCGTCAATATTGAGCCAAAGTTCACCAAACTTTCCAGACTAGCTAAGTTTGATCTGTTCTTTTGGAAAATAATGCTCACTTTGACTAGTTATTAATTGAATTAGTTTTACTGACTCGGTTCCAGTCCCCCGCTCGTTTTGTTACCGGCTAATTCAGCGCTCAACTATATCAATATATCGGGTGCATTATGGGTAGGAGTAAGTTCATTAAAATGCAACTACAGCCAAATATCCGCGCGCGTTTGCAAATCGTCAAAGCGAAGATTTATGCAGTTGATTTAAAGCTCAAGATTTCATCTAGAATACAACATTTTTACTCGGGACAGGCAGGCAGCTTAAATAAACCTGAGTATTTAAATGCACTCTATATATTTACTGTTAGATCGAACTGATATTTGCAAAACAGAACATATCCCTGGTCAGCGGAAAGAGAACGGGAAATGATCATGCCGAAGTTTCAGGTTCGAAGCGTGAATTCAGAGCTATTTGTGAAGCTGTTATATGTTAGGATATCGTCTGATGACCTAAAATATCGAGATAACCCATGAAGAGGAGACATGATTACACTTGATCTGTGGGTTCAGGGCCAATATCAATTCGTTTGAAACTTTGACATTCTACATTTGTTGTCAGTGATTTTAAACCAAAACTGAGAGCGATGAAAAAATTCTGCTCTCTATCAGCGCAGGTATTCCGTCGGTTCTCTGTCTTCTACTTCTGTGAAGACTGAACTGATCAGTGCTATTAGACTGATATAACGTTTCAAAGAGCAGAATGATAGGATTCATATGTACTGACCGGAGCTGACCGGATTCACAGACTGCACAAGAGCCTGGCTTATAGTTGGAAAACGTATCGACAAAGCAAAATAAATTACAGTTTGAACATCGAATCGTTTTCTTTAACTGTTGTGTAATGTTTATTTTTAGCTGATCCCGATGAGACGAAATTCACAATCTGATAAAAAAAACTGATGTTGTTCTGAGCTGCAATATAATTACAAAATGAAACTTCGAAAATTAAATATTCAAACGTTTGTCGCGGCTCGTTATCTACGAAATTAGGAAACTAGGATTCACAATAAAGTGATGTTGTTAAATGGGACCAAAGCTGCTAACGTTTTTGGTTTAATGACGAAGCTAAATAAACAGTTTCGTCACAATTTAAATAGCATACAAAATACATTTTAAGAATGAAAGAAAACTGTGCAACAATAATAAGAACATTCAGCGATGCGAATCCAAGAATTATCGAACGTACCTTTCATAAAAGCTTTTACAAAACAAATTATACCATAAAAACAGGATCCCTCCGAACCTTGAATAAAACTGGATAAGAGAATTTCTAAGAGTTTATTAGAATTTTTTAGAATCGTTTAATACCATAAAATATGGCAATGATATGGGATACGTTAATTTCTATCCGTTTCTTAATCAATATAATTAAATGTTTTATGAATTTGTTGTCAATAAATTTATAAAATTGTGTAAACCTTTAAGCTATTTTAATCTCTTCAATTTTCCGCGAAACAGTTTCAAAAACAGCGTTGAATTCTTGCTTCGCAGATGAAATTCGGCATGATAGTTCCGTCCGCGTTACGTTCTGCTAAAGTAAACATTAATTTATAATATATAATCAGGAAAAATATTTGTCCAAACAGAAAATAGAGAGTGCATTTACTTTACTTTAAACTTTCCTGCCTGTTCCGACTAAAAGTGTTGTATTCTAGATAAATTCTTGAAATTTAAATCAACTACGTACACAAGTCTTCGCTGTGATGATTTGCAAACGCGCGCGGATATTTGGCGGTAGTTGCATTTTAATGAACTTACTCCTACCCATAATGCACCCGATATATTGATATAGTTGAGGAGGGGGGTCAAAGTTTTTGCACTTCGCTGTATATATATACTGTATATATATACAGCGTATATACGCTGTATATATATATTCATAAGGATATTATCAAGAACAATGACTTTCTAGTTCAAGTTAATGTGATTAACATAATTTATAATTGGGTTGTATATAGTATGAATCTAATCCCACGGAAAGGGGGATGTCATGATCTTGCGTTACAGCCACATGACTGATATATGATTACACAATCTGATGTATATAAGTAATATGATCACATGTAATCCTCGCTCACTCTACACTGTAACTCGTGCAATATACAGCCACGTAATCATATGAATAAAGAAGAAACTAACTAAACTAAACTAAACTAAACTAAACTAAACACAGTGAACAGCAACGTCATAACATTCAGGTTCGACCGCAACCTTTCAATAGACGGTAGTAGCTACCCCGAGAAGAGAAGACAAAAGATTGGAAACCTTAGGGAAGAGAATAGCTGGAAGAATACAAGATGATGTCGTAGTTACAGGGCAGGTTGATGTGGCAAGAAGAGCGACCAGAACAAGACAAGAAGACATGTCGAGCAACGTTTATGGTAGATCTTAGAACAGGAACAAATCCTTTCCCAATAACGGCACAATTAACGAAAGCTACTAAACAGGACATGAAAAGCCCCTGGGAAAAGGCCCGAGAAAAGATGAGAAATCTCCACCATGCAGTAGAAGCCGTGCAAACCTTTTAAATGAACAATGTTAACGTTTAAAATAAAACAGTTAACGGAAACGTTTCTGGCTCAGTTCCAAGAATGCTCTATTCTAACTGTAGTCGAGTTCTCCCAGCAGCTTTACTAACTTATGATAACATACAGTCATGCACTTAAACTATCTAATAAAATATGTATAAAATATATATTCCCAATATTTAGAGCTTTAGTCCTGATTATACATCGTAGCACGCTTATCTTGTCAGCATTTGGTTTCGTCGCTTAATTGACTTTTCTGTTATGGAGTAGCAGTCATTAGTAATTTATACGAACTTCAAGTTCAATTTACTAATTTGGTAAAACATGTGATACACGGTTCAACATTTGTTGATCAGCACTGGTGAAATGCTAAATTGCGTTTTTTGATAAATAAATACATGTTGAAGCGGTGTCTGAATGGACATTAATCATATGATTAACGATTACACGCTGATGAGGTATGGTGGATATAATATATACCGCTAGTGGTCACATGTATTGCGCAATGCTTAGTGTGGCGCGGGCGCGTTTGTTGGACTATCAATATGTCAGCCCTTTGTGTTTCCCGTGCTCTTTGATTCAAAGCTACGGTGGCCCACAACTGTCACGGCAAGAGCGGAAAGCTCACGGCAAGAGCGGAAAGCTCACGGCAAGAGCGGAAAGCTCACGGCAAGAGCGGAAAGCTCACGGCAAGAGCGGAAAGTTCACGGCAAGAGCGGAAAGCTCACGGCAAGAGCGGAAAGCTCACGGCAAGAGCGGAAAGCTCACGGCAAGAGCGGAAAGTTCACGGCAAGAGCGGAAAGCTCACGGCAAGAGCGGAAAGCTCACGGCAAGAGCGGAAAGCTCACGGCAAGAGCGGAAAGCTCACGGCAAGAGCGAAAGGCTCACGGCAAGAGCGAAAGCCTGGAGGACTGGGTACGAATGGGATCGTTTCAAAATGGCCGACGCACACTTGTAGTCATATTATAAAGTTCTCTGTTTTGGAAGATGTTTTGCTCAAGTTGTGGCCAACCTGTTGACAAAGACGATCGGTATTGTGCGAAATGCGGAAAAGGTTAGTGTTAAGCTTCTCTGAATTAAATGTGTGGTTCCAGTTTGTACAAGATATTCGGAATTAAGCTTATAGTTATAAGGGAGTGGCTAGTTATAAAGGTTGTTCATTTGCATGCATGTTAGGCATGGATTAAATTACTTTATTTAAGCTTAAGCTTTATAAGCTTACATACATATCACTTTAACCTGTCAAAGACAAATCTCCTGGACATATGCATTTCAGTTTCATGAAGATTCTTGGTATTTTTACTGTTATAGTGCCAAAGCCTTTACAAGAGAAATATGGAATTGGAGTAGTCTTCACGGAAACGTGTCCAAAATGTGGGTACCAGAAAGAGCTTTATTCTTCGGGTGTCCATGAGTCTGAAAGTGGCTGCATAAGGATGTATACTGAAGATGATGAATTTGAATGTCCACAGTGTGTGATGAAAAATGAAACCACAGGTATAAATAGAACATTTGGTAAGCTTGGACAAAAATAAAAGTTAATACTTAGGTCATTAGTCTTTGGAAGGGTATTAAACTGGAACCACATTGGATTTTTTGGAATTGATGAAGTTATTGTAAAAGATTTGTTATTAACAGTTCTCTTTAATATATTTTGAATAGGATTATCAAACACTGACATCTCTAAAGAGAAAGAAAATAAAGAAGCAGGTACAGAAACAATATTCATTATATAGTTATCTCTTAGGGACCGTTCATTATTTACCGGGGGCTGGTGTTTTTTTTTTTTGGGGGGGGGGGGCACCCCAAAAAAATGGGGTTTAGAGGGGGGGGGGGGGGGGGGTCAGCAGAAAAATAAGATCTTAAAACGGGGGGGTCATTCAAATAAAACATTTTCTGAGGCGGCATGCCCCCAAACCCCCCTACAAAGAGTGAGTTTTTCAGTTGCTAAAAACAGTTGTAGTGAACGGTCCCATAGTTATCAAAAGAATCCTTTTCTGATCCACAGATCCAACTGAACTTGTGTGAAAGCTCATTATTAATGTATCAGTCAGTGTCAAAGGATAAACTCTAATATCATAATAATGACTTGCATTTTCTCAAACAGAAAACTTTAGATCTGCCAGTGCAGTGAAGTCTTTCAGTGATTATAAAGCATCAAAAGGAAAGAGTTGGAAATCTCTTGTATCTAAACCATCTGTCAAACGTGATAAGAGCAAAGAGGAAGATGTTGGCATCTTCATTGGTCTTATTGAATGGAGTGATAAAGCATTGAAACTTAAACCAAAAAGAGGAAAGAGACTAGCCCTCCGTGTATCCAATCAAGCGCTATATTGTGACCTACTTGACAAGGCCAAAGACAAGTGGAAGAACTACAACAGCGACTGCTATGAAGATGGAAAAGAGTATGTGCTGCTTTTTGAGGATGGACAGTCTGCAGAGTTTTTACCTGGAACAGATGATCCTTTCAAACTTCTACGCTATCGAGATGAAGTTGGCAAAGAATATAAACGAATTGTTTTATATCTTTGTACTGACGATGATTACAGATGTGAAATATCTGGTGAGAAAAAGGACAGTCAAGCATCTGAATTTGAAAGTGAAGATGAAACATATGGAGAACCACTGAGAAAGAGATACCATGTAGATGATGATAATCATTCCATGGTTAAAGATGATATTCAAAAACAGCTAATAGACGACGAAGAGTTAGCCAAAGCATTGCAGGGGTACTCTTATGATGAAAACTTGAATACCATCACTCACGAGAATAAGGCTGGTTTTGCTGATCTTTCAAGTGCACTTAAGTCTCTTGAAAGACAAGTGGATGAAGATGGCCAGTTTTTTCTAGTTGTGAGGAGGAAAGCACCATTCATAAGATGTGTAAAACTTTGGCAGCGAGAGGCATTGAAAACATCTCCTGAGAAAGTGTTAAGGGTCCATTTCAATGGAGAGGATGGGATTGATAGTGGTGCAATGGCTAAGGAGTTCTTGGAATATGCTTTGAAAGAGATGAGAACAGCAATATTTCCAGATGGAGGCCCAGTAGATTCGATGTACCACATCCAAAATGGAAACTTCAGAACATGTGGAGAAATAGTGGCAACAAGCATTGTCCAAGGAGGGCCTTCATTGGCTTGTTTTGAAGAGTGTATTTATGAAATGTTAGTGAATCCAGATGTTGATGTTACTTGTCTAAGTAAGGAAAAGCATTTAACAATCAAAGAAAGGAAGCAGCTAGATGAGATGATACTAAACATGAATGATCACCAGGAGACAATAATTGATTATGGTTATACTGGCCTGATTGACACAAATCACACAGATGCTATTATTGGTACAGTCATTGTAAGCATTGTTAACAAGAGGCTACTTTACCTGAAGGAGTTTTGTGAGGGCCTGAAATGTTATGGTCTTGCAGATGCCTTGAAGGGCAACTCTGACCTATTCAAGCCTCTTTTTGTGGCAAATGCCTGCGGCCAAAAACCTGTAGATGCCAGTTATGTTTTTTCTCTTGTTAAACCATGCTATTCAGCACCTGGTACCAGCAAGAGGAAATTAGAAGAAGATGTCATTGACAGCTTTCAAGACTTTCTAATCTTGTTGGAAGATGAGAAAGTTCAAGGGTACTCTGAAGCCTTGGCATGGAATGTTGATGACAGTATTGACAAAGATGCAGAGTCTTTGGATGACAAAAACAAGTTCCAATATGCTGATCTCACACCAGCAGGAGTTCTTGGGTGGCTCACAGGCCAATGTCACAGACCCGTGAATGGTGATCCACTGGTCATTACTGTTTATTTTGACCATGAATGCATTGACAGAAACCCAAAACACACAGTCTGTTTCCCTCAGGTTAGAGCTTGTGGACAGGAAGTAACATTTCCAGTTGCCCACTTGTGCACAGCAAAAGAATTTCAAGAAAATTTTCTAATTGCATATTGCAAGGGACAGGCATTTGCAAAACCATAACAATAGACCATTTAAAGTTACTGTTGTATTTTGCAATTAAGGACAAGCATAAAAGTACCATGATTGTCATTAATGTTATTACACGAGTTAATAAGATCTTTTCAAGACTTGTCAAGGAAATATTTCTTATTCCATTTTGGCAAAAGACATGCAAATCCATAATAAGGTTGGTATTTACAGTGTATATGGTATGCAATAGCGTTAAAGTTCAAACAGGATGATTAATAAGATGATTTCTTTGTATGATTGTTTTTCATGATTTGTTGGCATTTCATACTGTTGAATTTGTATGTAAATCATTATGTGAAGCTCTCAATAGTGACCACTTCCATATTCCATTATCTTACTTGTGGACATATGAGATAATCAGATTGAGATATTTTATAGTTAAGGTCAAGATAGAAATATAAGAGAAATATTTTTCACAAGTAATCCCATTTTTGGTAATAAAATCTAATCCCTGAAATGTCCTATATTTTGTTCCATGATATCCCAAGGTACTGATCATGATCCTATATGCTTTTTTATACCACACCATAGTATACAGCCAAATATCAGAGTGCAGGAAACCCGTTGTATATTCGGCGGTATTCCACTCAACATTCCCATCATGCACTGCATTAATTCTGTTTTGTCCTTGTATTTCTATGATGTGGTATAAAAAGGCTCGTGTGTATACCAAGAAAATACAAGTGACGCGTGGGATATGACATGGTATACCACTCGAAAGCATTGTATAACTAGTATATATGCTGATATAAATGGGCTTAATCACAGTTTATTTGTATTTTCAATTGCTTAATTAGCAGAAAATGTAAACATATAAAAAAGATGTATATTGGCTTCGAGAGGATCAAGGCATAGAGATTTTGCTTTGAAATGTTCACAGCAGAATGTGATGAGCACTAGCTCTAAGATTCAGCATTTGAACTCATCCTGACCCCAAGCGACCCCAAGCCTGTGACCCCTGATCTCATTTGTCATGACCTTACAACCATTTATTTAGCTAAACTATAACAAAGGATTAGAGCTGCTGTGTGATGTCATCGAATTCCAATTTTGAAACTTAGTTTTGACATTTTTGAAATTTGAAGAGAAAACAACTTGACCTACATTTCTGTCAACTGTAAGGTTGTGGTGAGCTGCAGAAATGGAGTTTAAGGTTCAAAAAAGCACATACATTTTCTCTTATTTTGCACTTGATCCAATCACATTAGAACAAGAGAAAATGTATGTAGATATTTGTGTAGTTTTAAAAATTGCCTATATTTCAGTGTTTTTTTCAATCTTTTGCATCCACTTTCTGATATTGTCACCAAAATCCTAAAGGTCCTAAAAAATTATTTTGTTTAAACATCATCACTTCCGTACTCCATTGAATCAAACTGTTGTCCATCGAAAGTCTTTCAGCCACCATTTTCTGCTACTTTCATTAATTTACTGTACAACTCATATGCTTCTTGCCAGTCACTTGGCCTGTTAAGGCCTAGTGCACCTCTAGCATAGTTAAAATACTCTTCTAACTCGGTTACAGTGGAATCTTGAACAATGTTGTGAGAAGCATAATTAAATTCAGTGTCTGGGACTTCTAATAAAAGATTAGGGATTGCCCCATAATGCTCCGGCAAATAGAACATGCTATCAGGTCGACCTGACACTGTATCAAATCTTGATTTTCTGATTCGATGTGTATTCCAGTGTTCTTTAACAGTATTCAAATCTTCTTGAATAACACCAGAAAAGCAATACCATAAGCATTCTTTGCTCATTTCAGAAGCAGAGTCTATTATCCCTTGTGATTCCAAATCTTTAAAAAAATTACGCCACCAAGTTGCCCTATTCTTTGCATAAAACGACCACCATCCTTCAATTCGCTGATTTCTTGGGGACGAAACATATCGATGTGCATCTGCATTGTCACGGAAGTAACTTTGAATTGAGGCAGCTAAACCATTCTCAGTTCCAAGATCTGTTATCAACTCTACAGGACATCCATTAAGTTCTTTAACAGTTCTTAAGTAGAATTTTCCTATATTGTCAGGAGAATTATTTGATTTGGTGACCTCGAGCCAGATAATTTTGCGACTAAAACCATCAATTGCACCATGGATTGGAAAACCGAATGGTTTTAGTTTGTCATAACCATCCATGTGCCAGGAATAATTTGGTCCTGGATTATGATATACTCTTCTCTTCAGACGGTGAGCTTTTCTTAGCTCAGTACCTTCAGGATCTAATTCTTTCAATATGTCTTGTACAACTATCCGGGGCACTCTTAGCCCCTCCATTTCAAGGGTATGCCAAACTGTCCTGTAACCACCTGATGATCCAGGGCCACTTATGATGTGTGTAATACGCCTTCTAGCCTCATTTACTAGCCACCCATCTGAGACTAAGGTATTCCTCCTGTGAAGGCCAAAACATTTCAATCTCCGCAAAAGTGTACTATAGCTTATTTCATATTGTGGCGTTTAGCAAGAAAATGAATCATTTCTTTGTAACTAAACCCGCGTTTGAAATAATATTTAATTACATTTTCTTCATCAAACTCCTCGTCATCACTTTCATCCTGGTCAGAATCGATGTCAACCTCTAGAATAAAAAAGAAGAATTTGTTAGAGGCGATCATGTCAAACCCCCAGAGAGCCTGTTCGCATGCAAATGAACAACCTTTAATAATTCAGAGAAGCTTAACACTAACCTTTTCCGCATTTCGCACAATATCGATCGTCTTTGTCAACAGGTTGGCCACAACTTGAGCAAAACATCTTCCAAAAACAGAGAACTTTATAATATGACTACATGTACAAGTGTGCGTCGGCCATTTTGAAACGATCCCATGGTGCTTCGCAATCATTGAAGTCGTACCCAGTCCTCCAGGCTTTCGCTCTTGCCGTGAGCCTTCCGCTCTTGCCGTGAGCTTTCCGCTCTTGCCGTGAGCTTTCCGCTCTTGCCGTGAGCTTTCCGCTCTTGCCGTGAGCTTTCCGCTCTTGCCGTGAGCTTTCCGCTCTTGCCGTGAGCTTTCCGCTCTTGCCGTGAGCTTTCCGCTCTTGCCGTGAGCTTTCCGCTCTTGCCGTGAGCTTTCCGCTCTTGCCGTGAGCTTTCCGCTCTTGCCGTGACAGTTGTGGGCCACCGTACAAAGCAGATACACGGCTACAGTGGCGACGAAGGATGGGATTCGGAAAACCCCTCAAGGCATAAGAGTTAAGGGTTTAGAAACAGCTCGAAAATGACGACCATCGGAAAAATAGAGAATTTCGATGAAACCACCGAAGACTGGGACATGTATTAAAAAAACCTGGAAACCGCCCTGAAAAATCACCTGACCCCAAAACCCCTCGAAATTGCGGAACGATTCCACAAAATAAAACCAAACTCGAAGGAGAAAGAATATCCGCTGTTTTGTGGCTGATAAGTGAAATGAAGAAGTTATCAATCCACTGCAACTTTGACTTGACGGAGATGCTTAGAGATAGATTGGTGATAAGAAACTAGCAGACACTAAGCGGCTACTCACAACAGAAAACGTAAGTTTCGCAAAAGCCACGGAGATATACATAGCAATGGCAATACTCATGGAACTACAAGGAGGTCAAAAACAGGAAAGCCGAATCCACAAGCTCAAGAGAAGTTCAAAGAAATGGCGCAGTGAGTGAGACCAGTGTGTATCTTATGCACACGACCCCCGAGATTGTAGATTTAAAGATGTGCTATGCCGGTGGTGCAATTAGAAGGGCCATATAGAGAAAGTCTGCCGCTCGAGACTATCTAACAGAGTAAACTGGGAACAACAGAAATCTGACCAAGAGAAAAAGAGTGGCGCAGGGATACATGTGTTCCAGGAGAACAGTGATAGACAAGTGAAGACGACCTCCTGGGAAGCCTCGAGATAAACAGGTAAGGCAGAAAGTGATATCATCTGGGTAACACCACATGTTGACGGTAAACCACTTAAGAGTTAGACACTGACTCTGCAGTTTCAGTAATACCCTTGGAACTATAAAAACACTTCTCGAGGAAGTTAGAAGACACAACATTGAGCTGAAGACATATAGTGGGGAAAGAATCTATACAGTGGACGGCAAACACCCTGTCTTTATATGTCGTCAAGACAAGTAGTCCAGTTTGTGAGAAGCTGGCTTAACAGAATTCAGTTGGATTGGGGTAACATAAAGGCACTCAGAGTAGATGATACACCTAAACCAATTGCACCAGACAAGCTAGAAAACCTGAATGAATATGCGGCAGAGATCTTTGAATATAACTTAGGTCTACACAATACAACTAAAGCTAATAAAAGTAGTATTGAAGAAGAGTGCTGAGCCCAAGATTTGCAAAGCCAGACAAACCATATGCAATCAAGCTAAAGGTAGAAGCAGCGGTCAAAGACCTAGTGGATAAAGGTGTACTTATAAAAAACAGGGTGGAGTGAATGGGCAACACCCCGATTGTTCCTGCGATTAAACAGGATCGTTCAGTGAGGATTTGTGGAGACTTCAAGACAACCACAAAGCTACAACTACAGGCAGAACAGTACCCCCTCCCAAGAATGGAGGACATTTTTGCACACTTGGCAGGTGGCCAGAAGTCCCGGGGGGTACTCCTGTTTGTGACGTATTATATATGTGCCGCCGGGGTGGGTCAGGGTTTTGAGCTCAGTTTGGGCAGGTAGGATCAGGGGTTTGACCTGATTTGGGCAGATCAGGGTCAGGATTTGAGCATAATTTGTGTGCAGTCAGGGTCGGGGTTTAGTATTTTTTAGGTAGTTATGGTTCAGTTTTTTGGCTACTATGTCAAAATAGACATTCTGTTGCCGCATTTTGATCGCCTGCCCACATGCAAGCACTGAGGTTCCCATACATTGTGACGCCGCTAATTCGTACTTCAGTACTTATCTATGTACTTCATCTGCTAATTTGTTTACCCAATGCCACGTCCCGACTTGAAATGTTCCGTATTTTGCATGATGCAATCCCGGTATACCGGCCGGGATATATATATACGTTTAGCAACCTTGACTTGAAACAAGCATAACACCAAATGGAGGTTAAGGAAGAGTCACGGAAGTTCCTAACCATACACACCCATGCACATGGGACTTTTCCAATATAACCGTTTAGTATTTGGTATCAGCCCCAGTATGGATCAAGTGCTAGAGGGTATCCCAGGTACAAGCTGCTTACTAGACGATATGATCACCCCTGGGAAAACAGAAGTGGAACACCTAAGTAACTTAGAGAAAGTTCTCAGCCGACTGAAAGCCTGTGGACTACGTATACACCCAAAGAAGTGTGAAACCACATTTTACAATTACACCAGAATGCATCAAATGTTCTTAATATGATTAAATTAAAAGCATCAAATATAAAGTTAATCGTTCAACTTTACGCACGCTCTACTTAAGTTTGGTGAGGCCTCTTATGGAATATGGGGACATAATTTGGTGTGGCTGTAGTGAGGATGAACTCGTGTGCTTTGTTAGAAAATGTGCAGTATGAAGCAACCAGAGTTATATCAGGAGCTATGAAAGGGACGAGTAGAATTAGGCTCTTAAATGAGTTGGGGCTCGTAGACCTTAAATATATAAGAACTGTTCTAGGTTCGTTACGTTTTACAAAATGGTAAAAGGTTTAACTCCTGCTTATGTAAAAGAGCTCTTGCCCGAGAAAGTAAGTGAACGTAGTCAATACATGCTTCGCTCCAATGAAAATTATACACTGTTGCCCTGTCGTACTTAGCGTTTCCGTTGTTCTTTTCTGCCATCCTCAATACGATTATGGAACGATTTAAAGTCCAACTATAGCTAGTATACCGCAATTACCTGGTTTTAAGAAAGCTCTAAAGGAAAGCTTTTCTATGACAGATTTTTCCGTCACTAGATTTGCATCAATATGTCACACTCGCTTAAGATTAGGTAACTCTGCTTTAAATGATAACCTATTTAAAATCAATTGCGCACCAACAGCTTTTTGTTTCTGCGGATTTGCCAAGGAAACTGTTAAACACTATTTATTAGATTGTCCTCTATATGCCGCAGTGCGTCATACGTTATTTGCCTCCGTTGCACTTTTAATCCCTCACTGGCAAGTTACATCGGATAATATAAAAGTGAACATACTACTCAATGGCTCTTCTGAATTAAGCAGTAATAAATATATAGAAGTTTTTAAAGCAATACAGTTTTATATTATTGAAACAAAGCGTTTTGATTAATTTAACTGGCTTTAGAGTAGTATTGCCAATGTTATAGTTATGCTGTCATAAATAATTATTATTTTTGTCTCTGTAAGTTTTCTAATTATCATAATATATTTGACATATTATTTTTTATTATTTACTTATTGCCATCTATTGTTCCTGCTTTCTGTTTCCCTGCTTAATCTATCATTATTATAAGTCGCACAAATAGACAAGGACGTATTGGCAATAGTATAGGGTGTCAAGAAATGCCATGTATACCTGTTTGGCAGACCATCCAACTTTCTGACAGTCCACCAGCCCCTAACAGCTATTTTCAATCTAGAGAAAGGAATACCAGCTATGACTGCAGCACGCCTACAGAGGTATGCACTGTTCCTGTCAGGGTTCAACTATACTATTGAGTATGAGAGTACCAAGCTACATGCATGGAAATGCAGATGGTCTCTCACGTTCGGTGCCACTCAAGATAGACAATGAAGAGGAGGAGGAGAAATTGGACCCAGGAGAAGTACTCAAGCTCACTCAGTTTGAACCACTGCCTGTAACAGCTGCAGAAGTACGTAAAAAAAGAAACCCAGATCCAACACTGACAAGGGTATTGGATTTCACTATGAAGGGATGGTCATCCCAACACAGTACAGAGTTATCACCCTTCTATGCGCGACGATAACGAGTTAACAAACAGCTAGTGAAGGACGGCAGCCTGATGTGAGGGTCCACAATAGGTTTTACGGGATGCGGGATTGGGCATTTTTTGGACACGGGATTCGGGATATGAAAGAAAATGAGGCGGGATTTCGGGATTTCGACTTTTGACGGGACGCGGGATATAGATGATTTTTGCAGCGGGATACGGGAAATAGGGGCACCGAGAGGCGGGATTCGGGATTTTCGCGATCTGCTTATTTGTCTTACTTCAGTTCGCTTTATCTATCAATGAGAGAAAAGAATAAAACCCGACGTGGTCAAAACCGGTTTAGTCAAAAGAACATTTCACTGGTTTCTCAGGTGTCAATCAAAAGGGATTAGTCTTCTGGCATGGAAATGAGATTCGTACTTGGAGCGCCAAAAAGCCGCCAATAGTGCCAGAGATTATTCCGCCTTAATTAATTCTCATCGCTTCGCTGCTCGGTCTTCTCGCTGACGTTTGCTTAGAGAGGGCATTATAATCTTAGAACCTCTGGCATCCAGGGTAGGGGCTTCGTGAGCCTCGTTTTAAATTATGGCCACTGATGAACAAGCTACGGGTGACGTTAGGTGGCATGTGGTGGATAGCATAAATTGTATATGTTGCCCTTTTTTATGAAAAGGGTGCGAGTGGCAGCTCTTTCCTGCGAAAAGAAAAATTTCGGACTGAACTTCCAAGAGCCACAAAGACTTTAAAAGCGGTTAAGGAAGCTGTCAGGTGAGTACAGGTCGTAGTTATATTTCTATTCGTAAACTCCCTTACTTTGGGTATTGTAGAGGTCTGTAGAGACGTAGTTGTAGAACTATTATATCTAGCATCAATTTCTAGCATAGCATTTAAGATTTTACGGTAGGCTGCACGTGTAGTTTCCACTGCAAGTCGACTCTATAACGTATATAACTCTAACGTAAGATGAGTATATATAGCAGTGCCTAGGATAGTCGAAAGAAAACGGCTAAAACTAACCCAAAACGAAAAAAACACATTGTATGTCAAATATTAATTCAGTGTATAAATCCTTGTTTAGTCTTTGCCGCGACATGACACATTGAATCCGAACAATGAAACAGCGAGTGAAAGGGAGAATTTCGCAAACTGTCAACCGAGCCATACGAAGGTACGTCGCCGGTCATTTTAATACACTCGCCCAAGCATCTCTAGTAAAATAAGAAATCAGAAAAATTGGAAAATTGAGCTTCCTGTTGCAAAAGGGGAGAGTTCGTACGCAGGAAGCCCACTCACCCGATTTATTTTTATTCTTACTTTAATAAGGCGTTTTCCATTTATCCGTCCGATTTGGACTGGGCTCTTGTTGTACAAAAGGAAAGGTCCGCTCTTTTTAGACGTAAAACTCGACGTTTTCAAGTTGTGTTTTTGCAGACAACAGTCAAATCGTTTACGACTGCATGCATTTTCACGTGCAGTTATTGTATTTTGTAAATTAAAACTTGTTTTATGCAGTCATGGTTTCTTATCTCTTATCATATGCGTTGTAGGATAGAACTCAGTCTGGCAGAACTTCATAGTTCTCCTCCCTGAGTAGCCAATCTGTTCTGAACCAGTTCTTAGAACTGAATCAGACCACTCTGTTCGTGTAAATGGAAAGCGCCCTAAGTCCCTACTTTGTCCTTCATTTGGATATTGAGCGAAGTCAGGGAGAATGGGGGCGAGTTCTCCCCCCTCAAACGCGTCCTAAACATTGATCGGAAATCAACATTGGCGGGAAATCTTGACAGATAGTTGAACTGTACGAGTAATCGATTGGCCAAGAGCTCGCTAATTGTTGGAGAGGCGGGGCTTCAGATTCACACACGACAGACGGCTGCTATTTTCTACGATACGCTTTCGATTTTCAACAAAATAGAGTTTTAAAAAAGCTCCCACTCAAAAGGAATCTATTCGATTTGTGTGAAATTTTCACAAAATGTTAATTGATATCGCAGCTGTCAAATATTGTCGGGGAATTGGGAAATTCTAAAAAGAGAGCTCTTGACGGCGTTTCTCGCATATCTACTCGGACTATGTTTTCGCCTTTTCACGAAGAGCATGATAACTTTTGAACTAAATCGAATTTTGAAATTACCCGACAGCATTTTGTAATACGATTCCTCTGAAATGCGACAAAGCAAACAGATTTTTAAACTTTAAAATATTTTCGGAGTCGGAGCTTCTGAAAGCCATCTCACTAGACCGGAGAAACGGGATCGCGGAAAATTCGAAATTTTCAAAGAACTCAAAACTTTTAATGTATTCTTGTAGCCAATTTTATAAGCTTTAAAATGATACATGGATGATTTATCTACGATGTTTCCTCGAGGCGCTACATAATTTAGACTGGAAACGCAACCTGAAGAAGTGTATGACGTCACGTACACTAAAAAATGACCAGGCCCACAGGAACGGGTTCGCGTAATGGCGGACGTAAAATTCAAGATTCGGAGTCCAAAAAATAAGACTTCCTGTCGTCGTATCGAAAAACGGTTTGAACTGGTAATAATATAGCCACTCTACTTTACGAATATGAGAAAAAAATCGATATGTCAAAATTGATCGTAGGGGCACTTTAAAACATCCTTAAAAGGGATCGATGACTATAGCGCTATACCGCACTGACAATATTTGCGCGGAAACACATCCGTGTGACACATGTACCTACGAGATATTCCTACAGAAATTAAACAACAAGCAGTGAAGTATTGGGAGTTAACATCGATGTGTTAAAGAATATCATGGCGAACTGACTTACCTTTAACGACGTGCCAGGAATATAACATGCATCATTCAGGGTAATGGCAAACTGAGTTACCTTTATAATTAACGACGTGCCAGGAATATAACCTACATCAGGGTAATGGCGAAACAAGGTTCGAGAATGAAGCCGAAAAGGCCGGCCTGCCGAAATACAACAAGTGTATACAAGCAGACAAAACGCCGGAGTCAGAAATAAAACAATTAAGCAAATCTTCTGCGCCAACGGGGAAACTTCAGCCGATTCATAGAATTAACTGTTTGAAGATAGCATATTGATACTCTGACGTTTGTTATTCCCATATATCAGTTCTAGGGAAATCAATACATATACATACTTTATTTATACACGTAAGAAACCATCAGTAATAGCATAACATTAAAATTAAAAAAAAATCGTAAAAAAGAATGCCTACTGCTTTACATGTTTGACGTGTCTTATAAGATTGTTATTACAATAGTGTATGCTTACGTAGTTTAGTTCTAAAATTATCAACTGTATATATCAGATAATCTGATATCCTCAGGCAATGAATTCCAAAGTTCAGCCGGCCCGTTATAGCAAATTCGTTTTTGCCAAAGTTAGTCCGGGGTTGTGACATAGATATTTTGGAACTCGCACCTCTCAGATCATATTTTCAGGCTGTGTTTCGTCTTTCAAACTTCTTAGTCAAGTATGCGGGAGCCAGACCGTGCAGGGCTTTGTACATTAGGATAGCCTTTTGGGTGGCTTTCTGACTATCGAGCCTTTTCCAACTGAGGGTGCCCAAGAGATCATCGATATGAGTCTGGAATGGGAGATTTGTCAGTATGCGGGCTGCACGATTTTGTAGTTTCTGAAGTTTATCTGCCAACCCTTTGTTGAAGTTACCCCAGACGCAACTACAGTAGTCAACATGAGATTGAACTAGGGATTTGTATACACCATTAATGCCGAGTATGGAACGAACGGTCTTAGACGAATTTTTTTATTTTTTAAAATTTATTTTTTTATTTTTTTTATTTTTAAGATCCTGCTGTATAAGTACAAGATAATTAATGGTATGGCGCCATCATATCTTAGTGAGCTCATAACTCCTTATGTTCCTCGGCGCGCTCTTAGATCTGCGGATAAATTGCTGCTACAGCAGCCCACCTTCAGGCTGAAATCGTACGGCCTCAGGGCATTTTCAGTGTGTGCGCCTAGTCTTTGGAATACGCTTCCACATGAAATCAAGAGTAGCCCTTCCATTTCTATTTTTAAGTGCAAACTTAAGACTCACCTTTTAAAACTAGCTTATTGCTGATTCTTTTATGTATAACTTTTTATAATCCTAGATTAGTAATTATTATTTTTATTTACTTTAACATTATGTTGCGTTGTATATAGTTATATATATATATATATCTAGTTGTAGATTTATAC
The DNA here is from genome assembly GCA_030867875.1 of Actinernus sp. WN-2022. Classification (NCBI taxonomy): domain Eukaryota; kingdom Metazoa; phylum Cnidaria; class Anthozoa; order Actiniaria; family Actinernidae; genus Actinernus; species Actinernus sp. WN-2022. The sequence goes on along the minus strand of JAOWCC010000577.1, from coordinate 101,585,384 downwards.
TGGATGTAAAGCGCACTCGGGCATTTATGGAGATTGCCCTATATAAATAGATTATTATTATTATTATTATAAGCTGTACTTCTCAGCCTGCTATAACTTTTTTTTTTTTTTTGAGCAAACTTGTTATTGTTTTTGGAGCAACTTTTTTATTTTAAATTTATTTTTTTGAGCAACGTTTTAAGTTTTTGGCAACTTTTGGGCTTTTTTGGAGCAACTTTTTCCAATTTTACTAGCACAATCTGGAAAGGCTGATCTAACAACCTTGAACAACCATGGAATATTTACAAGAGTTTATAAACTTAATTCAAACGCGATGCACACTTGTATAAATAAACTTCGTACTTAGTAAGTTAAAGTGAAGCACGTTCTAAATTTTTGCTAGTGGAAAAACTGAATCCTCTCAGCAGACATTTGCTAGTGGTTTCAGCTTTTAAACAATCTTTGTTTCAAGTCTGTACGTGCAGTACATCCAAAAAATCTGATCAATTTCGAGCCATGGCTCAACGACGGCGACGGCAGCGAGGACGGGACCTAGAAAAATGTTTTCTCCCGAAATATGATGTTTAAAAATACCCTTCGTTCGCCTTTAATTACTTTTCACATTCATATCTTCTAAAAATACGACAAGCATAAAGTTCCGTTCACGCAGAACGAAAAACGGAGTGATTTACTTTAATACGTTGCCGTTTTCTTGTAAACGTAAAATGTGGGGTTTTCACGTTGCGTTTTTCCACAGGTAGCCCAAGCTCTGTATTTGTACTATGTGACCACTTTTACATATATATCAAGCCATTATTTCACATAATTCTCAGATAAAGAAAATCCGTAAACTTACCTTGAGAGTACAGAATTGTATAGTACAGAATTGAGATATTCAGTCCATACTTAGATACTACATGTAGTTCTTGTTGGATACATAACTAATTAATTAAACATCAGGTCTGATACTCCTGTATTACTGATGCAGACACCGATGTTTTAATAATCAGTCTGTTTCCAACAAAGCTAATGTTTGTTTGTATGTGACAGGTCTCACAACCGATCCCCTAGCCAGGACTGAATTCTCAAGCATGCATGTCAAGGCCTGGTTCATTTAACGGCAAATAGATATCGATTTACCGTAAATAAATGTTTCTAACATCCCACCATAATATTGATAATTATGTCGTATTACGCGATCGATGACGCCCGGGTAGCGCAGTGGTTAAGCTAATAAATAAATAAATAAATGTTTTATTTGTTATAGCAGGCTAGTGTTTACAGCTTACAGCTGGCGGGGGTCTGTACCAAACCCGAAATGATCCCAAACCCGAAATGATCCCCGAACCCGAAATGATCCCAAAAACTGTTCAAGTCGCACCTGAAATGATCCCCGACCCGAAATGATCCCCAATCAGTGCCCGAAATGATCCCGCAATAAAACTGGAAATGGACTAAAGGATTTGGGGCTTTCGGAATAGCAAAATTTTCGCTAAACTTCTTGCTAAAAGAAATAAAGCTCAAAAGTAAGAATGTTTACTAGTATTTTCTAATTGGACAAACCAACACTGGCAGACAATAAACAACCCGTCAATCAAACCACGTGACGTCGTCGATCATGTGACGATAGCGAAAATCGCCCGTATCTCGCTGGAGATAAACAGCACAACAGCCATACCAGTTCACGACAGTCACTAGCCATTTTTGTACTTCCAGGAAGTTGTAACCAGTAGCACAAAACGACAATCATGACTAAGAAAATCACGTCCCTATCGATGGAATTGTTATCACGTAAGCACATTTGATGATCAGACCTGAATTATCTTCCCAGCGATCATGTAAAGTTACAAATCGCAAAATAGAAACAAAAGTATATACATTATTTTTTCCGCTCAGGCTATAGGCATTTTGAGAGAAATGTATTGTTGACAGACTTTTGCTAGGTTGGTTGTTACTCAAGTTTTAGTTACGCCCAATAAAAATGCATATGACCTTTTTCTTCTGGCCAATAAGCATGCGTTTCCCATTCATCATTGACACTTTGCTATCCTACCGGATATTGATAGGCAGAACTATTTCGCCATTGGCCGCAGCACGTGTTATTCGATTGCTTTCTTCTGCAAATTTTTATGCTTTTGCTTGGACGTGATGAGGCGGCCATATGTAGATTCCAGGACTGACTTAGTAGAGTTTTCCTTCGTTTTACTTGTTCCTGTTCTTGTTATATACCTGTTTCCAAAAAGGTTGTTCTGGACAAGCGGCGGTCCCAAGCGGCAAACGAATTGCACACTTTTAAGTTTATGACTTCTAAAATATGGGAGAACATACCAATTACGATCAAAAGTTTAAATTTTAATAGTTTCAAAATGTGTTACAAACAATATTTATTAAGTAATCAACAGTAATTTTCATTCTCGTTCTGTCTATTAATTTCTCTTCTACTGTCTAGTATTTACTTAAATCTACCTTGCTGATGTTTGTATTTACTAAACTTAGGCTGTCACCGCATTTTTATTCTTCTCAAAGGTAGTGGTCAACACGAAAGCTTTGCTACTTTGACCACTACACACCATACTCTATAGAACACTTAAGCCGCTTTCCGTATTTATTTATCCTTTTTATACATAAACATTATTTATTGTTACAACTAATAATCAGTGTGCAAATAAAATGAACTTGAACTTGAACTTGCACCGTATTCCATTCCGCATAGCTACCGCCAGTAAAAATTACAATCCTTTGTCCCTTGTCGCTCGTCCGTGACAACCTTAATTTTGAAGACATAAAAATAAAACATTTAATAAAAATGTGATGGGTACTCACCAATGACGTTGCACGGTTTTATTGACAGCTGCTGTTAATTAGTCAACTAATGATCATGACCCGCTTATTGATGGCTTTCTATGACTCACACCATATATTAGCAAGACTCGGACGGTTCGACGTTTCGTGACTTGTTCTGCCTGTTTTGCTGTTTATCCCCAGCGAGATATGAACGATTTCCGCTATCGTCACATTATCGATGACATCACATGGTTTGATTACAAGGGTTGTTTGTTATCTGCCAGTGTTGGTTTGTCCTTTTAGAAAACACTAGTAAATATTCTTACTTTTGAGCTTTATTTCTTTTAGCAAGAAGTTTAGCGAAAATTGTGCTATTCCGAAAGCCCCAAATCCTTTAGTCCATTCCCAGTTTTATTGCGGGATCATTTCGGGCACTGATTGGGGATCATTTCGGGTCGGGGATCATTTCAGGTGCGAATTGAACAGTTTTGGGGATCATTTCGGGTTCGGGGATCATTTCGGGTTCGGGATCATTTCGGGTTTGGTACAGGCCTGCTTTTACTCCACACACACTCCCCACTACATTCATATATTCTATACATACTACTCTTGACTCACCAGTTGATTTTTACGGAGGGAGGAAACCGGAGAACCCGGAGAAAACCCTCGGAGCATGGGAGAGAAACAACCACAAACTCAACTCACATGTGGCGCCGCGTCCGGGAATCGAACCCGGGCCACAGTGGTGAGAGGCGAGCGCTAACACGCTGCGCCACCCAGCTTTCCTCCCTCCTCAAAAACCAACCTGAATTCCAATTCCCTGCATGGAGTTCGTCGGTATACTTAAATATAAGCCTCTGGCTTGGGAGACCCGGTAACGGTTTCCTGTATCTTCGACGTAAAATAAACCATTTATTTTTATTAGACAAAATTGTTTAAGTGAAATGCGGTTGCGACGATAACATATGAATAGAAAGTAACCCTACCGAAATATTCCCCTTACAGCAATTTTTTAGACCACCCTTAAGAAAACATGACTATCATGTAAATATAAGGAAATATTAAGGGTACAAAAGTCACGTGACCTATTTTGCATATTTTCAACTTAAAGGAAACCCTTGCTGTTGGAACAAGTTGCCGTTAAATTGTTGGCAATATGGTCTAAGTTGAAAATATGTTGACAAAATTGGAAAATGTATATTAGTTTTTGAAGAACTGAATTGGACATGAGTACGAGCCATTTTGGGCACGGGCGCCGCCATCTTGGATGTGATGACGTTTCACGGCGGTCCATATTGTCAAAAAACAATAGCTTTTGTCTTGTAACGATAGGGACCGCAAAAAAACGTCATCACATCCAAGATGGCGGCGCCCGTGCCCAAAATGGCTCGTACTCATGTCCAATTTCTTCAAAAACTAATATACATTTTCCAATTTTGTCAACATATTTTCAACTTAGACCATATTGTTTCGGGATAGATTTCTTCTCTATCTCTCAGGAACCGGGAAATCGCACTCAATAACTCGAGCAGGCTTTTGAGTTGTACCTTCTTTATTCTTCTTCTTTTCTTCTCTTACACTTCTTTCGCTATATACATCCTCAACTGGTTCAGGTCCCAACTAACTAGCAAGAGAGTATCCAGTCTTCTTATGTAGGCATACTCCCAGCACTTCACTTAACAGACAGCTATCAATCTTAAGATTGGTTCTCATTGGATAAACGAGAATAAAACTTACTTCGAAACTATGAATGTCAATGGTAACCAGGCTAGGGCTAGAGTGACCACTGACACACAAGTCACCGTAAAGAAATCTAAGTCTTAACCGAAAGTTACTGAAAGAAGCGATCTTAGAACAAAGTCCAAAAACGAGTCGCGTCTTTAGTTAGGTCGCACCCCAAGGCGGGGCCTATGAAAAAGCCTATACTAAAGACCGTCCACTTTGTAAATGTCCGTACGTGGTTATGAATTTAACTCTAATGGCCTCACATCATTATCTTCTGATAAAATATCAGTTAACCCTTTTAGCCTTGGACAACGATCAACCCGGATAAAGGTTCTGTCGTTTGGATAGATGTTCTGATACTAGAGTTACTATTCAACTGTCACTGCGATAAAACGAGCCAATAACAGATATGTAAGGTCAGCTTTTCTTCTGTACGACGTTCCTTACAAAATCCAACTTAAGAAATATTTCCGTAAAGGACAACTCATTTCCCCCGATACTTTTTAACTTGTTTTTGGAGGCGAAACGAAACTCACTCTTTTTGCTATGCTAACCATAAGAATATATCGTCGAACATTCTAGAATCAGAACATTCAATTGTCATTATCCTTCTGCAATTAATACCCTTACAGGCATGTTCCCGCTTTTAAATGCGATTACATGCGCCGAAAACACTTAGTTGTTTTCATTCGGATCATCATTTAACTGATGGTGTAGTGTTACGGCATAACAACCTTCAACTTTAGAATATAGGTTTTGGCACAAAATCACAGTGAATGAGAATCAGATTAAGAAGAAACCGCGCAGGTCTTCTTTTAATCGGATATGATTTATGTCATCTTTGGCGACGCTGTGGCGTGACCAATATGCAAAACTGATAACATAAGGTAACATTTAATTAATACCATAATTATTCCCACTACGTTGAAATGCTAATTATCATCGTTCAACATTTGACCTTTGAATTTATAATTATTTCACTTTACTAAATCTAGTGTCGTGTAACAATATTGCCAACAATTTAACGGCAACTTGTTCCAACAGCCAGGGATTCCTTTAATAACTCGTTAACGAAACATTACAACCTAGTGGGTCAGGACTTCGAGATGCTTAGGTGTTACTATTGACAATAAACTTAAGTGGTCTGATCACGTTGAAGATGTCCTAAAGAGCTTCTCGTGTAGACTGAATCTTTTAAAATCTATGCGTTTCTTACCGAGGGTCTCCCAGGGGTTTCGGGGAACAAGGGAATATGCCAAAAAATCCGCTGGGAACAGGGAATAAACTTAAAAAAATATCGGGGAATAAGAGAACATGAATAGAGGTTTTAGGGAACAAGGGAACAATTTCCATTTTTCTAAAAAGAAAAACTGACTGTTTCCCTGGAAAAACATTGGGGGAAAAGGGAACAAAAGGTAATTTTCGTTGGGAACAAGGGAACAAGGACACCCCCTCCCCCCCCCCCCCCCCCCCCCCCTGTGAGACCCTCCTTACCCAAGCCGATGCTAACTGATTTTTATCAAAAGATCATCATACCCTCTGTAACATACGGAATCACAGTTTGGGGTAATTGTAACATTTTCCCTTTTTGATAGCCTTGAATAAAATACATGCAAGAACTGCGAAAATTGTATATGGCCTGGACTGGTCAATGAACAGCAGTGACGCATTAGCTAATGCAGGATGGCATCCAATTATGTGGACATATAAGTATAAAATAGCATGTTTCGTCCATAGTAGTTACAATAACAATGTACCAGATCAAATCATTAGTATGTTTAAAAAGCGCAATATCAGCGCATACGCTCTCAGGGGTCGCCATAAATTAGAATTAGCAAAAACGGATATATAATGTATTAGTCCATAGCTTACAGGGGAGCGGATCATCTGGAATAAGTTACCTGCAAGTATCAAATAACTTTCTCAATTCTTTTGCGCGTCAACTCCGAGAAGAACAACCTACTAAATAAATTACAATTTACGCTTTTCCAGCAATTAAGCGGTAGTGAGAGAGCTGCTGCCCTTGATCCGTAACATATTATATTACGTCCGAAATTTATGACTTGGTTATAGTGCCGGATGCCTTTCTGTCTCTATTGGCGAAATTTATATTTATATATATATATATACCTTTTGTATTCTTGTCAATTTGACAGCTAAAACAATGGAGAACGAAAGGTATATATATATAAATCAAAAGCAATGTTTTTTGAAAACGAGTGTATATATCATTTTTAATCGCATTCTTTGATACTCATACTCTTACTAGAGGTATAGACACACGACCACATCAGCAATACTCCAGTTTCGTATTCGAAAATTACCGCTGAATGCGGACTACAGACGCATGTACGCAGGGTTAGCCTCATTCTGAAGTTAAACATTCTTAAATACCAGCGAGAAGGTACAAAACACGAACCTACAACAATGGAATTTATGAATGTTTAACTTCAAAATGAGGCTAACCCTGCGTACATGCGTCTGTAGTCATTGCATTCAGCGGTAATTTTCGAATTCGAAACTTGACTATTGTGCTGCGTTTAAACAAATCGTGTTTAAATAAAGGTTTTTGTATTGTATTGTATTGTAGTCATCTTTTCTAAGCTGGAATAGGTAAAACAACACTACTTATTATCCTCAGTTTCTGTTTAACTTTGATTTACTGATTTCGTGGTCAAAAGAAAGAGGTCAAAACAATGGATTTTGAATGGGACCCAATTTTGTCAGGGGAGGTGGTGGGTGGCGGGTAATACCCCCTACCCCTTTTTCGAGGGTGATTTTCTCGTGTTGTAAAATAGGATACCTGATTTTAATGCAGACACACGTTCTTCTCTGCCTGTAGAAACTAGAAATATAGTTACTTCTTCGATAAATATTTTATTCAAGAAGATATTTGTGGTCAAAAATCTAGATTTTGCCAAAATAGGTTTGGTTCCGGGAACAACCCCCCTTCCATCAAAATTGGGTCCCACCAGAGTACCATTGTTTTGACCTCTTCCCTAAGACAGAACACGTGACGTTTCACTGCCGATAGCTATTATCGTGAGAAACTTGGCGCACTTACCGTAGTCGGCTGTGCTCAAATAAGGGAAACCAATTTTTACCTGAAATTTGATCCCTGAACCAGGCCTTAACGTGGTAAATCTGGATCAGACCGTCTCACCATTACGAGGCGTGTTTTTATGCGCGCTGTGTAGCCTAGTCCCTAGGGCTTCTGGCTGGTATTTTGTCTGAGTGGATTAATGGGATCCCTGTGGTTTGTACTGCTTGTGACGTCACCAACTGTCAACAGTGAGTAGTGACGTCACAAACCACAGGGATCCCATTGACCCACTAAGACAAAATACCAGTGACGCAAATGATGGCGCAGAACGTTTTCCTTCGAAATGTAAGATTTTTTAAAATTGTACTGATGGTTCTTAGGATTTATTTGCTCTTCCGACCGAATTACTTCGCAGAATTAGAAAAAGCGAACCAGATCATTGTTAAAACAAAAGCAGATTTGTGAACTTGCGTTGACTTGAGCTCGGTCAAATTTAACACAAGTCGGCGCAAGTGCATATACCCATTACATAAATGGGTCCAAGTTGAATAACTTGTTTAAGAATCTTTAGTCTCACATTCATGTGAAAATGCTTTTGTGTGACAACATGAACACGAGGCTAAAGCCTCCAGGACAATACCTATTGAAATCGGACGCCATTCATGCAATGGATCTATGGCCAAATGGAACGAAATTAAAAACTTGGGTTGACTCGAGACTCTGTATGGCCAGGGCTTAAATCAACCGTCGTGCTTTGCGCTATGGCGACCATTTTGTCACAGTCAAAGTCGGGCAATCCCTTTATGTAGGACGACACGAATTTTTACCAAAAATACAATAGAATACAACACAATACAATTCAATACAACAATAGAACGCAACACAATACAATACAATAGAATACAATTTGGTAGCAATTCGTGTCGTCCTACATGAAGGGATGGCCCAAAGTGGGTTTTGCAAGAGATTTCTTCCAATCTTTTGAAGATCGTTACAATCCTGTTCTTTTGTGCTATAGTTTCAATTTGAATGTTATTGGAAGTTTCTTTTGTAGTTTCCCTGTTTAGTTTGATAGTTTCACGAAACTAAAGGCCGCTAAGCATCATGGTTAGGCCATATTCTTTACTTTATAAAGTGCCTATGAACCTTTATTTTAGATATCAATTCTACATCAAGTGAATAGTAGAATGGTACAATATATCTTGCTTTGAATGCTGTGCCGCTGAGTTAAGGAGGTTTTAATATCCAAAATGCTAATTACAGGGGAGGCATTTTTTTTGTTACAATTAAACATTTTTTTCAAATTATCAGTATTATACACATGGTTGAAATAAAATGCTAGAAATTTGTTTTCCTATATCAGTAGAAACGCCCATTCACAACCACTAAGAAGTGATTGCAGATACCTCCCCTGACGTCATGTAATTAGCATTTAACTCAGCGGCACAGCATTCAAAGCAAAATATATTTTACCATTCTACTATATATTCACTTGATTTAGAATTGATATCTAAAATAAAAATTTATTGTTCATAGGCCAGTATATCCTAAAACACACAGAAGAAGCACATGCAAATCAGATAAATGAGCAGCAGGTGAACCAAAGCGTGACACTAGATGCTGAATAACTTCAGGAGTAACTGGTTCCTTCTTTTTAACCGGAACGCTAAGAAGCCTTTTAGCTGCTCCTAATAAAGAAAGAACAACTGGCGAACTACAAGGGTCAGTGTGACCAGCTAATTCGTAAAACCATTTCAGCCCATAATGGACTTCCTCAATAATACTGCATGTTACAGACTCCTGAATTAAACTAAGAAAAAATAGAGAAACATATACGCTAGAAGCAGAAAAGATAGTAATTTCCTTGAATTGCGCGCGACTAAGCCCACTTTTCCGAAGCGTTCAAACCCCTCTCATACTCCTTAGTTGTATTGCCGGCAGCCTTGCTCTTAAGAACTGAGGTCTTCGGAAAGGTCTCTGGCCAATGACTGGAGGTTCATACTCCTTAGTTGTATTGGCAGCCTTGCTCTTAAGAAGGACTTCGGAAAGGTCTCTGGCCAATGACTGGAGGTTCATACTCCTTAGTTGTATTGGCAGCCTTGCTCTTAAGAAGGACTTCGGAAAGGTCTCTGGCCAATGACTGGAGGTTCATACTCCTTAGTGGTCATTATCAGAAATAATCGACAGTCAGCGGAAACGTCGCGCGGGCGCGCTTCTAGCATATTAGTAACAGCTTATGAGATGCGTATTTCATTGATGGCTTTTCTATTCCCAATTTTATTTGGAAAATAGAAGAGATAAGTGGAACACCAGACATATTCACTCAATTGAACCGTTTTTTTAAATTATGACAAAAAAATCTTTTTTTTTGGCGGACAGACAGACCAATATAGCTGTGGATTACCCAGAAGTCTTTCTATAACCTTTCCTAGCTCTATTTGTGACTGGTGCATGCATTCCTTACTAACATTCAAGATGGCGGACAAGGAAGAAAGAAAACAAAGCGTGAAAGAGTCGGAAAAGTGAAGAAAACCTATGATATTGGGCCTTTACCATGATACAAAAGGTACAAAAATAAAACATTTTATTACTTTTCCAGTCAAATTCAAGCCCTGACGCCATTTTGAAATACTCAATTAAGTATGTAGTGCGCATGCTTGGACGCCATACTGTTGTTCATTTCTGATAATGATTGGTAGCCTTGCTCTTAAGGACTTCGGAAAGGTCTCTGGCCAATGACTGGAGGTGACGATCTCGTACAGAACGGAACATTGGTCGCAAAGCATCTCTAACGACACCTGTAAGAAACATAATAATAACCAATACGGAAAAGACACTAAAACGGTACGTACCATTCGGATATACCGATATTCATGAACATCCCCTCCTTACATGGGTATAACAATGCCACTCGGCAACTCCGGATCTCATCCGGCTGTAGCTTTGAGATTCCTCTAAGCTACTATTCCACTCCAAGGAATACATGTATGCCAATCGGCCAGAGACATTTCCTACGAAACGTCAACATGTACAGGAGTTAAACCAACTGATCTCAATAGATCTTTACCCTGTTACAAGGTGAAGAACATTGCCAATCGGCATTCTGTATATGAGATACATATCCCACATATACCCAACATACACTTACTGTATGAACAAATGAATATAAAATTATATGCAATCTGATTGGTGGTGAACTTGAAATTTAATACATGGGTCAAAAGTCACATTTTGCTGCACGGAACACAAAAAAAAACCGCTTGCATTTTAAGACTCGGTGCTGCCACAGGCAGCCCGAGTAATTAAGACGAGTAATATTGTTCTTCCAGAAAAATATATCTGACAGACACCAAGAGAATCTCTTGCAGACACATATTATGAAGCCCAATGTTGAAACGCGAATCCCAAGACGGCCTAGACTATTACTTTGTAGATGAAACGCGTCTTAAGTCGAGTCAAATTACCCAAAATTGGGACATAACGTGACCCACAGGCAGCCCAAGCTCAAGTTACGAAAATATAAGGGTTTGTATGGGAGCGTAGCGAGCTCAAGTTACGAAAATATAAGGGTTTGTATGGGAGCGTAGCGAACTCCGTTTACTAGCCAGAAATACTGTAAAATATTTGAATAAAATGTGCGTGACCTGCAATAGAAGAACAATCGCGAGCCGTAACGTAAGGAGCTGATCGCAGAAACTTGTCAATAATAGCCATAAAGCTAGAAATACGCTTGTCTGTGATAGACACGACACCGGAAGACAGGTTCCAACTCAAACCTAGCCATACAAGTGACTGAGTTGGTTCCCATGAAGACTTAATGGTATTGGCAACGAAACCCGCTTCAAGTACCTGGTAATACCAGAAAAAACCCAGCAAAACCCTAGAAAAGTTTGATGGTCCGGGTAAATATCAATATGATGATAGACGGATTTGAGGTCGAATTCGGCTTACTGTACTTTGCGAAACGAAACGAAACGAAACTGTACTTTGCGAAACTGTACTTTGCGAAACTGTACTTTGCGAAACTGTACTTTGCGAAACGCGTATTTAAGCACTCCTGGGAACAGATGGAAACAATAATCTTAGTTTACACTTACTTTCACATATATAGCGCCGGGTAGACTTCTTTAGTTGCTCCTTTTTACGAACAAAACTCCTCTTTACAGTTCAGGTGATGAGGTCGGCCATATTGTCACGCTAACTGGAATAGTAACCGCGCAGACACGACAACGAGGCTGGCGTTGATATTTGTAACAATTTTTCCCCGATAAAAGGTTGGTGACGCTCGATAGCTCAGTCGGCAGAACTTGCTTGCGTGATCGACGGGTCGGGGGTTCGAACCCCGGCGCTGAACATCCTTTTTTTCCTACCTTTTTTTACTGGATAATTTTTTTTGTTGTCCTTTCCTCGTTCTGGTATTTTTATTCATTACGAAATAAATAATAACTAAAAAAATCATAGCCTTTCAAAGCGATCGATCGAAAAACGTTCAGGTTGCTTCAACTCTTCGGCTCAGCTTAAAGTTCAAACAGCTGTTTCAGTAGTGTTTGTTGACAAGTGGACGAGCCTAAACAGCAGGAAAGCACTGTGCCGCTTGCGGTTGTTCGAGCAGCTTTCACAATGACAACGGGTATTTATATACGGCATCTTAAAGAACTTTGCTCATACACACACTTTGTTTTTATGATTTTTTTTCTTCCTAGCCCGGCATTTAACATTCACGATATGACTTTGCTCATACACACACTTTGTTTTTATGATTTTTTTTCTTCCTAGCCCGGCATTTAACATTCCCGATATGACTAGTTTTTTTTTTGTAGTCTCTTCCCTTCGACCAGAACGATATGGCGATATTTACGCGTTGACTAGATAACCCCATGGTTCTCGGATCCTGACTCGAAATCCTGACTATCTCTGATATTGGTCGATAAAGATAAAGTAATATTTTGGTTATCGATCAGCTCTCAATTAAATATGGTGTAATCCTAAATCGTGTCTTCTTTATTCTTGCTAACAATACGACATTCTTACGGGGGTGAGCTTATATTTTCAACGTACGGTTGGTATCTCGTCGTTTACCTGCGGTTATGGTCCGCTGATAGCAGCTTCTATTTTACTTTCTTTTTATTACCGGCTTTATCATTTTATTTAGCTCTGGTATTTTTACCAAGAAAAAGAAACAAAAGCAGTAATCACACCCACAAGCCTACCCGGCGCTAAGTTGAATATTGTTTTTAGCTGTTCTCAGAAGTGCTGAAATACGTGTTTCGTAAAGTAAAGTAAATAAATGAATTAATTCCACCAGAACAGGACAATACGATGCGACCCTAAGAAGGATCCGGGGAAGAGTATGATATCTTCGAACCGAGAAATTTACCTTGTTGTCACAATAAAATACATAGAGAATAATACATGGGAGCGCGGAGATATGAAATTTGTCTTCGAGTGTTCAACTGGATATCTCACGAGTGAGCGCAGCGTCTATGTATTATTTTATTTATTTTATAAACAATACTTGGACCTGGGCCCGGTTGTTCGAAGTTTGAATGGAAAGTGCCCAGGATTCCAGTTAGGATTTCGAGCGAGGGAGTCAGGCTTTCCCAGAAATTTATAATTATCTAATCACGTACAAAGGGGGCTTGATAAATAAACAAAACCATTATTGTCGATGTTGCAAATAAATCTACCGTGACAGTGTGGGTGTCGATTTCATTCAATACACGAATGCGGGTGTAAGGCGAGAAAATTCTAAAATACTAAAAACTCAAATTGCATTCAAACAAACGAAAGTTCAACAGGGAAGAGCCCCGGGAAAATAAATAAAGCCGAGAAAAGTTCCAGCGAAAAGAAACTTCTGCAGCACTGAGAACTTCGAGAAAGGATTAAAAAAAAAGTTGGAGCTCTTACAAATCGTCAAATTGTAGCCGAGTCTATCAAATTTATGCAATAGATCAATAGCCTTTTCGCCAATTGTACCTGTTTCAAACGTTCTTTCATTTGTGTTTTTTTGTCTTTATTTGCCTAGCTCCGTTCCAGAGAGTCGTCTTGCGTCTCCGGCACTCACTCGGTGCTCTTTATGCCAGTAAACTTAGCGATACCCATGCTACTTTTGTAGGCTAATCCCTACAATCCTTTCTTTTGCTAGAGCTGGTAAACCTGAAAAACCATGGGGTTATCTAGTCAACGCGTAAATATCGCCATATCGTTCTGGTCGAAGGGAAGAGACTACAAAAAAACAACTAGTCATATCGGGAATGTTAAATGGCTAGAAAGAAAAAAATCATAAAAACAAAGTGTGTGTATGAGCAAAGTTCTTTAAGATGCCGTATATAAATACCCGTTGTCATTGTGAAAGCTGCTCGAACAACCGCAATCGGCACAGTGCTTTCCTGCTGTTTAGGCTCGTCCACTTGTCAACAAACACTACTGAAACAGCTGCTGAGAGAAGAGTTGAAGCAACCTGAACGTTTTTCGATCGATCGCTTTGAAAGGCTATGATTTTTTAGTTATTATTTATTTCGTAATGAATAAAAATACCAGAACGAGGAAAGGACAACAAAAAAAATTATCCAGTAAAAAAAGGTAGGAAAAAAGGAATGTTCAGCGCCGGGGTTCGAACCCCCGACCCGTCGTTCACGCAAGCAAGTTCTGCCGACTGAGCTATCGAGCGCTACCAACTTTTTATCGGGGAAAAATTGTTACAAATATCAACGCCAGCCTCGTTGTCGTGTCTGCGCGGTTACTATTCCAGTTAGCGTGACAATATGGCCGACCTCATCACCTGAACTGTAAAGAGGAGTTTTGTTCGTAAAAAGGAGCAACTAAAGAAGTCTACCCGGCGCTATATATGTGAAAGTAAGTGTAAACTAAGATTATTGTTTCCATCTGTTCCCAGGAGTGCTTAAATACGCGTTTCGCAAAGTACAGTTTCGCAAAGTACAGTTTCGCAAAGTACAGTTTCGCAAAGTACAGTTTCGCAAAGTACAGTTTCGCAAAGTACAGTTTCGCAAAGTACAGTTTCGCAAAGTACAGTTTCGCAAAGTACAGTTTCGCAAAGTACAGTTTCGTTTCGTTTCGTTTCGCAAAGTACAGTAAGCCGTCGAATTCCCTTTCTCAACGTACGTTAGCAAGACTCTCCAATCCTCAAACTTAATCTTATCTTTCCAAACATATTGATTAACATGACGCAAATCGAGAATAAGCCTTTTCTTGCCGGAAGACCGTATAGACACGGATAAAGGATTCACAACGCGAGGTACGAAAGGTACTTCGGTGATGGCATGATTACTAATTAATTCTAGTATAGCTGACTCGACAAACTGAGCATTATCAAGAGCAGATCTGTTGTTTGCAAATAAAGCCTGACAAGGTGTGGTAATTAAACGGATACGATACCCAAACTCGATAATATCTAGAATAAAATGATTAGCGTCGATACTCTTCCAACAAGAGCCCATCTGGGCTTTCACTCGGGCCACATGAGATTGAAGATGAAATACACTTTCATTTGAAATCCTTTTAGTAATAATATTAGCTGAATTTAGCAGTCTTTAGGAGTGGCCGGTAGCTAGTAGCGCGGTGACATTCATTCTCTGCTCTCCTATTATATATATGTAATTTAATATTTTTGTTTTTCTCGTGTATGTAAATTAAATAAGTTGACCTCTACTTATTCATGTAACGCACGCTTACAATTTAGTCTGCTGTTCTCCAGGTTCATAGTACTAATAGATGAGTGTCTCAAATGTATGTTTATATTTGTCCCATATTATAAGTTGTATCCTGTCCACCTATGATGGAGCTATCACTATATTTCTCTACTGTTCATTCTACCCTGCGGCTCTTTATCGCAGCTCGCGTCCATATTGGTATTTATTAACTGAAATGCCTGTTGGTTATCTAGCTATATTTAAAAGCTTTTACCCTCCTTCCCAAAACTGCAGTCTGCTCATTATATTACAGAACTATAAAGGGAACTGTTGGAATTAAGCCTTTAATTTCTCGAACCAAAATCTCGGCCGTGAGAGGATTCGTGTTACTCGGGCTGCCTGTGGCAGCACCGAGTCTTAAAATGCAAGTCGTTACAAGGAGATTGTTTGAGATCATTTTAATTTTTAATTTTTTTTTATTCCGTGTAGCAAAATTTCTGCGCATGCGTTAAAGGTCAAATTCACACCAATCAGATTGCACTGTTCTGGTCACGCAACAATCGCCAGGTTAATTTATTTACTTAATTTAATACAGTAAATCAAGATGGTGGAGGGCCCGCGAGGAACTTTCTCTCTAATTTGGAGTCCCATCTCTCAAATGTAAGCAGTTTAATCAGTGTTTTATTTAACTTCACTCGTGCGAAAGCCTTCCAACAAGCTCAGGATATTTCAACCGGGCGCTATTGTCGGAGCCGAAGGACCGCGTTGCTAAAATTCGAAGAAATAGATATTGGAATCTATAAGCCATCGGCTCGCTGTGCTGCATTTGAAGGCACTTCAAGACAAATATTATGAGTCTCTTAAAAACTGTCAGAGATTTAAATTTACCGTAAGTTGGATCAACCACTTATATGAGGCAGAGACACAGTCAGAGAGTATTGAGATCAAGTTATTTCGTTCCAGCGAGGATATTGACCTAGCGGAAACGGTACGAGCTGTCGAAGGATTTTACTTATAACCATCCACGTCTACTTAACAACAGGAATAGTAATGTGCCAAAGCATGGGCAAAGATTACAGACGAAAATAGAGAACTTAATGAATGAAGAAACAGAGGTCACGCGCGACATGCTTGTTCAACACTTTATGTTATACTAAGAAAACAAAACAAGTTACAGAGCCTGCAAGTTCACAAGTCAATGAAAAACCCCAAGGCCTGTAGTTTTGGATCAATATATCCTTGAACCTCCAAAAGCAACATACACATGAGTCAAATTCAAACCGGAAGAGACGGTATTCTTTAGATTCTTCACGAGGATTGTTAGCCTGCAATAAGAACTCTCTCGCTGATTTAATGACCTTGATTTGTAACATGGAGGCTGACCTAACTGATATGCGTAATGAATTCTTACTCTCGTCACATCAAAACACGAATCAAGAAACGAAACTCAGTCATTTGGAAGACAAATTAGTGCAGCAAGATAATATATACAAGACCGAAATCAAGATGCTGTCATCACGTATTATTGACCTAGAAGTTGAAAATGGCGAGTTGAAAGCGGATATAATAAAGCTGTGATCAGACTTTCAAACTTTAAAAAAAAATTCAAGAATACAAAAAAGAAGACAATGAAAGACCAAGGTCTCCAGTGTTCCGAGACTACCCAACCTACTGAAGCTTTAGCAACGAATCAGTTTGTCCAAGAGCCATCTTTCTTACATGACAACCCGATCCCTATTCATCAGAATACATTTTCTGTGCTAAATGACGAGAGTTTACAATCACCTGACCGACAACCCACTACTAAAGAAAGGGACCATGAAGTACGGTAGTACGGTTAATTCTCGGGTTCAAAACAATGAATATATGCCTGCTCAAATGCAGTGTGTTAAACGAATAAGTAGTGTTTAAATTAAAAGGTCAGCATACGAGAAAAACACAAATATTAAATTACATATATACTAGGGGAGCAGAGAATGAAGTCACCGCGCTACCGGCCACTCCTAAATTCAGCTAATAATTATTCCCTTTGGTTATTACTAAGAGGATTTCAAATGAAAGTGTATTTCATCTTCAATCTCATGTGGCCCAAGCGAAAGCCCAGATGGGCTCTTGTTTAAGTTTACCTTGAGTTGAATATTGCTTCGCTCATCATAAGTTAATCTGTGCTGAGTTTTATTTCTCCGGGGTATTTCTGGCTTCGTTTTGGCGAGCGACAGCCAAAAACACGCTCAAAATTATCTTAGTGTTGGCCTACAATTCACGGTGTTTGCGCTGGTATGAATTATGACCGAGAGTAAAATGAAATGCGGCATAAAACCTACGAAACGTACCTCAAACAAGAATACCGTCCGATGGCAAAATCTATCAGCGCCACGAGGTCAACAAATCGACAAAGAAATGCAGATATAAACACGCAGTGATTTCAACCTCACCGACCTTAATTCATGACCTGACAAGACACTGTTCAGTTTCACTTTCCCTCTCAGCTTTGCTCTTGAGTTGAAGTTGAGTTTGGCTTTGTTAAAGACGTCTTATTCAGTTGTATGGTATAATTTGTGCAGTATATTTGAGTATACCAATCTACAGAGATTCAAATAACAAAGCCGTGGCGAAAGAAGCTTAAACGAGAAATATTTTGTCCTCCTAGAAAAACACAACATCTTGCCATTTCTATCGAAGAAGCTTCGATATGTGTGGATTAGCCGGATCCTGGCTTTGAGTTTGAGTTTGATCATGCAGACCCTTAATTCAGGTCGTCGCGTTGTATATAAAATCACTGGCCATCTGGGTAAAAAACGCGGTCATTCGGCTCCGACAAGAGCGCCAGTTGAAATATCCTGAGCCTGTTGGAAGGCTTTCGCACGGTGAAGTTAAATAAAACATTAAAGTGCTTACATTTGAGAGATGGGACTCCAAATTTGAGAGAAATTTCCTCGCGGGTCGACCATCTTGATTTACTGTATTAAATTATGTAAATACCAGCACAGTGCAATCTGATTGGTGGTGAACTTGAAATTTAATACATGGATCAAAAGTCACATTTTGCTGCACGGAACAAAAAAGAAATAACCGCTTGCATTTTAAGACTCGGTGCCACAGGCAGCCCGAGTAATAATCTAAATTGGCCTTCAGTCTACCTTTAAGTATAGGTAGTTAAACTGAGAGTTCTGTTCGTATTCAATTCATAATCAAAATTTGGTAGTAAATTCGACACCCTTTCCCTAAAAAAAATCAGATTATCTAGTGACATCACTTAGTTCGATAATTCAATTTGCTTAACTTGAACTGTGATCCCCTGATACTCCTAATTACCTCCTGCTGATGAGCGACTTGTCTTGGGATATGAAGTGGGATTGGAAGATCTGTTTTGAAGGTTACAACCAGACTTCCAGTGGCCTTGCTGCCAGCAGGAAAAACAAATATCTTCCGGTTTTGCTCTGTTGTATGTCCTAAGGAGGCGAGAGGCGGGCCTGAAACTTGGCTGGAATTGGGCAGAGTAGGAAGTGGAGGCAGCAGTAGGCTGA
The DNA here is from genome assembly GCA_030867875.1 of Actinernus sp. WN-2022. Classification (NCBI taxonomy): domain Eukaryota; kingdom Metazoa; phylum Cnidaria; class Anthozoa; order Actiniaria; family Actinernidae; genus Actinernus; species Actinernus sp. WN-2022. The sequence continues at coordinate 101,566,677 of JAOWCC010000577.1, read as the reverse complement.
GAATGCGGCCTCTGTTTGGCGGACTTGGCTTTCTGTTGTTGGCGTTGGTTCTGTTCCGGTCTGCGAATGCATTTCTCGTCCTCTGAGTCACTAGCCAGTTCGTCGGACAGATATTCGTTGACCAGATCCCAGCCAGCTACAGATTTGTTAGCCTGCGTGCAGACGTTCTCTCCCTGCAAAAATCGGGAAAGAGATTTTTGCAGGGAGAGAGAACGTCTGCACGCAGGCTACAGATCAGTCGGCTAATCTGATAAGCTTGTTCCGTTTTTTTTATATCAAGTTCGAGGCCCGGTTCGAGGCCTTCCAAGCAAGTTTTGACCGTATCAAATTTTCTCTTACCCAAGGCTTGAGAAGCTAATTTAACTTTGTCGGAAAGACCAGAGTTAAACTTGAACTGTTTCTTATTACATTCGTATTTAAACGAGACTTCAGATTCTTCTCTCAGCTCTGGAGTCAGTGTTAGACAATGAATCCTCCTGAATGTCACGCTTTAACACGTTCAACTTCTTATCGAAGTAGTCTTTGAACAGGGAAAAAGTTGAAACTAAATCAGCGGATAAGTTTTCTTGCCCGTCTTCTGTTGGCCGAGTAGAAAAGCTGTCCACGCGGGAAAACGTAGGCAAAGAAGGCCCTGATACTATGTCCAAATCGGGTCCATGCAGTAGATTTCTCAGCATCAGACATTATTTAATTTGTAAGACGAGCGGCGGACGCAAGACTCGAACGACTGTTCATTACGTAACTCCGACTATATAGTACTGTCCCACTAATGACGTATTGGGTCTAAAACAACACTAACACCCCAGTAGCGGGGTTACGTAACCATGATAAATACTCATTGCTCGATTTAGTAGGTTACTTTCCCTACCTTAATACTCCTCATTTAGTACTCATTGACTTGTATTTCTCATTCAGTATTGTTTAGTTAGCTACTACGAAGTGTCCAATACCTTGTGTTTATCCCTGTGTTTTTAGTATTTATCTGTTTGCTGTAATTTGTTTTTAATCCATGTCCTGTATGATAATTTGTTGTTATAGCATCTTGTACAACCTCAGTCGACATCTAGATTATACCCTGACCCTGTGCCATATAAGCCTCTGGCTTTGGCTGTTCAGTATACCGTAATCCTTATTATTATTACATTAGCATCAGTTCTAAGCAAACGAGATTTCAGTTCTTTCTTAAATTCGTTGAGAGATTTAGATTTTCTTAAAGTTAACGGTAATTCATTCCAGGTGCTACTCTATGGAAATTTAAAAACATTCGTTCTCGAGTATCTGATCTAAGTAGTGTCTGAGATTGTATGTGGAACTTTCGGCAGTTTCCAGGTCCTAACCCCGGGGGGGGGGGGGGGGGGTGACTCCCATATAAAAGGGGTAGGGATGCTAGTCGGACATTTTCGATTTGGCCCCTAAGAGGTACTAAAATGGGCGTGGCCCAAGCTTATTTTGACCCCTAAAAGATAAGAAAATGTAAATTGAGAACAGCTTTTTTGTTCAATTGACACCCGACCCCTAAAAGGTACCGCTTTACATAGAAATGTCTGTGTTTGATGGTGGATACCCTAAGTGGTACCAAACTCCTGATTTTGACCCCTAAAAGGTACGACGAGCATCCATGTACCCCTCACAAAAGGGAGTCTCCCCCCCCGGGGACCTAACATACCCTTAAAGAGAAAAAATCAATCAATCAAGGATTTTAAAGTCCAGTTAACAATAGATTCTTCGTTAGCTTCTTTTGTTCTGTACACCAACATCGCCGCGATGCCCTTTGAATCTCTTGGGATTGAGTGCAAACCATCTATATATTCATGGGGCAAGCCTTGGGGGTTCTGATGAGCGATCTAGACAAAATTTCGTTGGGGCGGGCGCGGACGAAATGTAGCAATATTTTCGATCGTTACGTTACGTGTATGGTACTCTACTCGCGCTAGCCTGTTATGCGAACGTATTTTATCACTCATAAATTCGAAGAAAAAAAATCCCTGAAAAAATCGCGCGGGCCAAAGCTCCGCTAGTACGTTTACGTATCGATTAGTAGACAGGAGACAGTGTCGAGTCCTTTTATTATCAATATATATTGACTACTAATTCAACTTTCAATGCACAGTTTACGATAATCAGCGTGTTGTTTTAGCGAATTTCGTATAAACGGCACGACTGTAGTTTATCTTACCGTAACTCTGAATTGAAATTACTTGAATCAGAAGGACAAAAACAACGGAAAACCATGTCACGGCATACCGTACAGTAACCGTGCCGCAAGTAATTGCCGGGGGCGGTCAATGGTTTTTAAAATTAGACGTCATTGACGCAATGGGTCTAAAGTCCACATTAACAATAGCCTATTTGCGGCGGACGAAATCTCAGGGATTTCAACGCGGATATTATCTGCTCCGAGAATAGAACAGTTACCGAGAGTGAAGCAAGGGAAACTGCGAGCTTCGAGGATCAGGTAATGTCCAAACATACTTCGACGCCACAATGTAAGCTTGTTGTTAGAGCGGTTTACAGTTGAGTGTAGTAAAACCAAACGCAAATTACCCACAGCCATCCAATCATAGGAATGCAAAACAAAAACAATTTGCGTTTGGTTTTACTTTGGATTTTGATTGGTTGGTTTACTTTCTCAGGCAACAAGAGAGCTTAGTAAACGCAAAACCAAAACACTTCCGACACTCAAATCCGCTCTATCGTCCTTCAAATATTTTCTTTGACGCATGCCGACGCTCACAGGGGTGTCGTCTGGCGGAGAGAAACTATCGGGTCACGTGACGCATTTCACCCATCACGCGCGACATAACATATTTGATGGATTATACGGGAGGATAGATTTCTTCATTCCCAGATTCTTTTCTCTGTCATATCATCTTGCTGTCATTATTCAAGGTTGGTGTGTCGGGAAGAAGTGGCTTAGTGACTTCTTCCTCTGTAATTTTCCGATCTATATCCCTCTTCAGCACAAACAGCGTTACGAGAAACATGACAGAGCTCAGAACATACAGTCCAGGGTAGAGAATGTACAAAGCTGTACGCAAATCAGTCAACTTCTTGAGCTCTGGAACTAACAAGGGAACATTTCCACCAATGATAGTGATAACGAAGAGGTATCCAGCGATGGAAGCTGTGCGTATTGTGTTAGGAACCAGCTCGACTACAACAGCCAGGGTTACACCAACCCACATCTCGCCGATGACGTTGGAGGGGATTAAGCTGATAAAGGCCCAGGGTGGCTTGAGGAACAAGGCGCCTGCAGCAAACGGAGCAGCGATCACCTGGTGGATATAAACAATGGAATCTATCTGTGTGGGGAACCTCAAATCGCAAGCTTTAAACTTTGTTAAGTGCATATAAGCCTTGGCTAATTATATTTCTTACGAAGAGACTAGAGGCCATAGACAAAGGATTCCGGAATAAAAAGTTGGTTTGATTTATTTGTTATGGCTTATTGACCGTTCAAAATACCTCAAAAACTACAAAATTGGCACTGGGTCTAGTTTTGACGTCATCAACATAACACGCTCGATGCGCCATTGCATTAAAAGCTTGCCGAATAAAGCTCTCCGAAACGTTTAGCGCAATATTATCATCTTTCTTGGTTATCTATTCAATTATTTTGCAAATAAGCCAATGCTTCATACCCACAAAGAGACGAGTTATGTTGATGACGTCACGTTTTATTCTCGTCCCAGTCCTCGAACGTGCGCGGAAATTATTCTACATTTGGGAGGGATATTCGAGATTAAATGTCCCTGAACCGAGGGGATCATGGTATTACAGTAGTTATTTGCTTTGGTGCTGTATAACCGGTAGGTTTCTCTGTTTCTTTCACGTTTAGTTCTGTTCAGTTTAGTTTACTTTATATATCTATTGACCATGTATTTATTTTTGTCGTGTGTAATTCTCTAGAAAGCCGCTCTTAGAGCTGTTTTTATTTATTTATTTAAACATATATATATTCTCGGCGTTTGCCCCAAGAGCATGGGAGCTCATCTAGGGGGCTTACGCTGATTTTATTTACAGGTGTGACAATGGGACATACAAATATGACTCATATTACAAAAAAAAAGTAAAAACAATTTGATGTACACTGTAGATCAATGAGAAAATAAATAGGCTGACAGAAGGCACTACAGTTGGTATTTTATATAATTTAAATCACTGGAAACGTTTAGAGTCTTTAATAAAGTATTGAACATGGTAAAAAATGTCAGAATTTTGATTCGGTGTTAAATAAGATGAACCATGCAAAAATATGTCATTCTTTTGAATTTCAGATAAACGAGTCCATCTGTCAGCAAAAATATGTGCAGCAGAGGAAAGCAGCTTTACCCCGAGCTGGGTGTTTGGTCAGCATGCAGTAAATGGATAACCTGAGTGAATTTGGGTTTAAGCGAACGTGGTCGCTATAAACAATATGTATTGTACCCTTGCTATATGTGGCTCAATCCCGGTTTCTGGGTAACTACCCACCCACCCTTCCCTTGGATATGCATGGTTTTATTAATGATTAACCATTAAAGGTTTAGGGCGAAGTGTGGGGGAGGGGTGGGGGTTTCCCAGAAACCGTGATCGATCCCTATATGTTCCACTCTAACTTGTTTCCGTATTTACAATAATTTGTAAACGAATTTATAGACTCGTTAATTCCTACAGTGTCATACGAGGTTTGAATTTTTGTTTAGATTCCATGGCAAATGAAACAAGTACATGCAGAACTTTATTTATACACGAACATTCCATCAATTCTACGATTGCTTTTCGTGAAAGCCGTGCTAAACTCCCGATATAAAAGGGGTAGGGATGCTCGTCGGACATTTTCGATTTGACCCCTAAGAGGTACTAAAATGGGCGTGGCTCAAGCTTATTTTGAACCCTAAAAGATAATAAAAATGTAAATTGATAACAGCTTTTTTGTTCAATTGACACCCGACCCCTAAAAGGTACCGCTTTACATAGAAATGTCTGTGTTTGATGGTGGATACCCTAAGTGGTACCAAACTCCTGATTTTGACCCCTAAAAGGTACGACGAGCATCCATGTACCCCTCACATAAGGGAGTCCCCCCCCCGGGCTAAACTGTGTTTACAATAATATGAAAAGCCGGGAGCCGGACAGTGTGTCTGAATGCAAGCCACGCTTGAATAATTGAGCTAGAATCTTCGTAGAGTAAATTGTTCCATCGTGAGGTAGCCCTGAACTTAAAGTGCCACTACGACGAAAATTTACCATTTCGATTTGCCACTTTTTCAGTGTCTATAGGTCAATCAGTATTAGAAATATCCGAAATAGTAAAAAATATTCCCAAATGGGCATCTTAAACCACAAATTTTAGGAGAGTTTACCGGTAAAATTCCTGTCCGCCATTGCTGGAAGCCGTGCCCTTTGTTCAGCTTTAAACAAAGGTTTATTCACCGGAAGTGATGTCATACACTTAACACGACAACCTCGTGGCGCGAAATAGCGTGCATAAAAAAGTAGCCAACCTCGCAAAGATAAATATAACTTTCTTCTTATGTACGTGAAGACGTTTTTAGTAGAAATATGCCTCCAGGCGTTGTGTTCTGCAGGCGAGCGTTAAGTGTATGACATCATTTCCGGTGAATAAACCTTTGTTTAAAGCTGAACAAAGGGCACGGCTTCCAGTAATGGCGGACGTGTAGATTCAATATTCGGAGCTAAAAAAATAAGACTTCCTGTCGTTGTATCGAAAAACAATTTGAACTGGTAATAATATATGAACTCTACTTTATGAATATGCAAAAACATTGATATGTCAAAATTTGATCGTAGGGGCACTTTAAAGCTTTTCTCATAAGTTCGGATTTTGATAGAGGCAATACTACTTTTGTTTCACGGCCTCTAAGGTTGTAATGATTGCTTTCGGACAACCTACAGTGAATTGTGAACTGAGATAATGCTCTGGATGTCGGTAACTGAAAGATAGTAATAGCACTGACCTGACTTCCCACAAGAACCCACACTCGTGCATATGAACCTCTGTTCTTCACCAGCCTATCAGATATGAATCCTCCTAACACTACTCCAAATGAACCGCTAACCAATGGAATCCAGCTCATGTACTCGCCCACGTTTGTATCTGGATAGTATTTGTTGAAGTATGGCTGCGTATTGTAGGCCCAGACATATCCACCAGCATTCCGTATGGAGCCAGCTAAGAACAGGATGATCAGAGAAGGACGGATGAACGTCTTCAGCAACAAAAGCAGCTTCAACTTCAGAACTATGGATCTACTGATAAAGTTCTGAGAACAAAGAAAATGTCACGTTTTCGTTTACCTTTTTTCTTGAAACATAACTCATTCCTCTCAACTGTAACAGTGTACTGAACGAATCTTTGTAGTCCAATATTATTAGTAGAGAACTGACTGGAACTCTTTTATCTGGTTTTATTCTTTCTTTATTTCACTTGGCAAGTTGATTTACGGCACGGTTTAATACTGTACGACATGCCGTGACGTTGAAATGGTTTCCCTCTGCTATTGTCTTCCTGGTCCAATCAAATTACCGACTTACGTTACTACGGTACGGTTACGGAAGGATACTAACATTACGTATTTTTGTCCCAATCATCCAATATACGCTCTAGTATCATCTCACAGCATGTTTAAATATCAATAAAAATATATTTCAAAAACGTTGCGAAATCACAGTAATTAATAATCAATTAAATCTAGTTACAGTTGTACCTGTACGGGAGCTCTGTCATCTTGTTCTGGTTCCTTTAGAGTGAATATCATTATGAGACCCAAGACAAAGCCAGGGATGGCAGCTATCCAGAACACCCAGCGCCATCCCTTGCCATCAATGTTTGCCAGTGTAATGTAATTACCAAAGGCATAGGCCATACTGTAGCCAATGTAGATACCCCAGTTATACACACCTAGGGCGGCACCACGGAGGGACTAAATAGCAAGCACGAAGCAAGTTGAATTACTGCTCTCACTAAACAAGGGATACATGTAATTAATGAGGCACTGTCCTGCATTCAACAACACCAGCAAAATAAAATCTACTACCCTATAGAATGAATGAATGTGCTGGAAAACACCCTTACATTATACAAAGGCAACCACGAAGAAAGATAGCCAGACCATTATCATATTACCCATATGGCCCTGCACGCACTTTCCTTTCAAAACCATTTACAATGGGGGTAGGCCCTGACAGATTGTGCTCGGCAACGTTTGGAGTTTGGAGCAACTTTTCGTGGTACAAGCAACCTCAAGCAACTTTTGCCTTCTGCGGAGCAACTTTTGAGCAACAATCGAGCTTATCGTAGATTGTGCTGGTTGTTTAATACTGCCGAGAAGTGAGAACAATGGCGAGTCAAACATCGACTTGTTGTAAATCGTTTCTGTTTGAACAATAATATCAGAGTTCTGATGTTGGTTGTATTTCACAAATAGTAATTGTTGGACAGGTTGTTAAGGTATCAACTTTGCAATTATTTTATGTAACCGATTTGCAACACATCGAGATGTTGTGCCAGAAATAAATTGAAGCAGAGTACTTGCGTTTAGTTAAGGTTTCTGTTAAAATGGCTCATTTTTGTGAGCAACTTTTCAAATTTTCGGTAGCAACTTTCTAAATTTTCGAGCAACTTTTTGACAATTTACTAGCACAATATGTAAAGGCCTAATGGGGACCATACGTGTTTCACGTGAGCGGAACGGACGTCTGCTCCATTTTTTGCTTCTTGTTTCGTCATTATTAAAACAAACTAAGTGGTCATACGATAAAAAAATATTGACAGAGTAAAGTTGGGCCGGACGGGAAATATTTGGCTCTCGGTCATTTTGTACGCCTGTACTCGGTCCGTACGTCATGACCTCGAGAGATAAGTACTATCTACTTCTTGATTCTTCTTCTTGGCATTAAGGGTTTGGTTGTGCCAATAGCTGGAAACCCCTACAAATACTTCACACTAACACGCTAACCTACCTCTGAGAAATAATCAGCTATCAAGCTTGTTGCAAAGGGTGTACAACCAGCCTCACTGTTTAACGAACAAAAATAATGTTAGTTCCAAGCTGAACTAGCATGTCTACAGGTATAATGGATGAACTGTTTTGACTGTCATATCAAAGTCATTGCGTACAAAAGCCTACATATCGAAATCCGGTGACTCACTTCCGGTATCGGCACAGTCATCTCACTCAAAAATACATGGTTTTGGGAGCTATTTTGCCTTCTAAAACAAATAAAATGATTTATGAAAAATTTCTACCTTCAAATAAAAGTTAAGTAACATCTAATCTGCAACTGGTAACTGTTTGGAGTAATTATGTCAAGATTTCGACTGAACAAATTCGAATTTGCTTTCGCGAGTGAAGTGAGGCGTTACTCGTTTATGGACGACCAAGCAGAGGAAAACTGGGCTTAGCTTGAATACGCATGTCTGAACTGACTTTCTGCCGCTGAATTCAGATAGGAGAATTTTTTTTCAGTATTTTGATGTATAGATCATAGAGGTTTCTCGAGTTTAGAGTGCTACAAGTCGCTATTAAAGTTCCATTTCGTGCTATTTTTTCTTGTGTGACCTTTCTAATGGCGGGAGCTGCAGTACGAGATTTTGGAGCGGTCAAAACGAAAGCAGAGAATTCTTCTTCGTATAGTTACGGTATCAACAAGTAAGCCACATTATAAACTTGTAATGCGACTGAAGTTGTTATCTCTCTCAAATAAAATCGCATTTACTTCAAAGCGATGACCAATAGCAAATGTCCTCTTCTGTGTGCAATGATTTTGATATCAAAATCTATACTTCTTACACCTTTCACAAAAAGAACATGAAATGATGACATGATCACTGTACAGCGAAACTATGTATTATTGTTTGTTATTGTTTAGGGGAGGGGATAGAAATCAGGACACAATGTTGTGGTACGTGAATGGTTAGTTTGGGCGGGAAAATGCTTACCGTTGATAAACCGAGGCTCGAACACAGGGAGTTCTAACTCGCGAGAAGACGCACGGGACTCGGGCTTAGATCCCGCGCCGTACTCGGAACTCTCGAGGGACCACGCGCGGGAAGGGTCTTAGTATCGGCCCGCGCGTCTTCCAGCGAAAAAAGTTCCGTCGGTCCCGCGAGTCCCGTCGGTCCGTGCGGCTATGATTTTAGGGCTCATACTTCTTTTGACGACACACTTTGAGAGGGGGGAAGGGGGTAAGCATTTTTGGGCCAAGGTTCTCAGTAGAAGCAAGCATTTCTAGTGTGTGTTTTCGAGGTAACTTTGATGGTTTGAGCTTTCAAAAGATAGTAATGTCGGGTCTTGTAAAACGTTCTTCGGAAAGCGAACTCCACGGCGTTCCCGTCACCGTGATACTTCTGTTCCCATAGTTCTTTTTGGGCCCCTGTCGTTTCCGAAGGTAATCCGAATGTAATCGCGTTGTTTATGTATTAGATCCGGAAAAATGGATGAGACGTTCGAGGATTACGGAAATTTTCAAAACACAAAAGAAATGTGACTGATATTCGATCGCCCATGTAATCACTTCGTTTGTCCCGCCAATTAGTGGATTAGCTACATTTGTTATTATTATTTTATTATTTTTTATTATTTTATTTCTGACAATATAAAGTTACAATTTTGAAGGGCCGAAGCCAGAGGCTTATTTGGCACAGGTATTGGTATTGATACCAACAGCACGGCTGCTACGTTTTTGTGATTTTATTCCCTTAGGAATGATTGCAACCCAAGAAAAGTGGAAAACCATTCTAAAATAACCTAACTTGTGAATGCTCCTGGTTATGGGCTCCTGGCTTTGCATGGCCATGAGAAAGAGTTGAACAATTAAATTATTTCCAAATTCCCAAGGCATTTCTTCATTGCTTTATGTCAAACTTTGATATTTTTCACCTTCTAGCCAATGGGAATTTTCCATTCATGGGCAAATGGAAAATACCCTCAAAACAATGGCTTTCCTGCAGGCTCTTCTTTCTTCCACCTCCCCCTGCTTTCTTTTTCTCATTGCCCTATTTTGACCTCCCCCCCCCCCCCCCCACAGGTAGCCAAATCCGAAAAAAATTGAATGAAAACATTACAGAAGAGCACACATCCCTTGATTATAGGAAATTTATACAATAAACAGGGCAAAATGCATGCCGATTGGTTGATAGCCATGATCTATTAGAGTACAGAAGGCACAGATGATGTCAAAAGGTCATGCGCATGCTCTACAATGTATTTTGTTGGGGGAAATAGCTAATTGTTGTTATAGAACAACTATACCATTTTGTCACGTATCTGTCCTCTTATAGATGCACAGATGACGTCACAATGTGAAGAGAACATCAGTTACACCACTTGACAACATCTTGTGGCATACATCTTTGTTCTCTTATCTGAGCATCTATTTAAAGAACCATCCACTGGGCATTGAGGTTGGACACCCTCCCCCCTCTTCCCTTAACGCCCACATATTTTTGTTGTCAATAAGTTACAATACTTTAGTCAATAAGAAGCTTTAAGACATGTATCAATTGATAATGTTCTTGTTACACAGTCTATGGAAACATGCATGTTTGGTTTGTTCTGTAATTTATGTCAAAAGTCCAAACAGTTTGCTTCAACTTCAGAAGCCATGGCTGCCATGTTGGCTCATGTTTTTGCTCCAATCCCATTTCCAGTAGTTTTCTTCTTTATACATGTACAGGTAATCCATGCTAATGTCCATGCCTGTACCCCCTCCCCACTAAACGTGCAGTGGATGTTAAACAGGGCACTAACCATAATTTGTGTTGACGATCCCTAAGGGGACAGATACACAGGACATTGACATCTATTTGTTAATGACATCATACATGTAACTATCACACGAGAGAACCAGAATGACTGATCCATTGCTACCTACCCAATACCAAGCATAAACCTTGTGACCACCAAGTGCCAGTATGATGTTGAAAATCCAGTTAAGAGAGTCATTGCACTCCACAGGAGGAGACAGAAGATGAGGATGTTTTTGCGGTTAAATGTTCCAGAGAAAAGGGCAATAATAATTCCACTAAAGGTGTATACAACGATGAAGGCTGGTCCAGCCAAAATCTGGTACTCTTCACCAGTACCGTCATAGTCCCAGCGACAAATCTCTGCTGTAATATTTGAGGCTCGTTTGGCATGGCACCTGAAATAATAAGTCAGATGGTTAGCTCAGTTGGTAGAGTATGGTCTAGAGTGTAGGAGGTTGGTGGTTTAAATCCCAGCCACATCCTTGGGCAGGGATGTCTATAAGTGGTTGGCCTTGTCTCCTTCTACTTCTAATCAGTATTTGAAGGACACATGAAAGAACTTGTTGTACTACTCAAAAAAGAGAAGGGGATTGTCACACGGTACAGCAGCCTGGCCATTGCACTAACCACAAACTCAACATTGTAAACTGCATGGCAGCCATTAGCACTGTAAAAGCAGTCCGAAAACATTCAATGATGGGATATGGCAGTAATATGTAAAGCACCATGAGAATGTGGTGATATGGCGCTACTGTATATAAATGACCACTATTATTATTATTTGTTCTTTTTTTTTATTATGATCATATATAAAACACCACTAACCATAAAAAATTAATATGTAGACTCTTACATTTTTTGTGATTCTGGAATAACCATATCCAGAATTTGGAGTAATATGTAGCATAACATTTGATATTACCCCTACTAGTACTACAATCTCGGACAAATCTGTTGAAAATTTAAGACCTCCCCTCCCCCCATTTCAGTGATGTTAAATCATGGTCCATTTCAGTTTGCCTATGCTCATCACTGAAATGGGGGGAGGGGGGGATTTTTTTCCTACTCAATTTGTCTGAGATTGTCAACAGTGGCTAAACGGCGTTACAGATAAGGTCACAGATCATATTTCGCGAAAGGAAATTAGAAGAGCAAGTAAAATACAGAAGGAAAACAAACAAATGAAAATAGAATGGGTCTCAGAAGGGAAGGGGAAAGGTGAAAGGATGCAAGCTTGTAGTTTTTGTTGTTATTTTTAATTCGGTGGCGGATCTTTCGGTTTAGAATGCAAATCTGAGAACATAGCCAACGCAGTTCCTTTATGCGCGAGACTGCTTTGCGGAGCAGATTATCCCTCAATCATTCTTCAACGTTGAAACTCTAAATTATTGTTTTGACCCGGGCTGAATGTCTAGTATTATATTGGAAGAATTAACCACGATTATCACAAACAATATAATCACTACAATTACATTATCGCTTTATTGCATGCATTTTCTGCCGGACACTGATAAGGCCGCAGTTAGAAATACATGTATTATTAAAGACCGTCACTATACATTTGTATGTCTGTCTATATCTTTACAATGTATATGCCATGATGTGCTGGTTAAAAAGAAAAGAGTGAAAACAAAACCGTCTTGTTCAAGGATCGAACCCGCGTCCATGGCATGGCTTCTCAGCCGCGCCGCAAGAGAAACTGACTGCACCACCGCGCTGAATTGTAGTTGTAAGTTGCCCAGAAAAAGACCTTATTCGATTTTACTGTCTTCCCCATTTTGCTCTTTGATCTACTTGGTTTTACGAATATTTTGGACGATTTACATGGCATTTGGCTTGATATGCCACGGTTTACGAGCTATTTTTATTGATTTACAACGGTTTTTAACGGTTTTTTAGTAATAAGAGAGAAACTACATCGATGTTTTATTGTTATGATATAAACCGTGAAAACCGTAATAAACCGTCTGAAACGTAACCTAAATTGTCCTAGAAACACTTTTAACCGTTCTAAATCGTGTTTTTGGGAGGGTTTTTGGAGGTTTTCTTAAGGAATTGAGGGTTAAACAGAAACAATCTGAGCTTGACAGAGTTTGTGGTATCATTCGTGAAGCACAGGGCTCCCAATACCTGAAGTGAGAAATATAAGAAACTTTGCCATTTGAGAATTATTTTAGTATTGCAGCCATTCTCAGTACTAATCTGATATTAATTTATTTCCGCTTGTCACAGAAATACTTCTTTTTTGTCTTATTAGTTATTAGCTTTCCCAATGCCAATGTCAGTTTCTACCAACACAATACAGTGTTTTTGAGTCGATTTTATTTTTAAATACCATCACACAGATAAAGTGGTCATGGTTGATGAAATTTGTCTTAGTTCGGGTATATATATTTTAAAAATTGTGCTGAAAACGTACTCTTTTATACACTTCTCTGATCACAAATAGAAGCATTGCAATACATTATGCTTAGGTCACTGCGTAATAATCTCTCAATGATTATCGGGTAGTGGTTTTGTCACGTTGAACCTCCAGATACAATCTCGGAAAAATCTGTTGAAAATTTAAGACCTCCCCTTCCCCCATTTCAGTGATGTTAAATCATGGTCCATTTCAGTTTGCCTACGCTCTCATCACTGAAATGGGGGGGGGGGATTTTTTTTCCTACTCAATTTGCCCGAGATTGTAGCTCCATCCAATGGTTCATTAATAATAAATTTCTCAAACTTTCATACAAACCTCTAAAATTAAGCCTAACCAAAAAACCCAACCATTTTCGACCCCAAATCATTCACAGAAACGAGTCTAAATACACCCTAACTAAAATGTAGAATTTAGTGCAGTTTTCAAGTGATCTTTGAGTGAAGGAGGTTCTGCAACTATTATAAAAGCTTTACCTTCAACTTTAATATTGGAAGCCAGAAAACTGCACCTTTAATATTTCAGATAAGTTTATGTCATTACTTACGCCGTTTCATTCCTCTCAGTCCGCTCTTCATCTTTATAACTCTTGACACACAACTTGTTATAATCTTTGTAGGTAGAATATTTGTACGGCATACAGCCCTTGTCACCGAACTTTATTGATTGAGCCATAGGTTGGGAAGTGACAGCCAAAGCGTAGCGATCGAGCTGGTTCAGTAAATACGCTCCCAACAGCAAAGCAAGGACATAAATGGGATATGCCCCAGCCTTGGAAAGCGACAAAAATCCTCCGGACGGCATGATCTTTCGTAATATATAAACCTAGGACTGCAGGATCAGTGACCTAAGGCTAGCTAAGAAGCGCGTGACTGAAATGCAGCAATATTTGCATAATGCTGGTCCCGGATTTACAGTGGGGTGGGGAGGGGAGAGATTGAGGAGGGAGGGGGGGGGGGAAGTGAGAAACAGAAGGCATGGCTGGAAATAATTATCCCAGTCATTGATAACGTCATACCTATATTATGTCATTACAATTACTACGTAATTAAAGTGTTGATAGCAGGAAACGCGTGTAGGACGACGTGCCATATTTATCCACTCGAGACCTCGTGTATCAGAAAATCTTGAAAATGGAGCATGGCAACCCTTGAACGCGATTGTTTTTTTGGCATCACTGATATTACAACAACAAAAACAATGGACATCAAAGAAACTCATATTTTAAATACGTTTAAAATATAATTTCCTAAACATTCTAAGAATGACATATTGATTACGTCATATATATGCATCATTTTGTGAAAACGGAAGAACAAAGAGATCGGAAGTTTGATTGCCGCAATCAAAATTCGTGAATGAATTCTTTAAACATTTCAATTTGCGTTGTTCGACAATCTGTCATTCATGTTCGTGTCACGTTTTTATTACAATCAGTCAGGAACAACGATATTTACTCTTTGTATTTGCGAATTGTTTTGCTACTGGCCACAACGCACTCGTCGTGGTGTTAGGCAAAGACCGCCCCTCGAGCTGCTTTACATTCCTCGTACGGTAGAGAGAACATAGCATTCAATCATCATAATGACAAATTCGTTCCATAATATACGTAAATTACAGGTGTTAAACTCGATTTAGTTTGACAAGATTTTTAAAATAATAAACTTGTAATCTTAGGAAATAAACAAATGCTTATTGAAGACTCGGCTTCTGTATAAAGTATAAAAATTGTAATGATGAAGATCTAACTTCTCAAACTGACATCCATCATTGAGCGTTATTATATCGAAGCCGAATATTCCGAAATGGCTCGGTCAGTCAAAAAACGGTCTAAATTGTTCCTCTTTGTCGTCATGAGGTTAAAGACAGGACGGTAAAATTGCGATAGCCACAATTCTATGTGAGCATGAAGCCAAATGATTGGATTCTGGTTGCTTTTCTTCGTAAGTATTTGCTCAGTTGAGCTGGAATCGTCGTCGTTCTCAAAGAACGAGCAGTTCTGCCGTTTGTCCAGTACTAGTACTAGTAGCGATCGGTTTGTTGATTATCACCTACACTAGTGGCTCACTTATGTCTATTTTTATTATGACGGAAAGAGTGTATGATATGATGAATTTGAAATGTTTCTGACTATGTCAAATGTTACTTTATCAGTTTAATTGTAGGCTTCCCGTTCTTCCATACATGTATGCAGCTGTTGTTTACGATAATTTGGTAACTTTGCACACAAATATTGAACTCATACACTGACAGAAGAACACGAAAAATTTCTTACGACTCGTCCTCTTTCATTGTTTGGATTCCTAACAAGATATTTGAGGGTATTTGTGTATTGTTTCGCTTCGCTTAGCACGACTAGAAACGAATACATACGCAATTCCAAAATTATGATGATGCGAGAACTTTATAGAAACCTGCAAGTGTCTGAACTCAATTAAGATATCCTATATAGTATATTACATTAATGTAAGCTTATAACTGCCCATGTATATGAACTTAATGTAATATAACACTAGTTTTCGTACTGAAGGTTGAGTTATTTTCACTCCTATTTTATTCAGTTTTTATGTCTTAGTGCATCAGTATATCATCCTGCAAAATATATTACACCATAATTGCTGCCACAGCGAGCGAGCAAGGCAGCAGTTCTAATAAGTAAGTAAGTAAGCGGGTCCAAATCTTGATTTCTTTTTTTACCACAATGCATCACTTCTATTGTCTTTTTTTACCACAATGCTTTGCACGGATCTGACCGTCACGTGACAGTACACGAGATGGAATCTGTATTGTTGGAGCTAACTTAACGTTCAACCCTTCTTTAATGCATTTCTGTGTATGTGATCCTTGTGTAATCATGAATTTGTTGACGTGTAGATGTGTAGGCGAACTCTGTGTGAACTATCAGTTTCCAACGAGCAAGATCTCCTGTTATCAAGATGGTGAACAGCAACTAATTTCCTTCTATTGGCCTTCGATAAAGTGAAGCAGCTGGTTCAAAACACAATTAGCATTTACAAATACATTCTCACTTACAGTTGATGTCCGGTGTTTAAACTTCACGGGGGAGAACAGCAGTTTTTTGTGCTGGGAATCTTAAGAAAATGTTGGGAATTGGTATACTAGTTTATATTAATTGGATAAGAATGAGTGTGATATCTAAATTGTACGGACCAAGGAACACAAACCAAGGTCTTGACAGTTTTGAATATCATATGAAATCCAAATCCAATAATTGATTTAGAGGGAAGTTAGGCTCGACTGACTAAAAAGTCATTAAGTGATTTTTCCTTCTGGTTAAGAGACAATCGGTGGATCTGAAAAGATCCTGTTAAGGTATTGATAGTTAGCAATCAAATGCTAGTGTTTGATAAGAATCTTTTTAAGATTTGGAGTAGCCGGTGCTTTGTTAGCGCAAGATGAGTCAGTGAATGAGACAACTCTGGTTTTATTTTCATTTCTAGAAAATACATTGGATGAATTGAATGATTTCAACATTAGTCCAGTCAATCTATGAATTTTTATAGGGGATGATCAAACTAATTGCAACAGAATTTATTTCTCTGTTCTGAGGTTCAGAGTAGTTAGTTAAACATCATACTGAAAGTTCGCCAAAATTCGCATGGTGGAACATGGCTAAAATTAGCTCTTTGAAATCGTACGCTTCTACCACAGGGTACCCAAGCCACGAAAACCTGATAATTAATAAGACTAATTTTTTCCCAATTTTTTCATTTGAAACAATTGTTTTGTTTACATACAATAATAAAAGTTAAATATATTTTATCTAGCCATTTTTCGAGGACAAAATGGATGTTTTCGTGTACCACAGGGATCCCGATAAGATATTCATTTGTTTTGCATTTTCACAAATTTGTATCCATCTGCAATAATTTTATTGACATATACTATATCAATGTAAATAGACAACATGCAGCAAACAGCGTTTGTAATTTGAAGTAGATAGGCCATAAAAATGATAAAAAGCTGCTAAATTCGTCCCTAGGACCTCTCGTTTCTTGCAAGGGATGCCTTGTGCATTTTACAGTACTACGTTGTATGTAAGTTTACGAGCAGTTTTCTCGTGATTGAATTGTATTTTATATTCTTATTTCTTTTTCACGGAGAATGTAACGCCAAAGGGTAAGTTATCTATCCTTTTATGTATGTTTTCTTGATCAATGAGTTTCTTTTAGCCTTTGTTTTGACTTAGTGTCCATATTTTTCAACCAATTCTAGCTTAGACGAGAGTGAATGTCACATGGAGAGTTGTTGTATCTGTGGAGGAGATTTTAAAGATGAAAACCCATTTTCAGTACTGACTCAGAAGGGATGTGATACCATCAATCGCGTAGACAGTTCACTTGATGCTCAAGCTGGCCGTAGAGTTCATCGGAAATGCCGTGTTGAGGTTGTAAGGCCACTTAAAAAGCTGAATTCAAGACCAGATGACGAAGCACCTAAGGACGCTGTTAGACGCCGCTCAACGCAGTTCGAATTCAATTCCAATGAACATTGCATTTTCTGTGGCCAATCTGCGAAGTACGATGGGAAAAAGAAGGGGTTTGATGTTATTCCTGTACGAACGATAGACTTTCAAGAAACGATCACGATAACGTGCAAAGAAAGAAATGACGATTGGTCGCAAACTGTATTGGGTCGACTTGAATACCTCCGGGATCTACATGCAGCAGATGCTGTGTACTACCAGCCATGCAGTTTTAATTTTCGCACGGGCAAGAACGTACCAAAGCAGTACAGTACACTCATCCAAGAGGAACCCCAAGGAAGCAAGATGAAATATATAGTCTTAAGACTGGGAGGTCTACACACATAAATGAGTTTATTAGGATGCATCGGCCATTTGATGGCGGGATCAGGAATAGAAGATCGTCTCGAGTTAGTGTATGCCAAAAACGCTGTCAGTCATATGCTTAGCGGGAAAGCTGTAACTCGAGCAGTTAGAGGTCATTTCGTCGTTGATAGTGCTCTTAATGCATTACTTGTGTGTGACACGTTTAACTTGCCTCTACCTTTCACCGCTGGCCAATCTACCGATGAAAACCAAGTCCAGGCTGACGAAAATGATGAATCACAAGCAGAACCACGTTCAGATATTGATCTAGAACTTGTGAAAGTGTTTTATGAAGAGCTCACGAGAAACCCGCAAACAGCAAACCAAGTGTGCTCCACCGAAGTACTTGGTTCTGTAGCTAAAGAAATAGAAGACAAGAAGGTATCTATGGCGGGTCAACGCACAGCTGTTTTATGGATGGCATATATGAAGATGGTGGACATCCTCAGAACGTTTATTAAAGGGGAACGAACGGGAAACTGGAAACTCCACCTACAGGCTGTGTACGATATGTTACCCTACTTTGCTGCTGCAGGTCATAACCTTTATGCAAAATCGGCATATGTTTATCTTCAGCTGATGCAAGACCTACAGAAGACACAACCGGCTGTGTACAAGAGCTTTGTGGATGGTTTACATGTTGTGCGTCGCAGTGAGCGCTTCTGGGCTGGGCTATCTTCTGATTTGATTATTGAGTAGGTAAATTCAAATGTAAGGCAAAGGCAAATACACATAAGTTAATTTATTTGCCTACAAAAAAGCAAACGTAATTTGTATTGCTCGCGCGCTTTTTTAATTTCGAGACCTTCACGCTGACAGATTTTACGTGGCTTCGAAGTTCGCGCTGAAAACGCAAATCGCTACCTGCGGGCAGAGTGTTTGTGTTGTTGGTCGCATGGTCATACTAAATAATACTATATCAATGATTGTTTTTAAATAAAGCTGGCTAGGTATTAATGCGAAGTGTAAATACAAGTGGTGGGCTGACCAGAGGACGAGGAATGTCGGAGACGCAGCGTTTGGTTTGGGTGATGTCCATGCCTGCCTGTGCAAATATAAATAACGCCATGCAGAGTCTCACTGACACTAACTACAATACGAGTGAGCAGCATACCAGTACAAGTGAACGGCACAAGGACACCACCAAGGCAAGGAAGGAGAGGGATCACAGCGACACCAAGAAGATTGTAGATTACCTGTCCCAGCGAAGCCCATTCAGCTGTGACAGATCCCTGCGCAACATCGCAACAGGCGTAGTGGGCGAAGAGGGCGTGAATTGCGACAAGGCAGAAGAAAGCGGGAGATATTATACTAAAGTCGATGGTTGGAAATGATGTTTATGAGTATTCTTTTAAGAAGAAACACCAAGTGTTAACTCTGGCATCTAAGACAGCAGTACAATTTAGTGATGGCAAAGTCCAAATAGACCCGCAACTATTGTTCCAAAGGCTCAGTCTTGTTGCCACCGGTGGTCGATATGACAATCCCGAGGAACTGTTTAAGTATGAAATGTCCAGCTATCCCACCGCTTTATTTGATGCTTCACTTCTGCCCAGGCAAGCTAACAAGCCAGCGTTAGCAGACGCAATTTGGATCGAGACGGAAGGCAGTCAGACGGCAAGTACTAGAGATGCCCAATTTGTCCTTGATGGGGGTGCTTTACTTCATCGAGTAATCTGGCCTCATGGCTTGACGTACGACGCTATCTGCTCTATGTACGTTCAGTATGTAGAGAGAAGATATGGGAAAGCCACAGTGGTATTCGATGGCTATGATGATGGCCCATCTACCAAGGGATGTACTCATCTGAGACGAACCACGTCCTGCGCGCCACCAATCCTGCTTTACTCTGACATGCTCATCCCTCTGAAGAAGAAGGAGTTCCTTTCAAATCAAGAAAACAAGCAGAGGTTCATTAATCTACTCGCAGACAAGCTAAGACTTGCAGGGTGTACTGTTCTTCAAGCTACTGGAGATGTCGATCTCTTGATCGTCCAGACGGCAGTCCAGGCCGCACGATCCCACAACACTGTTCTTGTTGGTGATGATACTGACCTTCTTGTGCTGATGTTATATCATGGCGAGATGAACACCAACGATCTCTTTTTTAAGCCAGAACCGAAGCAAAGATCGAAGACGCGCCGGGAATGGAACATCAAGAAGACCAAGTCTGCAGTAGGACTTGATGTTTGCTCAAACATCTTATTCGTACATGCGCTTCTTGGCTGCGATACAACCTCTCGTATTCATGGTATTGGGAAAGCAGTAGCTCTTAGGAAACTGAAGACCAATGCACAGTTTCTAGATCAACCGACGGTCTTTGGCAGCACAGACGCTGCTAAGGATGACGTTATAGCAGCCGGCGAGAAGGCATTGGTGTGCGTGTACAATGGCGATTCCGGTGAAAGTCTCGACTCATTACGATACACCAGGTACTGCCAGAAAGTAGCCACTGGTAACGCTTTTGTGCAACCAGAAAGTCTTCCGCCGACATCTGCTGTTGCTAGCTACCACAGGCTGAGGGTGTATATCCAAGTACAGTGGAAAGCTTCTTCCGGCGCGCACATACTTGCCCCCAGCACATTCGTCACTGCTTGAGATAATTCGATGCAGCTGCAAGACCGATTATAGCACTCAGAGATGTTCCTGCCGGAAAAATGGCTTGGGCTGCTCTGCAGCATGGAGTGTGTAAAGGAGTGAGCTGTACTAACTCACCTAAGCCAGACCTCGTGTACGGAGATGGCGAAGATACAGAAGATAACTAGCTCACATCAAATCGGAAAGTGTTGACTTGTCAAGGACAAAACTACAGTCATTACAGGATATGTCAGCTCGTTCTGAGTTCAATAAAGAGAGAACTATTCCAACAAATCCTTTCTCAATTACAAAGCTTTGCACCATCCTCTTTCAACTCAAAAAGTAGAAATTCTAATAATTGTGGTGATAAATGTGTAAACAAAACAGGTTTTAATATGTTCTGTTAAAATTTTATCGATTTACTCCGAAAAATCAAGGTAGAAAAACAAAAGAAGCCTTTCCGGCATTTCATTTTCTCAGCGCGGGTACCCTGTGGTATCAATAAAGTTAAAAAAACATGTAAATTCAGATTTTTGAGGTCCTTAAGCAAATTTACTTTTACATATCACTTATCTTACCGCTTTTGGTCTGTTAATGTCGAATTATAATGCTTAATTGCTTTCTATTGTACTTATTTGATATTTTCCAGACTCGGGTACCCTGTGGTAAAAATGAAAATCTTTAACGCTAAAATTTAGAGACGTTCCACCAAAGGAATTTTGGCGAACTTTTAGTATGTTGTTTAGGTCACTTCCCTCTTTCATATAACGTTGAAATAAATTCTGTTGCAATTAGTTTGATGTTAAACCATAGATTGACTGGACTACATAGACTCTAGTTCTTTGAACTTGGCTTGGATGGTACTAATGTCATTGGGTGGTGTGTTTCTGGCATGGTTCGGTTTGGTCACCCTGTGGTTAGACCTGTAGGTGGCATATCATTTCTGCTGATGAGCTTCTATTAGCTTCGGCTGGTCAGGATAGAGTGTTTTCAGCTGGCTGTTGAGTTAAAATATTGGTATCTGTGCTGATGTTTTGCTTTTGTTGTTTGACACTAATATTGACCAATAATATTGTAAAGTAGCCACAAAGGTGAATTTGATGTGAAGCACCATATACAAATGTATACTAATTTACATGACTGTACTATATATGATGTGGTCTAGTCCATATATATGTTTGCAGTAAAACCTTATACTGGTAATACATTTTACTAAAACTGCGCACAAATCGATGATACAAACCCAGTACCTTGTTGATGCCTGAAATTAAAATACAATCTGTCAAGTACTTGCAGATGGCTGGTTCTGACTCAGTAGCCTCTGCCCCTCCCCCCCCCCCCCCCCCCCAACACACACACTCCCCCCAAATCTAATGTGCCCAGTGAGTGACTACAATGAAGGTAAAAAATTGACTCCCAAGAAAATTTAATTTTATTAACATTCAGTGCCTACCACTCAGTAGTTGAAAAATTACCTAAAATAAAATGACCTGAAATGAAACATTAGCTACAACATATACATGAACATATACAATACAATATCATATAATACAATATATATACAATATATATATACAATACAATATTTTATTTATGCTAGATGTATGGGGCTTGTTAAGTCCCTAGCATTACAGCTAATGTATTGAGAAAAGAGAATAAGAATAGTTCTATTATATAGATCTAGATCAAAATTAATGTAATTTAACATTTATAACAATTCAGATAATTATAAAACAGTAAGATATAATCTAATCCATACCCCTAGGGAGAAACACATGGTAAAGCATAGCACTGGCAAAAGTAACAGCCTCTCCATATAAATATTATGACAAAATTAGTCTATAATAAGTATGACAGGGTGTTGTTTTAAGAAGGGAACAAAATCCAGTACCAAAAATAGTAATACTACTACTACTACTAATAATAATACTAGTTATAGCTAAATGTAAATCATTTCTGCTTTGAATGTTAATACAGTATGTGTACTAAATGAATAATGAATTAACCCTCCAGATTCTGTCAGGGAACGAAGTACATGTAAGCTATTCACTCAAATACTCTTCAGTAATTGTCATGACTAAGAATTACACACTAGATAACAGCTGACATTATACATCCATATATGACATATTGATAAATCAGTTATGGTATATAACATTGCATAATGCATATTTTGTTTGTTTATTTTCAGTGTTTATAGCTGCAGTTCATTCCAATGCTGGGGACATTTTTTTCTTTAATGAGACATCTGTTTTGCAAGTTTCGAGTGGGACAATTCCACTGACATCAAGATTTTACTTTAGCTTTAGAACTTGTCATGGTGGCATTTTACTTTTCCAAGCTGGAAACAGAGATGGAGATTATATTGTATTTCAAGTCAGTGCTGGAAAGGTGAACTATAACATATCTGTGAACCCTCCCCATTTCACACCAAGTTATTTAACTCTGAAATGGAAAATAAATGGAGTGGAGAGTTCTGTTCATGTGGGAAATGAACTAGATAAAAACTTCCACCACAAAGTAACATTTACACCAGGAAGTGGGAATATTAACTCTACCATAAGCATTGAAGGACCTACACTATATAGTGCATCGGTGCCCAACAGTATTCAGAGTTTTACAAGTGGTGGTCCTTTGTATGCAGGTGGTAACTTTGATGTTAATAATACAGACAGCTGGTTCTTGGGTTGCATTGAGAGTGGTACCAATATACCTCTATCACTTGGCTCTGTACCTTCAACTACGGCCAAAGCAGGTTGTCCTTTGGATGGTCAAACTGGTTGTCCCGATCGTAAACGTAAGTCTTACTCAAATTAACTGAATAAATGACCAATATTATTATCATAATGATTATAACTGCAACTAAGTTACAGTACCATACATTTGTACATGTATGTAGAGTGGTTTTTTTATTTTATAAACAAACGTATGAGAAATACTGTGAAGCTGTAGCTTTATACTATAATCTTGTGGTACCATAAGATTGTAATGTGTTCAAGTCAAGGTATAATTATTTTATCTCTAATTATAAAACTCATAAATAATTCATGAAGCAAAAACAAAGGAAATCACCGACCGATAAGTGATCTTTAAATCTGATACAGATTTCGTCCTGATTTACATAAAGTTTGGCTTCGATATTCTCGGCCAAAATAAACTATATCACCAAAATAACTGAAAACATGTCTCTACCTCTAGACGGTTTGATAAGTAAGGTACAGAATTTGTGTCTGATCTTTATCCGATTTACAAACTCTCGCTTTCAGCTCGAGTTTGTAAGATGGATAAAGATTGGCCACTTATTTTTTATCTATTACTTATAGAATGATGTACAATCATTTATGTAAAAGCAAAGGAGAAACATTTTGTTACATAATCTGATGTTACATTTCATACAGGAGATTGAACTGTACAGCAATTTAAGTCAAAAAGCAACTCACTGTCTTTAACTCTAAGAATACATCTCAACATTCTTAGGGTGCGGTGCGTTCGATTGACCGTATTCCGGAATAAGAATACCTAGTCAGAATGATCACTACAAATCACGTTTACTGGGATTTTTTAGCCACTGGAATAATAAATGTATCGTGAATATCATATATATATCAAGCGTTTGTAGCTTACAGTGAAAAATATGCCCGAACCAGTGATTTCCAGAGACAGTATTCCTCCTATTCTGGAATACGGTCAATCGAACGCACCCTTAGATTGCACTAACAATCTTCAGCTCAACTTTTATTTGTGTTCACACTTCATGAGTTGTCTTTCTTACTGAACAAGTGAGTTATTTTACTGCATTCCAGGTTCAGAGGAAAGAAAATCTGAAAACTATCCTCATAAGTACATATTATAGTATGGACCTTCACTATAATTATGACTTTTTGTACATGTTGTACGTGGTTGAACGAGGGGTTAACATTGAACCACAACACACATGAACAGATGGCTCAAGTCTTGTAATTTTAAAGCTCACAGAGCCAAGCAAGCTCGTATACAGTGTACATGCATGTATGCTTTGTCATGCCACACACTTTTACAACATGCGCAGTATACTTTTACTAGTGTGCTTGCTGAAGAGTGTTTCGTGTGCGGGCCCTCTCTGCCATCAAAAGTTCCAAAACAGTAAGGCCTGGTTCAAACGTCTAACTTCCCATGTGCCGAATGGAATGTTTGTATAAGTACATGAAAAGTTAAACATATTCATGAATCAATTAAATTTGACAGATTTGTTCTACTTGTCATATTGTGCAACTAGGCCAGTTGAATAAAACGACACTAGTTGGAGACTGATTCAAATATATAATTATGTTGTGGTTCAATTATTACCTTTGGTACAAATATATTTGAACCAGTACAAATTTTTTGAACCAGTACCATTTTTTTGAACTGGTTCATTTTTTTCAAGATTCTAAAACGGGATTTTTAAAATATTTTGGGATTCATAAAAAAAAGGGGTTTAGTTTTTTTTGGGGGTGTGATTTAAAAAGAAAAACAAATTCACCCACCCCTCCCCTACAAAATATTTTTTGTCAACCCTCCCCTCCCCTCTACTTTCTACCCTCCCTTCCCCAGTCCCATCCCCTTTTTCCCTTGTCCCCCCTGACACACCTTACTGTACCACTTACCTTGACGGTCACCCATCCACTTACTAACCTCGCCTGGTCGGGCTTAACTTGAGACAGGATCACAAAGGAACGCCTGCTAGATGGTGTCATCCAGTCGATTAACGCACTGCGCCACAGAAACACTTGTTGATTTTTACACCACTGTTTATTCTGTAGGTGACTAATCATCGAACCCAGTCCCTCTTTTTATGCTAATTTGTTTCCAGTCTCTTGATTTTATTTGCGCATGTGCACTGCTAACAAAATCGGACATGGAAATAAAATTACATGGACAACACGGACAAAACTGTATTATACATGTACAACCCCTTATGTTTATAGATGCTCAGATGTACTTTACGGCTCCACTCGTACTTCGAAACAAACTGTGTCAACCGAGCCGACTTTTACAGAGTAATCACAGCTGAGGCTGAGCTAAAAGAAAGCAAAAGAAAAGTGAATCACCTGACTACCATTGTATCTGGAAGAAGACTTCTACGAAAGAGCTAATAAAGAGTATCTTAAAGTATTAAACGAGTGTAAATGATCTTGAAGTAATCCCTCGTACTTCGTTAGAATCAGCTTACCAAATGGAATAAAATACTGACTAGAAGTAGAAGAAAATGCGAGTACACAAACAACAAACTTCTAACTAAATCCCGACAACAAAGAATCAAAGTGGCTCAAAAAACTCTAAATTTCTAAATGGGATCTGAAACAATCATAGCGGCTGATGAAAGTCAGGACCTGGCTAATCCACAGATCGAATTGGAATTTAGTGTGTTAGCTTTTGTGGATGGAAGGATGCCAGAGAAAAACCCTCGGAGCAAGGGCGAGATAATAATTGGCACCATGCATCACCCTGACTCAAAGAAATGCTGAAACTATTCTCTTGTTCTCTCATCAAAGAATCACCTACGGAGGATGTGAAAAGACGCAAAAATGGATAAATGATCAAGAACTACACAGAAATAATGCAAAAAAAGACAACATTTCTGTTTCGCTTTGCCGTTCCAAGTGGAGTTCACAACGGCGAATAACAAGCAGATTTATTAAAGCCAGTTAGCACTCCTCCCTAACTCCAAGCAAACTCAGTCATTCCAGACCTAACACAATCCAAGACCTACAGTACCGCCTGGAATTATTGAAGCATTTACCATGGTTTTACCGCGTCCAATGACTGCGGTAATACCGCGGTTTTACCTCAGAACGACCGCAATTTTACCGCAGTAATACCTTGGTAAAACCACGGTCAACTGCGGTAATTAGTTGGATGCAGATTTTTATCACACCGAAATAATTGACTTTAGTGTGAAGATAAGATAATATGTTCACGTAGCAGTCATGATCACAAACGTGCGAGTTTGGCGCAATGACTCGGCATTTCTTTTCATTCTTTATTCAACACCGCTGTTAACTTTAGAATCTTTTATTTTCACTTCATTCAGAATTCTACCGACGGGTAGAGAAGCACTCATCTGTGAAATGAAGACTTTATAATCTTTTATTGTCACTTCATTCAGAACTCTAACGGCGGGTAGAGAAGCACTCATCGGTGAAACTAAGACTTTAGAATCTTTTATTTTCGCTTCATCCAGTGAAACTAAGACTTTAGAATCTTCTATTTTCGCTTCATTCAGAACTCTAACGATGGGTTAGAATCTTTTATTTTCGCTTCATTCAGAACTCTAACGGCGGGCACAGAAGCACTCATCGGTGAAACTAAGACTTTAGAATCTTTTATTTTCGCTTCATTCAGAACTCTAACGATAGGTTAGAATCTTTTATTTTTGCTTCATTCAGGACTCTAATGGCGGGCACAGAAGCACTCATCGGTGAAACTAAGTCTTTAGAATCTTTTATCTTCCCTTCATTCAGAACTCTAACGGTCGGTAGAGAAGCACTCATCGGTGAAACTAAGACTTTAGAATCTTTTATTTTAGCTTCATTCAGAACTCTAACGTCGGGTTAGAATCTTTTATTTTTGCTTCATTCAGAACTCTAACGGCGGGTAGAGAAGCACTCATCGGTGAAACTAAGACTTTAGAATCTTTTATTTTCGCTTCATTCAGAACTCTAACGACGGGTTAGAATCTTTTATTTTCGCTTCATTCAGAACTCTAACGGCGGGCACAGAGGCACTCATCGGTGAAACTAACGACGGGTTAGAATCTTTTATTTTCACTTCATTCAGAACTCTAACGGCAGGTAGAGAAGCACTCATCGGTGAAACTAAGACTTTAGAATGTTTTATTTTCGCTTCATTCAGAACTCTGACGACAGGTTAGAATGTTTTATTTTCGCTTCATTCAGAACTCAAACGGCGGGCACAGAAGCACTCATCGGTGAAACTAAAATAAAAGATTCTAACCCGCCATTAGAGTTCTGAATGAAGCGAAAATAAAAGATTCTAACCCGCCATTAGAGTTCTGAATGAAGCAAAAATAAAAGATTCTAACCCGTCGTTAGAGTTCTGAATGAAGCGAAAATAAAAGATTCTAAAGTCTTAGTTTCACCAATGAGTGCTTCTCTACCCGCCGTTTGAGTTCTGAATGAAGCAAAAATAAAAGATTCTAACCCGCCGTTAGAGTTCTGAATGAAGCGAAAATAATATATTCTAAAGTCTTAGTTTCACCAATGAGTGCTTCTCTACCCACCGTTTGAGTTCTGCATGAAGCGAAAATAAAAGATTCTAAAGTCTTAGTTTCACCGATGAGTGCTTCTCTACCCACCGTTAGAGTACTGAATCAAGCGAAAATAAAAGATTCTAACTTGCCATTAGAGTTCTGAATGAAGCGAAAATAATATATTCTAAAGTCTTAGTTTCACCGATGAGTGCTTCTCTACCCACCGTTTGAGTTCTGCATGAAGCGAAAATAAAAGATTCTAAAGTCTTAGTTTCACCGATGAGTGCTTCTCTACCCGCCGTTTGAGTTCTGAATGAAGCGAAAATAAAAGATTCTAAAGTCTTAGTTTCACTGATGAGTTCTTCTCTACTCGCCGTTAGAATTCTGAATGAAGTGAAAATAAAAGATTCTAAAGTGTTAGTTTCACTGATGAGTTCTTCTCTACTCGCCATTAGAATTCTGAATGAAGCAAAAATAAAAGATTCTAAAGTGTTAGTTTCACTGAAATGTGCTTCTCTACTTGCAGTTTGAAACATGTGTGTTTTATTAAACTTATACATAGTATTGTGTCATGACCGCGGATTTTGACCGCAGCTTTCATTGCATGAATAATTTGACCACGGATTTTGACCGCGGCTTTCATTGCGGTGAATAATTTGACCGCAATAAAGCCAAGGCTTTACCGCGGTAAAACCTCGTCCATAGTGCAGTAATACCGCGTCCAATGACCGCGGTAATACCGTGGTTTGACCGCGTCCCGATGCTTCAATACTTCCAGCCGGTACTGTATATAAACCGAACATAAAAATAAAAAAACTTTGGTAAACCCTAATTTAGGGTTTTTAGAGCTATAGTCACTAAAAAAAAAAAATTAGGCTTTTTAGGGCTAGATTACTGAACAACACAACAATGCTTCTTCAATGGTCATGTGAGCTAATCCAAACCCTACCCTACATTTAAAAACACCCTAACCATCAACAACAGGTGCTCACTGATTTAGGGTTTTTAGAGCTAGTCACTAAATTAGGCTTTTTAGGGCTAGATCACTGAACAACACAAAAACTTTGCTTCTTCCATGGTCATATGAGCTAATCCAAACCCTACCCCTACCTTTAAAAACACCCTAACCATCAACAACAGGTGCTCACTGATTTAGGCTTTTTAGAGCTATAGTCACTAAATTAGGGCTAAGTCACTTATAATGCTTCTTCAATGGTCCAGAGAACTAATCCAAACCCTTACCCTGCATTTAAAAACACCCTAACCGTCAACAATGGGTGGTCACGAATTTAGGGTGCATGTTAGTTGTATAGTTTGCTGTTCATATTCATATTAAAATACATCACTGCGCAAAGTAACTGTGTTACCAGTACATTCCAGCTATAAAATAAAAGATGAACACAAACAAGGTATAAAGGTATTTTTATTCCAAAGTACTTCTGTAGAACTTACTACCGGTATGCTATTTTCTTACATGGAAAGCCTTAGTATCATAAATCTTACCCCAAACTACAAGTTCACACTTGTAAATAAAAATTGTACTGGTTCAAAAAAATGGTACTAGTTCAACAATAATTTTTGTACTGGTTCAAAATTTTTGAACCAAAGATCAAATTTAACCACAACATATATATTATATATTTCCCACAATTCTACGCTTTCGGGCTAGGTGTCGTGATGCGCAGATGTCAGATGATTCAATTTGATGTTTAAATCAAATGTTGAATTATTAGACTCAGCCAAGACAGCTTACAGGATATTTTTTTTCTGAAAACACCCCCCCTCCCCTTCAGAAAGTTCAATGGTTGCCCCCCTAAGAATTTGTCATGCTGGATCACATGAATAGTAATTACGTTTTGCAATATTTTCTTTATAAAATACATGAATACTATATCATGTTTAAGCATTTTAAATAAAGAGATCTCCCTTCCATAGTTTTACATCAATACCAAGGTGAATACTAACACCATTTTAGTTTTATTTATTTTCAAAATCTAGATGAAAATTGAGGACGAAAGAAAAGAAAAAGTTAATCAGTATAACCTGTGATTAAATTAAAGTCGCATGCATTTTGTTTCATGATCGTGCAGTTTGAGGTCTTGGTCAAGTGAAACTTAGCGAGATCAAGGACCTTTAGCTGACAAGCCTATTGTTGTAGATTCCTGATCTTGCGTCACACACAATGCACAATGTACTAGGCCAATGCTTCTAATTAGTGTACTGTAGCTCGGTTGTGAAAAGAGCATGGTTGCTTTTCACCATTTTTAGCCCTTTAAGTGGAATTAGAACTATGACAGAACCATCATGCCCTACCCAGTTATACTGTACAGTCAGGCAACTTCAATTAACCATTTCAAGGAACTCATTTAATAGTTATGTACATTTAACGAAGTGCCATTTTAAAATGGAAAATGCCAAGCTAAACTGGAAAATTTGAATTGACCACTACAGTCTGGATACTGTGTCCGAGCTAAACCAATGAAAAACAATTTGCTTTTACCACATTCTAAGACTAGATATCATAATCACCTAGAACCAATCATTAGAACGGCTATTTTTAGTAGTGGATCCTGGATCTGACCTTGCCCAATAAGATATCAGTTAAGCCAGAGAGACGTGACCCGTGTTCTACTGCCCAGATATAATATCTCGCCAAAGCCAAGCACAGGCTATCACATCTGGATGTTATTTGTCATCATATAGACTAGCACATGCTATGACCGCCACCTTTAATAGTACATGCAGTACAGACAAACAGTCTCAAATTGCAATCAAATTACTGTCCTATAATGGCAGATATATTTTAATTTACCCGAGAAACTATTATAACTAGTTACTGCCGCTTATCTCATAAATATAACTGAGCTTGATTTTGCTGAATTATAAAAATCAAAGTAGGGCAAACTGTGTTGAGTATTGTTAAGAAATTTCAGTTCCGCGCACAAACTCTAAATTCATCCGTTACTCCTTCTCTTTGGCGCCTAAGTTAACCTACAAATATGTTAACCTGAGTCCAGTGTGCCTCACAGATACTCGGGTTACAAATACGTCTAATCAATTATCGTGTCAGAAATGCTGACAAATTGATGGGGAGAAAGTAGCTTTCTAGTTCACTAGCGAGCGGGGGAATGAATGAAACGAAAGTTTAGCCAATTAAAGACAACCACACATAGATGTGCTTTGTCATCACATAAGCAGTACCAATGTTTCTTCTTAGTCGGATAACAATCAACAGAATGGCGCCGAAGTTTCTTCTTTAGAACCACAGATGAAATGAAATCCCCTAGGTCGGGTGTTAAAGGAAGCGTCAATCAGTATTAATCTCCGTAACGTAACTGCACTGACAAACAAAGGCTATTTTAGTAGTGGATCCTGGATCTGACCTTGCCCAATAAGATATCAGCTAAGCCAGAGAGATGTGACCTGTGTTCTGCTGCCCAGATATAATATCTCGCCAAAGCCAAGTACAGGCTAGCATATCTGGATGTTATTTGTCATCACATGACTAGCACATGCTATGACTGCCACCTTAGTACAGACAAACACTTTCAGTCTCGAGATATCTAATAGAAACCTATGACTGGTGATACGCTTAAAATAGTGCAAACTCAAATGGCAATCAAATTACTGACAGTCCTATCATGGCAGATTTTTTTTTGATTACCTGAGAAACTCGTTATAACCAGTTACTGCCGCTTATTTGTCGTCAACTAACTGAGCTTGAGTTTGCTGAATTCTAAAAATCAAACCAGAGCAGTTTGTTAAGAACTTCCAGTTCCACGTACAAATACTCGAAATTTATCCGATATTCCTTCTCTTTGTTGATCGTGGCGCCACGAGTTTTCGCTGCATTTTACCTAGACTTCCCCCAAGTCGACTACTTTGAAAACTAGTTTTCGGCTTTACTGGAGTCCTCTCCTGAAACGAGAGGGCAGACAATTTGTGCGCCTTAACTTGGTGAAGCGGGTCAGAATAGAAGAGTTGTAGTATCGGCTATTTTCACTTATCGGAGTGGTTTGATGAGGAAAATTCAATAGGAGTTTGGATTTCCGAAGGTCTTTCTTTATATTTTTTCACATCCCAGCTCTGCATTGGAGCGCGCATTCAGGAAGCGTCAATCTTTTCTTTTCAATGACATTTATCGAGGTTTCGATCGATCTTTACACACACTATATTCTACCTAGATCAGTAAACTCACTACAGCATAAAGCTCTCTGGTGTTCAGCGCGTGGTTCATCCGATACACTGTTATGTGACCTCACCTCGCCACTGAATTATTGTGTCATTGGATCACAAGTTGTCCGTACAAAATATTGCGTCGCATTCGAAGAGACAAGTACTCGTGACATACCTAGAGTCAATCTAAACTGTCATATTATATTATGGTTAAAATACACAACTACACAGCGCCCGCAGCGAAGAATGAAATCTGAAAGCGAATTGTTTTAAGGCTCGTCTTAGTGATTGACATATTAGCAAAGAAAAACATGATTGTGTTCGACAAACAACACGCTACAAATGAATCTCATCAATTATCGTGCCAGAGTCGATTGAAAATGAACAAAGTTCGGATAGACTGAGGACTAGAGCAAATGTGTACAACATCTAACTTTCACAGGCTACTTTCTTCGTTAACGGCTCCTAACTAGTTGGGAAATGGAAGTAAAACGAAAGCGAGGCTAAAGAGACTAAGCGCGAACGATAATTTATGTATGTCAAACAGAGGCAGTTGCTTCAAGACTGGATATCATATCCGATTTGATCCAGTCTTTAGAAAAGCTATTTTTAGTAGTGGATCTCCGATCTGGTCTAGCCCAATAAGATATCATAGAACCAATGCACTTAAAAAATACCATGCCAGCATAGATCAAGGATATTAACTCCTCGAAAACCGATCTGAGATGGAGAACCTTTCACACAAAGCCTCTGTGAATTTTGACTGTATACGTAAAGTATGTTCTGTATATGGTTATCACCTCCTGTAACGGATGAATGCTTTAAAATATTCTCATGGCCGTACTTTGGAGAAACTTTTGAAAAGTGACATTATTTTGATCCCGAGTCTCAGAGATCGCGTTAGGGTCGAATTCGAAGAAACAAGTACTCGTGACATAACTAGAGTCAGTCCAAACTGTCATTATCTTATGGTTAAAATACAAAACTACACAGCGTCCGCAGCGGAGAATGAAATCTGAAGCGAAACACTCGAAGCGAAATGTTTTTAAGGCTCGTCTTTAACGTTTCATTCAACCCACTATAAAGAGCAAATTTGTAGCTTATCAAAATAGGAATGCAATACCCATCTCACTTACTTTCACTCTCCGAAATAGTTGGAAAATTGAAGTGAAACGAAAGCGCTACTAAAGCTAAAGAGACTAAGCGCGAACGATAATTTACGTAAAACACAGAGGCAGTTGCCTCCTGAAATCCAGTAGAATTTTGTATATTTTACGTAACATATTCTTCTCGCTCAAAAACACGGAGCAGCACATTGGATGTTATCGGTATCTGTCATTTAGAAAGACTTGCGGGCACAAAATATGACCACGTGTCTTTTTTTACTTCGCGCCGTTTCGCGCCCGGTTCAACCTTATCATTTCACTTATCAAAGCATTTCGAAAAAGAAAAATGCATTCGGTGTTTAAATTATCCAGGCCGTTTATCATATTAAACTCCTAGCTTGGCATTTTTAAACTGACAGAGCGCTTTCAGGAAACGTCGATCAAATTATAAATTTCGCTAAAAACACACCTAAAACTCGGACGGATGGTTGTTTGCAGTGCTGTTGCGATCCCGTGTCGTGTCAGAAATGATGAGTGTCCGTTTGAGTCAACGTTTTAAGTTATGAAGAGAATAGGAGAAACCGGCCTTGGTCAAAGTCGCTCACAAACCTCGATTAGCTCCTATCACGAACATGAAGTAACATTAAACAGTGCCTCCAATCTCTAATTTCACGTATATCCTTACAAAGGTCATGACGTTAGATGTTTAGTGTGACAGAAAATGATATTCAGTTACTCACAGATTTTCAAGGCAAATATTTTAATAGCTGCAGAGCGCCAATATTTCGCTTATCAGTAAATGGTTATTGAGTTTTCTGAAGATGAAATTTTTTTGTTTGTCCCCTTCGTACGATGCAGTTGACGTACTACTGATGGAAAATAATGAAATGCTTCAAGATTTGAGTTCTCATTTTCACAGGCTTCTCTCACATTTGTCTTAATTGAAGTCCAATGAAGCGTAGACATTCACTATAGAATATAGAATGGTTTTGTTCAAGCGCTAAAATCACGTACTGTTAGCGTGATATTGTCTCCGACTCTTTCCACTGTGAAGTTATTTAAAAAAAACTTCGCCTAGGTCATGAACTTCCCTCGGCTTTTGCAGTGGCCACCTATTTCTCTGAGTTTGATAAGGATTCCATTTCCCCCTTTGAACTACGCAGTCAAACTAAAAGTTACAAAACATTAGTAAATGTTGGATCAACGTCATGATTTATTGAGAATACTTGAATGTGCGAGGCATCATGCCAACTACGACTTATCTTCTCGAACAAACAGCCTGCTGCATATCCCTGAACACACCTCGTGGTTGCATACACTTACGCTCTTATCGGATTTCAAAATAGTTGTCGAGATTTATGTTTAGTTATCAGAGTTTTCGCTCAAATAAAAGCAGCTTACTTTCCACAAACCGCACATGTACGCCGGCTGCTATGCTAATTCGGTGAAAGCAGTTACCAGTCTTAATTAATAATAAACAAATAATTGCAGTCTCGACTAAGTTACGAAGTACATTAGCAGTAAGTACTTACCAATTTTTGTTCCTCACAGAGTCTTCGGTTTTAAACGTTAACCGTAAACATAATATCCCAACATCGAACAGACATCGAACAAGATTTTGGAACACTGAGTAAGCTGTACCGGCCAATATCCATGTACGTTCCACTAGGACTGCTGTCCACACTCGTCACTCATGGCGTTTTCCCGCTAAAACGCCGCGTTTACCGAGATTGGGTTTCACACAATAGTTAGCTTAGATTACCAAGCGATATCCGACTTGTGTGAATGATAAAACGGAATCCACATATACGCGAACTAATAAGAACTTTAAGGATATTACTAAACTGAATTAATACTAATAGACGTAAAATATCGGGCGTGAAAGGTAGTTTGACTTTACACCCGAAACGAAACATTTATCAGTATATTATTGAGTAAATTATTACTAATAAACGGAAATTTTCGGGCGTGAAACTCAATTCGACTTTTCGCCCGAAACATTTATCAGTAGTATTTTTGAGTGAATTAAACTAATAAACGGAAAATTTCAGGCGTGAAAGACAGTTGTACTTTACGCCCGAAATTACAAAATTACGTTGCTTGCGATTTTATAACTCGAAAGCTCGTTACCTTTCGATTTATAAATCGCAAAGTTACTTCACTTGCGATTTATAAATGACATAGCTCAATATCTGTGATATATAAATTGCAAAGCAATTTAAATTGTGATTTACTAAATAGCACAAAAACAACAGTACAAAAACAACTAAATATTGTTTTACACTTGGCGCTCCATAACCAATCACTAATCAAATGTTTGATGTTTTCATGTACCGCTCTCGAACGTAAGGTGGTAGTTGGCCGTAATGTGTGACCCACGGAGCTCCCCCTCAGTCCTCCTTGGAGATTTTTTCGTTTGATGTGCTACTCTTCGAAACAAGATTGAGTTTCACACCCGAAAATTACTTAACAATTAGACCACGAGCCCGAGTTTTCTACGAGTTGATAGTCAACGAGGCGCTACGCCGAGTTTATTAGTATTAATTTACTCAATAATATATTGATACATGTTTCCGTCTTAAAGTCAAATTGAGTTTCACGGCCGAAATTTTCCGTTTATTAGTAACTGACACGTATTTCGGGCGTAAAATCAAATTGGACTTCTAATCATAAGTGAGTTCCCAGAATTCAGAGTTCTATAAGCCAAATTTTGTTGTGATATTAGACTGTCAAACAGTCCCTTTCATGTCGCGAAAATAAGTAGAGAAACGGGCTGCTACGATTCGAACGCGGTAAGGAGAATCACGATAACAGCGAGAGGTCATGTAGCTAGAGAAACTTGTGGCCATCTCGCTCGTACCCTGGGTACCAGAGTCTCCAAGCTCCACTCGTTTACTTTCCCTTCTCAGCCAAACCGCCGCGAAGCGGTGGTTTTCGTTGTCGTTTATTATAGCCGCATTTATGCGACATTCAGTTTCACGCCCGAAATTTTTCCGTTTATTACTGATGCATATTTCGGGCGTAAAGTCAAATTGAGTTTCACGTCCGGAATTTTCCGTTTATTAGTATTAATTTACTCAATAATATCATAGTTAATAGAGTATGATAATATACTGTCTGATAAATGTTTCGTTTCGGGCGTAAAATCAAATTGAAAGTTTCACGCCTCGTGCAAGCACAAACGCAAAAACAATCTGCTTTACCACCTAAAGATTGGTGATGTTTCTTTATTTATATAAATGATAATGTTGTGATATAACAACTGCACCTGACAACTGCAAGTGAAACAAGTCTGAGCACTTCAAGTGTTAGTTTTGACTCTATTTCATGATTTTCATTTGATTCTGGTGTGTGATGTGCCGGTGTCACATCAGATGTTATCCCTCCGCGGATTTCATTCCCCCGGATCAAATCCGCTAGCGGATTCTATCCCCTTCTCGCAGATTTCTTCCCTCCCTCCCCCTGATTTTGCTCCGATCCTCGCGGATTTGATGCCCGTGACGAGACGTAAAAACAAGTCCGTGTTGTTTTTAGTCTACCTTATTACACGTAATTTTCGCGACACGTTAATTTCGCGATTTCAGGACTAGACGTATTTCGCGATTTTGTAGATTTCGTAGAAACTAGGTCACTTTCGTCTACGACATGACAATTTATTATCACTACAGTTCTGTACTACGGTATATTACAGAATGATATGATCGTTCCAAGAACTTGCCGTAGAAGAGAGCCGGCTGATGAAGAAGATGATGCTAATGAATAGTGTAAACTGCATCTTACCGATTAAACTGCTTTATTTCTCATAAGGGAAATATATGTAGTCACTTAATTTTCGCGCATAGAAATGTTCGCGACATCTAATTTTCGCGATTTTGAACGGGAAATTAAAGTGTTGCGAAAATTACGTGTAATAAGATCGTAAGACTAGGTTATTTATACTAAGTATAATTAATGACTGCAAATCAATGAACCGCTCAACACTGAACCAGACAGTTTTTGGACAATTTTTTCCTTGGCTGACTTTTCCCATTTCCAACGAAGTACAAATTGCCATGTATATCGCTTTTTTTGCATTTTTGCGAAACCCTCTGTATAGTCCACAGTTAAGCTTATGGGTATAAAATGGGCACTTTATCGAGTTGATCAAGTGCTTATTTTATACCTATCATTTGTTTCTTAGTTGACATCAGTGGATAGTGGACTTCATTGTCAAGTGAAGCGGAAAACTGCTTTTAATTAAGCGCTCGAGTCGGTTATTCTCGGTGCTAAAAATCACTTCTACTGTTCATTTCGTGTCAATACAACCTTGCTCTCTGTCTTTTTTAGGGTTTAAGCTTTCAAACAATCTTTCTTGGAAGTCTCTACGTGCAGTACATCCAAAACATTATGACTTCGTGCTATTTAAGTGGGGGGATCGGACCAAATCCGCGAAGGGAGATCAGATCTGCTAGCAGATGATCGAATACGCTAGCGGATTTGATACGGGGGGAGGGGGATGAAATCAGCGGGGGATAAAATCCGCTAGGGCACCGGTTTGTTCTGGCGTTTCTCATACACTAGCTTGATCCCCTCTGCATCAGTTTTAAAAGTTGACAACTTCAGTGTTTTGGGTACGAGTCAGTCTGTATCCGGGGTCTGTCCTGACATGTACCTTTTATAATTTTGAGAGTTCTCTCTTTTCATTATGTGGCAAAACAGTAATATTTTTTTCACCGTCTTTACTGTTATTCTACACTGATGGTGGATGATTATTTTGTAACGGACACATGTCTTATTGTTACTCTTTTGGCTGTCGTCAGCGAGGGTATAAACGGCTGCCTTTCTCATTTTATTCCCCGCTCGTTTCGATCATGCCAATTGGACTCGCCAATTTAGTTCCCGCTAATCCTATTTTAAGGTCGGATTACGGTTCAGTAGACTGAGCTGATTATAACACTGAGTATACTTCTCAAAAAAAAATTCTGATAGCAAGTGTACACGTGTGTGATATCAAGGCCTATCCCTACATTGGCGCTTTCTGGTGTTTGTTACAACGGGGTGCCGGACAGCTCTAATAAAATCTGTTTTTAAAATTCAGTTCCCCCAAATTTGTTTTATATACAATCCCAAATAAATGCTGCATTACTCTTTGAAGTTTCAGATACAATACAATACTTTTTTTATTGGAACCTTGATACAGACAACGTGTACTTCGGTACTGATAAACCCAATAAAATAAAAATAATATATAGAATGAGATAAGTGTTACAAATTAGGGGAAGAAATAATAGCAAGATTGATAACTGAAGTTATGTCAATTTAGAATTTCATTATATATTTTTTAATAAATATACTGCTAACCTTAAAAATATTTTCATCTTTCATAGAAATTAAATAATAAAATAAATTACAAGGATCAAAGTTAGAAAAAGAAGGATTAATCAAGAATAACTTATTCATAAATAAAACACGAGTTTGCACCATGTGAGAATTATCACACTGGACAACTGACTGGAAAGGGTATTGGAGTTCTTTACCGTCCCACGGTTAGTTCAGTGGTTAAGCTCCGGTCTGTTGAGCGGGAGGTCGCGGGTTCAAACCCCGGCCGGACCAACACCCAGGGTCTTAAAATAACTGAGGAGAGGGTGCTGCCTTTGTGAAACAACTGCAAATTAATGGTAAGACCTTCACGTCTTCTCGGCCGGATAAGGACGTAAAATCGTAGGACTCCCGTCGGCCTCAAGTTTATCAGTCTCACCAGACTGTCACGGGTTACCGACGTTAAATAAAGTTGCTTTACTTTACTTTACTTTTACCGACTTCACCAGATGTACAAATGGTACAAATTCTATTACTCCTAGGGATACCTTTGTAACGACCTTGTTCGATCGGGAAACAGTGGGCAGAGATTCGTAACTTAGTTACGGCTCTACGTGTTTAAAAATCGTGGATTTTGGTGAAATAGGTTTCAAAAATATTATTGTTCTTTATTCTATAAAATAACTCTAACCTCGATTCTTTATTTCCCTCTACAATCTCTGCTCTCTCTTCATTCCATCCATCTATGTAAATTTGTTTTAATTTTGTCTTAGATGATTTAAAAATTGATTTCAAATCCAAATTAGATACAATGTTAAAATCATTAACGCTAATGTTAAGTATCTTAACGGTTCTTGAAACATTCATTATTGCACACGTTTGAGGGACGTACCTGTGAATGTTCCGCTGCCTTGTTTATCACTTGCAGCAGATTATCCTCTGCCCTGACTATGTCCTCATCGTCACATTCATCTTCTGACAAATGATCGTTACAGTGCAAGTCTGCTAAATTAAAAGACCGGCCCACTTCCTGGTAATCTTGGTCAGTCATCTGACAACAAATCTATAGTGTTTTAGTAGGGGTTGGGGTTAACTCTGGTGAAGTTGCAATTGGGGTTAAGCTAGGAGAGCAATTATAGCTTCACCAGTGTTGCTTCGAATTTTTGTATTTCAATTAATATTCAATCGATTTCAATTTTGTTTGCAGTAACAAACGTTACGATGGCAGAATATTCACATGAATATTGAACATCTGCTAAATATTAAGCTGAACAGGGATAAAATGTTATTCAAAGTTGACCAATGGTTGCTAGGTAACAGTGCACTTTGGTCACGTGATCATTTGGTATGTTGTAGCTCCGTCCAATGTCAAGTCCTCCACCAACGTTTATTGGAAAGCAACAAATCTATAGTGTTTTAGTAGGGGTTGGGGTTAACTCTGGTTAAGTTGGGGTTAAGCTAGGAAAGCAATTATAGCTTCACCGGTTTTGCTTCGAATTTTTGTATTTCAATTAATATTCAATCGATTTCAATTTTGTTTACAGTAACAAACGTTACGATGGCAGAATATTCAAATGAATATTGAACATCTGCTAAATATTAAGCTGAACAGGGATAAATTGTTGTTCAAAGTTGACCAATGGTTGCTAGGTAACAGTGAACTTTGGTCACGTGATCATTTGGTATGTTGTAGCTCCGTCCAATGTCAAGTCCTCCACCAACGTTTATTGGAAAGCAACAAATCTATAGTGTTTTAGTAGGGGTTGGGGTTAACTCTGGTTAAGTTGGGGTTAATCTAGGAGAGCAATTATAGCTTCACCAGTGGTGCTTCGAATTTTTGTATTTCAATTAATATTCAATCGATTTCAATTTTGTTTGCAGTAACAAACGTTACGATGGCAGAATATTCACATGAATATTGAACATCTGCTAAATATTAAGCTGAACAGGGATAAAATGTTATTCAAAGTTGACCAATGGTTGCTAGGTAACAGTGCACTTTGGTCACGTGATCATTTGGTATGTTGTAGCTCCGTCCAATGTCAAGTCCTCCACCAACGTTTATTGGAAAGCAACAAATCTATAGTGTTTTAGTAGGGGTTGGGGTTAACTCTGGTTAAGTTGGGGTTAAGCTAGGAAAGCAATTATAGCTTCACCGGTTTTGCTTCGAATTTTTGTATTTCAATTAATATTCAATCGATTTCAATTTTGTTTACAGTAAGAAACGTTACGATGGCAGAATATTCAAATGAATATTGAACATCTGCTAAATATTAAGCTGAACAGGGATAAAATGTTATTCAAAGTTGACCAATGGTTGCTAGGTAACAGTGAACTTTGGTCACGTGATCATTTGGTATGTTGTAGCTCCGTCCAATGTCAAGTCCTCCACCAACGTTTATTGGAAAGCAACAAATGTATAGTGTTTTCAGTGGGGGTTGTTGTTAACTCGCGGTTAGGTTGGTGTTAATTTAGAAAATTGTTACTTATTAAACAACTTAAATGTCGCATAACATTTTTGAGATTTCGAAGATTCATTTTTCGCTTCCTTCTAATCAGATTCCAGTGTTGAAAATTCAGTGAATATTAGACGCCCTCATTAGTGCAGTACTATTTTCAATATTTTACACAAGGAAGAGAAGTCCCAGGTTAGGACATGCAAACATTGCCGAAAATGTTGAAAATTGGCCATGGTTAAGAAAACGTTTTCTGATTTCAAACTGTTATTTTTTTCAACATCATCGACGGGCTACAACATACCAAATGATCACGTGACCAAAGTGCACTGTTACCTAGCAACCATTGGTCAACTTGGAATAACATTTTATCCCTGTTCAGCTTAATATTTAGCAGATGTTCAATATTCATGTGAATATTCTGCCATTGTAACGTTTATTACTGCAAACAAAATTGAAATCGATTGAATATTAATTGAAATACGAAAATTCGAAGCAACACTGGTGAAGCTATAATTGCTCTCCTAGCTTAACCCCAACTTCACCAGAGTTAACCCCAACCCCTACTAAAACACTATAGATTTGTTGTCAGATGACTGACCAAGATTACCAGGAAGCGGGCCGGTCTTTTAATTTAGCAGCCTTGCACTGTAACGATCATTTGTCAGAAGATGAATGTGACGATGAGGACATAGTCAGGGCAGAGGATAATCTGCTGCAAGTGATAAACAAGGCAGCGGAACATTCACAGGTACGTCCCTCAAACGTGTGCAATAATGAATGTTTCAAGAACCGTTAAGATACTTAACATTAGCGTTAATGATTTTACCATTGTATCTAATTTGGATTTGAAATCAATTTTTAAATCATCTAAGGCAAAATTAAAACAAATTTACATAGATGGATGGAATGAAGAGAGAGCAGAGATTTTAGAGGGAAATAAAGAATCGAGGTTAGAGTTATTTTATAGAATAAAGAACAATAATATTTTTGAAACCTATTTCACCAAAATCCACGATTTTTAAACACGTAGAGCCGTAACTAAGTTACGAATCTCTGCCCACTGTTTCCCGATCGAACAAGGTCGTTACAAAGGTATCCCTAGGAGTAATAGAATTTGTACCATTTGTACATCTGGTGAAGTCGGTAAAAGTAAAGTAAAGCAACTTTATTTAACGTCGGTAACCCGTGACAGTCTGGTGAGACTGATAAACTTGAGGCCGACGGGAGTCCTACGATTTTACGTCCTTATCCGAGAAGACGTGAAGGTCTTAACATTTGCAGTTGTTTCACAAAGGCAGCACCCTCTCCTCAGTTATTTTAAGACCCTGGGTGTTGGTCCGGTCGGGGTTTGAACCCGCGACCTCCCGCTCAACAGACGGAGCTTAACCACTGAACTAACCGTGGGACGGTAAAGAACTCCAATACCCTTTCCAGTCAGTTGTCCAGTGTGGTAATTCTCACATGGTGCAAACTCGTGTTTTATTTATGAACAAGTTATTCTTGATTAATCCTTCTTTTTCTAACTTTGATCCTTGTAATTTATTTTATTATTTAATTTCTATGAAAGATGAAAATATTTTTAAGGTTAGCAAATTCTAAATTGACATAACTTCCGTTATCAATCTTGCTATTATTTCGTCCCCTAATTTGTAACACTTATCTCATTCTATACATTATTTTTATTTTATTGGGTTTATCAGTACCGAAGTACACGTTGTCTGTATCAAGGTTCCAATAAAAAAAGTATTGTATTGTATCTGAAACTTCAAAGGGCAATGCAGCATTTATTTGGGATTGTATATAAAACAAATTTGGGGGAACTGAATTTTGAAAACAGATTTTATTAGAGCTGTCCGGCACCCCGTTGTAACAAACACCAGAAAGCGCCAATGTAGGGATAGGCCTTGATACTCACACACGTGTACACTTGCTATCAGAATTTTTTTTTGAGAAGTATACTCAGTGTTATATTAATCAGCTCAGTCTACTGAACCGTAATCCGACCTTAAAATAGGATTAGCGGGAACTTAATTGGCGTGTCCAGTCTCGTAAAAATAATTGGCATGATCGAAACGAGCGGGGAATAAAATGAGAACTGAGGCAGCCGTTTACACCCTCGCTGACGACAGCCAAAAGAGTAACAAT
The DNA here is from genome assembly GCA_030867875.1 of Actinernus sp. WN-2022. Classification (NCBI taxonomy): domain Eukaryota; kingdom Metazoa; phylum Cnidaria; class Anthozoa; order Actiniaria; family Actinernidae; genus Actinernus; species Actinernus sp. WN-2022. Next base: position 101,523,658 of record JAOWCC010000577.1, on the reverse strand, counting down.
AAGACATGTGCCCGTTACAAAATAATCATCTACCATCAGTGTAGAATAACAGTAAAGACGGTGAAAAAAATATTACTGTTTTGCCACATAATGAAAAGAGAGAACTCTCAAAATTATAAAAGGCACATGTATACAGACACCGGATACAGACTGACTCGTACCCAAAACACTGAAGTTGTCAACTTTTAAAACTGATGCAGAGGGGGTCAAGCTAGTGTATGACAAACGCCAGAACAAACCGGTGTCCTAGCGGATTTTATCCCCCGCGGATTTCATCCCTCCCCCCGTATCAAATCCGCTATAGCGTATTCGATCATCTGCTAGCAGATCTGATCTCCCTTCGCGGATTTGGTCCGATCCCCCCACTTAAATAGCACGAAGTCATAATGTTTTGGATGTACTGCACGTAGAGACTTCCAAGAAAGATTGTTTGAAAGCTTAAACCCTAAAAAAGACAGAGAGCAAGGTTGTATTGACACGAAATGAACAGTAGAAGTGATTTTTAGCACCGAGAATGACCGACTCGAGCGCTTAATTAAAAGCAGTTTTCCGCTTCACTTGACAATGAAGTCCACTATCCACTGATGTCAACTAAGAAACAAATGATAGGTATAAAATAAGCACTTGATCAACTCGATAAAGTGCCCATTTTATACCCATAAGCTTAACTGTGGACTATACAGAGGGTTTCGCAAAAATGCAAAAAAGCGATATACATGGCAATTTGTACTTCTAGTCGTTGGAAATGGGAAAAGTCAACCAAGGAAAACATTGTTCAAAAACTGTCTGGTTTGTTGAGCGGTTCATTGATTTGCAGTCATTAATTATACTTAGTATAAATAACCTAGTCTTACGATCTTATTACACGTAATTTTCGCAACACTTTAATTTCCCGTTCAAAATCGCGAAAATTAGATGTCGCGAATATTTCTACGCGCGAAAATTAAGTGACTACATATATTTCCCTTATGAGAGTAAAGTTTACACTATTCATTAGCATCATCTTCTTCATCAGCCGGCTCTCTTCTACGGCAAGTTCTTGGAACGATCATATCATTCTGTAATATACCGTAGTACAAAACTGTAGTGATAATAAATTGTCATGTCCTAGACGAGAGTGACCTAGTTTCTACGAAATCTACAAAATCGCGAAAATTAAGTGTCGCGAAATAAGTCTAGTCCTGAAATCGCGAAAATTACGTGTAATAAGGTAGACTAAAAACAACACGGACTTGTTTTTACGTCTCGTCACGGGCATCAAATCCGCGAGGATCGGAGCAAAATCAGGGGGAGGGAGGGAAGAAATCTGCGAGAAGGGGAGAGAATCCGCTAGCGGATTTGATCCGGATTTGATCTGATGTGACACCGGCACATCACACACCAAAATCAAATGAAAATCATGAAATAGAGTCAAAACAAACACTTGAAGTGCTCAGACTTGTTTCACTTGCGGTTGTCAGGTGCAGTTGTTATATCACAACATTATCATTTATATAAATAAAGAAACATCACCAATCTTTAGGTGGTAAAGCAGATTGTTTTTGCGTTTGTGCTTGCACGAGGCGTGAAACTTTCAATTTGATTTTACGCCCGAAACGAAACATTTATCAGACAGTATATTATCATACTCTATTAACTATGATATTATTGAGTAAATTAATACTAATAAACGGAAAATTCCGGACGTGAAACTCAATTTGACTTTACGCCCGAAATATGCATCAGTAATAAACGGAAAAATTTCGGGCGTGAAACTGAATGTCGCATAAATGCGGCTATAATAAACGACAACGAAAACCACCGCTTCGCGGCGGTTTGGCTGAGAAGAGAAAGTAAACGAGTGGAGCTTGGAGACTCTGGTACCCAGGGTACGAGCGAGATGGCCACAAGTTTCTCTAGCTACATGACCTCTCGCTGTTATCGTGATTCTCCTTACCGCGTTCGAATCGTAGCAGCCCGTTTCTCTACTTATTTTCGCGACATGAAAGGGACTGTTTGACAGTCTAATATTACAACAAAATTTGGCTTATAGAACTCTGAATTCTGGGAACTCACTTATGATTAGAAGTCCAATTTGATTTTACGCCCGAAATACGTGTCAGTTACTAATAAACGGAAAATTTCGGCCGTGAAACTCAATTTGACTTTAAGACGGAAACATGTATCAATATATTATTGAGTAAATTAATACTAATAAACTCGGCGTAGCGCCTCGTTGACTATCAACTCGTAGAAAACTCGGGCTCGTGGTCTAATTGTTAAGTAATTTTCGGGTGTGAAACTCAATCTTGTTTCGAAGAGTAGCACATCAAACGAAAAAATCTCCAAGGAGGACTGAGGGGGAGCTCCGTGGGTCACACATTACGGCCAACTACCACCTTACGTTCGAGAGCGGTACATGAAAACATCAAACATTTGATTAGTGATTGGTTATGGAGCGCCAAGTGTAAAACAATATTTAGTTGTTTTTGTACTGTTGTTTTTGTGCTATTTAGTAAATCACAATTTAAATTGCTTTGCAATTTATATATCACAGATATTGAGCTATGTCATTTATAAATCGCAAGTGAAGTAACTTTGCGATTTATAAATCGAAAGGTAACGAGCTTTCGAGTTATAAAATCGCAAGCAACGTAATTTTGTAATTTCGGGCGTAAAGTACAACTGTCTTTCACGCCTGAAATTTTCCGTTTATTAGTTTAATTCACTCAAAAATACTACTGATAAATGTTTCGGGCGAAAAGTCGAATTGAGTTTCACGCCCGAAAATTTCCGTTTATTAGTAATAATTTACTCAATAATATACTGATAAATGTTTCGTTTCGGGTGTAAAGTCAAACTACCTTTCACGCCCGATATTTTACGTCTATTAGTATTAATTCAGTTTAGTAATATCCTTAAAGTTCTTATTAGTTCGCGTATATGTGGATTCCGTTTTATCATTCACACAAGTCGGATATCGCTTGGTAATCTAAGCTAACTATTGTGTGAAACCCAATCTCGGTAAACGCGGCGTTTTAGCGGGAAAACTTGGCGCCATGAGTGACGAGTGTGGACAGCAGTCCTAGTGGAACGTACATGGATATTGGCCGGTACAGCTTACTCAGTGTTCCAAAATCTTGTTCGATGTCTGTTCGATGTTGGGATATTATGTTTACGGTTAACGTTTAAAACCGAAGACTCTGTGAGGAACAAAAATTGGTAAGTACTTACTGCTAATGTACTTCGTAACTTAGTCGAGACTGCAATTATTTGTTTATTATTAATTAAGACTGGTAACTGCTTTCACCGAATTGCTGTTAGTATAGCAGCCGGCGTACATGTGCGGTTTGTGGAAAGTAAGCTGCTTTTATTTGAGCGAAAACTCTGATAACTAAACATAAATCTCGACAACTATTTTGAAATCCGATAAGAGCGTAAGTGTATGCAACCACGAGGTGTGTTCAGGGATATGCAGCAGGCTGTTTGTTCGAGAAGATAAGTCGTAGTTGGCATGATGCCTCGCACATTCAAGTATTCTCAATAAATCATGACGTTGATCCAACATTTACTAATGTTTTGTAACTTTTAGTTTGACTGCGTAGTTCAAAGGGGGAAATGGAATCCTTATCAAACTCAGAGAAATAGGTGGCCACTGCAAAAGCCGAGGGAAATTCATGACCTAGGCGAAGTTTTTTTTAAATAACTTCACAGTGGAAAGAGTCGGAGACAATATCACGCTAACAGTACGTGATTTTAGCGCTTGAACAAAACCATTCTATATTCTATAGTGAATGTCTACGCTTCATTGGACTTCAATTAAGACAAATGTGAGAGAAGCCTGTGAAAATGAGAACTCAAATCTTGAAGCATTTCATTATTTTCCATCAGTAGTACGTCAACTGCATCGTACGAAGGGGACAAACAAAAAAATTTCATCTTCAGAAAACTCAATAACCATTTACTGATAAGCGAAATATTGGCGCTCTGCAGCTATTAAAATATTTGCCTTGAAAATCTGTGAGTAACTGAATATCATTTTCTGTCACACTAAACATCTAACGTCATGACCTTTGTAAGGATATACGTGAAATTAGAGATTGGAGGCACTGTTTAATGTTACTTCATGTTCGTGATAGGAGCTAATCGAGGTTTGTGAGCGACTTTGACCAAGGCCGGTTTCTCCTATTCTCTTCATAACTTAAAACGTTGACTCAAACGGACACTCATCATTTCTGACACGACACGGGATCGCAACAGCACTGCAAACAACCATCCGTCCGAGTTTTAGGTGTGTTTTTAGCGAAATTTATAATTTGATCGACGTTTCCTGAAAGCGCTCTGTCAGTTTAAAAATGCCAAGCTAGGAGTTTAATATGATAAACGGCCTGGATAATTTAAACACCGAATGCATTTTTCTTTTTCGAAATGCTTTGATAAGTGAAATGATAAGGTTGAACCGGGCGCGAAACGGCGCGAAGTAAAAAAAGACACGTGGTCATATTTTGTGCCCGCAAGTCTTTCTAAATGACAGATACCGATAACATCCAATGTGCTGCTCCGTGTTTTTGAGCGAGAAGAATATGTTACGTAAAATATACAAAATTCTACTGGATTTCAGGAGGCAACTGCCTCTGTGTTTTACGTAAATTATCGTTCGCGCTTAGTCTCTTTAGCTTTAGTAGCGCTTTCGTTTCACTTCAATTTTCCAACTATTTCGGAGAGTGAAAGTAAGTGAGATGGGTATTGCATTCCTATTTTGATAAGCTACAAATTTGCTCTTTATAGTGGGTTGAATGAAACGTTAAAGACGAGCCTTAAAAACATTTCGCTTCGAGTGTTTCGCTTCAGATTTCATTCTCCGCTGCGGACGCTGTGTAGTTTTGTATTTTAACCATAAGATAATGACAGTTTGGACTGACTCTAGTTATGTCACGAGTACTTGTTTCTTCGAATTCGACCCTAACGCGATCTCTGAGACTCGGGATCAAAATAATGTCACTTTTCAAAAGTTTCTCCAAAGTACGGCCATGAGAATATTTTAAAGCATTCATCTGTTACAGGAGGTGATAACCATATACAGAACATACTTTACGTATACAGTCAAAATTCACAGAGGCTTTGTGTGAAAGGTTCTCCATCTCAGATCGGTTTTCGAGGAGTTAATATCCTTGATCTATGCTGGCATGGTATTTTTTAAGTGCATTGGTTCTATGATATCTTATTGGGCTAGACCAGATCGGAGATCCACTACTAAAAATAGCTTTTCTAAAGACTGGATCAAATCGGATATGATATCCAGTCTTGAAGCAACTGCCTCTGTTTGACATACATAAATTATCGTTCGCGCTTAGTCTCTTTAGCCTCGCTTTCGTTTTACTTCCATTTCCCAACTAGTTAGGAGCCGTTAACGAAGAAAGTAGCCTGTGAAAGTTAGATGTTGTACACATTTGCTCTAGTCCTCAGTCTATCCGAACTTTGTTCATTTTCAATCGACTCTGGCACGATAATTGATGAGATTCATTTGTAGCGTGTTGTTTGTCGAACACAATCATGTTTTTCTTTGCTAATATGTCAATCACTAAGACGAGCCTTAAAACAATTCGCTTTCAGATTTCATTCTTCGCTGCGGGCGCTGTGTAGTTGTGTATTTTAACCATAATATAATATGACAGTTTAGATTGACTCTAGGTATGTCACGAGTACTTGTCTCTTCGAATGCGACGCAATATTTTGTACGGACAACTTGTGATCCAATGACACAATAATTCAGTGGCGAGGTGAGGTCACATAACAGTGTATCGGATGAACCACGCGCTGAACACCAGAGAGCTTTATGCTGTAGTGAGTTTACTGATCTAGGTAGAATATAGTGTGTGTAAAGATCGATCGAAACCTCGATAAATGTCATTGAAAAGAAAAGATTGACGCTTCCTGAATGCGCGCTCCAATGCAGAGCTGGGATGTGAAAAAATATAAAGAAAGACCTTCGGAAATCCAAACTCCTATTGAATTTTCCTCATCAAACCACTCCGATAAGTGAAAATAGCCGATACTACAACTCTTCTATTCTGACCCGCTTCACCAAGTTAAGGCGCACAAATTGTCTGCCCTCTCGTTTCAGGAGAGGACTCCAGTAAAGCCGAAAACTAGTTTTCAAAGTAGTCGACTTGGGGGAAGTCTAGGTAAAATGCAGCGAAAACTCGTGGCGCCACGATCAACAAAGAGAAGGAATATCGGATAAATTTCGAGTATTTGTACGTGGAACTGGAAGTTCTTAACAAACTGCTCTGGTTTGATTTTTAGAATTCAGCAAACTCAAGCTCAGTTAGTTGACGACAAATAAGCGGCAGTAACTGGTTATAACGAGTTTCTCAGGTAATCAAAAAAAAATCTGCCATGATAGGACTGTCAGTAATTTGATTGCCATTTGAGTTTGCACTATTTTAAGCGTATCACCAGTCATAGGTTTCTATTAGATATCTCGAGACTGAAAGTGTTTGTCTGTACTAAGGTGGCAGTCATAGCATGTGCTAGTCATGTGATGACAAATAACATCCAGATATGCTAGCCTGTACTTGGCTTTGGCGAGATATTATATCTGGGCAGCAGAACACAGGTCACATCTCTCTGGCTTAGCTGATATCTTATTGGGCAAGGTCAGATCCAGGATCCACTACTAAAATAGCCTTTGTTTGTCAGTGCAGTTACGTTACGGAGATTAATACTGATTGACGCTTCCTTTAACACCCGACCTAGGGGATTTCATTTCATCTGTGGTTCTAAAGAAGAAACTTCGGCGCCATTCTGTTGATTGTTATCCGACTAAGAAGAAACATTGGTACTGCTTATGTGATGACAAAGCACATCTATGTGTGGTTGTCTTTAATTGGCTAAACTTTCGTTTCATTCATTCCCCCGCTCGCTAGTGAACTAGAAAGCTACTTTCTCCCCATCAATTTGTCAGCATTTCTGACACGATAATTGATTAGACGTATTTGTAACCCGAGTATCTGTGAGGCACACTGGACTCAGGTTAACATATTTGTAGGTTAACTTAGGCGCCAAAGAGAAGGAGTAACGGATGAATTTAGAGTTTGTGCGCGGAACTGAAATTTCTTAACAATACTCAACACAGTTTGCCCTACTTTGATTTTTATAATTCAGCAAAATCAAGCTCAGTTATATTTATGAGATAAGCGGCAGTAACTAGTTATAATAGTTTCTCGGGTAAATTAAAATATATCTGCCATTATAGGACAGTAATTTGATTGCAATTTGAGACTGTTTGTCTGTACTGCATGTACTATTAAAGGTGGCGGTCATAGCATGTGCTAGTCTATATGATGACAAATAACATCCAGATGTGATAGCCTGTGCTTGGCTTTGGCGAGATATTATATCTGGGCAGTAGAACACGGGTCACGTCTCTCTGGCTTAACTGATATCTTATTGGGCAAGGTCAGATCCAGGATCCACTACTAAAAATAGCCGTTCTAATGATTGGTTCTAGGTGATTATGATATCTAGTCTTAGAATGTGGTAAAAGCAAATTGTTTTTCATTGGTTTAGCTCGGACACAGTATCCAGACTGTAGTGGTCAATTCAAATTTTCCAGTTTAGCTTGGCATTTTCCATTTTAAAATGGCACTTCGTTACTGTATAATTTGCTAATCAGTCATACAGACACTGATTATCAAACACTAGTGTTGATCTGCATGAGCCACAACCAATCACCAACTCTTATCGCACCAAACTCAAATTTTATGCTTTTCAAAAACAAAAATTCAGAAAATCGTCAAACGTTTGAAAGTCTTGGATCCATACATTGTATATATATATATATATCTACCAATACAACATGGCTGCTAATTTGGTAAATAGTACATGTACATATAATGAACTCCTTCTAATTTGCAGAAACTGTAAATAATCAAGGATCTTTTTTTTTTGCCCAACAGATGATAATATTAAAATTATACACTATAATATATTATATACATTCAAAAATGTAAGCTTTACATATTTTAGTAAGTTCTCTTCAAATGATTTTAGGTAACTTAACAATTAAGTGTAAGATCAAGGAGGGGGTGGGGTATTCTTTATCATAAAGTTTCCATGTACCGTAAAGACCCGTAGATATTTTTTTGAAAAATACAAACATTACAAACTTCATCATATTGTCATAGAGCGGATTTCAATTGACTGTCGGAAGTGTTTTGGTTTTGCGTTTTCTAAGCTCTCCTATTGGCTGAGAAAATAAACCAACCAATCAGAATCCAAAGTAAAACCAAACGCAAATTGGTTTTGGTTTTGGTTTGGTTTGTCATTGGCTCACAGGGAAGCCATGATTGGCTGGCTGTGGGTAATTTGCGTTTGGTTTTACTACACTCAACTGAAAACCGCTCTAAATACATAATCGCAACTTTAATTCGATCAAATATGGTTCAACTTGCTTTGTCATTTCTTGTGTATATTTTAACCTGCAGTATTTAAATCACTCCAGAATTCTTCCACTTTTATTCTCCCATTAACTAACAACAATTCCAAGGAACCGCTTTCCTTTGATTGCCAGAGCAAGAAAGGTTTTCTGGCGAAACTATACTTGCACGAGTAGGTCTGAGGTCCGCCATCTTGGATTTTCATTAACTAGTGCCAATCTCCCACATGTAAAATTGCAAAGAATGCCTGGTTGTTTTGATGCATGCTTTGACATCTGCTTTGACAAGCCAACCGCGTCCCCAGGGTCTTCTCGGTCAGATCCAAGATGGCGGCTACTCAGAGAGAAGACCCTGGTAAAGGCTGGATCACATGATCAAATACTCCCAGATTTTGTCACATGATTTGACGATCTGAGATGGCGGCCAAGCTAAATATGGGAATAGTTCATGACGTGTACAAACCATAGGTATCCCAATCCGGAGTGGGCGAGATGCGATTAACGGTATTTCCACGCGGAGAACGATGTAGTGAAAACAGGTCTGCTAAACGGTTCGAAATGGAGTTCAGTTTACTTGGATAAAGAAGGGTATCACAAAGCTACCAGGATGTATCTAAGCTAGAAGAGAATCCTAAAAAGCCGTTCATTTTCTGTTAGCATTGAAGCGAAGCGACCGATAGCACATGTTCAGATTTAACGGGCTTCTCCAGTGGCTTTCCCACTGATGAAACTTACCGGAAAACTACCCAGTAATACACAGTCTTCATCTATTGCTCTATCTACACAATGGGTTTTAAGGTTATTTAAAATCATTTTATTGATGAAATTTGCTAGCAGTCGAATCTTAATATACAAGTTCATCTCTCTGGACTCAGTAATTTGGCCAATAAAAAGCATTTTTAGGACAACCCCTGCGTCATAATCGAAGAGCCAATCAGAATACGTGACAGTTCAGCCTTTACCAGGGTCTAATTCTCTCTGAGTAGCCACCATCTTGGATCTGACCGAGAAGACCCTGGGAACGAGGTTGAGAGAAGAACCTGGTAAAGGCTGTACTGTCACGTATTCTGATTGGCTCTTCGATTATGATGCAAGAGTTGTTCTAACAATGCTTTTTATTGGCCAAACGGACTGAGTCCAGAGAGATGAACTTGTATATAGATTCGATTGCTCAAATTTGATCACTAAAACGATTTTAAATAACCTTAAAACACATTGTGTAGGTAGAGCAATAGATGAAGTGCATTACTGGGTAGTTTCGAATTGATCGGTACATAAATAACTTGTAAACAGTCCCTCTCAAATCCAAATCTGCTCTACATGTAGTTAGGGACAAACTATGGCATGTCTGTAACCGTGCTGTAACCATGCTGTATCGTATTTCTGTAATTTGATATTTGGATCAGCAGGACAAAAACAATGGGAAACCACTTCAATGTCACGGCATGCCGTACGGTACCGTGCTGTAGTTTGTTCCGCTCTATTTCAGTTACGTGACCGTGACGGTAATTTTTGTGATCTCTTTGTATTAAGAATAGCAAAAAAAACTTGCGCTTCCTCAAAATTCTAACACAACAATATCAGCTTAACGGAACGTTTATATCAAGTAAGTTAAGTTAACTTAAATTATTACATTTTAAGCCAAATTAACCACGTGGAAAACACCGTGTCGGCGTTTATCAGAAGATGATGAAACTAATTGTGTATTTTCATTACTCTCCAATACTTACCCGGGGTTTTTCCAAAGTTATTGGCAGGAATTTGAAGTTGAAGCTATCGGCTAGGATCACGCCTTGTAAAACCTCTTCTCCTTTCTCCCACGTCTCGCCACCTCCTTTCTTTCGTTTACTCATTGCTCCTTCAAAACAAACATGGCGCCCGAACTGATTCAAATTAAGAAAGACTCAATACTATTTCGGATATTCGAATGTGCTCCGGAAATTTACGAACTCGATCGACTGGGTTCCGACTTTCAAAGCAGAGCCGAATACAAGACCAGCGGTTATCCCCATTTTCGTTCTCTTAGACGTTCTTTGTTGTTGTTTTTCAAGATGGTAAGTTTCCTCCAAATAATCTTCTCAAAATCTCGGCAATCCTAATCTTTAACAGTAAGAATGAAGCATCTTCCTCTAGAGTCGTTCTTAAAATAGTTAAATCTATCGTCATTTTTGTTTTTATTTATTTCAGAGCTGATAAATTTGGCCTGTTGTTTACCTGTTTAATATTATGTTTTCCCTTCAGGAGGACATTTTGATCGAGTCCATGAACCGATATGCAAGCCCAATCAACCCGGCGGTCTTTCCTCATCTGACGATAGTCTTGCTGGCGATTGGAGTTTTCTTCATGGCATGGTTCTTTGTGTATCCTTTGATTTTAAGATTTTGCTATTAAGTTGGGAAGTCATTTACTCGCGCGCGCCTCTTGTAGTCTTGACTCTTGTGCTGACGTGTGATAATTTATTGATTGTTTTATTGGGTTTTAATGAAGACAAAACATAATATAATATACTTGTTCAAATCCAGGATATATGCACCACTGAAAGTATTACATTCTGTAGTTGCTCCAGCTCGTGACGTTAAAAAAAAAAAAAAAAAAGTTTGATAGATTAAAGTTTATATAATTCTACCCACCCACCCCTCTTAACATGCAAAAGTAGATATGCGTATGTTCCCTATGAAACAAAAAATATTGGCAAATACTACATCTCTAAGCCAGGACTAAAATGTTCGCAACATGGGCCTACACTGCACTCAAACACCTTGAGCCAAGCCGAGCAGAGATGCAATGAAACTGAAAACAATTTTATAAAAACCTGATAGCCCAGCTTTGGGGGAGTAAGGAAATGAGCACAAAGAAGTCTGCTGTTTTCACAGGCTAAGCTCTGGCTAGTTTTCATCTGGGTTTCTTCTGAGGCTCTATCCTTTCCATGACTAAGGGGATGCAGGTTGGCGCAGTGGTAAAATGCTCGCCCTCTCACCGCTACGGTCCCAGGTTTGATTCCTGGCTTGGGCACCGTATGTGAGTTAGGTTTGTTGATTCCTTATCTGCATTCAAGGGTTTTTCTCCGGGTTCTCCAGTTTTCCTCCCTCAGTAAAAATCAACCGTGAGTTGAGTGTAGTGTGTCCAAAATAGTTAATGTAGTGGGGAGAGAGTGAAGAGTAAAAGCAGGCCCCAACCAGTTTTAAGCTGTAATACTCAGCCTGCTATAACAAATAATATATATATATAATTATATACTAAGGAAGTGTGGAAGCAAGGCTCTTACAAGGCATAGGTTTTATGTTTCGTTTTTCAATTTTGTGAACCTAAATGACCAGCTGGTCATATACACAACACTTAGCGGTTTCATTAGGAGCTGGCTAGTGCCAGAGTGCCGGTGGCTACATGTCCTCCTACTGCTGCTTACTCTGTCTGTTACTGCTGATTAGGCTAATGAATTAAAGCAAATATAGACACCTATTTTCACTCACGGCAGCATACTCCAAAAGTTATTGAAAGCCCAGGCTGAAAACTGGTTTTTATACATGTATTTTAGCAGTCAAGAATACTGTGTTTCCAAAGTTACATCCAGGCATCCCTGTCCCGGCTTTACAACTGCCCAATTAACTCTATTAATTGACAGGAAAGATAAAAGAATCACACAGTCGTACCAAATTTTAGAATATCCAGTCTTGGTCATAGCCTTTCTTTTTTTATATACTCTAAAAATATTATTTTAGATTCTTATGGGAATAACAATTATTATGATATGGTTTCTATGGGGATGAAGAATCATACTATTATTCTAAAAGGAAGATATCATTATATATTTTTTTCAAAGAAGAATTATAATTATTTTAGAGAACATTTTGTGTTCTTACAAGCATTCTTAAAGTGCAACTAACCCCTTTTGCAATTTTTATACATATGAATCTTTCAAAGGTTTTGAGTACTTCTGCGAATAAATTTTTGGATTACAGAGAATACTCGATTCTTGATCTTACATCATTCAACTTTGCAATAATTTGAATAAATATTTAGCATTTACTCTAAAATAACTGTTTTCTTTACTAACAACTCACAGACTGTGTATATTCTCTATGTATCGATGTTGTTGTAATGGAAAGGCGCCATGGAGATTAATGCATTAATGAGGTGACGTAAGATCAAGAATCAACCCAGGCTTTTTCTTGCGCGGTCATGGGTCAGGAAAGGTCAAATGTTCACCATTTCAAACAAGCCTAGAACATAGAGTATTGTCTGTAAGCCAAAAATTTCTTCGCAGAAGTACTCAAAACCTTTCAAAGATTCATATGTATAAAAATTGCAAAAGGGGTTAGTTGCACTTTAACCCTTTCTGTTTCACCACCCTTTCTGTTTTCAGTTAAAAATGCCCTAAACCCCAGCGGTTTTGGCGAATTTTAATGAAAATCAGCATTCTAAACCTCATCTTTGACTAAGATATTTTTGAAGAGCTTCCTCTCTAAAAAGTCTTCAGAGTTTCACAGAAATGCTCCCAGAATTAGAATATTCTTCTTTGGAAGACATTTAAGCTTGATGTGGTGTTAAATTTCATCAGAAAAACGTGTAAACAAACTTCAAACTTGCATAACTCGAAAAAATTATATTCCATCATGTTTTTCCTTCGCAGAAATGAACCCCTAGATTTTACCCAACCAATAAACCCCCTATTGGTGGAAATGCCTTGATTTCAGTTTTCCAGCACATGGTGTTTTAGGCGCTTAACACCAGCACGTGATGGTGAGCTATGATTCTTCATCCCCAGAGCAGAGTTAGAAGAAAACGAAAATTGAAGCTTGGACAAATAACTCATTTCACTGAGAAGCCTACTTTAGTTCTTTGCCTATCAGTCAAGGTGTCAAACTGATCTACTAGCCAGACATGAAAATTCAATAGCTCCTGGCTTATTAGACACTAGTTTTGTTGCACCCTGCAGAGATGCCATATAATTAGCTTAATATTTATTCTTCTCAGAAGAAAATTATTACAAGTTTGGTAAAAAGAATCGGATCAATCATGGTTTCTGGGAAACCCGGCAGCCGGCGGAGTTTTAAAATGCAGTCTCCACCCCTTTCCCACAATTCACCGTAACCTGTAATGGTTAATCATTAATGAAACGATGCATACCCATGGCAGGGGTGGGTGGGTAGTTTCCAAGAAACCTGGATTGAGCCAAAGAATCTTACCAGTATTTTAGAGTGATGGCTTGATTACATGTACATGTAGTTCTGAATACTGGTACATTTATCTTATGTTAACCTTAACCACTTATTCAGCTATGAAGTAACATCAACAAAATATACAAGGGACATTTACAAGGAGCTTCTGGTTGCCCTCGTTGCCTCGCTGTTTATGGGTTTTGGAGTCTTGTTCCTCCTCCTTTGGGTTGGAATCTACGTATAACACTAGAACTGAAAATGAAATTGCATGTAGGATACGATGTTGGGATATTTGAGAGCAAAGGAAATGTGGTCTACATATTCTTGAAAAATCAAAAGAAGAACAAGATGCCTCTTATACAACCTTTGGTGTCCTGTACAGTGTACTAGAAATATATTAAATTAAGTTTTAAACATATCTGTGTTGAATTCTGTTGTTCAGACTGTAACTCTGGTGGAACCATTACGGCGCTGTTTAGTATGACTGCACAAAACAATACTAGGCTGTCATTAGAAGCCAGCTACTAAACAATTAGACCCGCAGCCCGAATGGGCTACGAGTCAATAGCCCATGAGGCGCAGTCGAATGGGCTATTTAACTCGTAGCCCACGAGGGCGAGAAGTCTAATTGTTTTAGTATAAACTAACTTGTCGGACAATAGAAAATAATATAAATAAATAAATTGAAGTTGATATATATTTTTTTATTTCGTGAAAATGCGTGCCGTTTTTCTCTACCATGGGCTATCACAAATAGACATATAGACTATAGTAGCGTAGCGCCGTAACCAATCAGAATGCAGGATTTGTAATAGTCCACTAGTTGGTTTATACTAATGATGATCTTATCACGAGCAGCTATGATGATGATTGCCAGGTACTTTAGTAATGTTAAAAGTGGCACTGTCAATCGAATTGAGCCTTCAAGTTTCTTTAAAGCAAAACGACAAAAATAACACTGAGATCGAAGAGAAATACCATGTGAATGTCCTGACATGCTTTTCGAACTTTTGGACGGACGATGGCAAAGATTAAAGTGGATTACAAAAGCTTATTTTGGTTGCAGTGAACCGATTTCAAGTTGCTCTAAATTTCTCTAAAAGCAGTATTTTTCATCCACTCGAATCTGTTAATCCATCAAAATTGTCTCAAATCTTCTTCAGTATACCTGGTAAGCATACTCTGCTAACCTGAGTAGTTATTTTTGTCTTTCATCATGAGAAAGTTTATCATTTGGAGGATGACGGTGGCTCTTTAAAGCCAGAGTTGTAGCAAATGCCACAACAAACAGACAACCGTATTGCTGGTTTTCACTAATCCCCAGAGATTCAAAGGGCATGGCCGTCATGTTGGTGCCCCAACAAAAGAAGCTAAGAGGAATCTATTGTTCAAGGGCACCAACATGGCGGCTATGACGTCAAGTGAAAGCCAGCATCAATCGGACAGAACGAATTCTCAGGCACTTATGTAAATACAGGCAGTTCAAGCTCAGTCATAGTTTGAAATCAGTGGTTTGCGTAAAAAGAATGCCTACTGCTTTACATGATGTTTGACGTGTCATAGTAGTAGTATAGTTCTAAAAATATTAACTGTATCACATAATCTGATATCCTCAGGCAATGACTTCCAAAGTTCAGCCACGTTATAGCAAATTCGTTTTTTGTCGAAGTTAGTCCGGGGTTGTGGCATAGATATTTTGGAACTCGCACCTCCCAGATAATATTTTAAGGCTGAGTTTCGTCTTTCAAACTTCTTAGTCAAGTATGCGGGAGCCAGACCGTGCAGGACTTTGTACATTAGGATAGCCTTTTGGGTAGCCTGCGTACAGCATCCCCTACTTGAGGGAGAACGGCGATTTCATCGTTTCCGTTTCTCCCCATGTAGGGTCTGCGACTCAGAGCCCAAAACCGTGTCCGTGACGTCACTTCCAAATTTCTGGTAATTAGCTATTTATGCATAACGAAGTCAAAACGAGATGGCGATTGAAATGAGATTTCGAAGTGTAAAGTCCGTCGCAGGGGAAATTCCTCTCAAATTTGAAATCCCATCTCTCACATGTGAACAGCTTAATGTTTTATCTAACTTTATTCGTGCATGGGAAAGATGTGTTCGTGAGCCTTCCAACAGGCTCAGGAAGGTCACTGATATTTTCAACTGGCGGCCCCTTCAAACCAACTCGCGGCCAGGTTCGGGCTTTTTGAAGAAAAATGCATTTGTCATTGAAATCACTCCGCTTGTTGCCCTCATGAAGGGATCAAGTGAGTGCTTACTTGGTCATGGATTTAAGGTGAATATTTGAGCAGGGATTTTAATTGTCTGAACAGAGATAAATAAATGTAATTTACAGTTTCGCTCGGTACGAACCACTATTATATTCTTGGCAGGGAGAGAGAAACATAGCAGAACTAAACAAATGCTTCATTACTTCGATCCCTGTTATACTCCTATGTAAAAACATTTTTTCCCCAACCTCCAAACAACATTGTTAATAAAGACCTCCGTGTAAATCCTTCATGAGGGCAACAAGCGGAGTGATTTCAATGACAAATGCATTTTTCTTCAAAAAGCCCGAACCTGGCCGCGAGTTGGTTTGAAGGGGCCGCCAGTTGAAAATATCAGTGACCTTCCTGAGTATGTTGGAAGGCTCACGAACACATCTTTCCCACGAATAAAGTTACATAAAGCATTAAGCTGTTCACATTGGAGAGATGGGATTCCAAATTTGAGAGAAATTTCCTCTGCGACAGACTTTACACTTCGAAATCTCATTTCAATCGCCATCTCGTTTTGACTTCGTTATGCATAAATAGCTAATTACCAGAAATTTGGAAGTGACGTCACGGACACGGTTTTGGGCTCTGAGTCGCAGACCCTACATGGGGAGAAACGGAAACGATGAAATCGCCGTTCTCCCTCAAGTAGGGGATGCTGTACGCAGGCTACCTTTTGGGTGGCTATCGAGCCTTTTCCAACTGAGAGTGCCCAAGAGATCATCGATATGAGGCTGGAATGGGAGATTTATCACTATGCGGGCTGCACTTGAGAACAGAAGATGCAAACAACTTGCAACTTTAATGTTAATTTAAAACATTAAACGGGACTTCACCAGACTATTTGCATAAACTATTTGCAAACACTGTACACTCCCATAGTTTAAGAAATTCAGCACATAATATTTTCATAAAACATCCACAGACTGAAGCTGGTAAACACAGCTTTCAGTATCAGGGGGCCGTTCTCTGGAAAAGCTTACCAGCTGCAGTCAAAAACCAGCCAGACCTGTACACTTTTAAGAGGTGGTTAGGTCAACTGAAAATAAATTTTATGATTATATTAATTAGCGATTAGAACATTTTAATATCTTAGTTTTAGCTTTTATATTTTTACTCATTATTTTAATTTTTCACTTTTTTACACGGCTCCCTAGGATAGCACTGATATAACATGAACAAGCCATTTGCTCACCACTTCAAGATTTTCAATAACTGAGTGTCATGTTCGGTTCCGGTGGTGGTGAGGATCGTGTCGTCAGCGTACATTCGAGTAGTTGCATTGGGTAAGCATTTAGGCAAATCGTTAATATCAATTAAAAACAATAGCGGTCCCAAGATAGAACGATAAGGGACGTCACAAGTTACCAACCTCGTTCCCAGGGCCCTTTCCCACCCTTAATTCCATACGATGAAAGCTTTTGTAGGAGTACTTCTTACTTCTTTTGAGCCAAAAATACAAAACGGACTGTAGCGCAAATTTCGTACGAGTGGGACAAACTACGACATGTCCATAGCCTTACCGTAAGCGTACTGTAACTTACTGTACCGCAACTCTGTAATCTGATTGGATCAGCAGAACAAAAACAATAGGGAAACCATTTCAATGTCACGGCGTGCCGTACAGTAACAGTGTTGTAGTCAGTACCGCTGTAGTTTGTCCCACTCGTACGAACCCTATAGCTACAGTAACTGATTTCATGAGTGGGCAAGTTACGGCAATGACGACGGCACGGTTACCGTACAGCATGCCGTGACATTGAAATGGTTTCCCTTATGGTTTTGTCTTTCTGATCCAATCAAATTACAGATTTATGGTACAGTAAGGTTACGGTAAGGCTACAGACATGCTGTCTTTTTGTCCCACTCATACGAAATCCACTTTATCACTATACTGTCACTGGTGATTGGCTAATACAGACAGAAATAGTGGGGAAACCATTTCAATGTTACGGCATGCCATGCGGTAGCCATGCGACATCCACTCTAGTTATTGTAAGGAGACATCATACACGCGTATGTATGTACATTGTACACGTATATAAAGCACCAGTCAATTTAAACCACGCACGACCCCCACCACCTATTCCCCCCCCCCCCCCTCTTACACACACGATTTTAGAATTCTATTAGGAAGTTTTAATGGTTGCATTTGCTGCCCAAATCTAATGTAATAAGACTAATTTAATCATTTGTTTGAATGCGCTTTAATTTTTGTACAAGTGGATTTTTACCTGGAAGAAGAACTACGATTTATTTGGCCTTATTCATCAATAAGAGCGTCTAATAGGAGCAAATGGTTCTTCAAATTATGACCGACAGTAATGATATACCAGTTTCGTTTATTTGGCTCAATGTAAGACTTAACCAGTGTAGTATGGTAGAAAGGTATAGAATATCATGATAGCGAGGTTCGTTTGGGCAGTTGGCGTCGCTCTGGTATCTGTTGTCTCCAGTCAGTTTCATTAACGGAAAGAGATTTGAAAGTGGTGCATGCTAATTCGTTTTGACTGATATTTCTCTGATTAGTACAATGATACACAAATAAAGTAAAAATGTTAACATTTCTGTCACAATATCTCTGTTACACCATAATGTCATCAGGGTTATCGGGATACGGTTTCTGATTGGTTGTCTCAAACTTTCTTGCCTTTCTCCATGCTTTGCATGACCTCCCATTGTTCTCGTTTGGAATGTCGAACACCTGTCGTTTGTCACAAAACCTAATACGCTGTTTATAGACAACAGTGGTCATGTCTATCTTCCCGTAAACTGCATCCCATCGGTCATTGATTATAGCAAGCATCTCAGCACCGTGTTTCCGTTTAATTTTTTTTGGTAACGCCACATCCTTTTCGTCATCGTCTTCCATCTTCATTTTCTTCATTTTCTTCATTGTCTCCCTTCCTGGCTCCTCAGGACCGTGTTTTCGTTTACCTGATCTAGGTAACAGCACAACCTTTTCCTCGTCGTCTTTATTTTCTTCCTTCTTGGTTGCTTCTTTATCTTCTGTTCCTTTTTGCAGTTCTTCCTTCTCTGTCTCCTCGCCTTGTTCTCCCCCTTCAGCCCCTTCAATGGCTTTTCCATCCATGGACTCCTCCTTCTCCTTACTTTTATCTTCCTCATCGCTCTTGAGGCATTCCTTTTCTTCTGTCGTCTTTATCCCGCAGTACATTTTCAAACGTTCCTCAAGACGCCCCTCTTCCTCCTCACTATCTTCACTGTCGTCGTCTTCGAATTCGTCATCTTCGCCACTCTTACTGAAGTCTTCATCCTTTACTTCAATGTATTCTTCCTCATTCTGGCTGTCAGTCGACTTTGAACGTTCATCATGGATAACACCTTCTTCATCGCCTCCATCATCTGCTTCCCTTCCTTCCTCGCAGTTTTCCTGCACGCTTATTATTTCTTCTTCTTTCTCGTCATTTATAGCACAGTCCGACAACTGATTTTCGCTTCCAGCTACAGAGCTGCTTGATTCCACCGGAACGCGCTCAGAAGGACATCTCTCGAAAAGAAACTCCTCCGGGATATTGATAACCACGTCCGCACTTGTCAGACTGTCCTTTTTCCTGACGCGCTGTTGATAATTTGTTCTCCAGGAACACGAGGAAGACGACTCCAAGACATTTGTCTCAACAGCCAGATTGTAATTGGCTTCGGTGCACGCCTCTTCATCGCTATTGCTCGTCGTTCTCTTCTTGCAGCACCCACAAAACGCTTTGATAGCCGCCACGACCAACAAAACTACAGCAACAAGGACCACTGCGGAAAGAGCCGCTACAAACTTATGAACTAAAGTCAGTTCCAATGTCATTTTGATTATTTTCGCAAACTCAATTAAGAACTCTGATTCTCGTAAAATCTTCCACCAACTGATTAGGTAATTGTATTATGCATTGGTTTGTACGTGCAGATTCATTATGACATCATGTTATTTTCCTGCGCGCAGCTATGATATGCGTCTTCGCCATATTGTTGCGCACGCATGGGATCACGGTAGTTATGCATTCTCGACCCCAGAGCCCTCTCCTGTTTTTCTAAGATTGAGCATAAGAAGGGTCTGGGGTCGAGGATGGGTAGTTATGATACTTGGCATTTTGAAGCGTTATCAGAGAGACGCTAGGCACCGCTCACTTGAGAAAATGGTGGCATTTTCTGTGTCAAATCGTCCCCAAAGGGCTGCCGAAACTCCTTCCTCGCCTTTGCGAGAAACGCCAGACTGTAAAATCCCAAGATTGAAGAGATTTTTCAAGGCAAAAGAAAGTACAATCAATGGCAGGAATCAATTTTATCGTGTCCCAAAAACTTTTACATGTCGGCATTTTTTGTTGTTGTCAGAAGCAAGTGATTGCAAACTGTTGAACCAGGAGCCCATTACCAGGAGTGTTGATCTCCCATACTTACTACTTACGGCCGTCGAGCGGAAGGCCGATACAATGCATATTTTCTCATAATGATGAGGTTCTCATTGTACGCAAAAACAAATATCTTCATAAATCGTTAGGAAGCATCGTTTGCCTCTCATTGTATTTTTTTCGCGTCAAACTGATTCTAAAAATAACCTGATCTGGGTACACGCTGGCTGAGAAAGACTCATCAAACCACTGAAATATTGGAAAAAATTGCTCCTAGATATGAACATGGTTCAACTCTTTATAATGTTGTCGACCAAAATGAAGAAGTTATCGTTAATCTCCAGAAGAGTGAACTGAAGAAAATGGACAAACATTCTTTGTGGTAGTGACTGCAGTCTGTTTAGCAGTAAGTGCAAAAACGCTTCTCAAAGGTTTGCTAGGTAGCTTTGAAAAGGAGGAAATAAATTCAGATGATGGTGATGATGAAACAAAAGATAGTGAAGAGTTGGAAGAGAATAATTGAAGTTAGGGGTGTTCACAAGTTGCCTGACATTTCTCAATAAGTTGCTCGAAATTTATCAAAAAAGTTGCTCAAAAGTTGTCAAAAAAACCAGAAAGTTGTTTTTTATTAAGAAAGTTGCTCTTTCCATCATTTGGTTTCAAGTAAAAATATGCTAATTGCCCTATGAATACAGACCCACGCTCCTTCTTCTGAGCTACAGTATATGGTGCAATCAGAATACCTCTTCTCGGATAAGGACGTAAAATCATAGGACTAGTGTCCCCAATTTGCTGCAAAGCTAAATCCATTGACACGTAAATAAAGTCACTTACTTACAGGTTTCAGTCGAGCGGTACTGTATTTATCTATCTTAATTATTTGACTGCGCGTAGACTTATGCTCATTATAGTGACTACGTTGTTAAAAAAATACTACTACTACTACTTAAAGATAAAACAAAACTCGACCTTTAAAAAACTTGTCAAAAATACATTTAACTCCACACCACTGCAACCAAATATTAGGATGAACAATGACTTCTCGTACCACTAATATGTTTATTTATGTTTCATGCATGCTTATTCATGATTACTTATCCAAGTGTTTACTTATTTTACACACCTAATAATTTATTAATCTAATTAAGTTATTAGTCAATTAGTTAGTCACGCAACTAGTTAGTCCGTTCAGTACCATTTTGATGTTGCGCGCGCAGCTAGAACAATGACAATCTGTTTTAATTAACAAAAGGCTGGTGAACCAGAACGAGTCTTAGCAGCTCGCGTCTATTGTTCTACTATCGTCAAAATGGCCTACTTAGATCTTTGTATTATCAGGCCATATCAGTTTTGAACGATGCAGAATCTCCAATACCGTGTTTAAATAAATGCTATTCAGCTATTATTATTATTATCCATATGTGCCCGGAGGTGGGGCATTTTCTTTGTCTCCACCGTGGTGAACTTTTTTTCTTTGTAATTTTACTTTTCAATATGTAAATCAAATGTCTGTTAACTTTAAAATTCTCCAAAACAAAAATTTAGTTGTGATTACGGCTTACTTGCTCCGGAGATTGGGGTGGAGTTTATTTTGAAATCCATCTAGTGACGTCACCTTGGTTTAGGCTTGCTGATTTGTACTCACAGGTGATCAGTATGTTTTGGAATGTGACGTCGTTTTGGCCACGCGATTTGAAGACCATGTTTCACAGCTTGTAAAATCATCAATTTTTTCTCCCGACTTTTCAAACTTTGGAAACAAAAACATATTTCGCTTCATATGCGGTCACACAGCGGTCAAACGTCTGCGCATGCGTCAAAAGTCTTGCAACAACAACGTATTCCAAAACAAATTCAAAGCGAGCCGGCGGCCGTCACTGTTCACACACCCGTTTTCAAACCTTTATAACTTTTTTGGTAAATTACGAAAAAGTTTGGTAAACTCACAGTTTGAAGTTTGTTCAATTTCCCGTCGACTGTGAAAATAACAAGCTTAACTTTCACGTATTTTCTTAACTTTTGGGGGTAGAAGTTCACTGTAATACGTTTTAAGGTAAATTTTGCGCGGGAATTCGCGCGCCGCCCACAAAGACTGACCATAATACGCACGCGCAGACGTTTGACCGCTGTGTGATATGCCGTGCGCAGCTAAAGTATGAGCCCGCGATTCTAAGTTGTCAATCGCCCTAGGCCACGTGCAAAATAATTTGCACCTGGTAGAATCAAGATGGAGGTTCTTCCTTCAAACTTGCATTATTACATAGATACGATCGCACACGCGCAAGGTATTTTATCCCTCCATAAACTACATCGAGTCTAAGCTTAAATTCAGATCTTAAACTTGACAGAACCTTGTGTTCTTTTCTCAGACGGAACGCTTGGAATTGGCTCATCCACTTTGACCGGTAGAACATGGAATGGTTCAATCTGGATTTTCAAAGAGCCGTCCAAAGCTCCGGATCCTCATTATTGCAGTGGAAGAGCTTCATCGGAATCAGGGATAACAGATTTACAGTGGTTAGATTCCAAAAGAATGATAGTCGCTTCGGATAGTGGAGCGATTGATATTTGGGCACAAAGTGGAAGTTTACCGGGTTTGGAAAATTTGGCGTCTTTTGATGAACACGACGATATCGCATCCTCTGTCAGTATTGATTGTGGAAAGGGAAAGATTGTCAGTGGTAGCTGGGATAAAAGGTGATAATTTACTGTCATTTATGGCTTCTATACTGCTTATACGAGTCCACAGAATTCGTATATTATTGTTGGCAATTATGTTGGGTCTTAGTAATAAATTATAAACCTGGCTGTACTACAAATATGAATCCACTGCATCAGTGCATGTATACTATATGATCAAAAACTTAGGAATTATGCACTTATCATCGGCTTACCCCGGGACACTCCGTGGGTTTTGTTTTCAGGGCCAAAAAAAGTCAATCAAAGCCCCAGGGCCAGGGTACTTGGCATAATTTCGTGACAAATCCCCCTCCCCCAGGGGCATATTAGCCAACATACCGTCAACAATATCTTTGCATATAAAACAGACAAAAGTGTCCATTTTTCGGGCTCGACTGGTGCTGATCTTGACACATGTCATGGTACCAAATAAAGCACCTTGTTTGTTGCACTTTATCATAAACACGTTTAAAATACATGTATCTGCACGCACTGTGAAAGTTTGGACACTGCTTACCTGTATCAAACCAATCCCGCGAGATGTCCCCAGGGGTTAATACTATGACCCAATAGATGTACAATTCCCCCTTCCCGTGGAGAATCAAAAATGTCCAAAGTCGACTAATCCCTTCCTAACCCTGTGGGTGTCCCAGGGGTCGACCCCTGGGGAAGCCGATGATAAGTGCATTATATTAGTTAACCCTTTCACTACTAGAGCGGCCAATATGAAGCATGTACCTGGGAAAAAATATTGCATCAAACCTAGACATGCTGGAAATACGATGTTGCAATATTATTTCAAGGGATGAATAACTTCAAAGTCAGAGCTATAACAGGGATCGCTCGACTCTCCCACTTTGGAGAAAAATGCATTTGTTTTGGAGATTGTTCTTCGATTTTTGCGAATTTTGAGGAGCTGAAAATCAGCTCAAAAAAACCTTCCCATTCGCACTTGAAATCGAAAGCAAACACAAAATAACCACTCAGTCGTTGCAGTACCTTGTTTAATCTTTCCAACTAGCAGGTTTGTTAATTTGCACAAAATACACCTAGCGGCTGTGAAGCGTGCTATTCTTAATGCTGCACTTCTCTCCGCCATGTTTTCCTGCTCCCACCTCCAATTGCATGCTGGGTAATCAACAAAAAAATCACAAGGGGACCCCCCCTCTGGGACTCCTGTAGGTTTTTTTTTATAAGTCTTTTACCCCTACAACCGAGAGCGGTGATTTGGACTCAAGCCATTGCTTTAAAGTGACAAAAACACATCCTAATAGGTTGAGCAGGGGGAAAAGACAACCAACTGCAGGATTTCAAGGATTTCAGTGAATAATTATTTCATGTGTCTCAAAGCAGAAACGCAACAGAAAAATCCTGTTAAACCCCTCACAAGGCCTACTAAAAGCAAACCAAGTACTTTTCAGCCGTCATCAGGCTTAATGATGTCCTCAAGCTCTCTGACAGTGGCTTATTTGTCCAAAATTAGAGCACATTTCATTGGAAAACCTACAGAAGAAACCATACTCACCGCCGCGAGTCCATAGAATTCTGCCGAATGGCATCATGGGGAAAGTTTGAGCCCTTGGTTTAAAAAGTCAGCAGTATTTAACTAGCCCGGGCTAGCCAAACTGGAACTGGGGGGGGGGGGGGGGGGGGGGGGGGAGGGTTGAGTTAGCACTCTGCATTTCACCAATTGAGCCCAAACTCGTCCAGGAGTGAAAGGGTTAATGTGCAAGTTCAATTTATAATAACGATTAATAGTGTGAGTGATGTTTGAACATTCTAACAAAATAACACAGGACAAGTGTTATTTGTGGAATTTTCAAACATCATGCGTATGAGTACTAATAATATTAATCATTAATTGAACATTGCACACAAATGATTTATACCGGTATATAATGAAAAGGAGAAATGAATTAACTGGTTTTTGCAGGCTATCAGAATTGAGTATTCTAATGTATAGTATATTATTATACAGTTTATAGTTAACTCATAAAATTAAACTAGGCATCTAATCTTCATGTGAGAAATACAATATGAGGCAGCTTATGTTATTCACATGATTTGATGTAATAATAGGTTTAAAACTGATCTACTAAAAATATCTACATGTATAGTAGAGTTCATGCAAGGTTTTTGAAAATGTTTAAAAAAATTGATCCATGGCTATAATGTATATTTTTTATAACATTTCAATATATGTACCGTAATTAATTCCCTTTTTATTAATTGCAGTATAAAATTATGGGATCTAAATAGTGAGCAGTGTGTCCACACATACAAAGGTAGGGAGCAACATTAGAGTTCCAAATTATAGGGTCATTAAAAATGTATGTTTTGTGTCATACATAGAGGTTATTAATACACTAGGTACAATCAAAGTAAACCCCACCCCCCCAACTAGCCTGTCTAATAGGGCAATTGTTGATAGCAATTAAAAGGCAGGAAAAAAAACAATCCTTGCACTTCATCAATCAGAAGCTCAGCTTAAGGAGTAGTACAAGAAAAATGACACAGAAAAATGTGAAAGTTTGCCACTATACATGTACATGTATAAGATGAACAGTAGGTTATGATGCAATGTTATTTCTTACCTAGCAGAACACAAGGATTCCATCTTGGAGGATTTCCAATTCGTTACTCCCCAGACTTCCTCGGTGAATGATCGAATCCCCACATCTTTGCCCCACTTCAACTATTAATGTGTCAAATACTTGGCTTATCTCCATCCCCAGGGGCATTCCAACTTTATAAATGTGATTGTTCCAGGTACAGTTGAAAGGGGGGGTGGTTAATACTTTGACTCACAAAAACACACAGCTGTATTAATTAGTTGATTTGCCAACTAATAAGTTTTTATATAATATAAATATGCAAAAAACTGCATTTTGCAGCCCTGATATGCATTTATGCCCTGATTTGTTGAAGTGGCTCAGTATTCTAAAGTTGTGCAGATGAGACAAATCGTATATGTGAGGCGTAATGAGGTATAAAGACATGCATGAGCTGAAAATCAAATCAAATCTATGTAAGTACTAAATGAGAAAATGAATGGAAATGTTTCATTTGCATGAAGTAAATGTATATAATTATACTGGTATATAGGATTCAACAATACTTTTTATTGCTATATTTGTTTGGCAGGCCATGGTGACAGCATTTTAGGAGTTGACTGCAGTAGAACAGAAAAGGACTTATTCCTGTCAGCCTCAAAGGTGTGGTGTTTCACTTTATATTATGCCAATTGGCTCTTCTAACATTTATGCTAATTCACACAGTCTAAGTGAGGCTAATTATAAGCATGGATCGAATTCCAAGCTGGCGGCCTTCTTGGTCAACAAGATATCTTAAGACTTGTCTAATTTTTTCATTTTGATCATGTTATCTTTCTTGTTTGGTGTTCATTTTTTTAATCATTAACTTTTCCACACTCAGTCCCCTACTCAAATTGATTCATGTGACTTTTGTATTTTCTTTATGTAGGATGGCAGTGTAGTATTATGGGATACAAGGAAGTCAAGTCCAGCAAAGCACCTGGCTGGTAAGTGTGCAGGGAGGGGAAGACGGGGCTTTGCAATGCCATTTCTTTTGTTGAATAAATAGTGAATGGCCGTTGAATATAATTTTGAGGGGTGGGATCAGGGGGACTTGTGTTAGCCTGTGTACATAAGTCCACCTCCCAACAAAACTTGGGAAGGGATGTCTGTACTACGCTAGCGTTAATCATGTTCCGGCATAATTTTAGATAAACTGTATCTTGGTTTCCATTGGCCGAGAAAAACAAGACAGTAAACATGCATTGTAGAATTCAGATTGTTCATTTCCTATTGAGACATTATAAGAAGAAGCTACAAAGTGGAAAATAAAATAAATTCCCGAGGGTAAAAATGCAAGCTTTCTTTGGGATAAATTAGCCTAAGGTTAGAATTATAATTGAATGGTAATTTCAAGGTAATACTGTGCAGTTAACGAAAAATAACAAGAAGACAAAGCTGGAGTTTTTAAGCCAAAACCATATCCATCTTGAATCTATATAAACCTTTACTTTGCCAGCACTGACTGAAGGTGGATTCAATGTTCCTAGTCACTTCCTACATATGGTATATGGAGATTTAATTGTGACTGGGAAGTCTTATCTAGAGATAAAAGTTCCTTGTACACACTACATGATTGTATATTTTTCAAGTCCTGAAACAAGATTTTTGTCTGAAACTTGAATCAAAACGTGTCCAAAACCAACATATCTCTTAGCCAATCAGCGTTCTTTCCACAAATCCTTGTAAAGATCCACATGACCTGGGATGTGATTAATGCCTGTACTGTGTAGCACAGATGTCCATTCCCAAGTTTTGAGGGGAGCTAGATGGACAGCTGTACACAGGCTAGACTCGTGTCAATTAAATTAACATAATATTATGTATCGCATATTTTATAGTTATCTTAACCCTTTCGCTCCTGAGCCGGCCGTAACCGGCCAATATGAAGCATGTACCTGGAGAAAATTATTGCATCAAACCTAGATACGCTGGAAATACGATGTTGCAATATTATTTCAAGGGATGAATGACTTCAAAGCCACAGCTATAACTGGGATCGCTTGACTCTCCCACTTTGGAGAACAACTCATTTGTTTTGGTGATCGTTTTTCGTTTCTCCGATTTTCACCAATTTTGAGGAGCTGAAAATTGCCCTCCAAAATCCTTCCCATTCGCCCTTCAAAATCCTTCCCATTCGCCCTTGAAATCAAAAGCAAACACAAAATCAGCACTCAGTCGTTACAGTACCTTCTTTAATCTTTCCAACCACCAGGTTTGTTTGCACAAAACACACATTGCGACTGTGAAGCATGCTATTCTTAATGCTGCACTTCTCTCCACCATGTTTTTCCTGCTCCCACCTCCAATTGCATGCTGGGTAATCAACAAAAAAAATCACAAGAGGACCCCCCCTCTGGGACTCCTATAACCAAGAGCAGTGATTTGGACTCAAGCCGTTGCTTTAAAGTGACAAAAACACATCCTAATAGGTTGAGCAGGGGGAAAAGACAACCAACTGCAGAATTTCAAGGGTTTCAGTGAAGAATTATTTCATGTGTCCCAAAGCAGAAACAAAAAAGAAAAACCCTATGAAACCCCTCACAAGGCCTACTAAAAGCAAACCAAGTACTTTTCAGCCGTTATCAGACTTAATGATGTCCTCTAGCTCTCTTGCATTGGCTTATTTGTCCAAAATTAGAGCACGTTTCACTGGAAAACCTACAGAAGAAACCATACTCACTGCCGCCGAGTCTGTAGAATTCTGCCGAATGGCATCATGGGGAAAGTTTGAGCCCTTGGTTTAAAAAGTCAGCAGTATTTAACTAGCCCGGGCTAGCCAAACTGGAACTGAGGGGGGAGGGTTGAGTTAGCACTCTGCATTTCACCCATTGAGCCCAAACACGTCCGGGAGTGAAAGGGTTAAGTAAGTTAAATTGATTATTCTCAGCTTTTTTGCCCAACTTTATCTTGGGAAACATTGAGATCTTGGAAAACAAAACTCAGTTTCCCTCAGGAACAGTCATTTTTTATTAAGACTGTTAGGGTTAATTATTATATGTGTTATTTCCTTCCCAGATCCAACACAATATCACAGTGTTCCTTGCTGCCTAGACTGGAGTCCATTGGATTCAAGCATTTTTGCTACAGGTACATGATTGTACAACAGTTACATTATAAATTATAAAATCCTCTTTCATATCAGTATGGCCTTGTTTTGTTAGTATTGCTATAGACTGCAAACAGAGTTTCCTTATAGTCTGTGTCCATAAGAAATTCTGAAAAATGATATTTTGGCCAAGCAAAGATTGGGCTGGGTGCGAGTTGTCACATGCTGGCCCTGCAGCGTACCATGATAATAATTATTCGATTTAGCACCTGAAGTTCTGTATTCTAGGGGGCACTTATTGGAGAGGGGCACGCACAGTTATTGGAGACTGTTTATTTCTTTTTCTAGTTAGAAGTGCATGAGAATGCATACAAGAAGAATGCTGCAGAGAAGCCTTGACCTCAATATCACTTTCCCTAAAAACAACTTTATAAACAAGACTGGTTTCTATTTGGCATGGGAAATATGGTGCTTAATGGAATATAATGGGGGCACAAATTGGAATAGGGGTGCTTATTAACAAAAAACACTTGCTACCCAGGGCGCTTATTAGATAAGGGCCGGGTGCTTTTTTATTGCAGGGCGCTTAAAGTGAAATAAAATTATTATGGTACTTGCTTTGCTTGTTGGCTCGTCAGTTGCTATTTGCTGCGATCATCCTTTCTTTCCCCTCCCTCCCTTCCCGTCATCTGCTCCTGTGTGTGTAAGCCAGTGTTTTGTGTTACACACCAAGCTCTCACTGCCCAAAGTTCAGCCCAACACTCGAACTACAAACTCAAGTTATTTACCACTCTTGCTTGCTGGGATACTCTAGAATCCCAGTAGTCACCCCCAGGCCATGTATATAATCCCCCCTGTAGATAGTTCTCCCTTCTGCACCAGCTCGATCTAGACTGATCATTATAATAATTATCTTAAACTACATGTATAGCTAGGTTAGACTCACTTTTCAGATAAGGACATAATAATCATTATAGTCCCCTAAACTGAGATAATATAATGTTGTTAGCTAGCTTCAAGTTTATCAGTTTGCAGTCACAAGTTTCTACTGGTAATGTTAAATACATGTAACTTAGGTCACTTTACCCTATTTTTCTGAATATTTATTACATTTGCGATTTTGTTGTCCATCAGGATTTGAAGATGGCACTATCCATTTATACTCAATCAAGGAGACAAAGATAATATTTAGCTATTCACCACACTCCAGGCCTGTCAACAGAGTGGCCTTTTCTCCACGCAGGTAAGTAGAAGTTACCAGTATGGTATATAGCATCCAGTAATTAAACCATACATATGCCAGCTGAATGGAGATCTAGGCATGCAGAGCATGAATAAAAAAAAAGGACTGGGCCATTGCACGGCTGCTGAGTTGGCAAACTAATAAAGAACTGAATAAATATGAGCCTTTTCCGCAATACATTTGTATCTCGACAATCAATTCAATCTAATAAACAATGGCAGCAAAATGACCTAGCTTTCATGCAGTTATATGAAGTGATAATTAAAAGCCCATAGTAAGGGCTGCATGCATGCCCATTGAGATACATTTTGTAGCTCTATGCGCTCTAATTGGTCAGGGCAAAATTGTTCATAATTTTGTTCAGCTGGCAATATTAATTATTTATTTATTTTTGATTACCGTACATGTACTTAATGTTTGTATGTGGATCTCTATACACTAATAACAAGAAATATTAAAAGTCTAGAATAACTTTTTTGTTTTTTGTTTTTCAGTCCAGAATGGCTTGCATCTGTGTCAGATGATACACTAGTTCATGTACAGGATGTACTTAACAACAGCACAGTGTAAGAATGAGTCCTTGCCGGATAATTATTGTATAAAACATTGGTGTTCATTACTGCAGACTCAGATCAGGCTGAGCATTTAAAAGTGTCAGATTTTGCAACAGTTGATCACTCATTTCTAGGCACAATTTGACAAAAATAATGATGTTGCCAACGAAAAAGTAGAAGTTCTCAGTTTCCCGTCCCTTGTTCTCTTTCTTTCAATCTGTCTTTAATCGAGATTATCAAACTCATTAATAATAAATAAATTCATGAAGCAAAAACAAAGGAAATCACTGACCGATAAGTGATCTTTAAATCTGATACAGATTTCATCCTGATTTATTGATTTTCTCGGCCAAAATAAGTCATAATAAGTGCGATAAAGAATTTGTGTCCGATCTTTATGGGATTTACAAACTCTCGCTTTCAGCTCGAGTTTGTAAATTGTATAAAGATTGTCTGCTCATTCTTTATCTATTACTTAAAGTGCATATAAGCCCTGGCTAATTATATTTCTTACGAAGAGACTAGAGGCCATAGACAAAGTATTCCGGAATAAAAAGTTGATTTGATTTATTTATCATGGTGTATTGGCCGTTCAAAGTTGCCCAAAAACGTGTATTGAGTTGCCTGTGGACGAAAATCAAGCGCGCTCAGAGCGCTTTACAAAATTGTCACTGGGTCTAGTTTGACGTCATCAACAGAACACGCTCGATGCGCTATTGCATGAAAGGCCTTGCCGAATAAAGCTCTTCTAAACGTTTAGCGCGATATTATCATCTTTCTCAATTATCTATTCAATTATTTTGCAAATAAGCCAACGTTTTAAAGCCGCGAAGAGATGAGTTCTGTTGATGATGTCACGTTTTATTCTCGTCCCAGTCTCAGAAGTTGCGCGGAAATTTGGAAGTTTAGTCGCTAAAAAAAATAGAAAACATTTTTATTTAGAAATTTCGGAATTTTGTCTCTACCTTTTAAGGTCTAAGCTTTAAAAAAAAAAGCATAATTAATGCCCTTTAAAGTGCTGGTAGTTAGAATACTTGTACTGACTGTGGCCAACTAATTTCATTGTTTTAATGGGGAGAGGGTAGTAAGATATTGAGGGTTTGACCTCAAATCATGTTTTGCTTCCACCAACAGATGACAAATTGATCAGGTTGGCAATATGTCAATTTCAACTGTGACCAATCAAACATTGCTACACACAAAATGTCTTGTGTCTAATTAAGCACTCTTAATCCACAGTATATGGTGTTATCATCAAAGTTAATGATTAATTGTTATAAAAAGGTGTTTATTAGAATTATATTAACATTTTTTTTTTTTTTTTTTTCCAGATTACGAAGTGACTCTCACACAGACTTTGTTCGTGGCCTATCATGGAGTCCTCTTGATGATTCACTACTAACAAGCGGCTGGGACAGGGCCATTATAACCCACATGTGCGGTATCAAGCAGTCATCAGACCTTGCAGTTGAAGCCAGCAAATCACAAGCTACATCAATAATATCACTTGATACCGATGGGCAGCTGCAGATTCATATGAATGGAGATCTGGATGACGATGAGGAGGAGACTATGGATGTAGAGCAAGTGAATGAGCAGAAACTTGCCGAGTCAAAAATGGAAAATGGTGCAAACCAAGAACAAAGTTGATGCCACTGAACAAAAATCTTGCACTATACTACAGCACAACACTTTTGGATTTATTTGCATTATGATAATTATTGCACATCCATGCATTACGCTCATTGCATACACTGTATTGGCATTGTCAGAACACTTTCCATGATGTTATAAAGCATTTTGTAACATTTTGTACTGTAACTGGCCAATGGGGCCACTTAGACAGATTGTAGAACAAAAACAAAGCATTCAAACTTATGGTTATTTGAGCCAATCAGTGTCCAGTACAAGATAATGACATTTCTACTTGCTTAACAGTGTATATG
Source organism: Actinernus sp. WN-2022 (assembly GCA_030867875.1). Taxonomy (NCBI): domain Eukaryota; kingdom Metazoa; phylum Cnidaria; class Anthozoa; order Actiniaria; family Actinernidae; genus Actinernus; species Actinernus sp. WN-2022. Next base: position 101,491,387 of record JAOWCC010000577.1, on the reverse strand, counting down.
AATTACAAATTAAGTTGATCTCATTTGAAAGCCCTTTTGAAATGAATAAGGATGTCATTTTCCGTTTGTCAATATCTCATCTTGTTTTAGAGATATTCATGTTTTTTTGCAATATATATACAAATAATAATTGATCATTCTACATAATTATATGACACTCAGTTGATTTGAAAAATCCTTGAGACAAATCACAAAATGAATACCAGTACATGTATCTCTTGGGATAATTGCACATGTATGGAAAATAAGGAAAACACACATCATCATGCAGGTTATGCTGTTGCCATAGTAACACTCAAGGCAGTTCAAATCAACTGACGCTGTAATCATGTCCTTTGCATTTGTGCAAAAAAACTGAATAAATTATCTCTGCAATGAGATGAGTTATTGACATATGGAAAATGCCATCCTTAATCAATTCGAAAGGGCTTTCAAAATGAGATCAACTTAATTTTAAATTCATATATTATTAATAGTTACACTGCTTAATGATCTGGTAAAAGACACATTTTGTGTACTACAATGTAGTTCTGAAGTCGAATTCTTTAGGATGAAGAAAATCACATGGATATGCTAGGATTGTAATACTTTATTTTCGTTTTGCAATGTTCTCTTTGTCTTATCTGGAAGTGGCCCTGGTTACAGTAGTCACACTAAGTGGTGTGTTGTTGGGTAATGTGTATACATTTGTTCATCTGATGCTTATAATTATATACATGTATACCAAAGGTACTGCAGTCAGACTGATCAATGTTTTAAACAAAGAGCAAACTATAAATTTAAAATGCCTTTGTGAACGTCAAAGCTATGCAACAAGTCATGTGATGTTCCACTTGGGTGATGACAAAATTCAAGTCAAACACTTGAATGTTTAATGTCAAAAATGCACTAAAGGGTTTGTAAACCCCACCTCGTCACCATGCAAATGTGGTGTTTAGGACCCTGACTTCTTACAACATTAAATTCTATTCACTCGTAATGGCACTGAGACTTCCTATCCCATGATGCAGTGCGTACAGCACACCAAACAGTTAAATGTTTAATGTCAAAAATGCACTAAAGCGTTTATAAATGGTTCTAAGACAGGCATAATACCATCACTTCAGCAACTACATTTAGCTTCTACCTGTTTTCTTTTCATTGGCTGTTTATTTTATTTTAGTCTCAGCAAGTTAGCATTATTTTAACAGCTGGAGAGGACAGATAACTTAATTGCTTTTCTCTTTTGAATTTAATTTCAAATTCAGAATTTCAAAGGGTGAGAAAAGGAGCGTAAAGTTATGTTCAAATTACATGTACCTCTCCAGCTGTATGCAAGTTAACCAAAGTTGTGTGTGCATTTCCTGCACTGAGCTAGTACACACTTGTATATATCTGCCTCGTTGCCAGGTGTTTTATATGGCTTGCATTTACTTTGATGGAGCTCATCATAGGAAGTTGATGTAATTGTTTTATATTCTGTTTTGTTGAAGTACAGTATGTGAATGGAAGATCAGAAGGACTACAGGAAAAAAATGAAATTCAGGAGGAAAGCGAGTGCCACTGTGATCAATTGCACTTTTTCAGCTAACGCTGTGTTGGTTCTCCTGGCCTCTGTTTTGTTTGTTGTATATTTTACTTTATTCTAATTTGTATCTTCCATTATGGGCAAAGTAAATAAATAGAAAATGAAATACCAGTAAGTACCTACCAATTCAAATCTTAAACAAGGACCCACACTATAAAATACCAGGCATGCTCACACCTTGTCAATCAGCCTTTGTGAAGTGAATCTCTATTCAAATACAACATGTGATGCTTTGTCTGAGTGATCCCTGGCATTTGTAGCCTGCTATGCGGACGTATTTTTTCACTCATAAATTCGAAGAAAAAAGTAATGCACACCTCATTGTATTACTGGGATCAATCAGATTTTACCTTCCATATCCTGGAAAGTGATGTAATGTTACATTTAAAAGGAATTCAGACAATCCATTGCCATCAACCAATCATAGGAGAGTGTTCACTGGCACGCCAATAGAGTACCGAAGTGTGACGTCACAAATTTGCAAAATTTAGATGTAGAATGTTTGGACCACTGATTCAGAAAGAGCAATATAAAAGAACATTACATACCAAAAATGAGGTGTATACGATGAAAAGCAGCTGAGATATGGGCATTGGAATATATACTTTTCTTTAACAAATCACTGTATTTTTGTACTGGCTCATAAACTTAGGAACCAGGACAAAAATACATAGTTTTGTTAAAGAATATTATATATTCCAATGCCCATATCTCGGCCGCTTTTCATCTTATTCACCTCATTTTTGCTATGTAATGTTCTTTTATCGTGTTCTTTCTGCAACTGTGGTCAAATGTTGTTAAAGGGAAAATTTATTATTTATGACGTCATCACTTCGGTACTCTATTCACTAAAATTCTGACAATGGCTTTGATTGGGCAGAAAAATAAAACAAACGTGCTGACATCATGCTTGCATATTGGAAACTAATTAAGCGCTCGGGTAAGCAGACTACTTTTTCTTCGAATTTATGAGAGTGAAAAAATACGTCTGCATAGCAGGCTATGGCATTTGTTATCACATGAAATTGCAATTGAACAGTAGACCTGTTTCGCATTCAAGAATTACCATTGGACGTGATAACTACAGATGCATTTACTCAATGTTAGTCTCATTCCGATGTAAAATATTCACAAATACCAGCGAGAAGTTCAAACTACAACTTACAATACACATGATAGGTCGAATTGTGAATAACCCATCTTACCAAATAGTATTTATGGATATTAACATCAGAATGAGACTAACGTTGAGTAAATGCGTCTGTTAGTAGTCATTGCATCCAGTGGTAATTCTTGAATGCGAAACTGGACTATCGAATGTTTAATGTCAAAAATTACACTAGGGTTTTTCAACAGTTCTAAAACATTGACAGGTATCACCATACCAGTACTTTCCAAAGCTGAAGAAAACTGTCAGGAAAAGTGTAATCTGATCACAGTAGAACTTTAAAGTGCATACAAGCCCATTTTGTATCATTAATATCAATTCTACATCAAGTGAATAGTAAAATATTTCTTGATTTGAGTGTTGCCTCTGAGTTATCAAAGTTTTTTTTTTTGAATTGCTAATGATGTGACATCAAACAGGAAATTGTTTATTATACAAAGATGTGCTGGTGGTAGAGATAAATCACCTATTATAAGTTTAGCTTGGTGGTTAAGCTCCGGTCTGTTGTGTGGGAGGTTGCAGGTTAAAACCCAAGCTGGACCAACACTCAGGGTCTTAAAATAACCGAGTAGAAGGTGCTGCCTTTGTTATCGAACTGCAAATGGTTAGTCCTTCACATCCTCTCGGATAAGGACAATAAATTATATGCCCTAAGAGACCTCCACCGAGGGGTTGTAAGCCTGTTGAGGTTCTCTGTCCACCTTCGAGTGGTAAAACAGAATAAATCAAATCAAGTTATATTTTAGTATTTTGAAGCTCATGTCGATGATTTTACCATTTTTTTTGCCTAATTAATCATAAAAAATTATAGTTTCACTCACAATATTATTCAAGAAGAAATGACAGAACATTCTCTGGTGAAGGCATATCACATCATTAGCATATTCGAAATATAAAGTAACCTTTATATCTCAGATGCAACACTCTAATCAATAAATATTTTACTATTCAGCTATATTTACTATACATGTATCTATATCTCGATTTTAATGATAAAACAAATTTGGGCTCGTCTGCACTTTAAGTCTATCTGGATACAAAGTAGCTTTGTTACAGGTGACCTGGCAGCAATCCTGGTACATCTGTAAATATTACCAGTAGCAGAAGTTTAGCTTCTGAGAGTTGCAGTCTGACTTGCAAACTCGTCCATTTTGCCTGGGCTCTAAGTGCATGGTAGCCTCATTGTTTTCAAATACTTTTTAAAACACTTGTTAAAGTTGTGAAGGAAATTTAGATTTGATACTGCTTGCTTCTGCTCTAGAAAATAGAGCATCTTTCATTTTTTTGTTTTCAGGCCATGAACTGACTTATTTTCCCCCTAAACATTTGATCAAAATAGATTACAATTTAAATGTGGAGGGTTGTTACCAGAGGATCAAATAGGAAGTAGAGGCAGGGAGCCCAATAATTTCCCAATTTTATTCTGATTTTGCCTGAAAAATCCTGGTGAAAACCTGTGTAACATTAACTGAATTTAAAAATAAAATATACTGTGAAGTGAACATTGTTTACCATATTTTCTTCAATAATCGGCCCGCTCAAATAATCTCCCCTTTTGGTTCCAAAAATAAGAAATGACCACCTTGCTCGAATAATTGCCCCCTCCCCTTCTTTGATGATATTTTGCTACATATGCTACTGTTTGTCAGAGACACTTGGTACACCAGTGACATTTCTAAAGTTTCAGTTAAAGGGAACCTTGGCTGAAAAACGATGTTTGTTCTCAAGTGTTTGTTATGGATGCCTAAGTCTGTTTCTGTGTTTGTCTCCAGTAAATTGTACACTAGATGTCATTTATGCAACAATTTTCCTGTCGATAAAACTCATTTGAATTTCCTGTGCGCCGCCATCTTCGTGACGTCATAAAATCCAAGATGGCGGCACGCAGGAAATTCAAATGAGTTTTATCGACAGGAAAATTGTTGCATAAATGACATCTAGTGTACAATTTACTGGAGACAAACACAGAAACAGACTTAGGCATCCATAATAAACACTTGAGCAAACATTGTTTTTCAGCCGAGGTTCCCTTTAATGGATATCCAGCTAGTCCGGGAACTTTGAAATAATCACCTCGCTTGAATATGCTGCCTAATGTGGGGAATTTGTTGTCATATTCTCCTTAGCTTGTTAATGAAATTTAGTTCTGATTTAGACAATATTTGGTAAAATCACCAATATAAGCTTCAAAATTAATATAACAGCTGTTTATAATAAAATGACACTAGTTATTTCATTGAATATGTTCTAATAAAATCTTGACAAAATGATTTGTTCGTGAATAGCACTTTATTTCAAACATTCATGTCACCATACATGAAGCAATTAAGACTTGTGAGTGCCGTCACTAGCAGGGAAGGGACATCCCCCCCCCCCTCTGGCCCCAGAAAATTTTGAATATAGGTTCTTTAAAGTGCTAATGAAGTGAAAAAATTGATTTCTTTTATTAAATTTTAGTCTTACCTTAGTCCATTTTGTGCATTTAAAAATTAATTTGGAGAGTGAACATAATTTTTTTCAATGTTGAAGTCGGACATTGTTGCACACAGCCCTTCATGTGACAATGTTTATGCCCTAAAAGATAATTATGCTAATTATATGCATGACAAGTGATTTGTACATCTATATTCGTCTTCGTAAATAATACAAAATACAGTTTTACGGGTCTAATTAATTATCATTCTAAATATGTCTTACTCAAGGGGCCTTGCCATCTGTCATTTTTTTTCTCAAACAAGCCCTAATTGCCATCCGCCATATTTTTACTTTTGTGAATATAAAAGTGCAAACTACTTGACGTTATGCATGTGATTACCATAATTATCTTTAACAGCATATAAATTGTCACATAATTTTGACAATTATTATGCCTGTCAGACTTAAACAAAAAAATTTTGCACACCAGATTTATTTTCAATTGCACAAAATGACTAAGGGAAGACTAACATTTTAATCAAATCAATTTTTTCACTTCATAGACACTTTAAAATGACATGATTAAAAATTTGCCTCATCTGCCTCTGTACATATCAATACATCCCCTCCCCCCTCAAATTGGTACATGTGTGAGGGAAACTAGATTTTAAAATCCAGTGCTTCGTGTTAGTGGACAATGGAGACCAGATGAATCAATGCTGAATCTTTGAGCATGGCTTCATCTAGAAGATGGTTAATAATTATATACTTTTAATGTTACTAGGTTCCCTCATATTTGTGAATTGTGTTTATTCACTTGACTGTTAACTAAGTATATAATACATGAAGAGTTAAAAAAGAATCATGAAGAAATGTTAAGGTGTGGAGGGTCGAGGTTGATGCTATTAATCCTGAGGACTGTAATGTCTTGTCTGTGACCTGAAAAAGTGTGTCATAAGGTCTTGGTATTAATAGTTATTAAGAGTGACTATTTAAAACATAAGTGTTACTATTTATTTTATTACTTATTTATTTCAAGATTCGATCAGCAAAAGGTAGGAGAGAAAACATATGGCACAAAGTCCACTACAAGGCTTTCACGCCCAGCCAACCCTTGGTAATACGAACTAGGTAAACCCAACCCCATACAGCACTGATAACAAATTAATACAAAGTTAAATATAATTTTATACTAAATAATATAAATTAGACTTAATTTCTATAAGATTACGTTGAAGCTACAGTATACCAAAAAAGAACAATGGTATCTTAGGGAAAAGTAATACTTATCATTAATAGTTATTATTACTCAACATGGACATGACAACATAAGGTTGACACAGTGACATTTGGGACAGATTTTGGCCCCATCAAAAATATTCTGCAAGTGCATATAATAAAATCACTTTAGTTGCTGTTTGGAGGAAGTGAGAGACTGAGCAGCTTTAATAGTATCAGGAATGCAATTCCAGAAGTTAGCTAGTATTCTATGGAAGAAAAGAGTACTAATGAAAATGGGACTTTGGCCACGAAAGGAACACCCCTGATCACTGTATGAAATATAATGATTGATATCCAGATTAAGTTAACGATGCAGAGTAGTGTACTATTTATTAGTATAAATAATATTTTGTTCTTAAAAAAAAAAAATTATGAAAATGTATGGAACCTTACTAGACAGATAAGTTAGCTTACCCACAATTTGGAACAACGATTTTGGGTAAAAAGTTACAGCTTAATTATATGCAAGTGTTTATGGTAAGTTGGTTTCAGGCAAAGTGCTTCCTTTGCGCAACTTAAAATGACTAACAAACTGTGTATTGACATTATAGTCTTCAAGGAAATTATTACATATAATTTCAATCAACCATTTAACTGTTTGTTGCCAAGTAACAGCCATTAATTGAACATTAAATTAACTCCATACATGCACAACACAGTATTAGGGGGGAGATTTGTAGCAACATGTTTACTTTGATTTTGTTTGGCCTGGATTGCAAAACAAATTAAGGCCTCTCATCATGAAAGGGGCAGTCAATTAGCTAATAATGTTCCAGGTTACAAGGGGCCCCAACATTACATCCTAAAACAATAACACAATGGAAGCACTTTGTCTTAATTTGCTAAAGCTGCAATAACTGTGCAATGGGGACAATGAGAACCAATCACATCGCACAACAAAAACAAAGCATGCTAATTTATTGAGCAAATCAGTACAAAATACAAATTAAAGCACCTCAACTTGCTTGAAGTTGGAAATTTGCTTTGTTTCTGTTCTGCAATGTGACTGGCTCTTGTTGTCTAAGTGGCACTGGTTACAGTAACTAGTTACATGTACACTCAGGCAGTGAATCAGAATTACAGGACTCACCTTGAGTTTTCTTGTAACCTTTTCTTCTCTTTTTCTTAAAAACAATTACTTTGGCTGTCTTGGTCTTTTCAATAACTGTTGCCTCCACATATACCAGTTCCTTTCTAAAGACATTAATTACAAGTATTGGAAATCAACAGTAATAAATGAATTAAAAGCCTTCTTCAGTTTAGTAATACAGGAATAGTTTATAATAGTACTGACAGTACTCTGAAAAACAGGGAAATGCATTTTCTCCTGCAACCCTTATGCCTGTTTCAGACGATAAACTTTTCATGTGCGGAATCCAATGCTAATGAGCTATTAAATCTATAATACTGTTATAGCTCATATTTCCTGGTAACAAAACGAGCAGGGGACTGACTCAGAGACAGAGTTTATCAGAATTACTCTTATTCTAAAATGAAGTTCATCATGCGATAGAGCATGTTGAAATTAGTATGTGTGCCAAGATTGACATGATTCAAGTGAATCTTGTCTGAATTATAAGCAATTGAAATTTCTTTGTCGCTCCAAAATTTTACAATGAATGTATGGTTTGGAGGGATAACGTTAAAAAATAAGAGTTTGTATGGGAAAATTGACATATTTGATGCCTTCTAGCATTGTCAATATTGAGCCAAAGTTCACCAAACTTTCCAGACTAGCTAAGTTTGATCTGTTCTTTTGGAAAATAATGCTCACTTTGACTAGTTATTAATTGAATTAGTTTTACTGACTTGGTTTCAGTCCCCCGCTCATTTTGTTACCGACCACTTTATAACTGAATTTGGTGCCTTGCTGAAAATACTTACTCTAGTAAAGGTCGTCCTACAATGGTGAAATTTTCCCCACCAACAAGAAGGATCTGGTGAGAAACAGTTACACTGTTTTGTAGGTACAGTTTTAGAAAATTCCTCAAGGTTGCTGTACTGAGTGAATTTGTATGCTCAGAGTCAGTGGCAAAAAGTGAATGCTGACTACTGTTATCTGTTGTTTTGATTGCTGGAGCCAAAATGCTAAATGGCCTTCAACTTAAACCAGTTACTGCTAGCTTCCATTAAATTATGGAATCTGTGAATCAAGACAAACAGTATTACAGTGCAACTACAGAAACCAGGGTAACTTAGACAACGAGAACCAATCACATTGCACTTAGACAACGAGAACCAATCACATTGCACTTAGACAACGAAAACCAATCACATTGCAGAACGAAAACAAAGCATTCCAACTTACAGTTACTTGAGCCAATCAGTGTCGAGTACAAGACAATAGCATTTCGACTTGCTCAAGCTTCAATCCGTAAAAGGCAAATTTGATCGATTTAGTTCTGAAGTCAAAATCTTTTGAATGAAGAAAATCGCATGGATACGCTAGGATTTATGACATAATGGAATATCTTTATTATCATTTTGCAAATTTGATGTGTTTAGTTCCCATTGTCTAAGTGGTTTCAGTAGTCGCACTGTAACATTCCCACAAGTGAGGTGTACACGACTGTACATGTAACTACAGTAAATGTATAGATCGCACTATTTTAGGGTGTGGCTTATATGCGGGTACAAGCATAAATCTCTTCTGTAAAACTTTTTCCCCCCAAAAAGGCATCAAAGTTTGGAGTGCATGTCATGGCCTACATTTGTATACACAGGTATTTACGGTATATATGTTACAGGTCAAATTTAGTTTCAGGTCAAATTTATTTTAACCTAGGTCATTTTTTTTAACCTAGGTCATTTTTTTCAACCTAGGTCATTTTTTTTCAACCTAGGTCAAATTGAATCAACTTAGGGAGCGCGTCCAAATATCGGAATCGGTCCTGACCGATTCCGATCATTCGGTAATAGATCCGATTCCGATGTCACTGAAGGTCCACCCGATTGAATCGGTGCCGATAGAATGGGAATCGGAAATATAAAGTACAGTATCGGTACCGAAAGAATCGGAAGAATCGGAACGGAAATATGTATCAGTCTTTGATCTGTCAGATGACCTTGTTCAGTACTGCATGCAGCCGCCACCACAACCCATTAAACCTGATCGCTACGCGCTAGGAAAAGCACGGTTTTCTGCATTCGCTTAATAAGCAACCAAACGAACTTTGAAGCGATTGCAAATAGCTGGGGCATTATTAAAATCCTAATGAAAGTTAATTAAAACTTTACTAAAACACGGACTAATGATAGATACATGTAGGAGATTTAAAACAGTGTACTGTAGATCGAAATGTTTGTTAGCTCCGCAAGCGGCGTGGAAATATGCCAGTTTCTTGCTACTTCAATGGTCGTTGTTTTAGTTTTGATATTGACACTTTTTTTCTTTGCTTCCCCAACTTCTCTAAATTTCTTCATAGTGTAGCATCATTAAAGATAGGACACATGATATGTACACCAACATTAGCTAGCTGACGATAAGGAAGCCCGCACGAAACTTCGCTTCTTCGAAATGTCGCTTCGTAATTTCGATCCACTCGGTCAATTCGACCAACCTGAGTTGTAAACTTTATTTGGTCTTTGACTAACTGAACTTTTCGGCTCATTTTCGAACGGTACAGGAAGACAACTGTAGAGTTTACTTCAGTTCAGTCAGTATAATCAGGCTAAGAATAGAAATCTGATGCTTTGAACCCGGTTTGAATCGAAGGCCGGAAGGGTAATATACGAAAGGAATGGAAGTGTTCAATTTTGTAAAAGTTACCGTATCAATAATATTCAGATCCGTCAGCCTTCCAGATCTTTGTAAAAGTCATTGCATGAAGTTTTCAAGTAAATTCGGACCATGCAGCATGAAATATCGTGAGCCGTAAAATAAACAAAACAACGGCTGCTCGCTAATAGTTCCCAGACCGGCGGTATGTGGCCCGCTTTAAAGCTTGACTCACTCGCTGAGCGCAAAGCATAACACCAAATAAACTTTTGCTTCAGTGTAGTTTCACATTTACGGCAGATACTTGTCTTGTTACTAGTATTAAAAGGTTTCGGCAGAAATCATTGTAAATGTTTGCGTATAAAAATCTCAACTCTTCTTGGAGTCTGAATTTCCACGTGCAAATCAGTCAGGCGTGAACGTGTCAGTCTGATATTTTACAGAACATCGATCAACAGAGTTTTGAAGCAACGTTTGTCATATTGATCAAGACGTGCAAAAACTTCTATACTCTTACCAGAAAACTTCTACTGGGAAAGTGCAATTCCTTTTGAATTAAAAGAGCTTTAAATGCATCGGATCAGATCAGTCAGTTCGCGTAAATGGAAATTAATTGCGCTCCCGCGGTATTTGTGTCAGAAATGAGACACGCGTCTGGTTCAGTGACAGTTCATAATTGACGGGGACTTTTATTATAAACCATCTTACTGTATAGCTGTACTTTGTAAAACTGTTTGTCATGAATTCGAATTTGTCACGCGTTAAATCGATCCTGGTGGAAGAAAGGTTAAAATACGAAATATTACTGTGCAATGAACACGTACGCTTGCCGAAATTTCTTCGAAATGCAATGCAATGTCCGTTGCTCTATCGGGTCGAATAAAAATGTAGTTCTTCATGTCTGTCTTTCTGTTTGTTGTTTTCCAAAGCGTGGGATCGCTGCCTGAGCAGCACGACAATTGAGTTCGGCTCCACTGAGTTGAACTTGGGTTTATGTCAACTCATGATGGCGTAAATCATGTTTACAAAAATTTAATAGAGCAACTTGGAAATCGGACAGATCGATGTGAGTTCCGAACAAGTCACTGTTAAATTGTTCAATCGGATCGGATCGGATCGGATCGGATCGGATCGGATCGGATCGGATCGGAATATTTGCGATCGGAATCGGACAAGACTTGAAAGTACCTCTACATTTTCCCGATGCTCAAGTATCGGAAAGGGCATCGGATCCGATTCCGATAATCGGATTTCCGCCCGATATTTGGACGTGCTCCCTAAAAATAGGTCAAATCAAACTCAACCTTTCAAAATTCCTAAACAAGTAGACTTTTTCATAGTTCCTTGTGTTTAGGTTGAGGATGGCATGGCATTGCAGTAATTTAAGAATATACCAAGTTCTACTGTCAGAAATATTTTGCAATAAAAATACATGTAACTTACCTTGTCTGTGTTTGTTCATTTCTTTAGTGGTTTGGTTTGGCTTACCCGCGGGAACGTACGTCTACTGATGGTTAGGGTATTTTTTAAATGTAGGATTTGTATTTGTTCTCATGCAGGACTATTGAAGAAGGATTACAGTCTCGTTATTTAGTGACTAGCTCTAATTAAACACCCTAAACTAGCAAGCACCCATTGTTGACGGTTAGGGTGTTTTTAAATGTCGGGTTAGGATTTGGATTAGTTCTCATGCAGGACCATTGAAGAAGATTACAGTCTCTGTTATTTAGTGACTAGCTCTAAACACCCTAAACTAGCATGCAAGCACCCATTGTTGACAGTTAGGGTATTTTTTAATGTAGGATTAGGATTTGGATTAGTTCTCATGCAGGACCATTGAAGAAGATTACAGTCTCTGTTATTGAGTGACTAGCGCTAAACACTCTAAATTATAGAGCACCCATTGTGGACGGGTAGGGTGTTTTTAAATGTAGGGGTAGGGTTTGTATCAGTTCACAGGGCAATTGAAGCATAGTGCTTGCGTAGGATATTCTGCAGTTGCCCCAATATTTTTGTTACTTTCAATTGACTTTATTGTACTTTATGAAAAATAAGTCTAGTGCTGGAAAAAAAATTGTGTAGTAGGTGTACAGGTCACTCATGTGTTTGTTCACGTAATTATTGACAATCTTTTTTATATTGCGGAAATCTATAAGACCACTTAATTCCACTGAACATTATTAATGTTACTCAGGGTCATTATGGTGCTTACCGGTGAACTGTTTTTTTCACTATAATAGTATTATGCTAGCCTTGTAATAATTTTTTAGATGGTCATGAGAACGGCACAATGCAACAAAACTGACACCATGACAGTTGATAACGTTTTGAGTACCTGCATGCCTGAGACAGATTTCATCACAACCATTTTTGGAACTTTTTCTTGTCCTTCGTGCGGTAGGTCCCTTTTCTCCAGCCACTCTCACTTGAAAACTGTGGTAAATTCTCTATTATAGTGCAGGTTATACTGTGGTAAATTCTCTATTATAGTGCAGGTGTATGTAGAGTTGTTCTATGAATGATTTTGGGGTCGAAAATGGTTAAGGTTTTTAAAATTGCCTTTTTGGTGGGTTATGTTTATAGGCGTGTATGGAAATTTGAGAAAATTAGTTATTAATGAACCAAATGGGCGCTTTTCTATAGTTGCTCCCAGTTTGAAAATCATTCCTTTTCTGCATAACTTCTTTGTCAGGGTTAAGAGAAGCTAGAACTTTTACTTCCATAATCAGTGCTCTTGTCAAACACAGACTCGAATAGTCAAGATGAGAGTTCTGCAGTCTATAAACAGTGTCGGAGATTATCTTCTTCCATCGCTTTTTACAGACATCAGTTCTCTCACTGGCTTTCTTTTTAGTTCGCTTTTAAATTAAAGTCGGTTTGGTTCACAATATCCTGCTTCTAATCATGCAACTCAGCGATGTTTTCCAAGTCCGACTTTGTTAGTAGTGCGCATGCATTGAATAAAATTAAGAAGCCGAGAGGGAACTAGTAACTAATTTCCATAAGGAAAGCTATATTATTCCCAAACGTGACTGGATTTCCAATGCAAGTTTCTGTGGTGCAGTTGGTAAAGCTCTGGTCTTCCAAGGCATTCTTCCTAGCCTGCTTGCCGGCTCTTCTGTATTTTTTTTCGGTCGTTATTTTCGGATTGGGTCACCTGTGACACGCGGTCAAAATGGGGCGAGTACAAAAATGAAGGGATCGAGGGGGAAGGGAGGGGAAGAAAGAAGAGCCTGCACGAATGCCATTGTCTCCGGAGTATTTACCGTTCGTCCATGAATGGAAAATTCCCATTGGCTAGAATGTGACAGGTGTCAAGTTTTACATTAAGCACACACGAAACCGAATCCCGCATGACAGATGTAGTTACATCAGTCATAACACAAACGGAGACATTTCCATTCGGCTGAAGTCAGACTGGACATCAATATTTAAATGTTGAGTGAGCACTTCATCTGCACTTTACTCCTGTTGAACTTGAAACAAAGACGACCGCAAAGAAGTCGTTTTTATTGGTAAATTTTCAGACCGTGGTTGTTTTCTTGCCAACCGGCTTTGATCGGGTGTCAAAACTGTTGTTGGTAGCTGGCGTTTGCTTCGAATGGCTAAGGACTAGGACTACTGCAACTTTCTCCAGCTCCACTTACAAAGTTTTTCGCGTAAAAGTACAAATCATTGAGATTTCTAATCTTCCTCGCACAGGGATTACAAACTCGACTCGATAATCCAGGAGAATTGACAACACTGATGTTAATTGCTGTACAAAGCGAAGCTAATACCGTACCACGGCTTCCTTCACGTTTGGAAGGAATAAAAAGATTATCCATAGAAATAACTCCAGAACGACCTGGATTTCCGTACCTATAAATCTTGAATCAGCACTTGCAAAGGCGGCAAAAATCATCCACGGTGTTTCTTTTGGTTTTCGACCTCTTTTACTGGTAATTACTTTCTATGGGGTTTCTTCTTGGTCCATATGCACTCGTTTGTGTTATGATTAATACCGCGAAAATTTGGAACGTGGAGCGCTGAACCGGAGCGCTGTCATTTTGAATCGTGTTGACATTAAGCGCAATTTTCATTGGCCATGTTTTTTACACTTGGAGCGTGACGGGCTGTCAAGCGTGGTCAAGCGTGGAGGGGCGTAATTCTCCAAACAATGGCATTCGTGCAGGCTCTTCTTTCTTCCCCTCCCTTCGCCCTCCCTTCATTTTTGTCCTCGCCCCATTTTGACCGCGTGTCACAGGTGCCCCAATCCGAAAATAACGACCAAAAAAAATTTACAGAAGAGCCGGCAAGCAGGCTACATTCTTCCAAGCACAGGACTGCAGGTTCGAGTCCCACTACCAGCGAATGAAAGGTGAAACAAAAGTAAGTAGTAATTGAGGTGTCATTAATGAGTGATTTACTAAGTTGGTTGTGGGGGTTAGAGAATAGGGAGGGGGAACGTTAATGGTGAGTACCGTAGAGGGAGGGGAGAGTGGTCAAAATATTTTGCAGGGGGGGTGGGTGGAATTTTTTTTCTTTTTAAATTTCCCCTCAAAAAAACTAAACCCCCCTTTTTTTTATGAATCCCCAAAAATTAAAAAAATCCCTTTTTAGAATGATTGATAGGTACCTTAAAAATGACCTAGGTTGGAAAAAAAATGACCTAGGCTGAAAAAAAAATGACCTAGGCTGAAAATAAATGACCTAGGCTGAAAATAAATGACCTAGGTTGAAAAAAATGACCTGATGTTAATTTTGACCTGTAACATATACATTTATGCAATAAACAGTGCAAAATGTTTATGCAAAAAATTCTGATTGGTCAATAGCCATGTGTTATTAAAGCACCAATGCACTTTCACTAAATATTGAATAAACAAATATATTTCACTTTACCATGAGTCTGTCCTCTTATTGATGCACAGATAACTATGTCAAAATGTGACAAAAACAACAGTCACCACTTGACCATGTCTTTTGATATGCTTCTCTGTTTTTGTCTATAAATATAAATGTTAAGCAGTTCATACCTTCTCCAGAGTTATTCTGTCCCCTGTCTGTGCATCAATTCTATTGAAGGTAATAGTGTCATTCACAGTAATCTTGAACTGACGGCCACCTAAAACAAATACATATATTATCCACGAAGAGTGCTCATCTTCGCTTAATAAAATTATCGTAAGGATGCAATAGGACCCCACCCTCTTTGAATAAGATTGCAACTACCCAACACCCAAGAACAGATAATAGATTTGTAGAGCACATGCACAGAGTCTGTCATTAAAAGACAAAGCACAGACATGTGCATCCACTCCAGAGTGAATCTTGTGGTTTATAGAGCAAAAATATATTTAGTAGCATTACGGAATGTACACAAGTGGGTAGTATTTAATGCAGTATGTTGTTATGTTATTTAAACAAGTTATATAATCCCGTTGGGATAATGTTGAGGGTGTATAAAGAGGAGTGATTAATATGTAAGAATCATTCGAAGGCGTTTCTCTACCTTGATACCTAAATTTTCTTTAATCTGACATATGTTAAGAATAGAGGAAATGTACTGACTACACATCTAATAATTATATAGACTTGATTTGCCAACATTATATACTGCTGTAATTAACAAAGCATACATGTCCGACAAGTATCAATAAATGAGATGCCCGCCCCTGATCTGTTGTTTGTGTTTAATGCAGTTTAGCTATTAAATGTTTTATGCTCGTTTCAGAGTGATAAGAGTATAAGGGGAAATTTAGAACACTACAATATCTTGTTAAAGGGAACCTCAGCTGAAAAACAAAGTTAAATTTACTCTCAAGTGTTTGTTAAGCTAAGCAGAGCAATAATGGCTAATTGTATGTATTTTTACTCATCATTTCTATTTTGGCTCATCAAAATACAAATGATTCGTATAAAAAACACAGCCATCACTACTCTGCTTAGCCAACTAATTGGATGCCCAAGTCTGTTTCTGTGTTTGTCAGTAAATAGTACACTAGGTGTTATTTGTGCACCAATTTTCCTGTTGATAAAACTCTTTTGAATTTCCTGCATACTGCCATCTTGGATTTTATGTCACAGTGTTGCCTATTGTCAGAAAACAATAGCTCTTTTGTTGTGCAACAATAGGGGCAACATTGTACTGTTGTGATATCCAAAATGGCAGCATGCATGAAATTCAAATAAGTTTTATCGACAGGAAAATTGGTGCATAAATAACATCTAGTGTATTTTAATACAGGAGACAAATGCAGACACAGATTTTGGTATCCATAACAAACACTTGAGAGCAACCATTGTTTTCAGCTGAGGTTCCCTTTAATAAACATGACAATGGCATACAAAACAAACACACTATGATTTCATAAAATCAGTATACTCACCAATGTAAACTACAGCAAACACCTTTCCACTGCATTGTCCTTTATGAATCTCTTCCTGAACTTTAGATATAACATCTACACAAAATGTTGAAAATCTGTAAGCCCCCTTAGGTGATACTTGTAAAACTGCAAGTGCATAACCAAGCTACTACCTTTTGGCAAAACTCACAATTCAATTGGTTCAACTGTCACACTAGCTCTTGAACAATAATCACATGCTGCCAAAAAAATGAAAATTACTCCAGATGATTAAATTCCTTTTATTTCAAAAAATTGCGCAAGTCTTGGTTTACATTCTTGATAGTAATAAGACTGATAGTGTTTTTGATATTGTACTAAGAGTTGACAATGATATGTTAACTGCATTGGGAAGCAATAATTATTTAGTTATAACTGATGTTTCAAGCACTTGTATACCCTTCATCATTTGTGTGCAAGGGCCAAAGTTGGGGATGTGGCTTATAAAT
This sequence comes from Actinernus sp. WN-2022, assembly GCA_030867875.1. Taxonomy (NCBI): domain Eukaryota; kingdom Metazoa; phylum Cnidaria; class Anthozoa; order Actiniaria; family Actinernidae; genus Actinernus; species Actinernus sp. WN-2022. The sequence continues at coordinate 101,474,400 of JAOWCC010000577.1, read as the reverse complement.
TATGTGGCTAGTATATAAGCATATATACCAATGATATTTTATCAGAGCTACAATGTATGCACATATTTAGTTCCACCAGAAAACCTGTTTTCTCTTATACTTAAAGAAATGAGTTTCCTTGAAAATTTTGAACTAGTTTTAATGGGGGAATAAAAGCAGAAGAACACTGGAGGGATTTTAAGACAGCAGGTTAAAATACAGACATGAAATGACAGGAGGTATAGGTACATTGTAGGCATACAGTAACTTGGAACCTAGCTTGGAATGACAACAATCTTCTCTGAAGAAGTTTTACTTCAAGGATGAGCATATCTGACCCTTCTAATATTTTCCCAAAAAATGGCATCTAAGTTCTGCATACATTGTATATGCAGGTACATGTATTTATTAACAGCTTTTGGTTGATTATTAAATCAGTATTTATCTTCCCCATTGATCGATGCATGCCAGCCCTTGGCCTATATATATGCTTTACCAGCTGGGCCAGTAAATAACATTTATTTTTTCACTACTCTCTTTCACCTAAAGTATTGAACTCCAATGAATTGAGAACACACACACTGGTTACTGAGACCAAGGTCAGAAAGAGGAAAAAGCTGCTGACTCCTGGAACCACTCAGATTGCAGAAAATTGTGGGTTACTGCCCACTTGTGTGACAGTGAAAACATGTCTTCATTTCCATAAAGAGATAGCTGTGTTCAACTAAATACCTACCAGGATTACTGGATAAAGAGGGGGGTAAACAATTTTGTTCATCATCATCTTCTGACCCAGCTTCTGATGATGCTGCTGATGAACTAGATGGACTTCTTATGTCAACAGCCTGAATAAGGGCTAGAGGATCTATCATCTGAGCTGCTGCAACAACAGCAAAGTTCTTAAAACTGAAAAAAAAGTATAGTGCTCAGCTGAGTTTACTTTGAAAATTTGATAGCATATATGAGCCCTTGAACTTCATTCTCAGTCTAATATTTGCTTATTAAAGAACATCAAATTTCTGTGGGCAACAATCAGTTGATAGTCCCTTGACAGACACACACTTTTCGCCAATGAGTGTGCTCCAAAATTTTGTGGTGAACTATAAGAAAACAAGATGATAGTGCTTGTCCATCACTTGGCACTATCAGGCATTATACATGTAGTAATCTGTTCACCACAACATTTTCGCATGCTCTCATTAGACAAAAGTGATCATGTGATGTGATAGTGTTCATCCACAACTTGGCACTGTCAACCATTATAGTTCACCACAAAATTTTGGTGCACGATCATTGGCTAAAAGTGATCAGTGATAGTTGTCGTCCGTGGATGAAAACTATCAGGCGATAGTGCCTGCCGAGAGCGGAAGACGATTTTGTGATGAACAATAACGACAAATAGACTGTGTTTGTCTCGGAACTATCGGCTGATAGTTACCCTTGAAAATTTGATGTTCTTAAAACTACCATATAAGCCCTCCAACTTCGTTCTCGGGCTTATATTTGTTTTAAGAACATCAAATTTCCGCAGGCAACCATCAGCTGATAGTTCCTCAATGGACACAGTCTATTGGTATAATAGTGCCCATGCCATGAGTAACTATCAAACATTTTGTGTTGAACAACAATATTTTGTTGAGGAACTACATGTATCAGCTGATACATATGGTTGCCTGTGGAAATTTGATATTCTTAAAATACCGGTTACAAGCATGTAAGCCCTCAAACTTCATTCTTGAGCTTATATTTGTTTTAAGAACATCAAGTTTCTGCAAGCAACTACATCAGCTGTAATTTGATTGGATCAGAAGGACAAAAACAATAGGTAAACCAATTCAATGTCACGACATCTTGTTCAGTAACTTGGCCATAGTTTGTTCCACTCATGCGAAATCTGCTCTATATTAATTATTATGTAATCTTCAACTTGGGCTACCTGTGTAAAACTAACCTGTTTTTAGTGAGGTTGATGTTTACTAAAAGACTTCCTCTGAGTGCTTGAAATTTTCTAACATTTGCACTGAGGCCTGTGAAAATATTTAATTAAAGCGTTATAATTTCCATAAAAATCGTCCTGGTAAAAAAATACAAGAATGCATGCTGCATGCTACATGCACTTACGTCCTATGGCTATGCGTAAAAAATATTCAATTACAAGATCATTATCCCGTCAATTCAACAAATGAATTCCTAGTTAGGTTATTGAATGAATACTTAATAGCGTACTACCTTCTAAAGTACTTTTTCTTTGCGCAGTTCGAGTGATTGCTGCTCCAACTTTCATTAAATTCGCACACCGCAACACACTCCTCGCCGCCATCTTGGATTAGACTAGTACCCAGTCTGTATGACCGAACAATATCAACCAGGAGTCTTTGCGCGCCATCTTGAATATCATAAATGTCTAACTTCGTTCCCAGGGGTCTTCGGGCGGGTCAAGATGGCGTTTGTTATTCACATTTTTTTTCATTTTTTTCTTTCATTTCTTTTCTTATGTTCTGTTGCTTTTCACTTACCCATTGCTTTATTTAGTACCGAATAAAAGTTAATGGACAACTTCTGTTGTTTTCCATCTGTTTTTATCATTTTCGTGACTAAGAAGACTTATCAGTATTCATGCGGTTTATAGCCGACCTCGTGCAAAATTAGGCTTTAACACATTATTCCCGAAAAATGGCCTAAAATTCTTTCCGGAACTTCTCCAAAAAAGCTCTAAAATTCTTCCAAGAAAGTCTAAAATTCTCGACTTTTCCCCTTAAATTCCCAAAAATTCTCAAAAAATTGCATAGTAAATAAAGGCCCCTGAATACGAATTAACACGAAACAAGACTCTTAATAGAGTGTTTATTAATAAAACACTTCAAGACTTCAAGTACACTATTTATTTTCAAAATCTAAACTTATGATCCAGTCATCCAGTCTGTACTGGAATGCACAATGGTAGGCATAAGGTAAGCACTACCCCCTACACCCCAAATACTCTACAAATAGTTACCAAATAAACTATAATAAATGACTAAATGTCAATAATAACACGGCCTACAAACAAATCTATGATCGATATATCAAAATATCTATATCTAGCCTTCTGAATCTGTGAAGTGCAGTGTTAAATTGCTAGCGGTTATTAACACGCAGCATTAGTGCTGCCTCAATGTAATCTTCCAGGGTTTCATGCTGCTGGTCACCAAACATTGTTACCAGCAATGAGAAGACCCTTTCTGCTGCTGCTGAGGACGGCTGGACGAGCACCATTTTCTGCGCAGCAGTGGCCCAACATGGCAGATCGATGGCAGTGGCTTTCCACTGTAAAAGTGACGCCTGAAAAGTCAAAATTCCTCTAAAATTCTCAAATTTTTTTATTTTCTTCTAAATTCCTGAGATTTTCTAAAATTCTTTTTGGTCTCTAAAATTCCCAAAATTATTCCGGAATAATGTGTTAAAGCCTATGCAAAATTAACCAGCTAGGAATTCCGGGCCAACTTCATTTAATTTAGTCACGCAAGTCATGCAAAGCACATTATGCATCAATCAGCGGCTTCCCCCTGGGGCCGACCCCCGAGGAACCCACGGGAACTCAGGGGCATTTGTCACGATTTGTCAGCTCCATGTTGCCCGAGGGTGTGGGGGAAAACAACTCTTTTGCTACCGGTGGTTTAACCCAGGGGACGGACCCTGGAGATTTGTAATATCAGGTAAGCGGTTTACCCAATCCGTTATTCCCGGATATACATTTAAAGGTCATTGTGATCTTCTATAGTTTCATGATCCAGTGTGACAAACGAGGGCCCAGCTTCTTCATCTGGTACCATGGCCCCTGTGTAAAGTTTAGCAAGAAGAGGGGCGAGCAACTGCCATCATTTGCGTGCTACTACTGCAAATATCTATATGTGATATGTAACTGATATTTGTTAACGTATATTACAGGGACCCATTATATTTGCCCCAGAGGGAGGGCATTTGTCAAAATTCTCCTGTCCCATACCCAGGGGGATTAGATGAGGTTTGAATGGGCGTTTGGACAAATCCCCCAGGGTCCCCGGGTGTCGGCCCCAGGGGGAAGCCGCTGATTGATGCATTTTTATATTGTCAGTCACAAAATTAATTTGAATCCAAATTTTACCAAAAAACACGTTTTAAAGCCCTGAATAAAAAGGGTAAAGAAGCAACACCATTTTTAAATGACGTTTTTCAAAATGTGTAGCAAGCATTAATTACTTTCTTAAATTTATTAGCATCATTAGCTGGCGCCCAAATAAAATTAATGTCATGAATAAATTTCGTTTTGGCGCATGCGCGTGTTATTAATTTTATCGAGGGGAACGCGTCTCGATTTTAAAACTAGTTTGATCAGAATACTCATTTTGCTAGAGACGCAGAGCCGTAGAAAGAAACAGAAAGATCCTTATATTACATATAAGTATGGAGGCAAGCAAGAATGAAAACCAAGAATCCCAATCGGCCGAAAATGCACTCGAAAAGACAGCGGCAATAGTGACCAATATGGCGTTAGCTCATGAACTGGTTATGAACGAAGGTTTCAAGCTTGAAGAACTTCCCGAGAATTCGTAAGTTTTTACCTATAATTTGATAGAAACAGATCATCTAAAGACGACTGCTTCTTTGCAGGCGGGAACCAGGTAATCCCACTTCCAAACTATCAAGAAAAGGCCGAAGTTTGACTTCAAAATGGCAAATTTTAGTGCTCTCGGAGTCTCGAGGCTCGTGCGTCGCCGAAAACTAAAACTGTAAAAGCAGTGATTATTCATATTGTTTAATATAAATAACCTTGGATCAAGTGTAGTTTAATTACGACTATGTTCTGATCGTATTTACAGATTCTGACCTGAATAATGGAATACTCCTTAAGGCTTAATTTGTGTGTGGCAATTAATATGATTGTATTTTTGGGCAATAGTTTATATATACACATGTATGTGTATAATTGCATAAGTTAAGGCCATCCCAATAAAATGTTTTGTTTACTATCGCCCGACCAACCCAATAAAGCAAAAAAAAAGATTGAAGAATAATTTCATAAGTACACCTCTTTTCCGAGCTTTCTACCTTTTAGTTTCTTACTTTTCTCATGCGAATTGTCAATACACAACTAGTAGAGAAAACAGTAGTTGAGGAATGTGCCTGAGGAAGGCACAACTGCAGAATACCCCCTCCCAGATGTGTGTTACCGGTATCACGATACGCATATCAGGCATATCACTCGGTATAATTGTATAATTGGTATAATTTTTTCCAAGTTCAATTTGAAATCTAGTCACCAATTAGCCCTAAAACCTCAACGTTTACCTGAGAATAATAATAATAATAATAATAATGCACTTATATAGCGCAAATTAGCATATGGAAAATGTTCAGATGCGCTTTTACAAAGTCTCTACTTTTAAAATAAACTAACAAACTAATAATTAACTAACCAATTCATTAAGAATAACAGTCCAATAAAATGCTATTACTACGAGTAATGATAAAATTTAGTCGATAATAGCGATAATAAAACTAGTCGTAAATAGTAGCTAAAGGCTAAAGACTTCTCTGAATAAGTAAGTCTTGAGCTGCTTCTTGAAATAGTCATAGGATTTGATTTGCCTAAAACTAGCAGGTAATTTATTCCATAGGAAAGGTGCGGCTGATGTAAATGACCTATCGCCAATAGTAGACAGTGATGTAAAGGATGGTACGATCAGCCGTAGCTCATTATTAGATCTAGTGTTATAAAAAGAGCGCCCTCTGACTTTAATTAATTGAGAAATATACGAAGGGCACATACCATGGATAGCTTTGTAAGTGATAGTAAGTATCTTAAAGATTATTCTAGTTTTGACTGGAAGCCAGTGTAAGCTAATGAGAACCGGAGTAATATGTGCAAAACGGGAAACCTTACATATGATTCTAGCGGCAGCATTTTGAACTCTTTGAAGTTTTGCTATTTGGTAAGCAGGAAGACCATAACATAAACTGTTACAGTAGTCAAGGCGACATGAAATAAATGCATGGACAAGGATAGTGCAAGACTCAATGGTTAAGAATTTTCTAATCTTTCTAATGTTATGTAAATAATAAAATGATGATTTACACGTTTTATTAATGTATGTCTCTAGAGACAGCCTTGGGTCCATCCAGACTCCAAGATTCTTGACAGAGAGGGTGGGTGTAACAACAGAGTTGGCAACAGAGAGATGACTAATTGAGTTTTTGTCAAGCTGTTGACTTCTTTACTAGAGTTCCTAAGGAGAGGAATCGCTCACTTAATTAATTTATGAACAATTCATAGATTAGCAGTGGTTTTAAAATTTAAAAATTTGACAGCAATTGAGTGACGATGGTTGTTTAGTGTAGTGGTTGCGATGTTTGATTTACGAGTAGGAAGAGCGGAGTTCGAGTTCCAGAAAATCTCATTTTTTTTTACCTTTCAATTTTCTTGAGAGATTTTTCTTGAGAACCCTAGCTCTAGGTGGGTAAGATCTTGTTTACTGACCGGTTAGGTTTTTTTATGGTCCAGCGTAGGGTTTTAGTTAGTTTATATTGTCATTATTTCATGAATTAATTAAGAGAACAATTCCTCTCCTTAGGAGCTCATCTTCTTTACTGACGGTTAGGAGTAGTTATTGTTAATTGTTGGGTAAGCTGATGTATTATCAGAGGTATCAGGTGTATCAGACTTATTAGGTGTATCACGTGAATCATATGTATGTATCATATGTATCTATCAGACATGTCTCGTTTACCAGACGTGTCATGGGTTTCATGTTTATCAGATGTGTCAGGGGTATCACGTTTATCAGACGTGTCAGGGGTATCAGTAGTATCTTTGGTTGTGAGGTTAGTTATTCGGAGGGGGTATTCTGCAGTTACTCCCTGAGGAATGCATAAAGTACGTCTTCAAGCTTATTTAGTAACCAGGTTTTATTTGGTTTGTTTCTTTTCTTTGGCCCTACCTATCCTGCTTGCAAGCAGTCACAGAGCCTTCTTCTTCAACTCCACGAAAAGTGAGGAGAAAAGAAGGCTCTGCAGCATTCATATTGTTTTTCACCTAAGATTCTGGGCTTGTCAAACCTGTTAAAACCGGTTTATTTTATGAGCTGCTAAATTTTGGTTTAAACTGATGACCAAATCTCAGCGATATGACAGAGTGACTGAGTGAATACGAGACAAAACCATTGGTGCATGTTCAATATGAAAATAACACAAATGCTGCAAGCCTTCTTTTCTCCTTGCTTTTCTTGGAGTTGAAGAAGAATGCTCTGCTTGCAGGGTAGACCCAACCAACTGACCTATTGTCAGTAGCTATTTTAGCAACCATGGGGTTAGCTGTGTGATGTTGTAAGATCCAAAGTAACAGCATCTGGAAAATTCAAATGAGACAGCTGGGAATTTGGTCCATAAGCGACATCTAGTGTACAATTTAATACAGGAGACAAACACAGCAATAGGTTTACATGTAGATGTCATATGGGCCGCGTCAGGCAAAAAGGGCCTGGTCGACATAACATGTAAATGTCTTTGAAGTTGTACCATGTTTTTTGTACTTGTGGTGCGATTACAATATGCATCGCAAGTGCCACATTGTGCTACTAACAAGTAGTGTTGATTTCATGAAATTGACAAGTGAAATTGAAGATGAAATTCACAATATTTTTACACATTCAAGGGTTTGATTACAATTTTAGCAGGTGCAAATTATTGTTTCAAGGTGTAACTTGTACTATTGCTAAAATCATATTACAAGCTACGGTGAGCAGAATGACTGCAGAAAAGACATTTTTTGGCTAAAAAGTTATCATCTTGTTCATCTTATTTAATGCCAGCAGGTATAAATGAATGTCATACATCAAAATCATCCCATCTGACAGGATTCCTAATTTTTGTGGTCATTTGTAATCGGGTCCTTGCATCAAATCACATAAATTTCACCCCTGATTTTTGTTGAATGTCAATTTCTTGAAACTGACATTTATTGTTAGGAATGAAATGTAGCGCTTCTCGTCAAGAATGCAATACGATCTTCAACCTGTATTTAGGAACACCATTGTAGGAATTATTTAACTTGAATGTCGTCCGGGCCCTTTTTGCCTGACGCAGCCCATATAAGGAACGTTTGAGAGCAAACAGTCAACTGGTATTTGCATGTTTACAGAATTGAGAAGCAAGTTAAGGAAATAGTCCACAAGGCGTACTGGGATAAGTTGCAGGCAGATTTAGACAAGACTCCACCAGACTACACACATGTTGTGACACTGATTGCTGAACTGAAAGAGGTATGAAACATTTTTGTTTATTTACCATAGTGATATATTATACATGTAATTAATTGTATATTTAATATGGCTGCATTAAATACAGAGTTACAATTAAAAATTGGCTAAGAGAGGCAGTAGAATCTCTGGCATCCACTGGGTTAACTGTCCATAAACTCTAAACAAAATAGTAATTTCTGAATTATTTATTAAATATATGTATCTGATGGAGGAAGTTACCTGCAGTAATATAAATAATTTATGTCCTGCCTACTCAGCTTCCATTATGCATGTATATGTACATACATTGTATGTGTTACTTGATTTGTTAATAAATATCTATTGTGTGACTGTGTGCAATTTGCATGTGTCTATAAACATTACATGTCTGAGATTAGTGAAGCTTTACATAGACGTTGTTCGAGAATATTACAACAGAGGAAGTGAAATTTCATCTGAACAAGTGAAATGTGTATAGGTACATGTAATTAAAAATGGATGAGTGAAATTAGGGATACATTTCATGTGTGTTTGTCAAAATTGAAGTAATTTCCCGAGCCACTTAATTGAATGTATATTTTGACAAACACAAGTGAAATTTATCCCTAATTTTATGAGTCACTATTATTTTGATTACCCATTAATATTATGGAGGGCAAATTATGATGCAGAAATAAATATTTTAAGTGCACGTATAGGCAGCATTACAAATTACACATGAAATTTCAAGTTAAAATTAGGGAGTAATTTGTCCTCTGGTATTACCCAGGTAAAAGACAATGGAATTTTCACTTGTTCAGGTGAAACTTCATTTCCCCTGTTGTAATATATTCAAACTGTCAGTACTATACTAACACAAAATGTTTTCAGAATCTTCTATCTCTACTTCTACCACATCACAATTCCATGAGAGCACAGATCAATGAGGTATTAGACATGGAACTCGTCCGTCAACAAGTTGAGCATGACACACTAGACTTAAGGCAGTGTGCTCAGTTTGTGGTCAGCATTCTTAGTAAACTTTGCGCACCAGCGAGAGATGAACAAGTGAATAAACTGCTGGATGTTACTGGTGTAGTGGATATGTTTAGGTGAGTAGCACTTAATTCTTGGATTCAAGTTTCATTAAATGTCCTGCTTAGGGGGGGATGGATAAACCTAGATGTGTTCAAGTGCATTGGAGGTTCAGTGCCCAGACTGTAAGCAGGGTCAGTACACTGGGTCACACCGTTTGAAGTGAACATAAAGAAATTAAACAAAAAGGGGAGGGAGGGAACCATTACCCATGAAGAATGCTAAATCAATCCCCTAAGCAGCAACTCTTTGAAACAAACACTTGTGAGCAACATGCAATGATCGAGCAACTACAAAAAACCACCAAAACAGCAAGCCAGACCTGTGTGAGATTTAGATTAAAACAAAACAAAGAATAACACCATAAGATCAAAGAGAAATACTATGTGAATGTCCTGGTATGCTTTTCAAACATTTTCGATTTAGAAGATGGCAAATATTTAAATAAATTACGAAAAATTATTCTACTTGATTTCTGGAACAGTGAACCAATTTCAATTTTAACTTGCTCTAAATTTCTTTTAAAAGCAGTTTTTTCATCCACTCAAATCTTTGCCATCCTTCATATAATAATATGTAATACAGGGAACGAGCCAGGCTGTGCCATTCCTGCTTTAAAAAAATACATTTGTCCCTTGAAAATAATACAATAATAGTCAAATTGACCTGCTTTGGCCACTTCAAAAGGAAATTAAATGCCAGTACACTCGCAAAAGGGCCAAATTGTCGTTTCTGGCTTAGTTTCTGGCTCAATCCCTGATAATATGGTTGTTTATTACACATTCTCACAAAACTGAATTACAATATGTTAACAGGGTTATAATTCAGAAATATCCTTTGGGAATGGGGCTTACAATATTTATGATATAAGATTATTATTTTACAAGACTAGGAATTTGAAAATTAAATAAAAGTGAAAAAACTAAACTTAACGATTTTGGCTAAAGTGAACAAGTTGCACCATAAATACTTTGTCGGTAAGTGGTCGGTAAAATTGTGTCGGTAAGTGGTTGGTAAGCTGTTGGTAAGCTGTCGGTAAGTGGTCGGTAAGTTGTCGGTAAGTGGTTGACTCGATCGCTACGTGTAGCTGTTTCCTTCACTGTACTCATTTGAACCAACATATGCTTAATACCTTCTTAAGTTTCCAACGTTCTGGCAATGATAAACCTCTTCGATAACAGATAACAAATTAAAATATCTGCAGCACTCACTGTTGGGCCTCATCTGTTGTGTCAAAAACCAGACAATCAGTCTGAAAGCGCATGAATCGTTATCTCATGCACAAGAATCGTTATCTGCATGTATGTCCGCAAAGCGGACTTCTTGAATCGAAAATTATGAAGGATTGATGGATCAATTAAAGTATTAAACTACAAAAGGTAAAGTTTATCAGATGAAATTAAAACACCAGTGGCTGAGGTCACACTGGGATGTTAACTATAGTAAACCAGCCAAACTATGGTTAATAATTTTTTACTAATTTTTTACTTTCTTGGCTGAAATGACATGATGCATTCCAACGTGAGTGTTGACAGTTAAGAAACCACATACATGTACTGGGATTTAATTACCTCAAACATCAAAATAGATGATAAGCTGTCAACTATGTCAATAAGTTTAGATTAAATTTGCAATAAACCCATCTTTTCAGGTCGGCTAACTATAGTTAACTTTTCCTGCCACCGTTGTCGGAGCAACTACGGGGTATTTTGTGGTCTAAAAGTCAGATAAGTTGTAAAGACTAAAGTGAATAATTTATCACGTAGATTGGCTTCGGCGTCATAACAACCCATAACAACTGAGGACGCCATTCCGAGTTGAAGTACCGTTTTTTCTCTGATTTTAGATGGTCTATTGAAATTGCATCGCTAAAATGTTTTAAAAGTGAAAGTATGCATTAAAAGCTTCCAAATGATATAAGTTACAGGGTATTTTGTGGTCTAAAAGTCATAAGTTGTAAACTGAAAATTTATCAAGTCGGTCAGCTTGTGGCATCGGCGTGGAAACCATTCTCAAGTACTGTCGGTAAGTGGTTGGTAAGTGGTCGGTAAGTGGTTGGCCGACCACTTACCGACAACAAATTTACGGTGGAACTTGTTCACTTTAGCCGACGATTTTAGTGACAAAGTTAGGGAAACATCCATTTTGGGCTCCCTGTTTCCAGTGGTAAGTCAGTGCGAGGCTTGGTGAGGGCCTGGAGTTGTGACGTCAATCAGACATCATCTTACTACAACTACCAGAATCCTTTACACAGTTTCTTTTGTTCCTTTAATTTAGACCATATTTTTGTCTTGCTATTCTCAAAGGAGTTGGAAATTAAATCTGAATACAATGTAAGATAAAGAATTAAAAAAGGAAAAATGCCCTATTATAGTTAGCCTGCTTGCAGGCGGTGGAGGGTGTTTTTTCACGCAGCAAACGGATCATCGAAGCGGCCGCCATATTGGCCGAGCGTGATTGAGACCTGGGATCGAATGACAAATGGAGGGGGGAGGGGGGCGGGGGAGAACAAGCAGATCTGAAAGACCGCCTGCACGAAAACCCCTGGTTTCTGAATATCCGCCCACCACGCACATGATTTCCGTTAACTTGTAACCCATTCTTGATTGACCAATAGGAGTCGACGTGTGACAGCCTGCCAATTTTGATTTGGTTCGATTGAAATGCATGCAATATTCAAAACAAACTTCGCTCACTGTCAAATGCAATGCAAAATGTTAGTAAAATTGTCAATTGGTTCTCAGATACGGAAATTTCAATAAAACCAGCTATTTTTGTTCAAAGTTCTCCATGGAAAGGACTACGACAGTACCACTTTAGATATATATGTAGACAGTTCGGTTTTAGCTTGTTGGTTCGCCCCATCAGTCTCTCAAAGAGTTTGCAAATCCTCCAAAATACATACATTCAATACAAGCTGCTTCACAAAGCCGTCCAGCACCGCAGTCAGGTGCCATACAAGCGGCTGCTTCCTTTCTTAAAATAATTAAGCTCGCATAAAGATAAATACAGGATCGAAAAAATCTCTAAACTTCAAAGAAAACTCCGATGGAGACAATGTTTTGTCTGGAACTCGATATTGAAGAACTCGTGGACAAACAAACTACGAGTGCAAAGTACACAGGTAAATGTTGTGATTGTCTTTCTCTGACAATCGAAGTCCATCTTAGTGAATGTTTGCCGAAAGAAATGGACGACCGTTGCATAAATGTATTGAGGCGGATTTCTGATTATTTCCTAGTTCAACGGCTAGCCGGATTGCATCTCTGCAATTTGGTCGACGACAATACTTTTCAGTGGCAAATAAATCACGGTTCGTTGTCAAGTTCTCTTTACCGTAAATATCATACTCTTTCCAAAGCCTGTCGAAAGCACAGCCAGAACGGCAGGTTTAAAGTACAGGTCACAATTCACAGGTCAGGTTGTTAAATTCTAAGACAAAATAAAGGCTCTGTATACTAGCTTCCTCCTGCTCTGTTTTCAAAGTACCTTTACCCAGCCGCGGAGAAAGAAGCGAGCGGCTGTGTTCTCTCTAGAAAACCTCTGGAACCAGAGTTAAGGCGAAGGAGATACTTTGAAAACAGAGCAGGAGGAAGCTATATACAGAGCCTGATATTTACGGTTTACGAACTTGCGAAAAGAGAACTCGACAACAAACCTCTCGCAGTTTGCCCGATCGCTGCCTTCGCGGCTCTTTCTCCGTGGCTGTTCTCTCTAGAAAACCTCTGCAACCAGGGTACTTCACCTTAGTCTTCAAAAAAGACAAAGCCTTTTGTAATACTCGCCATATTTTATCAACTGCAAGCTCACTACACAACTCTTATTCTAGTTACGCCGCTTCGCAGGCTACACTTATTCCTTTCAGTTCTTGCTTTCAACACTTGCCGCGATAAGCTTTGATTGACACCGTTTCAGCCAATCATATACCCCGTCCGCTGGTGGACGGGATCTAACTTTTGTACTCAGAAACCAGGGGTTTTCGTGCAGGCGGTCTTTCAAATCTGCTTCTTCTCCCCCACCCCCCTCCATTTGTCATTCAATCCCAGGTCTCAATCATGCTCGGCCAATATGGCGGCCGCTTCGATGATCCGTTTGCTGTGCGAAAAAATACCCTCCATCGCCTGCAAGCAGGATATATTATAGTCTAATCAGTATGAAATAAACTCTATCACAAGAAAGAGTACCGTATTTACCTGTGTATAAGCCGCACCTGTAGATAAGCCGCACCCCAAGTTTTGAAGCTTGAATTTAGGAAAAAAACTTTTTTTTTAAATACAAAAAATAATTAGAAAATCTTTTATCCGAGTTCATAAACGCTTGTACTTGATGCCAAACTTCTTCAAAAAAAGAATAATCTTTTGTTGGAGTTCATAAACACTCGTACTTGAAGCAAAACTTTAATTCGATCGAATATGGTTCAACTTGCCTTGTCATTTCTTGTGTATATTTTAACCTGCAGTCTTTAAATCACTCCAGAATTCTTCTGCATTTATTCCCCAATTAACTAACAACAATTCCAAGGAACCGCTTTCCTTTAATCGCTAGAGCAAGAAAGGTTTTCTGGCGAAACAATACTTGCACGAGTAGGTCAGGTATGCCATCTTGGATTTTCATTAACTAGTGCCAATCTCCCACGTGTAAAATTGCGAAGAATGCCTGGTTGTTTAGATGCATGCTTTGACAACCGCTGCGAATCAGCCTATTTTGGAAGGTAAATAAGCTTAATCACGTTTAAATATTCACGAAATTCTAATATATTAGGTCTAAGGTGGGTCTTAGAAGAGTTTTTGCTTTAACTCTTTGAAAGTGTTTTTTTTCCCAATGATTATGCTTAAATTGCTATATTACACGATCGGATGCGCTTTGAACCTGATTGTAATATTCGCACCATCGCATAATAAAAGCTTCATTCAGGTTCATGATACATGTACATGTATGTAAATATATGTTAATGTTGGGTCTCCTTTCTAGGTGTTCCCGTAGATAAGCTGCACCCCCGATTTTGAACGAAAATTTTGGGTGAAAAGGTGCGGCTTATACACGGGTAAAAATTAGTAAATTTAACAAGTTTGGTGACATTTAATTGGATATTTACCATGTACGTGGTGAGCTTTCAAGAGTTGCAGAAATAAGAGATGTTTGTATGGAACTGGAAGGATGCGTTACTACATACACGTCAGAGACCACTAGTCTCCAGGCCCCAAAGGGAATTGAAAACTGATGGCCACATGTTCTGGTTCTCAACTTTGAAATGCCGTAAAAAAATTGCAGTTGAGTTTTAGCCTTCCATTTTTATAAGTTTAAAGCTTCAATCTAATAATAATTTTTGGGGTTATAGGCACTTTAATGACAATCCTGCATTAGCTTTGTCTTGGTTAACACTAAAGGTCTTGGGACCACAATTAATACACACTGTTTCCCTTGGTGCTAGTAAATAAATGTAGTATGTAAATATTTCCCTTTTTCTGTTTGTTTTTCTAGTGAGATCTTCACCCTGATAGATATGATGAAAATGGATATGGCGAATTTCCAATTACAGGCCATCAAACCTCAACTCTTGCAACATTCTCTAGAGTATGAACGTGGCAAGTTCAAGCAATTCTTGGAAACAAACCCTGGTATAGTCAGATACTAATAACATTATTTACTGTTAATACTGTGACATGTGTACATTGTACTATACAGACACTCACTGTATATGAGCTGTAGAAAAAAATACGTTTTACTGAGTTGCTAAGTCTTTGTTTGGCTGGACTTCTTTTACTAGTAGGATATAAATACAATAACCTATTTGTGGTATCGAAATATGCCCTGATATTTCATTTGCAGATATTATCTGATCCGAGAAGAGAACAGTTCCCGAGAGCAAAGCTTGAGTGAAACTGTGAGCTTCGAGGTTCAGATAATGTCCAAGGACAAATATCAGGGCATATATCGAATGCCACAATGTATAGGTTATTGTTGTTATCATCCTTCAAATATTTTCTTTGACGTGCACTTACAGTGTATACGATCACAGGGGATGCATTCACTGATATTTCCAGCTTGTGGGGAGACAATATTTGATGGGTTATAAGAGCTGATATTTTTTCAGAATCCCCATTCTCTCTTTCGTTCAGCAATGTGATTGGTTTTCATTGTCCATGGCCCTGGTTACAATAGTGACACTGTAATAATGACCAGTCAAGTATTAAATTAATGTACAACGTTTATTAATAATATTTCTATTAAATTTGCCATGCCAAAGTTGACTGACCTCATTTCACCACAGCTGGATTGTCGTCGACAACAGTGTGGTTATCTAAAGGTAGTGAAATAGCAGCCTCAGCCAAGACACGTGCCTCACCATCATCTGGCGCTAGTGGTTCTACAACTACTGCATCAGAAGACAGGACAGACTCTGGCCCAATGACCAGTAAAGTTACCAGGATAGAGGTGTTGGCATACTCCTATCTGGGCATATTATTTGGCGATCCTGAATGGCCCTACCCAGAGGTGTGTACTATACTGTATGTAATGTTTCAAAGCTGACAATGAGGACTGGATGGGATTTCTAAGTCTGCGCAATTAGTTCCAGTCCGAGGCGCAGCCAAGGAATTGGAGGCTTTGAAACAACTTAAAAAAAAACTACTTAATAATTCCATGCTTGTTTGGTGGTTGAGGGATAAACAACACATCGATTTTAAAACTTCATGCGTTTAGAGTTTCAATGTTTCAGGCTTGTAGGTTGTACTTGCGTATTTTATACATATAGTTGCTTTGTTTGACTTAAGTAATCAAACATCCATTGTTAATGAAAAGATGGAATGTTAACAATTATGCGCTCGTGGGAGTACGTGTTTACAACCTGCCGTGAAATTTGATGAAAAGATTATAGTTTGGCGCTATATAGTTGGCGTCACTGACATGCACAGTGTCGGGGCAGTGTGCAAAAAAACAGGTCCCACATTGGAGAAATGGTCCAGGCGTTAACGGTGAAGTGCATTGATGTATCAAGACTGGTATTGTACCTTGAAACTTTTTATTGCTTGGGGAAGTCTCTGATCGGTCGTGAGACCTCCTTTTGTTCAAGGTATTTGCCTGCAGTACTTTGAAATTATTTTCTAAGTCCAAGGACTTTGCACTATTAATATTCATAGTTCAAAGTCCTTGGACTTAGAAAAAGAATTCAAAGTACCGTAGAGAGTACTTTGACGGGGTTTCCAAGTACTGCACGTGGTACAAATCGAGACCTCTTGTTGGCCAACTACCTCATGAATTAGTAAGTAGTTTTTGAAAAACATGCCAAGGCATTTGAATGCTTCTTATTAAACAAGTGGCTGAGGTTTGTACCATAAGATACGGACCAAGTTTTTTTCTGTGCTTTATTGTTCAATACTCAGGGTCTTAAAATAACTGAGTAGAAGGTGTTGCCTTTGTGAAACAATCTCATTCTCAAACTGCAAATGGTTAGATCTTCACGTCTTCTCAGATAAGGACATAAAATGTCAGCCCCAAGTTTATCAGTCTCATCAGACTGTCACGAGTTTACCGACGGTAACGGTGTTGAGTAATTGTTGCAAGACATCCCTGTAGATCAATATTAAGTAATTATTATTGTCATCTATGAATGATCAGATTCACATCAGTATTAATGTGGAGATTAATCAATAAATAATAACTAACTATTAATTAATTATTTTAGACACTAATAATGGATGAGCTTCGCCTGGCCGAGATGAGATCTGTCATACACCGTAGTGCCTTCCTTAGCTCTATTGTCCTTGTTACCATGGGGATGGTATCCAGGCAACTGGATAAAGACACAGCCTTCATCACCAGACTGAAGGATGTGCTTCTCATCCTCCTGGATGGAATAGAAGAAGGGTAGGATGTTCTGTTTTATCCATCCAGTTAGACTGCAAATAGTCTCGTTATTTTTCTTCATCTTTTATCAGAATTTTATGGCCGAGCGAAAGCTGGAGTGTTTGACTCATTCCCAATCTTTGCTCGGACAAAATTCAGTGTTCATTCTAGGGCACGATTTTACGATATTTTCATGCCTTGACTGTCAACCTTCACAAAAACATTGTTTGCATGGGACACTTGTTCACATCTGTACTCTATAAAGTCTGCCGTGTTCATTCATTATATTTGTAAACCCATTATCTGCCATAATTTTTCTATTGTTGTAGAAAGGATTTTGTGTGGAGCCAGGTAACCATTTCCAATTATAAAGCACACAACTATTTTCTAGAATGCGTACACTATTGTTGTGTTTGCTTGTATGTGCACTGAGTAGGTAAGTTCTCTTTCTGGCTCCAGGGGTTTTTCAGCGCCGGCTTGCCAGTTTTTCCTCCATTCTCTTCGATCAACCCTGGACCAAGACCTTAAACCTTTCAGTTTAACCAACCCTACATGTAGCTAATTCAAACTGGTTATATACAGTTCAAGTGTGACCTCGGAGCATAGCTAGCAGCTACCTGAGGCACCTTCATACGCTTTCAGTTTAACCAACCCTAGCTACAGTAATTCAAACTGTAGCTTTGCTCCGAGGTCACACGTAAACCGGCGGGTGTAAAGTACAGGTCACAGGTCAGGTTGTTAATTCTAAGATAAATCCTAACCCTAGCCACAAACCTAACCCTAACCATCGGACGAGTTCACAGGTAAACGATGGGTTCTCACTCACCTAGAGCTAGGGTTCCCAGGTAAACAAGAAGTGACCTGATCTGTACTTTACACCCACCGCACGTAAACTGTATAGCAACTACCTGAGGCGCCTTCATATGCTTTCAGTTTCACCTTGTGAGCTGCGCCATTTCTGTACTTGAAGTGGCGATAAGCGAAGACTTTTTTAATATAATCAATTTGATTAACTAGATGCTAGACTTGTAAGCAAGTCCCTCTAGTTTTCTTGATCACTGTCCGTGTTCTATCGCTCATTGTAATTTTCAGTGTTTATTCCAGAACGGACGTGCCTTGGGCATTGCGTTTTAGATTTGGGGACATTTGTCACGATGGCATAGGAGACAATTTTTCCCCAAACTTGATTAAAACAGAGCACGAAATATCTGTGTCTAAGCGACTTTATCCAGGATTGAACTTGCATGCCTAGAGTTAGAAAGTGGGCGCCATACTGTTATGCCATCCTCACTCCCTAGTCTTCTCCGCAGGCATCTCTGGTATCGGAAACCGCCGAAAAGAACAAATATGAAATTGGGTTACCTGTGGATCAAGACCTGCCACAGGAAGCCCACAATCCGAGTTCGAACTTGAGATTGATGCGGGGGAGGCCCTTTGCAGCTAACAAATCACGTGGTTGTACTGGGGGTCAAAAAGATCTCCCTTCATTTAGTTAAGAGGAACTGAAGCCTAAATCAACCCAACTTCTATACAAACAAGTATTCGAAATAAATAGGTTCTGCTATTTTATTTTTCTGTGTTGCGCGTCTAGGAAGAGAAAATCCGAAAACCTCCGCCATCTCATTATTAAATGCATTATTGTCCATGGCGTCTTTCTATCACAACAACATCGATTTGTAGAGAATATACACTGTTTGCGAGTTGTTAGTAAAGAAAAAAGTCATTGTCTACACCGGCCGTATGGGTAATATGATCAATTTAGTTATGCCACTCGACTGCGCCTCGTGATATACTCGTTTGTTCTCGTCACGTTTTGACGCTATCTGTATATCTACAAAAGGAAAGGTGCACTATCAAATATAATCATTCAAGGTTTAGAGTGTGCTAATCGATTTCTGATACACATTCTTCGTGATTTTTTTTTATCACAGAGATGTAACAGCTTCTATGCCGAGTATCTATGAACAAGTCATAATGGAAACTGACAAAGTATTAGAAGAACGTGGCTTCACAAAGATGGAAGAAAAGCAGCAGGCAGTTCTCAAAGGGCAGATCAGTGCACTGGGCAACCCCACTCATGCCCTTCGCAAACTACTAAGTGAGTATTGTGGAAGATATTTTACAGTTTGAAGGGGAACTGTCAAACGTCAACCAAAATGAACCTTCATATTTCTTTAGAACTACAAAAATAACACCCGGAAATAGAAGAGAAATATGTGAATGTCCTGATATGCTTTTCAAGCTTTTTCGATAGAAGATGGCAAAGATTGAATTTGGATACGAAATATTTTTTGTTCTAGAAACTTGATTTCCGTGATAGTGAACCGCATTTTAGTAATGATAGTTTATTTACCTACGTAACGCCTAGGAGTGACACCTCTTTGAAATTCGTGCAAACTCTCATGCGGACATGATGAAACTGATTGAATAACAGTTCGTCGTCCCACCGAAAATAAACTGAGCAAGGAATTTTCAGTAACTATCATTGATAGTGATATTGAACAAACTGGTATTGATGTACAGCCTTTTCAGTTTCCAGTCGTGACTCGTAGAAAATGTAATTTCTGACGTTTGAGCGTCGAAGGAGCGATATAGTCAGAAATGGATATTCTGCCGGCACGGAAGAGAGGTTTGGAGGAGAGACAATAGCATTATGGGTAATGCTTTTAGCATATATAATGCTTCGAGCGGGAAAAGTAATCATTCTAGGCCAGTCAGCTCCACGTTTGTTTGTAATTTATTTTAAATATCTTATTGTTATATCCACGGCCACTTTGCATTAATGTAGTAAGTTAATAGTTCTCTAGCTCTCGGAGAATTCGGGTTGCTGCAGTAGGTCGAGGTTTACGTTTCCGCACATTTCCACGTTTTTTGGCCACAACTCCAGGGTATCTGTCAGTTTCCATTTGTTAAGAATACAATTTATACTAATTAGTTAATTGTATTAAAATTGTATTAGAGTACGAAGTTGTCTGGCGACTATCCCACAATATACTATACTCGTGAAGTCTCTTGTCAGTGTAGTCAGAATTAGGCGTTTTTCACGGAGCAGTCACGTACTGATATATACTGTCCCTTTAACAAACTTTTGGGGAATTGTATGGCTGGGAAGTGACTACAAACGGCAAGAATTCAAAACGAAAGGTTCCTCGATGTGCTGTTAAACCTTAACATCCACATGATTAAAACTTGTACCAGTTTTGAGGCAGTAATATTATCAGACGACTATCTCTACATAAGTATTCGTAATTATTACTTCTGTTCCTACAGTGACGTCATATTCCTACAACCATAATACCTACTTCACCTTACCCAGGGTTTAGGGTTGTTAGAGCTAATTAGTGATTCCTACGGTTCATACCGATAGAACAATCCTTCATTATTCTTTTTTGGGGTCTCAACAGAGAATCGTGCCAAAGAATACATGTTAGTAATTGTCGAGGAGCAACTAACACATGGAAACCGCCAAGAGACTGGGGACAAGTCTATACCTCAGGGCCTCGGCCCAGTCAGCACCGAGCTGACCGAGTTAGCTGCGAGATTCGCTCGACTAGTGGAACACAACGCGTCGGTGTATAGACCATTTTATGAAGATATCCTCGATGGTTTAAACGATTCCCCTTCCAATTAATTGCATGTAAACTGTAAATTAGTTTCCTAAACGTAACAGGAGTCATTACCCGGAGCGTCCATCTTGTCTTTTATACGTGATGCGGCGTTTTTCCAGACCGGGTTATTTTTAGATTTCACTTCTCATTGTTCGCTTCATCGCGGAATGTTGTTAACGAAAGATACCTCGTTAGCTTGTCTTGTTTGGTCAACCAACATGGCTGCAACACCATTAATCATTTGAATTAAAATAACGCAAACGCTTGTGACCGAACTCTCGGGAAACGCATTCTAAAAATAACCCGGTGTGTAAAAACGCTGCGTCGTTGACGTAGTATGGAAGACGGACGCTCCGGGTAATGAGCTCATGAAGGTAGCTAATTTCTACCTTGTTTAGTATTTTTTTAACTTGTGAGTAAGTTTCGAAATTTAGGTAAAACTGAACCACACATTTAACACAAAGACACCATTGACGGAGGACATGGTGCTGTTTTGGGGGTTGACAATTTACAATACATGTCAGCGTGTATAATAGTTTATTCAAATATCAAGAGCTCTTTTCACTTCGTTAAAACCGTGACATTGAAATGGTTTCTCTATTGTTTTTGTCCTGCTGATCCAATCAAAATACAAAGATAGGGTGCAGCACGGTTACGGTATAAGGCTACGGACATGCCGTAGTTTGTCCCACTCATACGAAATCTAATCTACTCTACCGTAACCGTACTGTAACTTAATGTACCGTAACTCTGTAATTTGATTGGACCAGAAAGACAAAAACAATAGGGAAACCATTTCAACGTACAGTAACCGTACCGTAAGTCATTGCCGTAACTTGCCCTCATACACAATCTGCTCTACTGCGGAAAACCGTATACTGCGTGCAACATTGCCAGTAATGGCATGAGTGTTTACACACTTATAGCTTAACTCTTAATATAAGAGTAGTGTGAGTTAGATCGCCGAATTTTATTGAATCTTTTTGTAGTTTCTTTTGTAGTTTTCCTGTTTAGTTTGATCATAGTTTCCCGAAGCGAAAATAAACAAAAGGCCGCCAATGTACCGAGCTATTCAAAATATTAACACCGAATAATTATAGACGTCAAGTGACGTCAATACAGGTATCTGCTGTCTCTCCCATCCCCAAGGAAAGACCACCAAGAATTATAGAAAGTGACTTAAGACCTATATCACTAACATGCCAAATCTCCAAGGTGCTAGAAAGTTTTACCTTGTCTAGAATGCTTCCTAAAGTGCTCCCTAAACTAAATAGTAATCAATTTGCAGTCGCCGGGCGATCTACAGACCAAGCCCTTGTTTATCTGCTCCACTTAGCCCTTGAAGCACTAGACAGAGGCAATTGTACTATCCGGTTCTTTTTCGCCGACTTTAAAAAAGGCTTTGACTTAATTGATCATAAGATTTTATTGTCCAAGTTATCTTGTTTCGACCTACACCCTAGCCTAGTAAGATGGGTCGCCGCGTTCTTACTAGAAAGGTCACAGTTCGTACAAATTGGCTCGGTTTCATCTTTGCCTAAGCACCTTAATGGGGGTATCCCACAAGGCACGAAACTAGCGCCCTTGCTTTTTGCAATAATGGTAAACGATCTTGTTAACGATTGGAGGCTTAGAGCAAAGTTTGTGGACGATCTAACTTTATTAGAAGTAATACCTAGGAACTCACCATCAGTAATGAGTTATATTGCATCGGATGTTCAAGAATTTGCTAGCAATAACAACATGCAGCTTAATCCGAAAAAGTGCAAGGAGATGCGTGTTAGCTTTCTTCATTACAATAGCTGCGAACTTCAGCCCATTGCCATCGGCGGCACATATATCAAGGAAGTGACGTCATTCAAGCTACTCGGAGTGTTCATTTCTAATGATCTCTCATGGGCTGATCACTGCGGGTACGTGGTGAAGAGGGCTAACAGGCGCCTCTACGCAATTAGACAACTTAAGAAATGTCGTGTTCCACCAGTAGACCTGGTCAGCATCTACTGCTCTCTAGTGCGTTCTATTCTAGAATACGCCTGTGTCGTGTTCGCCAACCTTCCTAAATACTTATCACAAGATCTTGAAAGGGTACAGAGGCGCGCTTTAGCAATCATATTCCCTTCCCTGCCATATGCAAGCGCGATGGCTAAGGCTGGGATCACCACCCTAGAGGAGCGCAGGGATATGGCATGCGCCAAGTTTATAAGAAAAATCACTCCTGGAAACCCCCTGTATTCTCTTATACATTCTCGGATCACCGGACAGTCTTCTCACTATAATATGAGACCAAAAGCGCATACCACTATGGCGACAAAAACCGACCGCTTTGGCGGTTTTGTCAGCACAAAATATGCGTCCAGAGCGCTCATTAACTAGTTCTCGGTTATATCTCATAAATATAGATATGTATATCTATTAGTATTATTTATTATATAGTAACTTACTAGGAAGTTGTCTGTTCGTTAGTATATATGTATAGTTGACCTACACTGTAATTCAGCCACTGGCTGCGAGAGTGATTAATAAACGAATTATTATTATTATTATTATCGACCCAGGCTTTTACTTACGCGGTCATGGATCAGGAAAGGTCCCATTTACACAATTTCAAACAAGCGTAGAACGAAGTATTCACTGTAAACCAAAACTTTCTTAACAGAAGTACTCAAAACTTTCGGAGGTTCATAAGATATAAAAATTGCAAAAAGGTTCTCTCGGTAGAAGGCATTTGTTTTCAAGACAAGTAGAAAAGTACTTATTATTTCTTCTCTAGGAATAACTTTTTAACCTGAAAGTTAGCAAATCGAACTAAAGATTACCCTTAATTGCCCTGGATTAGCTTAATCAGGCTACGAACAACGGGCCCAAATGAATGATTTGAGGTCCAATTTGCTTAGGGTTTGTTAAAATTTCTGGGTTAGATTTTTAGAAGGTTTGTATAAAGAATGTGAGAAAATTAATTATGAATGAGCCATTTGTCAGGATATTTTATTATTGTTTAGACTTTAAGCCCCGCGTTAGAAATGAACTGAGAAATGATTGAGTCAGATAAGATCGAGAGTTCAAATCTCGGTTTGACCGTCTTACCTCAACTCTGAGCCGGTTCGACATTTTAGGAGATTTGGCGAAGTAGTTTGGCATAAAGGGGCACTGTCAGTCGTCCGGCCCTGATCGATTTGTTTTTCTATTATTGAAACAATCGTGGCCATGTGATACAAAACATTGCCTGAGTTAAGTCGGGCCGAACGGGAAATATTTGGTTTGAGGTCATGACGTACGCTGCATTCGGTCCGTTACGTCTTGACCTCGAGCCGCCAAATATCCTCTCACTCAGTCAATAAGTATATAGCACAGATTAAAGACAAATTGTGGTACTGATTTTTATTAAATTTTATGCCGAGTTAACTTAAACCAGGAGCCCATTACCAGGAGCGTTCCTCTGTTATGGGTTGGGTCCCCAGCACAGGAGTAGATGAGGCTATTTTTAGATTCGAAATTCCCGCGAAAAGAGGTTGCCGCCATGTTGGTGCCCTTAAACAATAGATTCCTCGTTAGCTTCTTTTGTTGGGGCACCAACATTTGAATCTCTGGGGATTGAGTGAAAACCAGCAATTCGAATTCCCGCGTTGAAAGTGAGAAGAATGATAATGAGAAGTGACGTTAGCTATCTGATTGGCTAAGAATAGCCTACCTTCGTTCTTTTTCGCGCGAAACGCAATGCTAAAAATAGCCTCATCTACCTCTGTGCTGGGGTACAGACACAGTGGGGAAGATGGACGCTCCTGGTAATGGGCTCCTGCTTAAACGTTATAGTGTGGGTTATTAAATCTATATATTGCTTTGTTTTAATAGTGATTATTTCTTGCAAATAAATGTTTTACCGTATAGATTCGATATAGCGCCCCGGGCGCTTATTTTTATTTTATTTTTTTATTTATTTTTCGGGGGGGGGGGGGGGGGGGTGAGCTTATTCGAGAGGGGGCGCTTATTTCATTTTTGAGAAAATGCTGCAATCGGAGTCCATATAAAAACAACTTTTATTAAGATCCTAACAAGAACTGTAACATGTAAAAAAAAACCTGGTCGCGTGTCAGTCAATGGCTGAGTCAGTACTTTCAGGGCCGGAAGTAATACCGTACGTTGTAACGTACAGATCATATCGGTAAGTGTTAAGGTCGCTGGTTCTCAGCGTGTTTCTTATTATTGATAGAGGGGGGCGCTTATTTCAGAAAACGCAGTGGAAGGAGGATCGCTTATTCGAGAGGGGGTGCTTATTTGAAGGAGGGCGCTTAATCGAATCTTTACGGTACTACCAAAGTCAAAAACCCTGGCCAACCGGACTCGCAAGTCAATGCAAGTTCCGACTTGCGTTTCGTTTGTCCACCCACTTGCATGGACTTGCAATGACTGATCTGCAAAGCAACGCAAAATTATTTGAAGAAACCTGGCACGAGCCAAGCTATGTCACTGACTTTATTCCAGTGAAGCATAATATTAATTTTATTATAAACGGCTTCACGGCAAATCATCTATAGTCGTATATTAAAATTATATACGAATATTAAACTAGAAGATCAGCTTATTTCGAGTTAAGCGCGATATGGTCTGACTATCGAATAACTATATCTCGATAATATCGGATATTGAGCAAATTTCCTCTGGTCTTCCGTGGTGTGGACTCTTATTTACCACGATTTACGTCATCACGTGATGACGTAAATCGTGGTAAATAAGAGTACACCACCGAAAACGTACAGTTTCGTTACAAAGCGTGACAGCTTTGAAAGAGCCAGCATTAGCCGTGGTTACACGAACCCCATTTACCTAGGTAAATAGCCGATTTACCTAGGTAAAGTGATTTAACGCGTGTAACCGATTGTACCCTCAGTAAATTTCCCTAGGTAAATTTCCATGGTGACGTCAAGGAGAACAATGGTATTGCCCATGACAGCTCCCTAGCTACAGTGTAGGGGTCGCCAGTCTCCCCAGATGGCTCAGCCAATAAAATTCGGTCTTTTGACAGCGCGGGGAAATTCGTGACAAGTTTGTTTACTTTATGCCGAAAAGGGAAATCACTCGTCTCGGTAGTGCTTTTAGTTGACTTTTGAAGCTCTTTGAGAATATGGCGCAGTTCCGGAGAAAGATGTAAGTATTGAATTTGAACTATATCAATCAAATATACAAAGAATTGCATAGTTATGTTTATTTATGTTAGGCTTTGTGTAGTAATAGATGAGTCTATGCTTTTAATAGAATGAATCCTGAGCCAGACGAAGAAGAATACTTCAATGGATACTTATTTCATCAGAGAAGGCAGGAACAGAACACAAACACTGGGCCATCTCCACTGTACGGATACAACTATCTTGCGACCCTGAATAATCAGAATCAAGGGCAACTTTAGTTTCATACCTGATGTGGCTCCTTACAGTGCAGAAACTCCTTCATTTCATCCCTGAAGGTCTCCCTAACAGCGAAACAAGCGCCGCCAGTTTGTCATTAGCTGAATATCCCCGCCAATATTTATCTGGTTTGAATATCCCCGCCAAAATCACTCGGGTGGAAAATTCCTACACTTCCGTGTAACCTGTGTACCCAAGGTAAACTGAAACCCTAGACAAGTTTACCAAGGATCAAATTTACTGGGGAAACAACTTTTTACCTTGGGTCGTGTAACCGCGACTATTGTCTATAACTTTTTCACGTCAGCACCGTTGTCTGGACTTTCATTTACCACCGCACTTCGACCAATCAGATCGCGAGATTACCGGCAATTGTGGTAAAAATATGAGTGATATACACCCCATTCCAATATGGCGGATACACGGCCGGAGTGTTGGGGCGGGACACGAAAACGAGGGTAGTTAGGCGGAAGTCGATGCCAAGAAGGTCATGAGGCGGGAATTTCGCGCAAGTTTTGAAGTGAGTTTGTTTTTCCGAGAGGGTTGGAATAAGTAGATTTTATCCCCAGAGAGTTAGAAAATATGGCGGATATTCAGGCTATCATTTTCACTGAGGGATATATTCTTCAGTGAAAACGATAGCCTGAATATCCGCCATATTTTCTAACTCTCTGGGGATAAAATCTACTTATTCCAACCGTCTCGGGAAAAAAAACTCGCTTCAAAATTTGCGCGAAATTCCCGCCTCATGACCTTCTTGACATAGACTTCCGCCTAACTACCCTCGTTTTCGTGTCCCGCCCCAACGCTCCGGCCGTGTATCCGCCATATTGGAATGGGGTGTATATGTCTATTAGATATCTAATTAGATAAGCCTCCTTTACCTTTACTCAAGTGCTTGATATTCGATATTATAGGTAAATTCATTGCCTGACGAGGGAATTCCACAATTTAATGTGGAATTCCCGAGTCGGGCAATGAATTTTTTTTGAATCCCATTGCATCTAGTGATTTACGAAAATAAATAAATAATATAGACCCATTCGAAAAATGGCTGCCGCTAATTTGCATAATTTTGATATTCAATATTTTCTGAAGAATAAACTAGCCTATGTGAAAGAGCGATTTCGTGTTAGCAACATGTAGCACTTTGATAATGGAAGAATATATCCTTACAAAGCAATCAGCGTTTGAAACTCTCAAGAAACACGAAAACGAGGCTAGTCAGTCCTGACGTCCTGAATCTCATACAAAACTCTCTTATTTGGAACCTCGGTAACTTCGCAACACTTGGTGCTATGCTCCTTAAATTTTACAAATGTACTCATTTTTGCATGCTCTCTGAAGTGGCAGTGCTTATTTTAGTGCCAGCATTTCCTAACAACCAAAGCTTGGTGACACCATTTTTCGAATGGGTCTTGCGCGGTGAACTAACGAGCGAATAGGAATCAAGCTAAAATTAGACTGAAACTCACACGAGGTTCAACTAAAAGTGCAGTCGTTGCTCACAACATTTGGTTTTCCGACATCAAAACTGGATTTTTATGCACGAAAACACCTGTATTTTATTTAGGTACACTTAATTTCGATCTTATCTTTACCAAGAAAGCGAAAGTGCATTAACTGGAGACAAAATTGTGAATGTTTGTGAAAGATTTAGTAAACCGGCGGCCTGTTGAAACCAGTTGTCGCTAAGTGAAAATCTAAAACCTGACAAACCGAAGAGCTGCTGCACAAGTATATAACGCACAAACTTGTAAGTATTAAGTGTTCCTTACTTTTTAAGCAAATTACCAAATGTTAATGCTCAATTCTCACAAATAAATAAACCTGTTTTTGAACTGTTGAATGTTACTTGTGTTCAGTCCACTCGTTTCCAAAATTTTCCTTGTACCACGATTTTAGTACCGTTCTGGTAGCCGTGCTTTTCGTCCTGCTTTTACTGTTTTCAGTCATTTAGCTTCTCTCAGTGTGTGAATATTACATCAATTAAATCAGCAAATCCAGGAAGCCCCAGCTTTTTCGTTCAAAATCACATTTTTGCTGCAGTTGTTTTTGTCGATTCCTCGGATGATTAGACTTAATAGAGTCGGTTTCTTGTTCAGTCGAGCGCCAAAACATAATATTTCTCGTGAAAAACGGAATAAACGATATCTAATTTTCACGTTCTTTTACTACTGTTAACTTTGTGAATATCCTGATTTGTAATTTTAACATGATTTGTGTCTCTGTTCGCGATAATAAAAATAAACAAAATATTTACGCGCGGGCTTCCTGTACATCGTTGGATACAGCTTTTCAAGCCGTTGAATACAGCTTTCAAACCATTGAATTCCACAAAATATTAAACGCTCCGTTAGCCAATCAGCGCGCGAGTTTGAGTCGTGCAATTAGGATTCTATAGTTCGCGATTCGTGCGATATCGGTTTTTCGCGTGAAATTTAACGTGGAATTCCCTCGTCAGGCAATGAATTTTCTTTGAATCCCATTGCATCTAGTGATTTACGAAAATAAATAAAGAATATACTCAGTCTGAAAGTTGCTGAAATTCCCGCCACGCGCCAGGAACCCATTGCGCGGTAAACTGACGAGCGAATAGGAATCAAGCTAAAATTAGACTGAAACTCACGATGTTCAACTAAGGCCCCGTCCACACTAATCCGTTTTCGTTTGAAAACGCATACTTTTTTATCCGTTTTTACCGATCGTCCACACTAAAACAATCGAAAACGGAGATGTTTATCTATGAAAACGGAGGTTTTCGAAAACGCTTTCCAGAGTGGAGACTTTTGAAAACGCAGGTCTATCGTTTTAGTGTGGACGGCAAAAACGGAGCTTTTCAAAAACGCTTTCGTCACAACTCATTATGCAAGCCCCAGTTTCCCGCGTTAGCGCGTAAACAAACCACTATTCAATATGTCGGACGAGCTTGTGTTTATGATGTTTATTTTGATTGCTTGCCTGGAGTTAAATGTGGCACTGATTAATCTACAAGCAGTAGCTTTACGTTTTCGGCCGCTTTTTTGACTTCAAACTCATTTGTTACCTTAAGTAAAAGTTCCACTTCATCATCTGTCCAGATGAAGTGATCTGTTTCCTTTTCTTTTTTGAAGAATTTGCCACTTTTACTGTAAACTTCGAGCGAACGCGTCTTGTTTACAGTGGTTTCGCGCTTCAAAAAGAGCCGATAGTATCGCTGGCGCTATTGGAGCATGCGTAATGAACACAAAAACGTCCGAGCAGAGCCTGGTGACGAAAACGCATCTTGGATCATCGTTTTTCAGCCCCTAGTGTGGACGGTCGAAAACGATGTGCAAACGCTAGTGTGGACGCAGAGCTTTTTATCCGTTTTCGGGGAACCAAAAACGGAGGTTTTCAAAAACGCATTAGTGTGGACAGGGCCTAAAAGTGCAGTCGTTGCTCACAAAATTTGGTTTCCGACATCAAAACTGGATTTTTATGCACGAAAACACCTGTATTTTATTTAGGTACACTTAATTTCGATCTAATCTTTACCAAGAAAGCGAAAGTGCATTAACTGGAGACAAAATTGTGAATGTTTGTGAAACCAGTTGTCGATAAGTGAAAATCTAAACTGAACCTGACAAACCGAAGAGCTGCACAAGTATACGCATAAACTTGTAAGTATTAAGTCAGTGTTCCTTACTTTATAAGCAAATTCAGTACCAAATGTTAATGCTCAATTTCTGTCTCACAACAAATAAGCCTGTTTTTAAACTGTTGAATGTTTAATACTTGTGTTCAGTCCACTCGTTTCCAAAATTTTCCTTGTACCACGATTTTAGTACCGTTCTGTAGCCGTGCTTTTCGTCCTGTTTTTACTGTTTTCAGTCATTTAGCTTCTCTGTGTGAATATTACATGAATTAAATCAGCAAATCCACGAAGCCCCTGTCCAGCTTTTCCGTTCAAAATCGCACCTTTTTGCTGCAGTTGTTTTTGTCGATTCCTCGGATTAGCTAGTCTCCTAGAGTCACTCTTGTTCAGTCGAGGGCCAAAACATATCATTTCTCGTGAAAAACGAAATAAGATATATAATTTTCACGTTCTTTGACTACTGTTAACTTTGTGAATATCCTGGTTTGTAATTTTAACATGATTCGTGTCTCTGTTCGCGATAATAAAAATAAACAAAATATTTACGCGCGGGCTTCCTGTACATCGTTGAATACAGCTTTTCAAACCGTTGAATTCCACAAAATATTAAACGCTTCGTTAGCCAATCAGCGCGCGATTTTGAGTCGTGCTGTGGGATTCTATCCGATATTTGATAGTCAGTCGATATCGCGCCTAAATGAATTTTAAAGTACTCCTGAGACCAGACGCTTTAATACCGAGAAGATGTACTGAAGCTGGTATCAGATCCATCGTCAATATAGTCGTAAACTGGACATGATCCGAACTGAGAAATCGGGCAAATTTACTATATATTTTAAGCCATTACTTTTAAAAGGAACGAATAAACACGACACTACAACTACAAGCTGGTAAAATGTCGATGCCACGTGCATTTAGGACTTTCGTAAAATGTACGAAATTTCCCTCCAAAGTCCGTAAAACGTTTGTCAGCCCAAGAAAAACTCAACATCTTGACATTTTAGTCGAAGAAACTTTTGGTTCTAGCAAAATAATAGCTACGAATGGCGAATTAGAGGATGGAGCTGATTGGTTGACGGGGCCGGAAGTCAACACAGAAAATAATAATAAAAACAAAACAAACAAGAGGCTGTACCAGCCTTTACTCGGGCCAAATGGAATTTCAACAAGGAATAGTTGGTATTCTTTGCAGGTTTGATTAAAAAAGTATTTTACACTTGCAATTGTTTTAGCCTTTGGGAGAATAATAAATTATTTTGAATTATTTTTACAAGAGTTACATATATAAATTCTTTCAAAGAAGAATTGTTATTCTGTCTCCAGAGAAGCCATATAATAAAAATATTATATTAGTTATGTAAAAATAATCCTATTTTAGAATGCCTGGGATGATAACTGCCATGGAAAACAGAAAGCAAATTGCAGCCATGTTTATAACAGTAGCTACATATGTTTGAGACAATATATATGTAGCAACACAAGACCAGTTATAATATAGTGAACACAAATGGTTAATTCTGTCCTGCTCTGCTGAGACTTACAACTCTTATTTTTGCCTCATTAGCATAAATTAAACTTGAAGCTACAAACAATTATCAAGTGTGTCAATCTCTTTCGATTGATCGACTCTGTTTGTTTATATGTACGTCTCTTGAAGTTTGATGTATGCTAATAAGGAAAAAACGTAAACGAGGATTCGCCTATACAAGAGGCCAAGTAAAACCTCAACAACAAGTCTAAAATAACACATGCAATGTTCCTTTGAACTTCCTTCCAGTGATTTAGCATTCAGTTTTGCACTGTATCAGTAGCTTTGCATATTTACTGGCAGCTACTACACCAGGGGTCAACCCCCAGGTACCCTGGGGATATGCACAAATACCCAATCAAACTCGTTGTATCATATCCCCTGGTATGGGGCACAGCATCCTGATCTATGAACCAAAGTGAGCTTTTCCCCCTCACCGATGGGCAACAAACAATTAATTCTGACAGGTTCCCATGGATCCACCCCTGGGGGAAGCTGCTAATACATGCATTATTTACCCATCCATATACAATGTACTACAACAACAAAAGAATTTAAGGCAGCAGTCATGATTATGTATGTAATCTACTAGATTTAGCCTGTATATTAATATATAAAATGTACATAGTGGCAACAAGGGAACTAGTACTACTACTACTAACAGAGGAGAATGTCAATGTATTTAGCATCATGGCAGTTGCTAACTGGGGACAAACTCATTTACTCTATGTATACAACTATATCCACTACACTTGAGGGTGCATGGTCACTACCAGATATTTGGTTTCGTTCTCAGTGCCGGCCTACAATTTAACATTCTGATCCAAGAAGACATGAAGGTCTAACCATTTGCAGATGTCAGAGCAAAGGCAGTACCAGTTCTCCCACTTATTTGAAGGTCCCACCAGGATTTGAACCCACTACCTCCTGCACAACAGACTGACACTTTATAACCACTGAGCTTACTGGAATGCAGTTTAAGCAAACTGGAGGCTACCATCTTTCTGTTATAGGCCCAAACTTAGTTCAGATAAAATTAATCCAATTGTAATGAAATTATAAATACATATAGATGATATAACTTTGAAATTTAGAATAAATTATAGACTGCATGAGTCCATTCCAGAAATAAACATGCGATTTCCACTCGGTTTTTGGATTATTGGAGTCATCTGTCTTCACACCAAATAATTAATTCCAGTTGCTAGTTGTAGATCTTCCGGATCCGTATTCCTATTTTACCGAAAGAACTGATAATTGGGCCAATTTCTGGAGCCAATTTTCTAGTCTATTAGAAGCCATTTAAACTTTAAGAGGAAATAATAAATATCAACACTGCAACCTGGTATTAAACATTTGTGTTTACTTACCAAATATGTCGGATACATAAATTTGGACGCGGACGCAAACTCATTCTCAGACTCCTTTCGTATATAAAAACGTGAGAATTTTCCATGCAAACGGCCCGTAAAACTCCTGTCGGCCCTAGAAAAACTGAACATCTTGGTATTTCAGTCCAAGAAGCAAACAAATCGTAATTCATATATTTAAAGGCACTTGTATGAGATTGGTAGTGTTAATTATTAAAAAAAACTGTTTGTAAATGCTATTTTCCACCTTCTTCCAATTCTCAACCCCCAAAGGTGGTCATGGTCCCTTACGGGAGCTTCTAATTACAAAGTTTTACTGATAATAGGCCCTTTGCAGGACAAGAGCAAGCCAAAATTAGTAAAAAGCCCAAGTTTTAGGTTCATATCTTTAAATCTGAAGGAATGGCAATTTTTTGAAAACTCTATAATTTAGCTTACTTTAACAGAGTTTGTGAGGCTGTTTTTTGCTGACTGGCAAGACCCCCCCTCTGCATCTTCCCTGCTAGTTTTTGACTAGTCCCTAATGTTTAATAAAATATTGTGTGTTGATTTCATGCATGTAAACCACTTGGAAAATAACTATTTAAAGAGGGTAACATTAGGCTGTTTTCTATTGTTGGGTAGACCAATACTATCGCTCGTTTCGAGAAGTTCAAACCGACTCCGAAACGATTACAGCGCCACGGTATCTCGATTTCCATTGGCCGAGAAAAACGAGACGGTAAACATTTTGGGTTCATTGTAGATTTCAGATTGTAGATTTCAGATTGTCCATTTCCTATTGTTAACGGAAAGAGAAGGCGAAGTGAAGAAAGTAAAATAAATTCCTTCTTCGAGGGTATATAAAATCAAAAGTTTCTTTAGGATAAATAAGGTAGATTTATTGAACGGTAATTTCAAGGTCTTCTGAGTTCTGTGCGGTCCAGAAAAATAAGAAGAAGTCAAAGCCGGAGTTTGAAGCCCGTTCGTATCAATCGTCGGCAAACAAAAAACTGCGTGACGCGAAGCGTCGCTTCGCTCCTCGGTGGAAAAGCTTCGTGCCTAAGCTTTGCGAAGTGAGAACCTCTGGTACCCAGGGTAGAGTTCACGCCATATCCTGCTAGATTTTCGTTCCCGAATTTATAAAAACATGTGCATATAATATTTTAAAAGGACCCTGTCAGATCGAGAACTGAGAAATCGCGAGAAATCGGGTCATTTCTACTATACTTTCCGAGAGGTTAATAACAATGAATAACAACACAACCACAGTCAATTGGTATAAAAGTTATCATGTTCAGTTTAGCTACAAACTGTTGTCTCAGTCCTATTTATAGTGTTGATCAGATCTTAGCCATCTATGTCACGAGTGGATCCTTGAGTGGATCTGGATATGTGATAAATTCCCGTCCAAAGCCCGTGAAACACCTCTCAGCTTTAGAAAAGACAACAATCTTGGTATTGCATTTGAAGGAACCTTTCATTTACACAAAAAAACAGCTGTTAAAGGTTTTGCTAAGTCAAAACTCCCACTCGTCGCCATCTTGAAAAACCTGTAACACTGTCACGTCACATGGCTGGCGCAACGTACGTACGTGTCACGTGACCAGTCGAAATCTGATTGGTTGACGGCGCAAAATCTCGACACAAAAAATTAAAACTTGCGATTTCTGTCTCGAGCCGGCCAAAGGCCTGGCCCGAGTAATAATAAACACTTGCGAAACCTCGGGCCCAGCCTACGCTGGCCCGAGTAATAAACACTTGGCCTGGCAGACCCATTCCAAAAATGGCGTCAAATTTAAAAAGCTATTGTCCTGTTAGAAGCGAGAAGTCCAAGGACTATAGCATAGCTGAAACAACGTGTATAGTTTTAAACGTACTATATTTCGGCTAGCCAAACTAGCCTTCTTCAGGTACTAGATGTTGTAACTAGAGAGTTCTAAAATAGGGGGTTACAATATATAGAATTTCACAATATATAGGATTTCACAATATGTAAATAGGAAGTGACGCAATGGAACGGATACTGGTAAAAAATGATGAAATAATAAAGTGATGTAGATAAGGTAATAAAGGAAGGTAACAAATTACGATAAACTAATGGATGCAAAAAACTAATACAATGTGAATAGATGAATAGAAAATAAGGTGAAAGTGAGCTAGGTTTCATCACGTCTATTGATGCCATGAGGTTCAAGGCCCGGGGGGGGGGGACTCCCCATAAAAATAGACGGGGGTGCTCGACGTGAGAAATGAAATTCACCCCTAAAAGATAGCAATATGGGCGTGGCTCACAACAATTTTACCCCTAAAAGATAGCACTCCAAAAGACAAGAGACAAAGAGACAAGAGACAAAGCTCTGCCCCATAACCTCGTCTTTAATATTCGGATGGATCAAACTCTATATCGAAGCCGTAAATACCGATTCAACTTGTGGGGTCTCATGCTCGAGGATCCAGCGCTATTTTTTCTCGGCCACAAAAATTTTGGGTCTCGGAGATCCCTAAAAGATAGCAGACCTTTGGAAGACCCCTAAGAGATAGCACTGCTAACGATTTTAACCCCTAAAAGATAGGTCGAGCACCCCCGTCTATTTTTATGGGGAGTAATGTGTGTTGTTAAAAGAGAAATTATTCATAGAGAGGATCATGCGTATTAAGTCACAAAGTGTATTAGTAGGAATATCTTTGTTAATACGAGTTTGTAGGAAATGATGACATGCATCAATACCATCTTTATGGGGAATGTTAGTATACAAGGATGATACATCTAGAGTTACAAGAATGGCATTATCAGGAAGTTTACCAAGGTTAAGGAGTTTATTAAGAAAATTAGCGTAAACACGAGGCTAGTCAGTCCACACAAAAGCTTTTGAATGTGTAAGCGAGGCTAGTCAGTCCTAAACAATAGTTAATTAAATTGGACGCCATTTTTCGAATGGGTCTAAACACACAAATGATTTCAATATCACCTTATTAAACCTTCATGGCAGATCGATGTTTGTACGTTCATGCATGATCAGTCCTCAGACTTTCACTAATCCCCTTTCGACTTTGCTCTTGGATTGAAGTTTACTTCAGCTTTGGTCAGCACTTCTCACTCAGTTATATATTTGAGTGTATATAGTCGCTTTGAATACTTTATGATATGTATTAAAGCTCGACTCAAAACGAGTCGCTCAAAGTCAAAGGAATGAATTTACGTGAGGGTCTTGCGTTCAACGCTGATTCCTTCACTCATGCAACTATTGTGGTTTTAGAAAAAACCACGGTTGGTATTATGCTTCACAGAGTCGGAGCTCGACCAACATTTGGGAACAATTCCAACAGGCTCGTTGTTATGAAACCAGCTGACTCTAACAAGGTCAGTATTAAAAAAGTAAAGGAATAATCATCTTATCTTGCTGTGTAAACTGGAGTCTAAACTTTATTTTTGTCTGCTTTGGGAAAAAAATGGGAGGTATGGTTTAATTGGTGCGAAAGTCCACCTAGTAGGAAAGTGGGTATGGCCATCATAGAGCCACTTTGGCACTATAATATGGACGATCAGGTAAGTATATAACATTCATGCGGTACTTAAGAACCATCCGGAAACATCACAGAGAAGACAGACAATGCCCCATATAGCTCCCTTTCTCTTGTGGGTATGTTCTCTGTCTCCCCTCCATCCCCATTAAGTTACTCCAGCCGAGATTATTTAAACGTACAGTGCTTCATGTGCTTTCCAATGTGGGATGCGGAAGTCTCTGAACTTCATTTGCGCATGCTCAGTATTTCTCTCGTGCGACGCAAGTGCATTTTAGAAATTATAAGTTGCGTAATTCGAGTTAATACGTTCTGTGATTGGTTCATGATGATCAAAGAACACATATTGAGTTTGTAGTTATTTTTGCCATAATACTGATAATAGTACACCTACTGTAGTAGCCCGAGTCTTAATCTGCAGACTTTTTGTTTCGTGCACAGCGGTCACTAGACTTTCACCATTTATGATATTTTTTATTTCAGAGTGCCTTCAATTCGTCGCTTAGCCTGAATTTCAGCCGAATTTCAGATCAGAAAAGCTGATCGAACATCGTATATATTGAAGAGTTAACAATATTTCGGCTGGCCAAACCGGCCTAACCTGTACACAGACCTCCGTAATTCCTTCAAAGGAAGGAAAAGGAGGTCTGTACTACGGATGAGTTAATCGTGTTCTAGGTCACGTGGATAGTTACAGGAATGTTGTAACCAGTCGCTGATTGGCTGGTGCCTCATAGCGGGTGCTGATTGGCTTAGCGGTTATGTTGACTAATAGTTCTGGCTCCGTGGGAAAATCCGAGCTCGATTCACTCTGATTTGTATTAAGACGAATTGCTGTCATTTTATGTCCTGTGCTCGGTTAATATCGTTCATGGAAGTCAGTGCTGCATTTCAAGTCTGGTAAGAAATTATCGGCCTCAACATAAATGCAGAAAGTGCCAAGGAAGTTTGAAAGAATTTGCAGGGAACAAACAAAATTACTTCTTCAGATATCGTCTAGTTCTTCAAAACGAAAAAAAGTCCATGTTCAAGAGCTCTTTTTACAAAGCGAATGGCTGTGGGAGACGATCAACCAGAAGCAATATCAATAGCCTCGGCGGTCAGGCGAGTTGCTACGAGCGCGACTTCTCAAACCTCGAGTTCACGTGGTTCTCAAACTCTCGAATTCATCCAATCTTCCACTTCCTCTAGGAAAGAAAGATTTCTAAATCCCTTCCTTTGAAGGGATTACGGAGGCCTGTCTATAGGCTATCAAAGAAGGGAATTTATTATATTTCCCACGCTTCCCAGCGCGTCCTCCCTCTTTGTCTCTTGCATTGCCGTTAACAATAGGAAATGAACAATCTGAAATCTACAATGTGTACCGTCTAGTGTTTCTCGGCCAATGGCAATCGAGATGTAATTTATGCAAACTTATGCCGGAACACGATTAACTACAGTATAGCACAGACGTCCCTTCCCGAGTTTTGAGGGGAGACGGACGGCTGAACACAGGCTAAACCGGCCTTCTTCAGGTAGATCTTACAAGTGAATAATATTTCACAATGGTAAGCAAAAATATAAAAAGTGATATTAATAAACACAATAATAATTTTAAGGCCGATAATTCGAACCTCTTGATCGATTTTTATCATCGGCAAGAAATTCGTCCGTCCTGTTTCTTCAATTCGTGTCGCACTGATCTTTATTTTACATATGTGGTATGGAAAAAATCATGGAAAAAGCATACATAGAAAATTGGAATCCGAACATTATTGTACAGTCGTCGGTTGCTCTCTGCATGGATCATAAAAAGACTGGATTGGGCACGCGCTGACGTGATGGCCGCAACCAAGTGGAAAATCGTGACGTCACATGTAAACAAACATTTTCGTAATTTCTCGGCGCGCGCGATTTCGCGAGTAGCTTGGAAAATAAACATCGAAGAGAAAAAGGTTAAGCCCTGAAGGATGGAGATCGGAGAAAACTTCGAGGGGTGCTGAAACGGCTTGTTTTCGGAGGAGAAAACGCAACTAAAGGAGAATGAATTTAATACGAAGTTGCCGATAGCTGTCGTTCTAGCAATTCCGAAAGTGAGAGTGAAATATTAGTGTTTATTTTGCAGAAAGGTCTATCATACTAAATGTTGGTTCATGATAAGACACGTAGGAAGCTATATGGAGCTATTAATATCAAACCGCGAAAAAAGCAAAAATTGTCAGAACATCAAACGAAATGCCATAAGTGAAAACACGAGTATTCTCTCTATTCATTCTATCGCTGACTGTGTACGAACTCGTTTAAAAGGTCCTTGTTGATGAAGTAGATAAAAGCCGAAAGGGAATAACGACGACATTCGTTATAACCATAACTCCCACAAACAACCGTAGGGTCTAATCATGCAAAGTCGGGACCTGGCTAAATCACCGATGGAGGAAAACCGGAGAACGCAAAGAAAAATCCTCGGAGCAAGGACAATCGATACCAACAAATTAATAATAATAATAATAAAAACTTTATTTATGGAGG
The DNA here is from genome assembly GCA_030867875.1 of Actinernus sp. WN-2022. Taxonomy (NCBI): domain Eukaryota; kingdom Metazoa; phylum Cnidaria; class Anthozoa; order Actiniaria; family Actinernidae; genus Actinernus; species Actinernus sp. WN-2022. The sequence goes on along the minus strand of JAOWCC010000577.1, from coordinate 101,435,711 downwards.
GTAACACATAATAGTGCAGAACACTAATAAACTTGTGGCCCTAAAAAACTAACCCAGTACAACCACATGATTGCATTCCTCCAAAAGGCCTATAATTGGATTAGAAAAGTGGGAGGTATTCTATAAGTTTCCAACCCACAGTCACACCCCTTTCCCATACTATTTTCCCAGCACATTCAGTGATTTTTAGATTGTGTCCAAAATCTAAGATTTTTCGGAAAAAAATGTCTATTGTTGAGGCCTTTCATTTTGTTCTGAAACCCAAATGGGTATATTTAATAAGTATCCAAAAGGAGAAAGCTTGGTAACATGTTTTTGCTGGGTTTATTGATTTGTGAAGGCAATAATATGTTATACTGTTAGTACACTTTGTATTATGACCTCTGGGTACAGTATATTAAATTAGATGATGATACTTGTGGTTTGTACAAATCATAACTTATATTCCATTCTAGCTAGCTGCATGGATGATATATGCTATTTAAATCTGTATATCTGAAGTGAACTAAGATACACATGAACAGTGAAAACAATAAAACAATTTTTATTGAACTCTCAGACTAAAAATTACTGTACATAAAATTATAGTTCATGTACTGTACAACATAGTAACCTTGACAATAAACCTATCAAAATTATCTTATAGTCAGATTAATATAACTGAAAATAAATTATTAGAAATGAAGATTTGGGACTCAGTTAGAATTAGCATAGATCTGAACCATCAAGTTTCATTGAAAATTATCACTCTAGCTCAGAATATTAAACATGCCTAATTTACATAGCAGAAACCTTGCTTATCAACTCTTCTGACATGGTGCAGGACTCGATTGACAGTAATGCTTGCCCACTTGCCCAGGACAACTAAAAAGTTGAACCGGGCAGGTAATTTTTGTACCTGGACAACCAGATCTCAAGGCAACCAGCCTAAAATATAATGTTGAGCACTGTGCTGGCCATGTTACTGACTCCCAGGAGGATAAAAAATATTTGTTTTTGCTAGTCTAAAGTTGTTGTGAAACTGCACAATACTTCAGGGCATTAACCAACAAAGATATTTTTAAATAATTGTGCAGTATTTTTTTCCAAAAATAAAACCTTGTTCACATGCTAACTTAGTTCTCTGGGAGACTGCTTGCACTATTGGTTACGAAGTATGTATATAGTGTTACTGTAAATACAACCCTTGTATTATAGCTAAATTTTTGGGGATTTTTTTCATGAGGAGTAAATCTCGAAATTTTAATGCCATCTTTATGGGGGATTATGAAATGTCTTGAGAACTTTTATAATTTCTCATCTCGCCCCTCTTCCTCCATAAATAATGAATGGTCCATATAAAGTTTTTAATCATGGAGTCATGATATGAAAAAAAAACATTCAAGTACCCTGTAAAATCTGCATGTACTGATGTAGACTACTTCTTTTAACACATGCATGTACATGTAATATGGAACATAAGGAAGAGTTATGAATGTTTGGCAATTAAGTTCCACTGGTTATTATAAGTAAACCATCATTTGATATAGAACTGTGAATACATAACAATAGTTGTAGATAGAAGGCTAATTTAATTCAGATGAAGGAACATTGTGAATAGTAAACTGAATTTCAATGGAAGACCACAAGGAGGTAATCTCGATCTGCAGTAGATTCACTGGGGCATCCCTGGTGCCTTAACTTTCTCTCAACCATCTTGACATATGTCTAAGTGGATAAAATTAAGTAACATTTACATTTTGTTCTGCATAACAACCTTGACATAAGCTACACCACTATCCTCAAAAGTCACCAAGTTGGTACATAATTTGCAGCTTCAAATAACAAACAACAACAACAACATTTATTTGTTCACTCTTAAAGTTACAAGTAGTAAATAATAAATATTAGAAATTTTGTAATTTTAGAAATTACAACCCTAACTCGTAAAACTATGTCTAAGCCACAATTTGATGCAAATACAATCAAGTAAAGGAGAATTTGAACAACGACAACGTGGAAAACTAACAAATATTTGTGTCCCAAAATACACAACATTCTTCCAAATTTGGCCCTAAAAAGGCCCGTTTTTGGGATGCGATTTTCTCCAAAACAGAATAAAATGAAAGTAAACAACAACAAGATGGGCTTACCTTGAAGTTTCCCGTGTGGCTTAGGCGGGTTGGAATCGTCGTAAAACAACGGAAAAAGAAAACATTGTTACTTAAAAGTGAGAAGAGCACTAAAACACGACCAAAACAAAGAAACGTCACGATTTTCCACTATGATTGAGCCATGTTGAAGTAGAGTATCAGCCAATCAGCAAACCGGAAACACCCCACGTGACCTGTAGTTTCCAATCCAGTCTTTTTATGATCCATGCTCTCTGCTGACAGAGGGAGGCAGAAATAAGACGCTGCGACACAATCGTACACGTGATTGATTTATACATGATTTCAATTTCCAAAAATATTGATGCCCGAAGTACACCCTTTTGTTCTCCATATATCCCAATGAACTAATTACGGGGCCTCCAGCAGTAATCCATTGAGTGAGTAATTTAAGTACCTTTTATATCCCAGTGTGTCAGATAAATTAGCATATTGTCATAGTAATGAGTGCTGGAGTCGTGTCATGGACGAAACTAGCTATGAGATGAAGAAAGCTGAAGTCTTTTCTTTTCAGTAGTTTTACTCGATGTTTTCTTCTCTTGCTCAAGGAACTGCTAACTGGGAAGGTGAACTAAAACTTGGAGAAGACATACAACACTTGGTGAGTATAAACGACACAAAAATCGTGTTCCTCGAACAATTTTGTCGAAAGTTCCGTGAGAAATATTCAGTGATTGTTTTATTCTAAACCCAATTTTGAGTATTCTCTCAGATTCTTTGTCTCATTCAGGCGCAACTCTCGTTTTAGAAAGTAGCCATGGGCCGATCTGGAGCGCGCAATATTAATCTGAGTGTATAAAGATAAAAGAAGTTTAACGGTTAAAGCTTCAGTTTCTCGTATTGTAAATAAACCAGGACCTCAAAGCAGTATTTTTTAACGCTTGGAAAGTATATAAAGAGCTCGTGTACCGGTGTCCCAGGGATTTTGCCCCCCCGTAATCTCACCCCCCCCGGGGGGCGAGATCACTAGGGATTTCGCCCCCCCGGGGGTGAGATCCCTAGTGATCTCGCCCCCCTCACTGGTCCCCCCTCAGGGATTTCGCCCCCCCCCCCCCCTCTTCCTAACGATTTGCTGAGTGAACATGAACTTTAATATATGTCACTGTTAAGACTGTTGCAACACTTGATTACTTAATCAATAAAACCGTCTATAAAACAAACTTACGATTGATCGATCGCGGTCCTCTTCACTGCGAACCATTGGGAACCAGACTAAAGTGAACTCTTGAAATACGATTGTTGACTATATTACAGCGCTTGAAAAACTTAATAATCACGCCGCTTCATTAAAACCAAAGCTAGCGCTGTTGACATTCTTTGCCTTTGGAGTCTTCTTTTCGCTTTCTATACTAAAGAGAAGCAATGGTATTCGTCTTATTAGAACAAATCTGTAGAGGAAGGCCGAAAATGTTGCTGTTCATCTGTTACACTATTTTACAAGTCGTGCTTGTGCCTGTATTAAAAACCAAGCGCGCCCAAAACAAAGAGGCGGGATTTCTTTGGATTGACAAAAACATTTGTTATCCTGGTAAGCTGTAGTGCTAAGTGTGTACGCCCTACGAGGGAAAGAGAAAAAATCTCTGACCCAAGTGGGACTCGGGTCAGAGATGTTTTCTCTTTCCCTCGTAGGGCGTGCACACTTAGCACTACAGCTTATCACGTTATATATTACATTCTTTACACTTACTAGTGCTACGCGGCAAACATGATTCAATATCATAACTACATATATTTGTTATCCTGGGCCTGACTCGTTTATTTTTCACAAAGCTCACAGTCTAATTGCAGAATTAAAAGAGCAACTAACCCAACTGTTTAAATAGCAAACAAATCATATTAATAGTTCTACCTCAGTTTTTAGTGACTCCGCAATGTTTCCTATAGTCTCATTCGTAAACCCACGCGGCATCAGTTATTAGTTGCTTTCTATACTAAAGAGGCATTTCTAGCGATTTTGGGATATTCGACTTATTAGAACAAATCTGTAGAGCAAGCCACAAATGTTGTCGTTCTTCTGTTACACTATTTTTGGCTAAGAGCTGTTAATTGGCTTTTTATTAAGTCGTGCTTGTGCCTGTATTAAAAACCAAACCATTAAAGTCCCCGCAAGGCTAGAGTGATTGAGAATTACTGCAATTGCAAGTTACCAGAAGCGTTCGGCGACATAGTGGAGTGCAGTCTGTGTGGTGACTGGTTTCACCAGAAGTGTGTTGGTCGCCAATTTGATACAAGCGTTGAGTGGCTCTGTAGTTCGTGCGCACCCCGATCATCGAAGAGGCTTCGTCGAGAATAGAGCTTGCCACATTTAAATAACTGTGTATATATCACTTTAATTGTTTAAATAAAATTGTTATATGAGCAGTTTGCTTGTTTCTATTTGGTTGTTTGTTTCAACATGCACGGATAAAGTTGAAATGCGTCCCAATTCTTATTTCAAAATATCAAGTCTTCACCAAAAGAATTACGATCGAAGATAAACGTTTATGAAATGTATCTAAGACTTGATATCCAACGAGTGAATACAGCGAACGAGTACGAGTATGACATCAATTGGATCACGAAAGCTGTTTTTAGCTAAAGCAACGTCGAACGAGCTTGCTTTTAGTACGAGAGAATTGGAGAGGGGGGGGCGAAATCCCCAGCTTAGTCTGTTTACACTGGGGGGGGGCGAGATCCCTAAGGGGGGGTGAAATCCCTAGTGATCTCGCCCCCCGGGGGGGTGAAATCCCTAGTGATCTCGCCCCCCTGGGGGAGGGGGAGGGCGAGATCCCTGGGGGGGCGAAATCCCTACGACACCGGTATACCTAAAGTCATGCCGGCCCTATACTGCTATAGTATAGACTTAATGTGTACGTTGGCGGTCATTATTTAGTCAATATCGCGGTCCACACTGCAGGCGGCCGCGAAAACCGCAGAACTTGTCATTGTCGCCTATAAATAAAGAAGATTAACTATAACGCTCAAATGTATGCGATGGTTCTATTTAATTCAGTTTGAGGATGAGAAGTAATTCGGGAAAAATAATCCTTGTGATTCCATTTTGAATATCTATCTTCAAGTGCTACAATGTTTAATTTACTTAGATAATTTCCACCGAGATTTGGTTCCTGTATTTTAGGAGACTAAAGATAATTTATATTATCTGGTGATGAAAATCATGGATTTTAGGTTAACAATTTTTAAATACAGAAATATTATTATTAAATTATAAATTATGCATGGTCATTATTTGCCAATATACCAGTTCGCAGTAAATTCCAACATTTTGAAAGGGGTGCAAACATGGCGCAAAATACAGTATTTGGATGGGAATCCGATGCCAAATAAAATTCGTAAAATCGAATTTCTGAAATATTTTTCAGATACAAACTTAAGGTACCAGGTAAAAGATTAACTGATCAAAATGTGAGGGATGTAGCTGTGCTGGGAAGCGTGCAATCATGTTTTCAGTTTTCCATACATTGTCTGTAAATTTTCATGCAGAATTTGACTCGTTTTTACAAACACTGTATTTTGTGCCATGTTTGCACCCCTTTCAAAATGTCGGAATTTACCGCGAACTGGTCTATTGCCAATTATAGTCATCTTTTAATAAAGAAATGTGGCTGCCTCTGTGAAAATTTGAAAATAGTTATCTAAATCAGGCTTATATTAATCGAACATTAGGTAAAGAAAGAAAAAAAATCATATACAATGTACGCAAGGACATATTCAAATATTATTGGTACAGTGTATAAACCCATTATTATTATTGGCACAACTTTTAAAGCTTATTTATTTAGTGTAATGCATGTATTAATTATCAGTATACTCACTAAATCTTACATATAATTTGTCTACCACCACATCAATTGGAAATACATTTAGATAAATAATATCCATCTTCAGTTTACAGCCCCATAATTTGTCTTATAGTTAAAATGACCAGACTCATAGTTCTATGATGTCATGAGCCAATTAATTGGGCAATTATTGGCATACAGGTGTATGAAGAACCATCATTAGAGAGCAGCGTTTGAAATTCGCACAAGCAAACTGGCAAAATGCGAGTTGATTTACCGATTTGCTGGTAGAAAATAAATGAACTGGCATTTTTATGCTTGTATTAGGCACAATGGCACATTAAAACATGTTTCAGTTTTTAGCTTGTTGATGAGTCTGGTTTTGGTTGTAGGTTTCAAACCCGCAAGCAACTTTTTGCTTGTTCCTTTGAAAATGAATTTCGAACCCTGGAGAGTGAAATACTTTACAATTGAATTACTGGATAAGCAGTCTAGCAGAGAGGTGACAAATGACCTACTTAATGCATAGGTATTTAGGACTTACATTATATTGTAGGTAGTCTGCTAATGGTAGTGCAATTACCAATCATTATAAAAAAAATGTTGTTTGTTAAAAGTCATTACTTTACCTTATAATTAACATTAATGGATCACACAATATATAGTTCTTTTCGTTTTATTCCATTTGCATGGCCATTATGCATAAAGCTAATGAGCAGCTCTGAACTGATTGTGACTTGAACACCAAAAAAGTAGAACATGATTTTATTGTTATTATAATTATACCAAGTAAAACTTCACTCTTATTAATTGCTAAATAATAGACTAATTTGCATTTACGGTTGACACTTTTAAGCCTGCGTGGTTTTCATATGCAGGGAATATCCAGGTGATCGCCCTGGGGGGTGGGGGGTTACTCAGGCATAAGAGTGACGGAGAAGTGCAAAGGACTTTTTGGGTTATGTTCTGGGCTTTCTGACTTTTGGGGTTTAGTTTTAACCCAATGGGACTTTTTTTGGTTTAAAATGTTGGCTTCATTCGCACCTCCCCATCACTCTTATACCTGAGTACCCCCTGAGGGTGATCATGGATTTCGATATTTCCCAACCGAGCCCAGATGTTACCAATATTTGGTATTTTTTTTTTACTGTCAGCAGCAATAATAAATTTATTAAAAGGTGCAAGAAGTACAGTGTATAATATGTTGTGGTTAAAATATTTTTTGGTTTAAAATTTTTAAATCAGGTCAAAATTTTCAAACTGGTTCGTTTTTTTATTAAAACTTTTTTCAAGATTCTAAAAAGTGAACCTATATTTACTGAGGTTAGGTAAAGTTATTAAAATCTTGGCTTGGGGTTTGTATTATAAAATTATTGTAGTTCACAGGAACGTTAAAGAAGTATTATTTGTATTGTTCAGTGATCTAGCACTAAAAAGCCTAATTTAGTAACTAGCTCTAAAAGACTCTAAATCAGTGAACACCAGTTGATGGTTAGGGTTTATTTTTGAATGGGATACTTGCTAAGAAGTACTCATCTGCGACACCTTCCCCATCCCCCCCCCTCCAGAAAATAACGTTTTTCATACGTACCCTCGCCCCTTAACATCCCTCCTTAATATATACATACCCCCTTTCATTTATTTCGGGGGAGGGGGGGGGGGGGTTGGGCATGAAATGTGAGTGTCATCAAATGAGTGTCATCAAGAATGTCATCTCATCCAACGAGTGTCATCATTTGTGAAACAAGGTTGTATGTTATCGCCAACATATTTAAGTGATCTCCCGATGCAATGATGCCCAATTAAATAACAGAATGATTAGGTGTTTATTATATGCAGATCATGACCTTATAATTGTATCGAAATCACCAACAGGGCTACAAAACAATATCCATAACTTAATGGCTTATAGCCAAGCCAACAAATTAATGAAGTAATAGTTAACCACATATATAAATACTTAGGTCTAACTTTCAACGCATCAGTATCTTTTTCAACTTCAAACAAGGAGGAGTGGAAGGCCTTCCCACAATCCTTTGCGTAGCAACTATATTATCAATTTTCCCGGTCACGTGAGCAATTCATTCTGTGTTGAATTTCGTGGAGATCGGACCTCAGCACCACAATTTTTTACAAAGCATCTCAAAACCAAAGTTTGTCCTGGGATTTTGACGTAAGTTTATGCTAGCTTTGACTTCCCTGTATTTCTGGAAAATAGTTTATAATGAAAGCCTACGAAAAATGGGAAGACATGCAGACAATTACCTGTGATTTGAGTGAAAAGTTTTCAATTTTAGTTCGCGCGCGCTGCTGACGCAATCTGATCACGCCATTTTCGAACAACTAGCGCGCGCTCAAAGCTGCATGTGTTGGAGTGCGCGACTGAATAAACCAAAGTATTACTTATTTCTTCCCTTTATTTTTTCAGGTAATCGTAATTATATTTAAGTAAAATGATTAACGAGGAATCGTCTGTTTTTGGAGCACAATTAACGATAAACACCGCTCGTATTGTTTCACAAAATGCTTCACGAAAGGTCGGCGTGTGTACTGTATATCCAGTGAGCGCGCTATTTTGTGAATGGTATCGACACACCGTAAACAATATGCATTTTCAACGGTTTTGTAAACCTCTTAAACCTGGAGCCCTTTGGAGCCCTTTGCATAAATTAGACACTTCATATATCTATGTCACTGCTCATGCTAATTTTCAGGTAAGATTAGTTGTCTAAAAGGTTTGTAGTTAACTTCTTTTTGCGTAAGATTTACGACTTGAGTTCGCGGGAATTTTTTCCCAAACAACCTCTCGAGAAAAGTGCCCGATAAATATCCTCAGATTATATGAAAAGCACAAACATTGAAGATGTTTAGCGAGTATTAAAGTTAGAGAGTATATTTCTGACCTTGTTGAATCCATCTGTAGTTTCTAGAGTTAAAAAACTTCAAGGAGAAATTTAGTTGGAAATGGCAAAACTCGCGGGAAACTTCAAGTGACGAATTTTCAAGCGCAAGTGTTCATGGGAAGGCCTCCCAATCCTCCTTGACTTCAAAGCAGGAACTAAAAAAGTCGCGCTCATGCAATAGTCTGGGAGCATATGTAATCCCGTGGGAATTTTGTGAAGCAAGCAAGCCACTAGTCTAGATGTCTTAATGGGACCCTAAATAACGCAAAAAACATTTGGTGGCACTTTTGCAACTTGCACCGAGGGCCTTAATAGGGGTTTTTAAAAATGACGTATATTCTTCAGCATGGAAACGAGGCTACAGCAGTTAATTGTTTATATCTTTTAACCATGTGAATAAAACCACACCAAAATCACTAAGATGATGTGTTTCGATGTTTAAGACACTTCTTGGGGTTCTCACGTGCCTTTTTACTCATTTAACGCAAGGGCATGGGAATTCATTTTAGGACGGTGTATTACTTTCGATGCACCTTCCTTGATACATTAATTAGCCGATTGTTACATACTGTAGCGAAGTCTGGGGACTCGACAGGAAATACAATGAACTCCGTGCTCCCATTGCGGTGGTGTAACCATTACAAAGCAGTCGACAAGGCTTGCCGTGACGAACTCGGGCGATTTCCCATTATTACTGAAATAAAACCTAAATGATCGTTCCGATCGTCCAGATTGCTTTCAAGAACCCTAGATTATTAAATATGCAGAACAAAAGAATCAAGCGATCGGGACCATTATATGAGAACCAGCCTTAAATGAAAATAGACTCGTGAAAAACGCATATTTAGATATAATAGTCCAACGGGAAAAAAAGGGCCTTGCAAGTTGATATGTTTTTATTTCAAAACGGCTTTGGATATATGTGGTATTCCCAACTAACTGCAATTTTTGATGATATAGAATGAAAAAGATTGTCAATTTTTTTTGAACAGAGGATAAGAGACTGAGAACTACAAACTGATTGGAGATCAAGCCTTTTCGACGACGTTAATAGATCGGTCAATAGAAACAAATTAAGAACATACCGAGAATTCAAAAGCGATTAAAAACGTGAGAACATTTATCGAAAGTTAAAAGCACAGAACATCGAAGAGCCTTATTCAAACTCAGAATTAGCGACCACATTCTTGAAATTGGACATGGCCGTACTTCAGCCCGGAATTTAGAAATACCCCAATTGTACGACGAAAAACACTTTTTAATTGAATGTAAATATGAAAAAAAAAAATCTTGAACAAAATAGGCAAAGGTGGAGTTTCATTTACAGACTTTAATAGCCCCAACAAAACACGAAGCTCTCAGCTAAATTTATTTTCGAAAACTTTGAAATTAGAAAATCCAAACCGGTGCAACACCTGTCTTGTTCTCAATCGTTTTTTAATTGTCATTGCAAATTTCCGTACATCACTCAGTACACAGTCTGTATTTAATAATTGATTGAATTTCTTCTTCGCTTCCAGTTTCCCATTGACCCAATTCTGCCACACCTGTTACTCAAATCCTATCGACAAACAAAATCTGCCAAGTCACTGGAAAGTATACCAAACGATGGTCAAATACTCCTCCCAAAGACGTTTGTCACGCGTAAAGGTGCCTTACTGCTGTTTACACCTTCTGATGAGTTGTTCACAGATGATACTGACGCTCCGCAGCCAAGACGTAATGTGTATGACGATGGACTGACGTTAGGCACAGTTAGGAATCTTACAAGCTCTGTCCTTGAGTTTGGAAAAAAGGTATACAAGGGACTGGTCAGTAATTAGTAGGGGGCTCATGTAAGTAAAAAAATGCCATGTTCAAGTTTTGATGACCTATCTCCCCCATTCCCCTTCTAGCATACTTGGCCCCTCCCCTAATTTGCTGCATGAAGATTGGGGACCCTCACATATTCTGCCCCAGCCCTCCCCCCTCTAATTAATGACCGGTCCCTAATGATTGAGTGATGAAATCCTGTAGCATGTGTTGATATCGCCTCTCGTTCAATATCTTCTCGCCTTATCAGGCAATAACATGTATTCAGTATTATCGTGCTCTTAGTATTGTTTATAAAATAAACAGGATAAGATATGGACGTTTGGAAATACATTTTTTCCTCATGTTCAACTTGATATTTCACTCTTTCGCTGCACTTACACGAGAGATATCGAGTCGAACACTCAAAGATAACTTCCATATCTTTGTACAGTGTGTCCATGTATACGCTCCATGTCAAGCACATTTTAGAACTTTTGAAAATGCACTGACGACAGTTTTTATGACTTTGCTGACAGGAAGAGCAGGCCTGGGAAGGAGTACCTAATACCCCTCCCGAGAAGGGTAGCCCCTCACAACATGGCCCTGCCCGGGACAAGAAGGCATTTCTTCGTTTCCTTCACTTTCTTGACTCTGAGTGTCTGACAGCAGATAAGCATGTGCAGCCGGGATGTGACCCAGACTTCTACCTGGATGAGCTCAAGAACAAGTCCGGGTACGTTACGGCCTGCTTAGCAGAGCAAAGGGAGGGTGGGATACAGGGGAGAGTACAGGAGCTCACTTCTTCTCCCCTTCCGTCCCCTCCCCCTCTCCGGCCTTTTTAGCTTTGTGCCACTACGTAGATATGTTTTTTAATCGTATTGCGGCGCTAAAACTCAAACAAAACTAAACAACTTTCCCGTTAATTCAATGGTACCCGCAGTCAGCAGAGGTTTTTCTCTCTCTCGCTCGCTTATGGCAGAACAAGAACTGCTAATGATAAATACGGCACTGCGTTTGCGTTACTTGCACTTATGCTTTTGAGTGGAACAAACTACAGTACTGACTACGGCACGGTTACTGTACGGCATGCCGTGACAAACTACGGCACGGTAACTGGACGGCATGCCGTGTGACTTTCAAATGGTTTCCCTATTGTTGTTGTCTTTCTGATCCAATCAAATTACAGAGTCACGGTACAGTAATAGTTACAGTACGGTACGGCTACGGACATGCCGTAGTTTGTTCCACTCATACGAAATCTGCTCTAGTGTGAACCAAGCCTTGCCGTATCTTCCACACAGGACATTTGGTTCCCAGAGGAGATTTGGTGCTAACACTCCATACATCTCACGCACCTATGCCAGTTTTCTCGAGGATGATGATATGTCGGATATTGTCCGGGAGTATGTCCGTTGTAGTGAGCAGGGACGAAGGCGACAACAAGTTGAACATACAGACAGGGATGACTGCCAAGCCGAATATGATGAGTGAGTAGTTATATGTTTGTTCGTGTATGGATATGCAGCAACGGCCTTCTCAATGCTAAGAACTGTGAGTCCATGGTTCTGTCAAGAACGAAGATACAAAGTCCATGCATCCCATAGTACTGAAATCAGCTTCTCAGTCGATGAAACTGTCATACAAACTGCCTCGCATTGTAAACTGCTAGGTGTCGTAATAGATGAAAACCTCAGTGAACTTTACTGAGTAAACACGTAACATATATAAGTGAAAAAATAAGCAAGTAAATTGCAGTACAACTCAATAGATTTGGAAAACTACTAGGCACTGATTAGTTATAAGGCCTATATCATACTTACTTACAGTTCCACGGGAGGCACTGTGGCAAAACCAATGCTGCTAAACTTTAAAAACTAAATGAGCTGAGCACTGCGATGTATCCTTAGAGATAAAATAAGCGACGATGATGCATAATTAATAAGAGCTAATATGCCTATACATGCATTGCAAAATCGGCGTATTCAAGACACGTGCATCCTTATTTATAATCGATTCATGGCCTCGCGCCTACTTTCCTTAATGACATACTATCAATAAGAGATAGCAGTAATTATAACTTACATGGCAAAATGAAACTATTCGTTCCTAGAATAAACACCACTAAGTTTGGCCTAAATACTTTTCGCTACTAGGTTACGGCCCTAAGATGTGGAACTCACTGGAGGAACCACTCAGAAACAGCCAGTCTCTTCGCGCATTTATTTGTCAAATAAGACTGGTCACGTTCGACACATGCAACTGTGATTTGTGTACATAGAATTAGTAATTAGGGATATAATAGATTGGGACTGCTAATCTTCTATACGGGTGGTTACTTATTTAAAATTTAAATACAGTAGATTTCATTAGTGGGTTATTATCATTAGTGAGTTACTTATTTCATACTTAAATATCGTAGATTACATTAGTCGTAATATTCATACATGTTATATGTTTACATTTTCATCAATGATCTATATAATAGACACTTATTAATTCTTTTATATTCTCGACACATTAGCTGTTACGCTAGGGGCCTAAGAAGCCCCATACATCGAGGTAAATATTGTATTGTATTGTATGTTGTATTCAGTTATAACCGGGGTCGTTATATCCGGACTCTAATCCATACAAACTACTGTATTTTTGCCGGGCTAAAAAAAACATGTTCGTTATATCGGGACTTCGTTATAAGGTTCAACTGTACAATTTAATAATTTGCACAGTATCAATGAATATACTTTTAACAACTCAAAGCATGTTCCACTCGTTAAATATTCTAGTGATGTTCAAGACCAAGGAGACTTCAATGCCTACTCTACCTCCGCTGAGCTGACCAGACTCAAACAACGAGCTGTCTCATTGACACCAAGCTGTGGTACCGCAATTGGCCTTAATCTGGGTTGGGGACAAGCGTACTACCTCTCAAATGATACGCTTAGACCTAAAACTGCGCCCTTACCACCTACCCCTGAATCACCGAGGGCCAACCCGAGGATTACTAGCGGAAAGCCGCTGCCACCAAAACGAGGTAAAGCCTGACGGCTGTTCTGAGTGTTTTCTTTCGGGCAAGTTTTATATTGGGTAACCTTTAGCACGCGGTCAACGTGATAGGGACTGGAATGGAAATACCCAGAAGCCCGTGGGCAACGAGGAGGCTTCTGTTCACTTCGTTCTGAGATTTTTCAACCATCTCTACTTTTTTCTTGTCGTCCGACCGGTCAAAAATGTCGCCTATTTGAAAGAACTGTGAAATAAGAACCAAGAATATAAAGCGAAAGAGAGTCACACAAATCATTTGAAAGATAAGTAGAAACGTCAGTGAATACGGCAAGTCGCGTACAATTTCAGCACCGGCTCTTTCAAACGACCGAATTTCTTCCGCACTCTCGCGGCTAGTTTTTTTTTGTTGCTTTTACTTTTTTTGACCGACTGTTCAGTTTCCAGGAATATCCTATTCGCCAGTACTAGTGGTTTTCTGTTCAGTATCCAGTAGTATCCTATTCGCCAGTACCAGTGGTTTTCTGTTCAGTATCCAGTAGTATCCTATTCGCCAGCACTAGTGGTTTTCTGTTCATTATCCAGGATTATCCTATTCGCCAGTACTAGTGGTTTTCTGTTCAGTATCCAGGAGTATCCTATTCGCCAGTACTAGTGGTTTTCTGTTCAGTATCCAAGAGTATCCTATTCGCCAGTACTAGTGGTTTTCTGTTCAGTATCCAGTAGTATCCTATTCGCCAGTACTAGTGGTTTTCTGTTCAGTATCCAGGAGTATCCTATTCGCCAGTACTAGTGGTTTTCTGTTCAGTATCCAGGAGTATCCTATTCGCCAGTACTAGTGGTTTTCTGTTCAGTATCCAGGAGTATCCTATTCGCCAGTACTAGTGGTTTTCTGTTCAGTATCCAGTAGTATCCTATTCGCCAGCACTAGTGGTTTTCTGTTCAGTATCCAGTAGTATCCTATTCGCCAGTACTAGTGGTTTTCTGTTCACTATCCAGGAGTATCCTATACACGACTTTCATAATGGCCGCAGCCTAATTTGCATATGTGATTTCCCGTTTCGGTAGTTTATCCACATGTATAGAAAATATAAAAATTGCCATGTGAAAGAGCATGTTGACATTAGTGAACTTGTGAAAGTTGAGTGCTGTAGCTTATAAAGCAATGAAGTTACATCCAGTTGAAATTAGAGAGATTTGTATGAGAAAAACAACGGAAGCCCTTATAGCCTCGCTTTCATATTTTTCTGCATTACAAATGCTTATAGCTCAACAGCAATTTTCCACATTGCTCCAAAACTCAAAACAATTACTAGTTATAATGTGATTTTTCATGTGGTAGCAATAGTTTCCCCCTACAGATTTATCTTCCAAATTATGCAAATTAGGAGGTGGCCGGAGGCGGCCATTATGAAAGTCGTGTATTCGCTATTCGGTATCATGCGGTGGTCATGCCTAGTACTCAGCAGTTTAAGAACGACTTTAGTCGGGGGAAAACAGAATAGTATTCTATTGGGACTCAACATGGATGCCACGTGATAGGAGCGAATGCTTATAGCTTTCTCCAGACTGAGATTGAAATAATAATGTTGGTTGATCTAACAAGAGAAGCTAACGAGGAATCTTTTGTTTACGTCATCCAACTCTGTAGATTAATGAAGCTACTTTAGTCCGTGCAATAACTATTTTCAAAGTCGGAATATTAATCTTGTCTCCTGTAGCTCTCGGTTCAACACCAGATCACCTCGAAGCAATTCTACTCGCGGAGGTTGGGTACGGACGATATCACCGGAGAGGACCCAGTCCCAGGCTAAAGTTCAGTAGAAACTCCACACCGACCTTCTATCCAGGGTCATCCCGAGAGGGGTCCCCTGAGTACGGAACCATACCAAGATTTGAAACGCCCGGAGGAAGGGTAAGATAAGAGAATATCCATTTTCTAAAACAGACCAATGTATATCCTACAATAAACAATGCGAAACACGCGCTCTGATTGGTCGACAGCACAGGTGACGTCACGTTTTGCACGAAATCATTTGGTAGCCTCCTTTTTCGCTAATTATTGTACAAAACAAATAGAATATATTTTGCCGTGGGTTTGTCCTCTTATTGATGCACAGATGACGTCACAACGTGATGAGTCCAACAGCTGTAACGTCACTAACTACTGGGTCTCGTGGCGTACTTTTTTGTTGACGTCATATGTGCTTCTATAATTATAAGTAATAGCATGACATGAGGGAAATTAGTGATTAAATTTCCCCGAGAGCCGAGCCGAGGGAGGATTTGTGGAAGCGTCGTCGGGACTATTACAGATCCTCCCGAGGCTCGAGGGGAAATTTAATCACTAATTTCTCGAAATGTCATGCTATCACTTGAGTTGGTAGGAGTAGATGAGGCTATTTTTAGATTCGAAATTCACGCGAAAAGAGGTTGCCGCCATGTTGGTGTCCTCGTTAGCTTCTTTTGTTGGGGCACCAACACTTGAATCTCTGGGGATTGAGTGAAAACCAGCAATTCGAATTCCCGCGTTGAAAGTGAGAAGAATGATAATGAGAAGTGACGTTAGCTATCTGATTGGCTAAGAATAGCGGCCTACCTTCGTTCTTTTTCGCGCGAAACGCAATGCTAAAAATAGCCTCATCTACCTCTGTGCTGGGGCACAGACACAGTGGGGAAGATGGACGCTCCTGGTAATGGGCTCCTGCTAAAATACAATGTAATTATGTGGTGACTAATGCATGGAGTTTAATTACGTCACGTTTATGGTTTTAAACACGAAGTCCAACCCGAATATTTAAATTGCAAATTATTTTCAGCAGTGTTTAAGAAACAATACAATACATAGTAATGATTAGTTATGCTAATGAAAAAGCAAGATAAAAGTTCTAAAAATGCGATCTTCGGGAGCGAGGGGTTAGTGACAGTTAGGGTTTGGTTTAAAATCAGGCTTAGGGTTTGTTTCGATTCTTGTCGCTTTAGTTTCTAAGCTCTTATTAAAGATATTCGATTTTTTTCTGTTAATGAATAATTCGCTTTCTTCCCGGCCGTTAGTCTGAAGACTGGAGCCGAACTGCTGACGTAATCGAGGAGGTCGACGAAGGGTCCCAGTCCTCTGGTAGGAGAAAGGCCACGCGGCCAGCCAGTGCGGACTCTCTACAGAGCAGACAGAGCGCGAGTTCAAGCAAAGGGAAAGCTTTAAGTAGCGGAAGAGAGTCTAATGATGGTGAGGAAAATGTATTTTGTATTATGTTAAATTATGTTCTTCATTGAATTCCGAAAAAATTGTTTAGAGCAGTTTTCGTATGAAAGAGGTATGGTTTTACCACATACGGTTTTACCACATCACCGCATACGCAACCTCAAATTAAAGGGTTTCAGGACGAGTTTGTGTACGCCAGAACAAAGGTTTCAATTCTCCTGGCTGTCAAACTCGCCACCGCTAAAGCTTGTTTGTCCTTTCCTTGCTTTAAAGGTGTGGCTAGTGGGCGCACTCGACCAAGTAGAGCACCTTCCAGTCGAACTGCGTCCAGCGTCTCCTGCCAACAGGGCACGCGGAGCATCTCGGGAAGGTCACGTGCACGTTCCCGGACCCTTTCTCGAAATTCAGGAGAATACAATGATGATGATGCCGCGCTGTCACCGGAGAACTCCCCGTCACCATGGTTACACGATGATCACGAGGGCTCCACGAGAGCGTCATCTGCTCCGACACAAGACCGCCGAAGAAGAACTCCCGGCATGCCACACTCACTTCCCTCGACGGCTTCCGTAGGGTCTCGAGGCTTGTCGGCCGTCAGTACACGTGATAATAGAACTGTCGGTAGCCCCAGCCAAACAGCAGTGTTCGACATTAGTGATCGTAGTACTGCTGCATCACCCTCGTTACGTAACGATGATGTCACAAGTACGTCACCTGATATGTCACGTGACTACGATAGACGAAGCCATTCTTCCTTCTCGCGTCGAAGTCAAATGTCAAGTACTAGTACTAACGAGTTGGTTTCAAAATCTCTCACCCAGCGAAGTCGATCAGCAGTAGCGTCAACAAGGACAATAAGCAGCCAATCGGAGGGGGTGGGGGACGGGGACGGGGTGGGGGTGAGGCCGGCGAGTGCTCCCCACTCCACTTCAGGTGTAATCACATGTGCGACACTTGGAAGTGAAGCTAATATCGATGACGTCATAGACGTAGTACCTCGGTCCCAGCCTCTTGTTGAATATGGGTCGGGTGAAGACGAAAGGGACCTAGAGTCGCCTGATGTTGATTGGCCTATCGTTGTGGAGGAGATACTGGGGCAGAGTGATGATGAGTATGGAAGCGAAGCTGAAGGTAATACGAATCAAGTCATCGTTAAAGAGCCTATTATGCCAATTTATATATTGTTTAATAATACTGAGTCAACACCAAGTGAACAGTAAAATATTTCTTGATTTGAGTGTTGCATCTATTGAGTTACAAAGGTTTATATCTCCAATATGCTAAGGGCAGGTACGTTTTTTGTCAGGGGTGGGCTGGGGCTCGAGAGGGGAGGGTCATGAAAGAAATATTGAACATTTGTGGAGGGCCAAGCATTTGCTTTTTTTCTAACGGGAGAGAGTGAAAGGTTTTTTTCATTCCCATTTATTGAATGTGTTTAAGTTCTGCTATCAATATAAACTGTTTTGTTTGTTTGTTTACATTTGCTCATTCAAGATTTGTGGTAAGGCGAGCAGAAGAATGTCGACACATCTAGTGTTACTGTTCTATAGCCGTGTATAGGTCATTTTCACGGATGTTCCTTCTTTTAACCCGACTAATAATAATAATAATAATAATAATAAGTCTTTATTAACAAATACTAGCAACAGACGTGCGAGTTTACAAATATGCTAAGAATAGTTTTAAGAAGTATATAAATTCTAATAATTAAATATAATAATAATACAGAGAAAAATGTGTAGTCTGAAGAAATGATTTAAAATGATTTAGAAATATTTTGCGTATCCACTACAGAAATGAACATGATAAAATTAAATAAAGTTAAAAAGGCATCTATTAATGTAAGTTCGTTTAAAACGTTCAGTACGGACACGAGGTAAAATAAAATTATGGCCACGGTCGCGTAACTGTCTTGTTCTCTTTTGCGGAAGTAGATCATAAAGGGGGTGATTAGGATTTAGAATAATTTTCTTCCAAAGTTTAAAGTCCCTTTCTCTAATGATGTCAGTAATTGGTACATATTTTGTTGACTAGTAAGGGTATCAATAAGAGATACCCTCCAAAAATCGTTTTTCGTCAGATTGTAAAGGGGGGAGGGTCATACGTTTTCTTGTAGCTTTAAGCGAGGAGTCGTGGAAATGGTTTGTACAAGGAAGGGGATATTTAGATAAGATATTTAGTACGGATTTCCCAGCCCACCAACTGATAGAAAACGCACCTTCCCAATGACGCGACATAAAATCAAGCATCATTATACAAAAGCCTGCTGGTAGAGATGAATGACATTTTATACAAATCCATGTTATGTTCGAAGCTTATATGAGTGAGTTTACCAAATATTTTGACTAAATCAGAAAACAGTTTCAAAATGCATACGATTTTGGAAATATAACTATAAAAAAATAATTCATAGACGCAACATTATGAAACTAGACGCGATCATGGAATAACGATATTCGTGTTTCCAATAAATGAACAAATACTTATTACGATAACGGATAATTAGCGGATGTACAACCAATTGATAAAGTATTATCATCAACCGCTCTGTATATAGAATATATTTTCATTATTATATATGTGTACTATTATTATCATTGCAGAAGTTAATATTGACTTGTCTGGATCTCCAGCACTCTCCAGTTCTGGATTCTTTCTACTCAACGCTACCTGGGCGCCCGGTAAGATGTAACCAGCTTATTTTCGTTTCAGAGGAAAGCCTATTCCTTCACCTTGTTCTATTTCCACGACCTCAAACATTGTTTCTCTGAAACCAAATAAAAAGCAACTTAGAGAACGAATTAAAAACAAACGAACGTGTTGGTAGAAAAATGCTAAAGCAAGGGCTCAAAGCATCACCGATAACATCAGATACATTTTTTTAATTTTAAACAAAAACAGTAGCCATACTCAACACCTTTGGACATGACTCTTGGAACACTAATCCTTTAATTGTTATGGACCAGAAGCAGCGCGCAACCCTGAAGTTCTTCTCTCCCCCTTCCACCCCCCATTCAATGTTGGGGAAAAAAGTGACCAAACTAGTACGAAGGTTTATCAAACATTGAAATGAGGGTTGCGGGGGACGTGTTTCAAAGGTGAGGTTCCAAAATGACTATCTTATGAATGATTGGTGCATGTGTGGCGCAATGCACACCGCGGCAAAACATCACGCGCATGCGTATTTGCTATTTCTTGTCCGCGCGCGGCCGCCCCCAGTTTCCCGCGAAAACTGAAATGAAACAACAGGCACATGCCGTGATTTTAACGTTTCTGCTTAAAATATTCATTTGTGAACTGTTTTGTCAAAAAATAAGAAAACTACTTAAAAGCTAAGCCTTTAACAGGTTGAAGTTTTCTTAATTTGTAATTCATTGTGAGTTTACTAAGTTATAAAATTATTTACTAAAAAAGTTGAAACCCTCGGTAACTTGTATTTGATAGCAGAGCCTTCGTTCTTTTGGCCAGCGGAGCATACCGTTTTGCCGCGGTGTGGGCGCAATGTGTTTTAGCGCACGACACGTTGACCATGCTGTCCGAGTTTGATTCCTGCTGTGGGCCGCCACATTCGTACCGACTCTTCTCTGATACGAGTAGCTTGAATAGCTTTGAATTCCCTTAATTGGGGGCTCTGTCAGAGAAGGAGGTAAAGTTGTGCATTGTCAGCCTCCTGGAAGAGCAGTCGATTAGACTGAAGGGCTACATACGTTAAATATATAGAGATTATTACATGTTAAGAGCTTGATTTTCGTTTTTATTCACGAGGTTTTCGTATCATATCGCGAACGATGTCATAATTTGTTTATTATACATTTAAAGTGAATACAATAACACAAAATTAAGCATAACAAAATATATTTCTAAAAGCAATAGTACAGTGAAGTGATCATATCGTATCACTTCACTGAGATGGTTTTTATTCACGGCTTTATCACACGGATATCAACCCCAAATGTGTAATAAAGAACTTTACTTTACTTAAATAAGATATGGTATCTCTTGAATTTATAGAAGATTGTAATTTATTTTCACCCAAATGCATGGGTCGTTTGTGCTTGGCGCTTCCGTTTGTGAGCTTTAATGTAATCGAATCGCTAGTTACTAATTACCCGTTTACTAATATAGTAAAAATACTCAATTCTGATTGGCTGGGCATAGACATGTTAATCACTGACAGCAGTGCAAACACAATTAATTCGATGCAAAAACTAGTTAATTCAGTGCAAATGAGCGTGGTATCCTTGTCTTACGCAAATACCGTTGTGTAGATTTTCAACGTCCAATAAAAGCTCGCGAGTTTGACATTGATGGATTGTTTGTTTCGCTTACGAAAGGCTTCCTAATAAAAAGCGTGCGCACTAGTTCTGCTATTATTACTGATTAACCGGTAATCATTAGTGTGCAACGTTCAATTAACGGTTAAATAGTGCTCGTGATGTTTGAAAATTCCACAAATAACGCACGTGTTATTTTGTTAGAATTTTCAAACATCACTCACACTATTAATCGTTAATTAAACTTGCACACTAATGATTACCAATAATAACTTTTTTTTACAGTTCCACCCGCATGTGACGATAACGTATTAGATGGACATGAAATTGAGGCTGATTGCAAAGCAGCGGCATCGGAGACTGGCGCAACTAGTCTCCAGTCCCGCTCGCCTTCACCGATCTCAGTATTATCGGCACCATTCATCAACGGTAACGAATCTGTTACGTGATATGACGTTATATCCTGTTTCTCTTGTTTTCTTCAGTAGCCTCAAGTGTTTTCTTCCTCATCCTCATCAGTATCTTTTTCTTCCTGTTTCTCAAACGGGATAATTAGATATATGGAGTATTCTTCGAAATTTGAATTGAAAGCACTGTGTCACGATATGGGGCCTGCTTTTATGTTCCGGACCGGAACAAAATTGTTTTCAGTGATTTTCATATAAATTGACGACCCTATCACACGTGTGCGATGGTTGAAATCAAAGGAAATCTGTATTGTACTGTATCTCTTTATTTACCCATGGGGTCTCTGATATATAAATTACAATATAGCTAAAAAAACTATTCTAAATATTAAATACTTATACTGTAAAAAATACGATAAAATTGATAAAACTATAATATATAACTATGGCAGCGGCGATTTCATAAATTTAGTATAGGTCAGTGTACCTTGGCACGCCCGAGGAAGTGAATTCCACAGCACTGCACCCTTATAGGAAAAGCTCCTTTTCCGTGCCTCACTATTTGGTCTCGGTACAAACAGTATCTCTGGCAAATATGACAAACATACTGTGCGTACATCTACAATTATGGACAAAATTGTTGGGACAGTTAACAAAAATTACTACTATATGAAAATAAAATATACTAGACGCAAAATGAAAACAAATGCAGCTTCCCAACCCCCCCCCCCCCCCCCCCCCCCCCCCCCCCCCCCCCGTTAAGGTTTTTTTTTGGAGGGGGGGGGGGGGGGTAGGAGTGGGGTTTAATGTAAAGGACAGTCTCTTAAAGCGACCAAATCATTTTTCACAAAATTGTAGTCTTCAAAGACATTTTATGCATACCTTTTAATCAAGCATTAAGAGAAGGGACTGTAACTGTTTGTAGCCAATCAACAGCCACTGGACGAACATTGATTCCACGCCTGGCAATGCCATCACATAGCTCCTATAAATGGCAGCAGCCAAAACTCTATCGATTTGAACCAATTCAATAAATTTCAGATAGTTATGATTTTAAGCATTTCTCAGATTTCACAGTACATCTAACATTCTTATATTCGGCGTTTCGAGCTCGGCCTCATTTGCGTCAGTCATAACTCTCTCAATATCAGAATTGTTTGTATAACCAGTCATTCATTTTAAGTTCCGATCCGCTGTTACAAGACTTCATAGATTTCCTTTCGGTTATAATAATCACGTACTAACAGTACTTCTTAAGAAACGTCTTGACAAGCTTATCTAAGTTACACCTGAATATTTATTTACCGTGAGACTCTTCTGTAAGTACTAGGCATTTGATTTTGATTTTTACGTTATAGCTGTATTCCGTATGTATTATATTTGCTTTTTATATTGTTTGCCTTTCGAGTTCCGCGTGCTAAGGTAATATTTCTCTCCATTTGACGTCTGCGTTACTGTAGGCTTTGTCCCTTAATAATGAGTAAATGTGGGTTTACTATGCAGTATCAAGTGTTATATACATATCCAAGTTCTTATACTGATAAGTATAGTATTTATTTCCTCAAAGGGACAATATAGTATAAAATATTAGTTACAGTATATACAGTATAGTATAATAAAAAAATATGTGAATGTATTATCGTGACAAACAAGCCTATAAATCAATTATATTTTATGAGACTGCCATTTCGCAGCCCAGTATAGGAGCTCGAAGGAAGGATGCTACTCATTTTAAACGAGATATACTTTAAAAGCATATTCATTAATCATACGAGACTACCTTGACTTCTTCGACAATATTGAACTATATACAATAACCCGATCCTTTGATTTCTTATACAGAAGTGTCAGGTACTCGGTTAACTCTTGACACTTCAAACAAATTTATGAAAAGGATGACTTAACGTCTCTCGTGCTCAGGTGCTGTAGTCACATCATTAGAACATAAAAACTACAACAATTAGTTCACTTCGAATTATTTTTGTCAAACAAATACGATAAGTATCTCAGAAAAAAAATAGCCTGCACGCTGCCTTTTGGCAAAAAAACATCTTACAAAGGAACACAAGCGAAAAGGAATATCGTGCACGTAGCTTTGGGCAAGAAAATAAAGGGCCGAATGAGGAAAAATATCATGTACACGTATTACCTGGGAAAAGATTTGTACCAATCGAGGGGTAAACAAATAAATTACATGCACATACTAGATTACCGCACCCCTCCTCTAAGAAGTTAAATGGTTGGCCCCTTATCGAAAACTGCCCAAACGAACACAGATTTCTAGAAAATAAATCTACTCGCATGAAAAAAGCATTTGAGGAATTCCGAAGTCGAATTTGTGGACACCATTGAAGTCGCCCTGAATATCAGTTCTTTAGCTCGGTAACTTGAATGACGAAACTGTAACAATATCGACTTCCTAAGTATTGTTAGTCTTCAGGATAAGTGACGTTTACTTGCGCAGAATGTTAACCAAAAGGAAATTGTAGTTAATATTTAGTACTGGACCTTCGAACAGATTTTCTTTGTTTCAAAGTAAGAGACTGAATTCAATGATGCCTCGGCAAAGAGTGAGTAGAAAGCGGCCAACTGGAATATAAACAAAAAACCGTTCTTTTAGGAAGTCAAACATAGCAAGTGGGATTGACCATACTTGTTCGTATTAATCTATAATTAATTCAGTATTTATAAAGAAAGTATAACGTAGGTAATCGAGTTATCAACTCGAAAGCTTTTGCTCCTTTGATCACTGGGCACGAACGCTTAATCAGCATACTCTTTCTTTCTTTTTGTCTTTTTGGTATGCAATCTAATGTAATTGTGTATCTGTGTATATAGTGCAAAATAAACTCAGTCTTGAGTCTTGAATCCAAGTTTGTGATGGCTACCTCGGCTATGTCATGGTGTTGCGCATATCTGAAGTGAATGTTAATACTTATAGTCATTGAAATAATACGCAATATTTCCTGGAACACTAGATCTATCACAGTTTCTTAGTCAATTTTGCATTTGACCGTCCCACATGTGTGCGAGGTTCGCCAGTTTATATAAAAATCTCTGAAATAACTGTGTCCGCCCAGACTGGGAATATAAAGACCTGACACAATCCCTTTAACTGAAAACTAAGAAAATGGCGCAGTTACTGTTGGAAAACACTATTCTATCAATCTAGATCTTTTTCAATAAACTATAAAAGATTTAACTTACCGTTTTTTTAATAACCTCATTGCTCGACGCTTTTTCTTTACCATCGAGAGCGCATTCGTGTGATTTTTTTACTTACCTGTTATCTGAATGATTGTCTCAGTTAATTCCAACAAAATGTGTCAGAATAAACGAAGCAAGTAACACTTCAGTGTAAAATCGACCGAATTCGTAATGGCCTTGGAAGATAAATTTGTTGAGGGAAACTAATGCTACCACATGAAAGATCACATTAAAACTAGTAACTGTGTTCAGTTTTTCGAGCAATGTGGAGAATTGCTGTTGAGTTATAGGCGTTTCAAGTGCAGAACAAAACACGAAAGCGAGGCTGGAAATGCATATTTCAAATGGCTGTAACTTCATTGCTTCTAATGCTACAGCGCATGACTAATTTTAACATGTTATTTCGCGTGGTAATGATAATGTTTTCTGTACATGCGGATAAACTTTTGAAAAAGAAATAACGAATTTATGAGTAGGGTATGTTTTTCTTCTTTCAGAGCTAAGTAACGACAACGCAGAGTGCGTCCTGTCAGCGGATATCAACGGTGAATGGCCTCTCCAGGCCCCAAGACTCGTCTTTCCCACTCCGCCACTGAAAGCAGACAATATTCTATCTCCTGACCTAGAGGACGCAGGCGTCGAAGTGACAGGAGACTTGGACGGTAGACATTCACCCTCGGTATACCAAGAAACTATTGACATTGAGAAGTCTCGGCCCTCTTCTCCCGTTACAGAAGAAGAACGAAACCAAACAGTTTCGGTCGGGGAGGCAGTCGAGAGGTACATAGAGACTGGGCACGAGCCGCAAATTCGTGGGCGATCTGCGCGGAGTAGAAGAGGCTCAGAGACTGGTACCGAGGATCAAGTGGATCCTCCACAAGGTTTGAAGACAGAGTATACAGAAGAAAAACAAGTTATGGAATCGATCAAACCGGTTCAGAAACAGGTTAATCGTGAAGTATTAGTTACGGAACCTACGGTCAGTCTAGTTAGGCCGGAGGTGGTAGTCTCAAAGGAAGCAAAGAAAAAGCCTGAAAAGGTTATCGTTGAGCAAAAAGAGAAGCTTAAAAGTGCGGTATATACTACTATAGATACTCATGAGGTTCTTGGGTTACATCATCAAGTTAAAGATCCCGAATACACTAATATAAAGAAGCCGACTTCCGAACAAAGTGAAGCCCGCAGAGAATATGTCAGCAGTCTTCTGATCAAGTCCGGGCCCCAAGTAGAGCGCGGCCGACTCAAATTGGAGGGGATTGGTAAAGAGGGTGATGACATTGTAAGTGAAGCGTCATCGGTGTCCGTAATATCAAAACCAAGCCCTGTTATAGCAGAACCAGTGAAGTGGAATAAAGCTGATGAACCCCAGAGAAATGACTTGTCGGATTTGACGGCCCTCATGAGTAAGAATAAATCCCCCAAGCCTGTGAAAGAAAAGGTAAAGCAGAAATAACAATAACATATTTATCACGTTTTAACAAACCCATTTTGTTTCTTAAAGTGGTTTTCACATTTATGGTTACTAAAGTAAAAAGTGTCCGACGGCAAGGCAGTTTCCGAGAACAAATATGGCCGACAGCCGAAAATTAGACAAAAACCGCACTGTATTTTGTAGTATTTACGGAGATGAATATTGATGTGCAAACCATTTGATGTCACGCATGTGATTAGCATATTTTACTGGGCATATAAATTGTCGCATGACTTTGGTAATTATGCCTGACTTCAATACGAAACGGAACAAATATTTAATTGCAGCCACCCCCTGTTAAAAACAATAAAATAAAGATGGGATCGGTGTTTTCACTTCATAGGCACTTTAAGGTTAAAAGTAAAGCAGAGCAGTGTAGTGCGATATAATTTTAACAGTTTTATTTCTCTAAACGACCTCACAACTCAGTAGTTTCTCTCGCATGCTCGAACTAAAACTTTTCCAAGGTTCAGTGAATCTACTTGCACGTGATCAGCACATGTAGCACACGTGATGAGTTCATGTAACGCATGTAACTAATTTACACATTTACTTAAAGTACGGACATAAGCTGCAACATTGCGCGCAATAACCTTAACACAATCTCCCACACCTTAATTGTAGAAGGAAACCAAGAAAAAGCCGAAACCTAAATCTGGCAAGAAGAATGATGTAACGGTGGATCCCAACAATATTGACTTCAATACGTTCAACTCTCCCGAAATGCTAGAGCACATGGATGAAGAACTGCGAGAGTTTATTCAGCAGCAAGGAACACCAGTGGGTCCCCCTACTGAATTGAAGAAGCGCAATTCCGTGAGCGGTAAAAAGAATGTGATGGCACAAGTCTCTGCGCCATTATCTCCTGAGAAAAAAGGTGCATATTCACCTTCGAAGCCAAAGAAACCTACAAAGCAAGAAATGGCGAAAAGCCGAGCGGACGCTCGTAAAGCAGAGAAGAAGCGAAAAGATGAAGAGAAAAAGAGAAAAGACGAAGAGAAGAGAAAACAAGAGGAAGATCTGAAGCTGTTGAAGGAAAGAGAAGAAGAACAAGCCCGCATGAGGGTAGAAGCGGAGGCAAAACAGCAAGCTATCGAGGAAGAGAAAGTCAGGCGTATGGAGGAGGAGGAAGCCGCAAGAGTGGAAGAAGAAGAAGCCATAGAGAAACTCAAGGAGGCGAAGAAGAAGGCACGGGAAGAGCGAGAGGTGAGGCGAGCCAGTGAAGCAGAGAGGAGGAGGCTAGAAGTTCAAAAGAAAAGAGAGGAGAAGAAGAAAAGAGAGGAAGAAATGAGAGAGAAGGAGAAAGAAATGGAGAAACTGAAAATTGATCAGGAGAAGAGAAGGCAAGAGTTACTTGAGGCAAGAAAACGACAGGTAAATGGCAATGAACGAAACTGGTCAATATGTAGTAGCATTTGACTACCTGTAAGTAATATTGATGGACAACTGATGACAGACCTTTAGTTTGATTCTGAATTTGTGTTATTTTTAATTACGCGGCCTTCTCAAGAGCACACGTCTGTTTTCCATAGCCTCCCTGATAAAAGGAAGGCCAACCCTCGTTTTGTACACCGGTTATTGTGCTGATATATCACTTCAATAACCAATTAATTGCGCTCGTGATCCCATGGGAATTAAAACAATCTTCCAAATTGCTGTTTTAGAAAGATCGACAATCGATTGAATGTGGAAAATACATTCACAAACATGTTTTGCTAATAATACTACCGATCTCGTACAAGTGCCTTTAAATAAATGAAGTCAGATTTGTTTTGCCATCCAGCACAACCACATGATGGCATTCTTTCATTGGTTTCTGACGTGTTCTCGACATTTTAATGATTCGTCCGCGTAGGAGCAGCTTGATCGACTAGAAGAAGAACGTCGCTTGGAGGAGGAAAGACTTCGACTTATGGAAGAAGAGGGGGAACAACGTAGACTGGAGGAAGACCAGATTCGCGAGGCAGAGGAGGAACTCGGAAGACTGCAGGAAGAGAGGGAATACAAAGAACAAATGAGGAGGATTGCTGAAGCACGGGTAAGGACACGTGACCCTTGTTTTGCCTCGTACCCAGTCGCTTTAAAGGCTTCTCGGTTTCCCCCGAGCAGTATCCCAGGATGCACCTGGATATGAGGCAGGACCTTGTTCTCCAGAATGTGAATAAAAATCTAATAATTCTACTGGTGAATTAAATATTTACAGTCAATTTTCAATGGATAAAATACCTTTTCAGATCATTAGGCAAGTTTCATTTTCTCGTGCGGCGGTGACAATACGAAACGTGTCTATTCAGGTAGACACTTGAAAAATCAGACCCAGTGATAGGCCGTCAATAGACCACCTCGAAGTTTTCGACGCCATTTTGGATGGTATGCAACATTTCCTGACGTGGTTACTCAGTCCCCATACAAACCTTTGTAATTCGGACACGCTTCGTCAAAGCGCTCTGAAGAAAATTATAATTACGGCAAGCTGACCTAATAATTCTACAAGAACCGACAACGGAATCAAAGTTAAGAACAAATATCATATGTGGATTTGAACCCAGTTAGGGTGACTTTTGCCGGATGATTTTTGATCGGACTTCTGTTCGGCACTCCGAAATACGGTGTAAACTGTTCAAAAATATGGCGTCGTCGTCATAAGAACGTGGTGTGAGAGCAAAATATTGTTTTCTTCTTTCTCTCAAAATCAATTTAAACCACAAAGTTTTATTCCTACATGTTTACTTTAACCCCAATTTTAATATTCAGTTCGCTATTTCAATACATTTGTGATCCGTAATTTCTCTTCTTTCCCGGTTCTTTGCAGAGTTCGATCAAAAATCATCTGGCAAAAGTCATCTTACTGGGTTTAAATTCGCAAATGCTCTTCGTTATTATCTTACCTTTGATTCTGTTGTCGGTTCTTGTAGAATTATCAGGTCAGCTTGCCGTAATTATAATTTTCTTCAGAGCGCTTTGACGAAGCGTGTCCGAATTACAAAGGTCTGTATGGGGACTGAGTAACTACGCCAGGAAATGTTGCATACCATTCAAAATGGCGTCGAAAACTTCGAGGTGGTCTATTGGATGCGAAAAGGCCCATGGGTGCGAATTCACCTTTCTCACGCGGCGGCCATTTTGAGTCCCATGCAGGAGAATAAAAACCTTTGTTTTTTTGCGCGGCTAAACTCGTTCTGAATCTGCTCAGTGCGAGGCTAGCCACGCAAAATCTATTCTTTCTATCAAACATGGCCGCTGTGTGAGAAGGGTGAATTGCCGATCATGCTCTGACTTCATTAGGAGGGACGAGAGCGGTTTGGGATCAAGGCGTTCGATATATCTTCATTTTTGATCGCATCGAAACGATCACCTTGAAACGAGGTGTGAAAATAGCCTGACGAGCTACAAGCTAAACATGGTGGACTGTACGGTAAACGGAACAGTTCTGCCTCGTACCCAAACACACATCATCAACAACATAATACAACAAAATATTTGTCAGAACGTCAATTAGTCATATCAATCAAATTTCCTCCCCTGATGGCGGTTATCAGCCGGTAACTCCCGTGAAAGTGGTGCGTATGCCAAGGCTTCCGTAAAATAAGATATTTGAAGGATGATAAACACCTTTTATAGCTTTGGAAATGTGCTTCAAACTTCGCTTCTCGGGACAGATAATAGGGACCTCGCGAAACCAGGGGCCAGATTCACGAAACAATAACATGACCGCCATTTGTGTTTAGGACATATCCTAAAAGTTAAGACATAGATTTTGACCTCTTAAATTTAGAACACGTCTTAAGACTTAGGTGGTGTTCGTGAATAACACTTTTGGGCCGTCCCTTCATGTAGGACGACACGAATTGCTACCAAATTGTATTCTATTGTATTGTATTGTGTTGTGTTGCGTTCTATTGTTGTATTGAATTGTATTGTGTTGTATTCTATTGTATTTTTGGTAAAAATTCGTGTCGTCCTACATAAAGGGATTGCCCACTTTTGTCCTAAATTCTATCTTAGGAGACTCTTGTGTCCTAAGACACCTTCGTGAATCTGGCCCCAGGACGGCAACGTCTAAGTCGACGGCATAGAACAATAGCCTTAATTACAAAATACAATAACTGCACCTGAAAATGAACGCAGTCGCCTACATTTCGAAAACACAACGTGAAAATCCAAAAATCACGTTTTTTGTTCGGCATGAACGGAAGTCTGTTTATCATATCTTTCGAAAATGTGGATGTTAAAAGTGATAAAAGGCGAATAAAGGAAACGACAAACACCTAATCTCGCGAGAAAACACTTTTTTTACGTCCCGTTGTCACAGCAGTTGCCGTCCTTGGTACGTAAGGTTCCTGATATTCGCGGAATATTATCGCCCACTGATATGGGGCGGCCTTCACCTCCTCGGAACCTGGAATAGTACTGGCTATCCAAACAATGCCTAAACCTGAAACAATGAATTCTTTGTCAGTGCAGTCCAAATGGGGTCCAATAAAATGCAAGACTTTGAGAGGTGAAGGCCTCCTGACTGATATTTCTTCGCAACAAGTATGTTATTGTCTATAAGATGCCAAAACAAAGGAATTTACTTAATTGGTTTTATTTCATATTATGAAAATGTGTATAACATTAATAAGTACAGAATTGGTCTGTTACTCACACACAGCGGCAAAACGTCACGCGCATGCGCTTTTGATGAGCCGGTCGCGCGCGAGTCTCCCCAATTTCCCGCCGAACTAAATGAAAACAGAGGTAATCGTATTTACGTGTTTCGTGACAAACAAGAAAACTACATAATTCACTGAGTTTACTAAGTTATAAAAATATTTACTAAAAGAGTTTAAATTGTATTTGAACTCCAACCTTGAGCCTTCGCCCTTTCGGCCAGCGGAGCATAACGTTTTCCCGCGGTGGGGAATAGCTGGTATTTATAATACGGTTCCATCGGCGAATTAATAGCAGTTTCAGCGGTATTGACGCGAACACCTCACTTTGATGTAATGAAGCACCATTGTAACCAACATTCTTGTGTGATAACCGCCCTCTTAAACAAGCACGACTAATTTAGATACACACATAGCACTTACCACTTTACATCACATTATTTACACTTACTAGTGCTACGCGGCAAACATGATTTCATATCATAACTACATATAATTTAGATACACAGTTTGAATAGTGCTTCATTTTAATACATTGAAGTGAGGGGTATTTTAGTCAATACCGCTGCAACTGCTATTCTTAGATGCATCCGTAATATCAGCCATTCTTTTTGTCCTGTACTAAATTTGCCAGTATCGACCTTATTCACACGGCGGCCACGTTGAGTCTCAGGAGGATAAAAAACCTTTTGATTTTCCCCGTCTAACCTCGTTATGAAACTGCTCAGTGCGAGGCTACCCGTGGCAAATCTATTGTTTGTAACCAACATGGCCGCCGCGTGATAATTAATAATTAGACAGCGAGCTCGAGGTTTCTATTATACAAATAGAGTGTGTCCGTCGAGGAACTATCGGCTGATAGTTGCCCGCGGAAATTTGATGTTCTTAAAAAAAAAGCTAGTTTTAAGAACATCAAATTTCCCCGTTATCCGACGGACACACTATTTGTATATAGTTCACCACAAAATTTCCCCGTTCTCCGACGGACACACTATTTGTATATAGTTCACAACAAAATTTTGGCGCGTGCTGACTGGCCAAAAGCGATCACGTGACGTGGTAGTTGTCAGTATCAGGCGATAGTGCTCGCTGAGAGTGGAAGAGAATTTTGTGATGAACAATAACGACAAATAGTGTCCGTCTCAGAACTATCGCCTGATAGTTTCCCTTGGAAATTTGATGTTCTTAAAACTAGCATATAAGCCCTCGAACTGCGTTATCGGGCTTATATTTGTTTTAAGAACATCAAATGTCTGCGGGCAACTATCAGCCGATAGTTCCTCGACGAACACACTATATTTGTATAATAGTTTGTATCCGCGGACGATAACTCACGTCACGTGATGGCACTTGGCGAATGAGCGCGCGCCAACATTTTGTGGTGAACTATAACGGCAGATAGTTGGCGAGGGGTGCAGACCTGACTCAACTATCAAAGTCGATACCAAGAGTGAGAAGTCTAATTGTTTTAGCATAACCATGACACCGTTGATCAACTTGATCGAGAAAACTGTGAAAAAACTCGCAAACAAAAACCTTTTTTTTGCTAAGTAATTTTTGTCTGCAGCGCGCACGCACACGGTCGACTATCGATCGTTACAGTTCACCACAAAATTTTGGCGCGCGCTCATAGGCTAAAAGCGATCACGTAACGTGATAGTTGTCGTCCGCGGAGGCAAACTATCAGGCGTTATAGTTCACCACAAAATTTTGGAGCGCGCTCATTGGCTGAAAGAGATCACGTGACGTGATAGTTGTCGTCCGCGGAGGCAAACTATCAGGCGTTATAGTTCACCACAAAATTTTGGCGCGCGCTCATTGGCTAAAACCGATCACGTGACGTGATAGTTGTCGCCGTGGAGGCAAACTATCAGGCGTTATAGTTCACCACAAAATTTTGGCGCGCGCTCATTGGCCAAAAGCGATCACGTGACGTGATAGTTGTCGTCCGCGGAGGCAAACTATCAGGCGATAGTGCCCGCTGAGCACGAAAGACAGTTTTGTGTTGAACAATAACGCAAATAGACTGTGTCTGTCTCGGACCTATCGGCTGATAGTTTCCCTTGGAAATTTGATGTTCTTAAAACTAGCATATAAGCCCTCGAACTTCGTTCTCGGGTTTATATTTGTTTTAAGAACATCAAATTTCCGCGGGCAACTATCAGCCGATAGTTCCTCGACGGACACAGTCTATTTGTATAATAGTGCCTGCTGAGAGCTGAAGACAATTTTGTGATGAACAATAACGACAAATAGACTGTGTTTGTCTCGGAACTATTATACAAATAGACTGTGTCCGTCGAGGAACTATCGGCTGATAGTTGCCCGCGGAAATTTGATGTTCTTAAAACAAATATAAACCCGAGAACGAAGTTCGAGGGCTTATATGCTAGTTTTAAGAACATCAAATTTCCAAGGGAAACTATCAGCCGATAGTTCCGAGACAAACACAGTCTATTTGTCGTTATTGTTCATCACAAAATTGTCTTCCGCTCTCAGCGGGCACTATCGCCTGATAGTTTGCATCCGCGGACGACAACTATCACGTCACGTGATCTCTTTCAGCCAATGAGCGCGCGCCAAAATTTTGTGGTGAACTATAACGGCTGATAGTTTCCCTTGGAAATTTGATGTTCTTAAAACTAGCATATAAGCCCTCGAACTTCGTTCTCGGGCTTATTTGTTTTAAGAACATCAAATTTCCGCGGGCAACTATCAGCCGATAGTTCCTCGACGGACACAGTCTATTTGTATAATAGACGGCGCCTGGCTAGCCAATCAGATGGCGAGTTTGCCAATAGACGGAGTCTAGTTAGCCAATCAGATGGCGAGTTTGCCAATAGACGGCGGCTGGGTAATACTGAAAGCGAAGTGCCCGGAGTTAGTTTGTCTAAACGAATAATGATTATTACTTGTCATTTCTGTAATGTCAACGTTCAACAACTGTCTTGTTCTCCAGGAGCGCAAACTCAGGGAGGTGGAGAATGAACGCCTTCACCAGGAGGAAGAACAACACCGAGCCATTGAAGAGGAGCGGCGGCGAATCCAAGAAGAAGAAGAAATAAAATTCCTACAAGAACAAAAGCGCATCGAAATGGCGCGAAGACTAGAAGCTGTAGCGCGCATGCGCATGACACAAGAGGAGAGGCGACGCAAGACTATGTTGCTAAGGCGACGAGAGAACAATACTGAGAGAATGCAGGACCTGCGGTCTGTCCGACAGGATCAGTCTCTGACTAGACCGTATACGTTTACCTATTACATTAATATTCCTAAACAGATCTGGGAGCTACCCATAGGGTATGAGAAACAGAAAAAAGGTTTTAGAGCACGTCGGAAAAAGCCAGCGAAAAAATAATTATTTTCGTAAAAGATAAATTCACGCTATTTTGTCACAGGTAACCCGAAGCTATAATTGTTACAGAGAGCGCAGTCATTATATCTGTGAAACATTTTGCACTAAATACACCATATTCACACCTAATTTGCATGTCAAGAGGAATCTCTTTCCTCTAAAAGACGGTGTAAGTAAACAGTGTAAAAGTTTGAAAATGAAATATTTCTCTGCCTAGTTAGACGTTTTTGAATCTGAAAAATAAGAGGCTGTGTATGCATGACTGCTAAATCCCATACAAAAGTCTAGAAATCACATCCTCAATATCTTTTCCAGATTTCTTTCTGGACTGTTAAAGATTTACAAAAATGTTCATTCGAAGGGCTGTTCAAAAAGGCGTAAGTGACTCTTGATCACGTTCTAAATTCTCCCTTAGTAAACAAAGAAATTGAAGAATTTAGAATATGACCAGGAGATACTTA
Organism: Actinernus sp. WN-2022; assembly: GCA_030867875.1. Classification (NCBI taxonomy): domain Eukaryota; kingdom Metazoa; phylum Cnidaria; class Anthozoa; order Actiniaria; family Actinernidae; genus Actinernus; species Actinernus sp. WN-2022. The sequence continues at coordinate 101,401,053 of JAOWCC010000577.1, read as the reverse complement.
CACCCTTTTTGCACACAGCCCTTCATTTATAGGTGCTCTTTCAGATGACAGTGGTTATTTCCACGTTAGAGATGTTTGCCGATCTAAAAATCGTCATGTGTGAATAAGGTGTGTAGTGCTAAATACAATGTAGCACTAAATCCTTGTTATCTATCCACTGTACCGAAAAAAGATGGCAACTGTACATTTGACCACAATCCCTTGCAAATACAGTAACACACATGTAGAGATCCCCCGTTTTTTTCAGCGAGTGTCTATTGGCAACATCACTTGTACTGGCTTGTTTTAAGAAATAAAACCTCTCTACAGCCATTTTATAACGGATTTAAAGCTTTTTGTGCACAAAGGATTGTGGGTAAAAATACAAGCCACTATCTTTTTCGGTACGGTGGATTAGCGCTATTTAAATAGTGCTATTTGTTAAAGGGAATCTCACCTGGTAAACAATGTTTGCTCTCAAATGATTGTTATGCATACCCAAGTCTGTTTCTGTGTTTGTCTCCAGTAAATTGTACACTAGATGTCATTTATGCACCAATTTTCCTGTCAATAATGCTCATTTCAATTTCCTGCGCACTGCCATCTTGGATATCGTGACGTCACAGAGTTAATTGCCCCTATTGTTACACAACAAAATAGCTATTGTTTTCTGACAATAGGGGCAACACTATGACGTCACAAAATCCAAGATGGCAGCACACCGGAAATTCAAATGAGTTTTATAGACAGGAAAATTGGTGCATAAATGACATCTAGTGTACAATTTACTGGTGATAAACACATCAATGTATTTAGGCATCCATAAGAAACACTTGAGAACAAACATTGTTTTTCAGCCAAGGTTCCCTTGAAGAAATGTTTCATGGATATAATGATTTTGATCAACTAATAAACATGCATATGGCTGATACACTTTAGTGATTTTTTATCCTTAGGAATGATCGTACCCCAAGAATTGACTTACTTAGGTTAAGTCCTTGCATGAAAGTGTCAATTTTTTAATATTTATAGGATTGACTTTCAGATATTTAATGAATCTCTTATTTAATGGTACAAAGTCAGAACAATAGCAATATACTTAAAGATAGTTGTAGTTAGAATAAAATCAAGAATGATAGCCAATGCTTAGAAATAATCAAATTATTTATAAGTAATCTATTTTGGATGCACATGTTCAAAAAATAAATATTTGTCAACTATAAAGTCGATTTAGATAGTAAAGGGATGGGACTGTTGCAGGAATGCAATCACGTGGTTGTACTGGATGGCAAAAAATATCTGAGTTCACTTATTTAAGGCACTTCTACAAGATCAGTAGTGTTATTAGAGAGCTTAAGCAATGACAACGGCAACGTCTAGGACGACGCCATAACACAATAGACTTAATTGCAAAATACAATAACTGCACATGAAAATGCACGCAGTCAACTACATTTCGACCATTGTCTCCAAAAACACAACGTGAAAACTCCATATTCTACGTTAAAAAGAGAACGCAAACGGTCGAAAGCAAATCACTCCATTTTCGTTCGGCATGAACGAAACTCTATGCTTATCATATTTTTCGAAATTATGGATATGGAAAGTAATTAAAGGCGAACGAAGGAAATAGTTAAACATCATATTTCGGGAGAAAACAGTTTTCTACGTCCCGTCGTCACTGCCGTCTCCGTCGCTTAAGCTCTCTATTAGCAAAACCTGTTTGAAAATGCTATTTTCCACCTCCAATCGATTGTATTATATCAGCATGCGACTGTTTGCTGCAAAAGGCGTATTGTATTTTTAGATGTATTTTGTCATTTTATAAATTATTAATAAAATACTTGAATGAAGATGTATTACCTCATGTCTGAATCACATTTGTGGACTGAATAAAATACATTAAAAAACACATTAAAGCTGTAACTCTGGGACTGGTTGTTCGAAGCAAGGGTAACTTTATCCCTAGGATAGCCCTAAATCTGTAACTGTATTCTGTACAGTTGATCCTCGGGTTAGCGATTTAACCCCGGGGTAGTGCTTACCCTTGCTTTGAACAATTGGGCCCAGGTGTTTTTCAAACACAGATTTGCTTGGGTTTTTCATAATGTGACTTACTCATATTTCATAGCCTATGGGCTCCCTGTGGCAGGTGAAGAAAAGAGGGAGTCACAGCTAACCCAATTACCCTATATCATTATGACGTCACGGCTTGTTTATGAGGGGGACAGAATAGACTTGAACAATAGAATTTTGAACTAAATCTGCTCTGCTGAGGAAAATTTAACTTCGAATTGTCTGGTTTCCAGATATCAGCTGTATCAATGTTTATCCCACAATATTTACCGTATTTGGTGGCTGTTACCGCTATTTTACGTTCTACAAAATGCATTTGATAGCGATTTCCTTTGTGTTGTTGCTGTTTTGTCCCCCTCCCACGACCGTGATCCTTATAGCGTTTAAACAATAGATTGTTGTTTTGATTTGACGTCATAATGATATAGGTCAATTCACAATTTTTCTGACTGGTTTTCCGATACTTAGAGATGGCTGTGGAGGCTAGGTAGGTATGGAATGGCTGGGCACTTGGACCCTAGTTACTCGTGCATTGTAATACATGCATATCCTGGCAATTTATTTGTTTGGCACACACCTGGAAGGCCGACTGTATTAGTCCAGTAATGTTTAAATTTTTATCCGCCTCTGCAAATTTACATTCTAAACTACTGGTAAGTCCAGCGTGAGGCCAACTCACAAACTCATAATCTGTACATGTATGCCTTATTTAAGGGTTTAATAGACTGGTGTGCATTTTTATTGACAAATACAGGTACATGCTGATTGAAGGCCGAATGCAGTATGAATAAATTTTGAGTTCATTGTACAGTCAACAAGTAAAGTGCCTGTATTTGCCAATGAAACACAAACAAATTTTAATATGCCAACTGCATGAGCACACAGCAGTCACCAATAAATTGCTGTTATTAGCCTTGGATCTCATACTATGCATCAATAAATTGAAGGGGTGAGCGGAAGAAAGAGTTAAGTGATGACAACAAATTCCAAATTCTCCTTTATCTTCTTTGTTTTGTAAGGGAGAATTCAAAATTTGAATATTAAGCAATTATAATTTTTCTCCAAGACTTAAAATTAATAAACTGTTCCACCAATCTTGTACAGCACCAAAATGATTGAAATTCAAAAACTACTTAATAATTCATGAGGTAAGTAGCCAACCAGAGGTCTCAATTTGTACCACGTGCAATACTTTAAAACCCCATCAAAGGACTGCCTTACATGAATATTCAAAGTCCTTGGACTTAGAAAATATTTTCGAAGTAATGTAGGCAACACAGGGACGTTTCGCAACTGATCACCGACTTCCCCAAGCAGTGAAAAATGTCAAGATACAATTACCAGTCTTGATGAATACAGAAAGTCTCTCCAATGTGGGACCTGTTTTTTTGCACACTGCCCTGACACTGCATATGTTCGCAATGCAAACTATAGACTATAGTGGCAAAGTAATCTTTTCATCAAATTTCATGCCAGGTTGTAAATACGTACTCCCACAACAGTATAATTGATAACATTCCGTCTTTTCATTAACAATTAATGGACGTTTGATTACTAAGTCAAACAATTTAAGCAACTATATTATGTAAATGTGGAAGTAAAACCTATAAGCCTGAAACATCTACAACTCCAAATGCAGTTTTAAAATCATTTTGTTGTTTATCCCACAACAACCAAACAAGCATGAAATTATTAAGTAGTTTTTGAAGTTGTTTAAAGGCCTACAATTCGAACTGGATGGCATTTCAAAGTCCTCACAATTAGTTCCAGTCCTTGGCTTTGCCTCAGACTGGAACTAATTGCATGGACTTTGAAATCCCATCCAGTCTGAATTGGAGGCCTTTAAGCATTAAGTGAAACGTGACTTGAAAAGATTACTATTAAGTAAACATAAACCCATATTTTCTTCACTCAAGAACATGAAACTTAGCATAAAACTTTCTGTTCCTCTTTCGACTCGCTGAGCTGGGCTTCTTTGACTTATTCATTTTGTCTCCTATTTGCAGTTCTCTTTCATTCACACTCTCATCAAACACATGTTCACCTTGAACACTGCATAATCTTGAACTGCATGATTCAGTTCCACTGTCAACACTTGAATCTTGTTTGACCTGAGAATCCACACTAAAATCTTGCCGTCTTATGATTTTATTCTTTATCTTTTGAAATAGTTCTTGAGTCATGATTTCTTCTGCATCCTTATTTGTACCAGTAGATTTTTCCTTCACAAGTGAATCCTTATTGCTGTCTGTATTGGCTTGTTGTTGTGTGTTACTTGATTCAATAGCTTTCAGGAGTCTCTTTTGTTCCTTTAATTTCTTTTGGTATCTCTGTCTTTTTAATTTTCTATTGTTCCTGACTTCGGATGCATACTGTTGGAGTGACTGATACGATGGAGTAAGGTGTACACCTAGTCTCTCTCCATGCCTGAAATAAAATAATAATAAAGATGTTAAAGTCACTGATACTTAAAGGGGCCATTCCACCCACTGTCCTTTTTTGCACACCACAAGCCATCAGTTTCTTTTCCTTTAATCCAATTCTGAATTAATGTATTCAGGATATGTTGATTACCGTCCGTATTTCTTAAAGTGCAAATTCTATATGAATATATTCAAATGTGCTTCACAAGGTTATTTTTGTGATACAGACTGCTATTGTGGCGCAATGTGCTGCCATGCAGTTTACAATCATTAGCGATTGTTAGACCTTGGGCACAGTTTTTCTCTATACTGAGCTCCCAGCCAGTAAATAACTTTACACTTTAATGTTCATATAGTTTGCTGGGATACTGTGCATATCCAATGAAAATATTGCATCTGAGGAGAAAATGACTCAATCTGGATACACCTCTGCCACTTACACTGTACTTGGGCTTTTCGATTGCTGTTCCTTTATGAAGCATAAAAAAATACATGTACGTGAGTTATTTACTGGCTGGGAGCCCAAGGTCTTCAAATGTACTGAGCAAGTCCACAGGCTGAGGTCAGTACTTTCAAGCAGAGGGCACAGTTTTTCACTTTATGGACTGATCTTTAAGCTAGCCGGTAAATAATGTATTTATTTTGTTCTCTATTCTTTTTCAACTTGAGATGAATCATTGAACAAACTCTAATGAATTGAGAGCACATGCACTGGTTACTGTGACCATGGACGTCAAAGATAGGGAAAAACCTCCGATCACTCCTGGAACTAATGAGATTGCAGGAAATTGCTAGCCTGCATTGCATCAGGGGTAAGACCGGAGCTACTAAAAACCTTGCAGTTTATTGAACCCCTTTTCAGCCACACTATAAAGAAATCTATTGTGTTTGTATCATTCTATTGCTTGCCCGAGGCGATTGTTTGGTATCTTTTGAGTGATTTCTCCTTGTTTTATAGTCCGTTGAATGACTCATTCTACTGTATACAAATATACATTATGTTAATGTTTTGTCGCGTTCACAGTGTTTATATATTTTACTTTTTTTTATCATGAAACAACATTTGTCTCGTTTGATCCACGAGATCGACACTATAAAATAAAGTAAATTCTCGATCTGAGAGTAATTTCAAGTTTCCCAAGTTTGATCCGGTGTTTAGTCCTTTTAGTTTTTAGGATCGCTTTCCCACACATTTAGCGGTTCTTTTATGTTTAATATAGCGTGATTTTGAGTTTTGACAGGAAGTACGAGTTTCTGGGAATTTTGTACTCATTGTGCCTATTTGTGGTCACGTACATCTTTGCTGGTTTTTGATCACACAGTTTTTTTATACCGATTCATTTGAGTTGACCATCAGTACTTTTTAGTCTCCACTATAAATTATTGCATAAAAGCTTGTGATGGATGCCTGTCATGGCATCACTGTGCATGCAACTGGGAACAACTGTTTAAAAGCGTATGTGATCTCCACGCTCCTTATAAGGACGTAAAAGTGCGTAGCGTGTCGTCGCCATGGATCAATAACACAATAAAGCTCAAAATGAATCTAAGATACAAAACGTTCGAGAAAGCCATCGAAACAAAGGATGCTGAGAAGTGGGCAGATTACAAAAAAAACTGAGAAATGAAATCATATCAGACATCAGGAATGCTAAAGCAGCTTATTTCAAGGAGAAACTTGATGAAGTAAAGACCACAGCTGCCTATTGGAATCTACTGTCCAGAGCCACAAATCCCAAAGTCCGAAAAGTAATCGGACCACTAAAACGCGACAATGAAAGCCTTGCAGTTGAAGATAAAGAGAAGTCTAACCTAATGAACAGTTTCTTTTCTACTATTGGAGAGAAATTGGCAGACACCATCGAGCCACAACAGGTACCCAGACATGTAAAAGAAAAGCCAATCCCTTGCATATACGATGCGCGATTATCATATAGGGAGGTCGAGAAGAAACTTATTGAACTGAAATCAAATAAAGCGACGGGCCCTGATGGTATTTCGCCCAGGCTACTAAAAGCGGCTGGGTAACAGAAACAGGGTTATAGTGCCACGCTTTAATAGCTATTACATGAAGAATTCGATAGCACATAGAGCGGCAATTGTGTGGAACCTGCTCACTCCAGACTTACCGGAGCCTCTAATGTAAAGAACTTTACCAGTATGGCTAGTAAATCACAGGCCCTGCATAATTTAGATTTTGGAGCTGAATCACCGCAAACTGCCCCTCACAAGAACGATTATTATAAATATTACTGAATTATTAGTTTTAAAATAGATGATTAATAACTTAATGTAAAATTTGAATATAGTTAACTAGTTTATTTTAGTATTATACACGACCCCACAAGCGGCAACGCTTTAATCTTTTATCGTGTTTAAATAAAAGTTATTGTATTGTATTGTATGCGTTGGCCTATTAAAATAACATGTTTTTGTGTATTAAGTGCATAGAGCAGTGGTAACAAGTATTTTTTTAATATCTCCACTAGTCAGTCGTTCTTGTCCATATCATAACCATCACTTTGTCAAAAATATAATATTTGATGAAAATGGTTAGGAATTGATACATGGTACCAGAGAAACAGTTATTGTTTAATGCGCTATTAAGCAATATTTAATTTGTTCAATTGTTACCAGAACGTTTGTTATAATAGTTAAGTGATTAGAGCCATTTTCGGAGTGTGTCTGCATGTATGTAAAGTAGATTTGTAGTTTTCTGATGTGCAAACACTCGAGGGAGAGGTAGACAAATGTTAATATTCAATATTTAAAAAAAAAATCACACTTGGCCGAATAGAGTTCAATATTGATAACTGGATCAGTAAGTGCTGCAAATGCGGAACATGATTGACATAAAAACTTGGGACAAATGGAACTGACCACCCCAGGGTGGGGACATTTGACTGTATAATTTGGCCTGTGGGTCGGGAATTTTGACACCTAAAAACATTTTTTGATCAAAGTCCCCACCTCTGCCCGGGGTCCCCCCCCCCTCCCCCTCCCCCCCCCCCCCCCCCCCCCCCTGGGCTTAATATTGATAGGTGCATTAGTCACTGTGGCCCGTCCCTGCATCCAAACTGAACCAGGGTTTCGTTCGGATGTGATGCAAGCTAGAAATTGCACAATGTAGGTTACCACCTGCTCGTGCATGAAAACAAATTGTATATATTCAAAGTGCTTCAAGACTGAGTAGAGTGGCAGAACACCACAGAACCTCACTTCAGTGAGAATACAGGGACATACATGTACTAAAAACAGAAATCCAGTACCTCTTCATTTCTTGGTAGACTCTAAGTGAAACCCAAGCATCTGTAGCAGCATAAGCAATCTGCCCTGGTGAAAGGGCACCTTTCTTCCAGTTAGACTGCTGGTGCTGCTTGGAAAGATGTTTACCAAGAAATATTACACACATGGCTTGAAGGGAACCTGGGAAACAACGGAGGTCCTTGGCCCAATAACAAGTGTCAACCAGATTATTAGCATGCACATTGAACTGCTCGGATATCATCCTTGCATCTTGGAGACATGCATGGCCCGTCTACATATCAGACATTAACATAATTAGCAATGTTACTACTCATCCTAATGTTATCATTATTCCATATCAATGGGGGGATTCATAATTTTCTTTTTTTTTTTTGGGGGGGGGGGAATTTAAAAAGAAACAACATTCCACCACCCCTCTCCTACAAAATACTTAAATTTTGACTACCCACCCCTCCCCTCTACTAATTCTCCCCCTTCCTTCCCATTCCAATCTCCCTTTTCTTCCTTGTCCCCCCTGATGTATCTTGCTATTCCACTTACCTTCGTCATCATGCACCCATCCACTTTACTTACCTCACCCGATCAGGCTTAACTTCAGCTACTTGAATTGACGATCCAGTCTCTTTACATAATAACACAATGTGCCACATACAGAAGCACTTGTTGATTTGAACAGCACCTTTTACTCTATAAGTGACTAATCATCGAACCCAGTCCATCTCGTTATGCTATTTGCGCATGCGCATTGCTAACAAAATCAGATTTGGAAACATCTTTCGAAAATATAACATGGATTATATTAATTCCCCGGACAAAACTGTAACACAGATGAAGTTTGTGTTGACGACTCTGTGATCTTTTATGAAAACTGCAATAACTCAAGGGAAGTAAGGAAGCTAAATCCAGAAAAATATATTGTTTAGAAATGATCAAGTGTACTTTACGGCTCCACTTGTACATTGTACTTCAAAACAAACTGTGTCAATCAAACAGACTTTTACAGCATAATCACCGAGCTAAAATAATAGCAAAACAAGACCAAATCACCTCTAACATTGTATCTAGAAGAATACTTCTACGAATGAGCTAAACAGTATCTACAAGTGCAGATAGAGGATCTTGGAGTAACCTGCATATTCATTAATAGACACAGCTTTTCAAATGGAATAAAACACTGACTAGAAAAAAAATGGAAATGGCTCAAAGAAATGCTGTATTACAATGTACTGTATATTCTCTTGTTCTCTCATCAAAGAATTGCCCACATGCAAGCAGTGGATGTGAAAAGATGCAAAAATGGACAAAATAATGTCAAGAACTTACAATGTACACAGAAATAACTTGAAACATTATCAACAGTTATGTTTCACTTTGCTGTTTCCATGTGGAACAAGGGCCAATACATTTAAAGACACCCTATAAACTGTCAACAATTGGTGGCAGCTCGCTAATTTAGGGTGTCTAGGGCTAGTCACTAATACATATTTAGGGTTTTTAGGGCTAAGTCACTACCACAGACTATAATCCTCCTTCAATAATCATGTGAACTAATCTAAACCCTAACCCTACAATAATATTAAAAACACCCTAACCATCAACAACGGGTGCTCGCTAGTTTAGGATGCAAGTCACTAATTATATGGTTTTAAGGCTAAGTCACTAAAACATACTATAAGCCTCCTTCAATAATCATGTGAACTAATCTACAATGTATATACCCTAACCCTACATTTAAAAACACCCTAACCATTAACAATGGGTGCTCACAAATTTTGGGTTTTTAGAGCTAAGTCACTAAACAACAGCAAAATGTAATGCTTAATTCTTCAATAGTCATGTGAACTAATCCTCACCCTACATCTACATTTAAAAGTCCATCCCTAAAAATTACCTACGTGTACCGGTAGGTCATTTTTGAAATTACTTAGGTAATTTAAAAAAATAAAAATGACCTATGTTGTTTGAAAAACAACCTACAACATACAGTATACATGTACATGTGGTGTTATGCATTGGAATTCTGAAATGCTGGCAAGCAGACTGACAACTTTGCATAATTAATTATCCATGCAAAGATTGGCTGGGGAGGGAGGGATCCTGAGGGGAATTCAACATACTTCTTGTCACATTAAATGTACTTGACAGGGAGTCACTAATAATCCAATAGACAAGTTTATGGTTCATGCACAGTTGATAAAGTCTTTTGTTTCAACTGGCGAGCCACCATTGTCTAACATATCTGGCTGTCTGCCAAATAAACAAAGGATTTGTACAACTGTGAATGAACCGTAAACTGGTCTATAACTTAATGCTAATGAATCAATGGAAGGGATGATGAACCAATTTTCATACAAACTTACCAATCCATATTTTGTGTTAGACTAACCTTTAAAACTGTTCCAGTCAATAACGACTTTAATAGTGGAGGTAGCTTCCTATTGTAATTATAGCATTGCCAGAGTATGGCCTTGTCTTCAGTTGCAAGCTGAATCACACACACCAAGTGTTGGTTAGAACAGTGCTCCGAGTCAAAGCCCAAGGCTTCTTTCTTTGCAAATTCTTTTAAAATATCCTTATATTTCTCTTCATCTTCAAACATCTTGATAATAAAGACCTCTCCTGGAAATTTGATACCTTCTTTGTTTTGGTTCATACCCCTCCAGTTTGTCGGCAGGATAAATTTACTATCAAGCGGCACATCTGGGTAGTTATCAGCAATAGCAGCTCCTTCAACCTTATAATTATTGGAGGGTGCAGATACTCCATGATCACCGTCATCATTTGAATGAGAACAGTCACCAACATAACCAGAGTTTAACTTTAATTCATTGGACATACCACTAATTACTGGATGATCAGAAATACTTGTAATATTCAGCATCTCTAGTACGTCCTTTGTAAGACTGCTGTTCTCATTAACAATACTGTTTTTACTTTTCTCAGTGAGTTCGACAGCTTCGAATTCATTACTTGTGGTGTTTTCAGAAATCATTCCCAAGTCACAGTTGACATTTTCAACACCCTCAGAATCGGTCGTAATTTCTTGATTTTCTTTAACTTCTGCGGCTGAACTAGTATGATAAGTATCTTCCACCTTTATACATAGATTTCTTACAACGCCATGACTTCTGTTTGGATAATATTCTACCAAATTTCGGTGAATCTTCGCCTTTTCTTGTAGAATTCCTGCAGTTTCTCTAACTCTTGAAGTCAGCAAAGTTCTTCTCTGGAAAACTGAATACAACTGTCTCGACCTTGCACTTCTGCAAAATCTAAACATCCCATAGTTTGTAAACATTGCCGATTTACCAGGAGTGATTATTCTACGAGGAATTAAATCAGCGATTCCTGCAAAAAACAGAAGGCTACAGTACAGAAGAGCTGCTTTAATAATGATCCGCCATTTCCCACGTGCCGCAGAGAGAAAGACTGGCACTAGTCGACGGCTTGCTAATCACCACAGGTAGCCCAAGCGAGGAATGGTGACGCAATTGTTAAAAAAACGTATGTGTGTCTACTGTATGCGAGAAAAACAAATGAACAGTTATTGAATGATTTCAGGAGCGTGGGAAAAGCATCGCTGGATTCTCGATCATGATTGGTACTGACTGGGAAACAGTGATGATATTGAGTTCAGTTGTAAGACTGAGCACAAAAGAAATCTGATTGCACCGAGTACATCCACCCTGTTTGTGACTATGTGCCGCGGGGGTGGGTCAGGGTTTTGAGCTCAGTTTGGGCAGGTAGGGTCAGACATTTTTTATTTGGAGTCTTACACAGCGAGTATATAGACTAACGTCCAAATAACCTTAATTTAATTGAATAATAATTATATACGTACAAAGTATCTTTGAGAACCTTTTATTCGACCGGTTTGACACATACCTCGAAAGCTGTGACAAATTAGTTTGTAAATTTTAAGAAATTCATGGTAAAATTCGTCTTTCAACCTCGTTCCCAGGCAGGCGGGTGTAAAATACAGGTCAGGTTACAGGTCAGGTCACAGGTCAGGTAGACTTTCACAAAGTCTTTCGGCGCATTTTATTTAGGTACGCGGGAACGAATTTATGCCTAATTTATGCTACTAATACTATGTGTAAGCACCTTTGTTGCTGTGCGTGACGATGATTAAAAACATTATTGACATTATTGACGTTGGAAACTATCTGTTAGAAAGTCTACTGTCGCGACATTGAAGAATAAAGAAGTGAAGCAATGATACACGTACTGTAAGTTTATTGAGGGCATTAATTTGTTATGTATAATCAGTCTGGTATTTAGTGGTCGTAATACGGGGGGAAATTACAAAGAAATTGAACGCTCGGGTGTCGTAAAATCTGAATGTTGGCCGTATTACTGGGTGGCCGTATTACTGGGTGGCCGTATTAACGGGGTTGTTTTAATATAAAGAGATTGAGTGAAATTTCGCCAGGCCAAAAAAAAGTAGCCGTAATAACGGGCCTGTTGCCTAGTGCATGTGAGTTACCCGTTAATTTTGTTAACGATTTACGCTCTGTTCGTAAATAAATGATCATTTATGCGTATTAGTTCTATCCTGAAGAGGCTTAGACATTTTTATAACAGTGGTGAGTGGTGTACAGCGGGAGGCTATTCTAAAGACGATTTAATACGTACCATATTCAATCCCATGAGTACCAGAAGTCTCGATTAAAAGTTATACTATAAGGTATTTACACATAGAATTAGTAGCATATTTTAGGCCAACCCCGTACTACGGCCAACCACGTTAGTAAGGCCATTTTTTTGGCCCGAGGGTGGCTGTATTCACGCTTTTCATCTGGTGGCCATCTTGGATTCAAAGCGAGGCAATCCTTCAATCCCATGAGTACCAGAAGTCCCTATTAAAAGTTATACTATACGACACCGTAGATTGGTGGAAAGTTAATACGTACATAATTATAAGTTGGTGCGATATGTTACCTGATGATAAACCGGCCGAATAGGAATCATATACATTCGCACTTTGAAGCGGGAAGATTTAATTTTAGCCGATCTTTGAGTTTTTGTACCGTCGCCATGTTGGATGCGCAGTAGACCATAGCCTGGTAACGGCGGTTGTAAAGTACAGGTCACAGGTCAGGTCACAGGTCAGGTTGTTAATTCTAAGACAAATGCTAACCCTAACCACAAACCTAACCCTAACCATCGGACGAGTTCACAGGTAAACGACGCGGGTTCTCACTCACCTAGAGCTAGGGTTAACAGGTCAACAAGAACTGACCTGACCTGTAGACTTGCCACAAGTCGACCTCTATGTGTTCCCGGCGAGAGTTCCCCGGGACCGAGCGCGAAGCGCGAGAGAGAAACGGAAGCTCGCGACGAAGCTGACGCGAAAAAAACGCGCCGAAGGACTTTGTGAAAGTCTAACAGTACGCGTATCACTGCTTCACTTCTTTATTTCTTTGGAACCAGAATTTTACGTCGTTTTCCTCTATGTCGTGACAGTAGACTTTCTAACAGATAGATTGTTTTCAACGGCAATAATAATGTAATGTTTTTAATGTTTTTAATCATCGTCACGCACAGCAACAAAGGTATTTACACATAGAATTAGTAGCATAAATTAGGCCAATCCCGTACTACGGCCAACCACGTTAATAAGGCCATTTATTTGGCCCGAGGGTGGCCGTATTCACGTTTTTCACCTGGTGGCCATCTTGGATTCAAAGCGAGGCAATCCTTTGTTTTTGCCAGGTTAGCCTCGCAGTGAGGGATAGTCAAAACGAGGCTAACCTGGCAAAAACAAAGGATTGCCTCGCTTTGAATCCAAGATGGCCACCAGGTGAAAGGAGTGACTTAACGGGTTCCACTGTACTGGTATTTTTTACTGGTCCGGAATTGATTAAAATCGCGCGCTCCAGTTGGCTGGTAGCCGGCTCATCTCAATGTAAATTACACTTTTCAACAATGATCAATGTATCTATTTTGTAAAAGTAACGAAAGAAGATAAAATAAAATAAAAACACAAGAAAAAGACAACGCTATTTGCCGGCCATTGTCAGTTCGTATTAACATCTAGCGAAAAGCTTTACCCTGCGGCCTTGGTCCATGCTCGAGATCTCGGACAGTGTCGAGATCTTATTTTCATATAGTATTTCATCTACATTGTATTTGTTTTACATTTCTTTTTTAATTAAATATAAACGACTTCAAAAAATTATTCCCGCAACTTTCCCACAAAGGTCCCAAAAAAATCCGCATTCAATATTCTGAGCCAGCAAACTTCACATTCTCGCCCATTCCCTCTGCACTCAAAGCAAGGTATCCGCCATCCACCGGCAAATCTGCTGCTGTTATGAAGGAAGCATCGCGGCTACACAAATAGGTGATGGCCGCTGCTATCTCTGAGGGCTCACCAAATCGATTCAGCACATGGTACTTGCCCCAGATTGGTTCCCATTTCTTCCGATCGCCGCCTGCAGCTTTAGCAACCTACGGGAGAGACCAGTAGACGTGTTTAATTTATCAATGAATATAATAACTCTAGTTTCTGCCATGCAATGGGTTGGATTTACTGGTTTTACCGATATCGGTTTTCTCGTGCAATTTAACGTGGAATTACCGCATCAGGCATGTGATGTTCCATAGAGTTACTACTTCATACCGTGAATATTAAACACATTTAAAAAAGTTTAAACATCAGATAGAAAACACTAAATACCGATAAGCATTAAATCATACTAAGAACATTGGATATTATATACTATAATTACAAAATGCTATAAATACAAACTACAAAATAATATAAATACAAACTTCAAAATAATATTAATTCAAACTACTAGTGAAAACTAAACTGAAATATAGAGGGGAACACTGGATTAATTGTAAAGATTGTAAATTACATTTTCAATCTTCTTCTTTTAACAACATAATTTAATGCAGTTTGTATCATCGTTCTTCTTCATCTATTTCGTTCATTCATTCCCAGGAGAAAAGCCCTTGTTCTAGTTGTGTTTGAGTTGGCCATTCGTTCCGCCATTGTTTCACTGTCTGTTTACCACTGATCTCTATGCTTCACATCTAAATATCATTCGGAGCGACTGAATTAGGTTCGACGTCTGAATCAACAGTCGAACTTATGTCGATCTTATGTCTATCTGGTTCGGCTCATGAGAAGATCGACGTTTGCCGAACTGGGCCTAAGAGCTCTTTAATTTTTGATCGATCGTTTTACCTCAGGAGTATAAATGGTACCAGGGCTAACAGAGTTCACCCTAATCCCATCTTTAGCGAGATCCAACGCCATGTACTTTGTGAGAGCAATGATGGCCCCTTTGCTAGACGAATACGTCCAGCGCATCGGCTGCGCGCGGTACGCTGCGACACTGGCAACGTTTACGATTGCGCATTGGCCAGCAACAGCTGAAAAGAGAAAATGAAACAAACAAACCATAATCTACACCTCGAATTTCTCGCTAACTCGAACTAAAGGCAGTTTCCCCTGGATTTGTTTCTCTCTATTATTATAGGTTATACCATGGCATGAGGGGTATTAGTGATTTAAATTGCCGAAGCGGCCTCGGGACTTTTACAAATCTTCCCGCGGCTCTCGGGGCAATTTAAATCACTAATACCCCGAAATGCCATGGTATAAGTTTGTTATACCATGATCGCCGAGGAACGGAACAAATCTCTGAGAAGTTTAGTTTTCTCTGCCGAAACTAAAGACGTCGCAGTCGAGTTGCTTTCGAAAACGTTTTGTTTAATGCTTGACTGAGCGCCATTGATTAAACGACCCTGGCTTCCCCTGGGGAAAAGCGTGTTGTTTTTGAGAAGAATAACACTAAAATACAATGTAATTATGCGGTTGACTAAATATTCAAAGAGCATGAATGGATTTTAATTACGTCACGTTTATGGTTTTAAGTATCCCACATGGAGGAAGCGGGTTTGAGAAATTAAGAGAATATGCAGATTTAAATACGTGATCCCACATGGATTACGTTGAAGGTTATGATGAAGACAGGTCAGTTTGGATTCAGTATTTTTCATCCGGGAGCGCAGGGCTAGTTGTGCCAGAGGGGAGCAGGAGTTGATGCTTTTGACCTTCTCACTTCCAGCCTGCATTCTCTTCTAATTTTCCCTCATTACGCATGCAGGGGAAATTTAGAAATATGCATTGTCTCGAAATTTCCCGGCGGGAAATTTCGAAACAATGCATATTTCTAAATATCCCTGCCATCAGGGAAAATTAGTGGTTTAAATGTGCCTCGGAGAACAAAAGAATCCGAGGCTACCATGGTATAACAGTAATTTAACCCCGGATAACTCGAACTGTATTTTTTTGTTTCCCTGAGGATTTGAGTTATCGGGATTCTACTGTATTACGAAAAAGGCTGTCCCGGAAAAACGACGACAAGCTCAATGGATTGTGGTTAACTGTCCAGCTGTGCGAAACGGATAAACTACAGTGCAAAACGGATAAACTACAGTGCGAAACGGATAAACTACAGTGCGAAACGGATAAACTACAGTGCGAAACGGATAGACTACAGTGCGAAACGGATAAACTATAGTGCGAAACGGATATACTACAGTGCGAAACGGATACACTACAGTGCGAAACGGATACACTACAGTGCGAAACGGATAAACTACAGTGCGAAACGGGATAAACTACAGTGCGAAACGGATAAACTACAGTACGAAACGGATAAACTACAGTGCGAAACGGATAAACTACAGTGCGAAACGGATATACTACAGTGCGAAACGGATACACTACAGTGCGAAAATCATTAATATTCAGGAACATTAATATTCGTTTTAATTTTTTTGACCCAAAACAAAATAATTCAACAGACTTTCGACTACATCCAAAATCCATTTCGGCCTGGGAATGTCGCTTGTCGGCTGGGAACAACTTTCTTTTAAATATCTGTATATATATAGGCAAGCCTAGGACGGAGCTCCAGTTATATCTGATCAAGCCGACTAATGAAAAGGGAAGTAATAGAGGTTAAAAGTAGAGAAAAACAAATACAACTCCTTTTTGTTATATAAAACACTGGAAGAACTGGACCTATTCCATGGGATGTAAGTTTGTTGGAAATCAATGTTCGATTGGTGGCTGTTATTTGGCTTCAAACAGTAAAATTCCTTTTCCTTAACTGATTGAAAGGATGTATAATATTTTCCTTGAATACTAGTCAAGATCTACTCACAGTTTGTTAATCATTTTTGCACATTTACTTTGAGTGCGAAGAAGAAAAAATCTCAGTTGTGGAGCGCGCTCTGTCCGACTGAGCGGTAGGCCTTTCCAGATTGTGCTCAGCAACTTTTGAGCAACGTTTGGCGTTTTGAGCAACTTTTTGTGTTATGTGCAACCTTGAACAACTTTTGACTTCCGGAGCAACATTTGGACATTATGAAGATTTGCTAAAATTTAGATGCAAAATCTGCAATTACCAAATCTAGTTTCAATTAAAACACCAATATTCCTTCAATCTTGATGACATTGAAGTCCACGAACATAACAGCGGTTATAAAAACTAAACAGCCACCCACGAACAACACCCCAAATTTCCAGCGGTTTTATCCTTCGAGGTCTTCAGTAACGACGACCGCCATTTTTAATAAACATGGCAGCACTACAGGATCGGGTTTAGAAATTCAATTACCTAATTTGTGTTTAAATTACTCATTTTTCAAGCATTTTTCCGATTCAAGTTGCAACTATTTAGATTTTTTGAGGAATAATTTTTTTTGGAGCAAACTTTTATTTATTTATATTTCTTTGCGCAACTTTTTAAGTTTTTGGCAACTTTTGAGCAACTTTTGGGCTTTTTAGGAGCAAATTTTTATTAGCACAATCTGGAAAGGCCTACTGAGCGGGCAGAACTATGAGCTCACTGGCGATTTCTGCTGCGATTTGAGCGAGGGACGATTTCAAATTGAATCGGCGGTTTTTACAGAGAACCTAGAAACACTATCGGGACATTGCATACAATTTTCGTGAGGTTTTTACCTTTGGCCGTGGTTTCAGTGGAAGGGAATAATGGGAACAAAGAAAACATTATGCGCGACATATTTTTGAGAAACACGACACTATTCAAACTGCAGGCTTTCTTACACAGCTGTCACCCCCCGTTGAACGGATCTTAAGGATTCTATTGAAAACTGAGCTGCAAAAGATCTTATGATGTTATACTTCACAATGCAATGCATACAACTATCGGAACTAGCTCACCGTTCTTCATGTAAGAATGACACGCTTGTACCATGTTAGAGTACCCTTGCACGTTGACAGACATCGTTTTGTCCCAGTCCTTATCGCCTGCATTGAGACCTTTAAAAACCGTGACAATTTTATTTTATTTACTTTTGTCCTCTTCAAAGAGTAGGATGAACTTCAGGTATCGGTTAGTGCTGGAATAGCAGAACTGATCTGGCTAATTTTTCATAATAGGTTGTAGCAAGAGGGCATAAGTATAAGAGAGGAAATCCTGTAGCGTGCGATGATATTGTCTAAATGTATTTTTGTTGGGCATTCGTAATTAGCACCTAGTGTTCTTCCCTAAGGACTTGGAGTTGTTATTTAAGATGATATTTGCATATATCTTTCACTTGACGCCAGCCAGTTTACACGGTCGGTTATCCGAGCCAAAATTTATAGACACTATGTAATCCCGGCTTTATACAGCGGTTGTTTATGTAAGTAAGTTTTTTGATGACCCTTAACCTCCAGGGGTCTTGGCGAATTCGCATAGGGTTGGAGTATACGTTTCCAGAATAGTTTTTTCCTCAAAGTGAGGTTTTAACCTGGTTTTTCGTATCCGGCGATTCGTCTTTAGTTTAACATTAATATGTAATGTTTATACGGCAATAAACTTGACATAACTGGTCGGCATCCTCCTAACACGCCTTGCTTGATGTGTATGTAGAATATACAACATAAATATTTTCTATGCGGCGGAGCGCAGTGACAGAGCATAGAATAAACTCTATTTTTAGTAACCGGAAGCATCTGGAGCAAAGTGCGCGACAACAATTTCATGGCGCGAAAATACTTTCCCGCCATGAGATTGCTTCGAGCACTCGCGCACTTGCTTCAGCTCAGCTGCTTCCGGTTACTAAAAATAGATTGTATTCGACATTATCATCGCACAAGCACGCGTATTGGAGATTCCCTCTCTTACTACTTATGCTCTCTTGGTTGTTGTACTATGTTTCCGCTAATCGATATATGAGCGCGAAGCCCGCAGTAAAAATATTACTATACAAAACGCGTCATCTATAAACCCACCTGATAGATAGATAATAGATTTATTACCATAGATTAGATTTACAAAAATCATACAAAGGAGAATTTACAGAAAGTTAAGGTACAGGGTACCCAGAAAAACTACAAAGCTAAACTAGCTGGGTACCTGTGTGATGTCATACTGTGCTGGGGTTCCGTTCAAACGCCAGCATGACATAATTCGGGTGGGTTTTCGGGTACAGGAGCCATAAATCCCATATACCCGAGCGCTCGGAAGGTTGGTGCATATGTTTTTTGTCACAATGACGAGGTTTTCTAATTGTACGCAATAACAATACCTCCATAAATTATCAGGAAACATTGTTTGCGTAGTGCATAAAATTACTGTTACATGATACTAACAATGGCCTGATCTGGGAACACGTTGGTAACTGGCTCCTGTGGATAGTAATATTGTTACGGGCTTCGCGCTCATATAGCGGTTAGTGGACTGAAATAGTAACCTCCTCCGAAGGTTATATATTGAAACGTCCACAGCCTCCTTATAACGTTTCTCGCCCCAGTATTCGTGCGCGCGGACAGTTTTACCCATATAGCTTTGCGATAAGAAAGACACGAGGGAATTGAACTATTCGCTTTGTATTTGGTCTATCCATCTATAGTGGTCACGGAGTCTCAGCTAAAACCCCTGGTCTGGGAACGAGAAAAGTGGGGAAGGGGAGAGAGAAAGGAGACGGGAAGGGTTTCGGCAGGGAACTCTTTTCACGGGCATAGCCAGGGGTTGGGGTTTCGGAACCCTTTCCCTGAGGAAAACAACCCTTTTCCCTCCTTTTTCCATGCCAGAAGAAAAACGAAATAAAGAAAAGAAAAGAGAAAATGAAAGTGTGTGTGTTCCTTACTATCATAATGCAGGAAATGCCATTTAAGAGACCTTAGATTTTCAACATTTACTTGGGTGGATCCCCATAGCGGTTAGCTGTTGCGGCTATTCTCTATTATTGACTGCATGCACCACAATGACACCAAAAGTGAATCTAACCGACGTACTAGTCGCCATTAACATAGAACACACACACTACTCCCCCCACCCCCCCCCCCCCCCCCACCCCATTTACGTTATCGTTTCCTACGGTTACGTTACCATGTATTCGGGTAACGCAAGGCGTATATAGCCGATCCCATGTATTCCTTGATAAAGTCTGTTAGATCAGATGAAACGACTGATCTACAGCCAACTGTAGTTTAATACAGCCGCCTCCTCTGCTCGTTCCAAGGGAAGCGGCTGTATTTCAGGCTAAACTGTAATCTATGTACTGCTCACAAATTAAAACAAATAAATTAAAACGAACAAAAAAACCTGACCTTTAGAACCAAAATATACGGCATTGTTCACCAGCAAATGCACTAGTCCACCATGTTCCGAAGCCACTTGTTCCACAGCCTGTAAACACTTGTCTCTATCAGATACATCCACGGAGTAGAACTTCACCTGGTGACCGGCTGACTGCAGAGCTCCTTGCACATCTTTACCCGCCTCTTCGTTGATATCAAAGATTGCCACAGCAGCTCCATCGCTAGCAAATCGCTCCACAGTCGCTTTACCGATACCCGAAGCACCGCCTGTCACTATAGCAACCTTGCCAGTGAATCTACCCCGTGAGTTCAGCTCATCTGAGAGTGGTGGACATATATTTTGAGTAGCTGCCATTTTACCACGACCTCAGCTCACCGTAATCTGATCTAAGCTCAATATTAGTTGCTTTTGGCTATTAATATCACGCCATCGTTTTCGATATCCCGCGGAGGGAAGGGGAGGGCATTAGGCTCGTACTAGTCCACGATATCGATAATCCTTGAGCGCCAAAGGAGGCTGAATACATTTGTTACTTAAAGAAATAAATGTCATTTGCCGTGCACCTGGCTTCTATTAGTAGAAATCAACTAGTGTTCTATTGCAAATCTTGCGATCTGATTAGCTAAGCTTCTCGCTATCTATTGAGCGATAGAGCGAGTAGTTAGACGAGTATACCAGGAGGCAGGAGCCCATGACTATACGGCTTTCAGTTTCTGTGGCTGCTTGTTGACTCGGATCTACGCTCCTCGTGACTATCGATGATTAGCATATCCCAGCCGCCGTCTATTGGTAAACTCACCATCTGATTGGCTAACCAGTCACCGTCTATTGGCAAACTCACCATCTGATTGGCTACCCAGTCACCGTCCGTCGATTGACAAAAATCACTTAGCTAGAGAAATCAGTGCTTTTTTGCGATTTTTTCAGTTTTCTCGATCGCTAAGTTGAAAGAACGGTATCTTGCTAAAACAATTAGACTTCTCGATCTTGATTTCTATCGGCTTTGATAGTTGACTCTGCGCCCCTCGCCAACACTCAGCCCTCGCCCCTCGCCCCTCGCCAACACCCCTCGCCAGAACAAAGATGTATAGCACGAGACGCAGTTGAGTGACGTGACTTTAAAGTACTGACTGTAATTATAGTATTCCGATTGTCAATCTGATCAGAACCTAATGATTACAATACAGATTACCCACCACCCTACCACCCTGAGTTTAATTGCCTAGTAAGAAAATTGGAGGGACCACAGACGAAATGATAAACAACCGGATCGCCTAGCGTGAAGGGATCTGATTGACCAGCAATATATATAATAATAATAATTTAAAAATAATAATAATAACTTTATTTATATAAAGCGCAAATACAGATACGGATCTAAGTGCTTTACATGGAAATCTATAAATATATGTACAATAATAATAAGAAAAGTTTAAGAAAGCTGCTAATAGTGATTAAAATCAATAATACTAGAATAAGTCTAACAATAAACGGATACACAAATGAATTAATACTTATAAATTATAAGCTAATTTAAAAAAGATAAGAAATAGTGCCAGAAGTATATATAAATAGACAGGAAAGGAAAGGCTGATTCAACGGGTTTTTTTCCTTCCAATTAGTTCGATCGGCATGGCCGATCTTCTTCGGGGAAAGAGGCTTACACAGCCTCACACCGCGGCAAAACGGTATGCTCCGCTGGCCAACAGAACGCAGGCTCTGCTATCAAATACAATTTACCGAGGGCTTTAACTTTTTTAGTAAATAATTTTATAACTTAGTAAACTCACAGTGAATTATAAATTAAGAAAACTTCAACCTGTTAAAGTCTTAGGCTTATCTTTTAAGTAGTTTTCTTATTTTTTGACAAAACAGTTCACTTTAAGCAGAAATTTTAAAATCACGGTATGTGCTTGTTGTTTCATTTCAGTTTTCGCGGGAAACTGGGGGCGGCCGCGCGCCTTCAAGAAATTGCAAATACGCATGCGCGTGATGTTTTGCCGCGGTGTGACACAGCCTAGTCTCAAGGCCTTATTTTGTCTGAGTGGGTTAATGGGATCCCTGTGGTTTGTACTGGCTTGTGACGTCACCGCTCACTGTCATTATCTAATAAACTAGAACCTTTACGAAATATATGAATTATGAATTGCACAATCTTACGATAAAACACATATAGACCAATGAAAAGAAAGTGGAGAGTGTCATATCACTGAATATAAAACAAAAATAAAGTGACGTGATGATGATTGTGACACTGATACAAGTTGTTTAATTGCCTAGTTTGATTTGCTAATTTGTGTCTTACAAGTGCGGAATTACCGTATTGATTTTAACTTGAAACTGCTTGATGAAGAATCTACTTGTTATCTATCCTACAAGTTGTTAACAAAAACTTTTCAAAACTCTCGCTGCATGGTTTTATGTTCGATTTTGCTGTTTTGTGATATGATGGCCCTTTCTTTTCATTAGTCTGTGTGTTTTATCGTAAGATTGTGCAATTCATAATTCCTATATGGGCCGCGTCAGGCAAAAAGGGCCCGGACGACATAATATGTAAACGTATGTTGAAATTGTACCATGTATTTTATACTTGTTACAATATGCATCGCGAGCGCCACATTGTGCTACTGACAAGTACTAGTGTTGATTTCATGAAATTGACCAGTAAAATCGAAGACGAAATTTACGATATTTTTACACGAGGGTGTGTTCACAATTTTAGCCAGGCGCAAATGATTCCTTATCATCAGACGATTGTTTCAAGGTGTAACTTGTACTATTGCTAAAATCATATTATGAGCTACGGGGACAAGAATGACTGCAGAAAAGATTTGTTTTGGCCAAAAAGTGATTATCTTGTTCATCTTATTTATTTTTTACTCTTTAATACCAGCAGGTAATAATGAATGTCATACATCAAAATCATCCTCTGACAGGATTCCTAATTGCTGTGGTCATATTTGTAATCAGGCCCTTGCATCAAAATCACGTAAATTTCACCCCTGATTTTTGTTGTCAATTTCTTGAAACTGACATTTATTGTTAGGAATGAACTGTAGCGCTTCTCGTCAAAAATACAATACAATCTTCAACCTGTTATTAGGAACACCGTTGTAGGAATTATTTAACTTGAATGTCGTCCGGGCCCTTTTTGCCTGACGCGGCCCATATTATTTCGTAAAGGAGACTGTCAATATAGAATGGAACATTCTCTAAAATAAAATTAAACAGCGTATATATTGATAAGTATTTCGGCTTGCCAAACCAAAAAGCCCAAATCGCCAATAAACGACAAAGGACAACAGCTAGAGTAAAGGTACGTTTATTTCATTTGATATTAAGCTATAATAATGGTAAAATTTGTAATTTCCCACCGTTTATAGTAGTTCCCCATACAAAGCCTATATACTGACATATAAACACACCAACAACTCGCAATTAGAGCTTGGTTTGCCCTTGATCTTGGAAATGTCGTACATTGGTGAGTATTAATATAACAGTAATTAGACAATTTCAAAGAAAAAAGGAAATGACGTAAATAAATGCACATGTAGTTATTATATTAAAAACTATCACAATAGAAATCTTGGATACAAGAGGCAAAATACCTGATTTTCTCCAGAATCTCAGTCACTGCTGAATCTCAGGAGTGCGTTTGCGAAATCACACGCTGATTGACTGAAAGGAGTGGCCTGATTCAGAGTGGAATCACCAGGCTACGCGCGCTATTTCAGTATAACTTCTATATAGTAAAAGTTAACAAAAGTACTAAATCTTCAAGGTAATCATCGTACTATGCGATTCAAGGAAAATTACATGCCCGACTCGGTAATCCACGTTAAATTGCACTCGAAAAACCGATATCGTCGAGTCGCTAAAGCCTGGTTTTCACTAGCGACGGAAGCAGAAGCGGAAGCGTAAGGAGCCTTACGTTCTAGTGAAAATCAAGAAACGGAGACGTAAGCGGAAGCGGAAGCTCGACGGAAGCATAAGCGGAAGGAACGGAAGGTTTCCTTCTTCTTACGTCTCCGCTTCTGCTTCCGTCGCTTCCGTTCCAGTGAAAACTAGTCAAACGTAAGCAGAAGCGGAAGCAGATTCATGAATTTAGCCAATCAGAATACTCATTCCCAGGCACTTGGCAATGTAAATATAGCATGCAAGCGAGGTTTTCGCTTCTGAACGAGGCTTATGCTTATGCTTCCGTCGTGTTCATTTTCACTAGAACATTAGTTTCTTATGCTTACGCTTACGCTTCCGTTTCTGCTTCCGTCTCTTCCGTCGCTAGTGAAAACCAGCCTTAAACGACTCTGGCGCCGGATATCGGATTTCTCGTGCAATTTAACGTCTCGTCAGGCATGCGATTTTCCTATAATATACTTGAACTCAATACTCGTCTAATATGACTAGTTTTTTGACTATCCAGACCGAACCCAAATATGGCGATGTTTAATGTTGATTACGGTCCGTACTGGACGTTATCGACCGCAAATGGACCAATCATAGCTCGCGAAATTACTCGGCTATAAAATAATTATTATTATAACATGGATATTTATAAAATGTCATTTATTTCTACTAGTATGTTTTTGTATAATAAATGATTTTTAGGTACACGTCATATTATAAACTAATTGAGATTTTGAGACGCCGATACCGAGTTATATTGCCGGCCAGTTGGGAGAAAATATATTCCGTATTGGGCGGCAATATAATTCGGTATCGGCGTCTCAAAATCGCAATTAGTTTTGTATCACGATTCAACAATTAAGTCGTGAATTGTTAAAAGAAAGAAGAGAATGAAGCACCAAACTTATGCTGATCGTAATTTCAATTCTCAAAAGCGCCTTAGTATATCTATGGCAACGGTTTCACGGCTTGACGGGCGAAAACTTTCGCGACGTGTTTTGAAATCTCTTCAAAAATTGTGAAAATTGTACTTTTAGCGGATAAGAGTGTTAGATTTCTGACGGAAACTACAATGCCAACCTTACCTTTAGGATTGAATAATTCGTATCTTGTAATTTACAGTGTTTTGAAGGTGAAATTGTAGAAATCTTGCTCGCGCAAGAGCCAATCAGAAGCTGGTATTCTGAGACGCCAATACCATGTTATATTGGCGTCTCAAAAGTAAACAAAATGATCAGTGAATCGTGATACTATTAACATATTGCAGATATAAACCTCTATTACTCATAGATGCAACACTCAAATCAAGCAATATTCTACTATTCAACTATTCACTTGATGTAAAATCGATATTTGTGATAACAAAATAAACATTAGGTGCACTTCAAATGGCACAGTATATTCTCCTGAAAACATTATGCAAATTAATCACGGCCGTATTCGGTTCGGTCAATATTGCACTTTTGAGTGGACAGTTGCGCTGACGAATGGACTAAAAGGTGTTTTAAGTGGACGTATCTCTATAGCCCTCTCGACTCAAGCTGAGAGTACCTCCGTCTACTCGTAGATCGGTGGCTGTGATGAACGACGCATCGCGGCTGCACAGATAGGTGATGGCCGCTGCCACCTCAGAAGGATCGCCACTCCGGTCAAACATGCTGTAACATCCAACGAGTTTGTCGAATTTTTCTCGGTTGCCTTCAGCCCTGAAACTAGCAACCTTAAATAATAAAAATAAAATAATAACAAAGGAATATAGTCGAACCTCCACTAACGGCCACCTCTACGCAACGGCCACGAAATCCAGTCCATACATTTACTGTTACTGAAACCTCCCCGCAACGGCCACCTCTACACAACGGCAACGGCCAGCACTACGTTTACCCAAACCCAAAAATGCACTTAAAATAACCTCTGCACAACGGCCACTTAACGAAAGAATACTGTAGTTGAAATTCCATACTGTACTTTCATTGAAGGAGTTTAATTTTTAGCCAGTTACACGCACTGAACCTGGTTCATGGTTCAAGTTTCCATTAGAAAATGTAACTTATAAACAATGCTTATAATATGATTGATAATACAGTACATTACCATGTGGTGTCAAATTATACCCCTACCTCTACACAACGGCCACAAAATTTTGTCCCAAGAAACAGCAAGTCAGCTAATGTTTGCTCTCATCCTATATGTATGGCACACCGCATGGCAAAACGTTACACTCCGCTGGCCGAACGAACTAAGGCTCTGGAGTGCTAATAAAAGTTTCCGAGGTCTTAACTCGTTTTAGTAAATAATTTTATAACTTAGTAAACTCACAGTGAATTGCAAATGACGAAAACTTCAACCTGTTAAAGTCTAAGGCTTAAAGGGGCAGTGTCACGATTCTGATTGGTTGTTATAGACAATGGCAAAATCACGCTATGTCATGCGCCGCTGCAAATTTCCCTTTCGATTGAAATAAATAAAATCCTACTTTATAAAAATATAACATCAAACCTAACCATATAATACTGAAGTATAGTTTTAAAGCAATTTCGGCTCGAGATATCGTGCAAATACGCCGATGCAAGCGGATTACTCACGGACTTCTACTTCTGTCACATCTTTTGATTTCTTGTCCGCCTGACACATTTTCAAAACTTTGGGCATGAATACTAATCGTGACACTGCTCCTTTAACTGTTAAGTAGTTTTCTTGTTTTTCGCAAAAGATTTCACGTAAATACGCGTACGTACTTAAAACTAGAAACAGGGGTGATTGCCTCTGTTGCGGGAAACTGGGGAGACGCGCGCGCGACCGGCTCGTCAAAAGCGCATGCGCGTGACGTTTTGCCGCTGTGTGTATGTATGGTGCTCCACTTGCTTCTCACAATTCTTGCCCTTTGGAATTCGAAATTTGAATTTTCAAGGCCCGCGCGGGAGCTCCGCTATGATCAAAATATTGCGATGTATCTGATATATGTAACGGGCTCGTATAGGCAATAGATACAACGACTCATGCATAAGAGAGCGGAGAAGAAGGAGCCATCCTTCCAATAAATACGCGTCATTGTCGCCAGATTTTGGCAATTCCGCCTGACTTCGATACGAATAAAACATTTTTTCGCGCTATTCATATTGATTTTTATTTGCACAAAATCACTAAGAGAAACCTAGAATTTAATAAATAAAATAAAAACGGGATCCATCTTTTCATTTCATTGGCACTTAAAGCGCTCCTTCAAAACATTTGTTTTTGCTGACCACGCAAAACTTATTGATTAATTCTAGCCAACATGGCCGCCAATAAAGGGGGGACTTAAAACTGAAGAACCTATCTTTGCTATTCGTGACGAGAAGGGTGCCTTTCTTGGATAATTCAGTTCATGCATTGAATCGTACGCCTCAGAATTAGTAAATCTAGGACTGATCTATATTTGCTCTCTACTTTTTTTAGTTTTTTTGGTGCTTACCGTGGGAGTAAAAATCCATCCAGGACTGACAGAGTTCACCCGTATTCCGTTCTTGGCTAGATCCAGGGCCATACATCTGGTCAGAGAAATCACCGCGCCCTTTGATGCACCATAAACCCAACCAGCTCCTCTAAGGCTTGTATGAGCTGCGATACTTGCGATGTTGACAACAGCACATTGACCTGGACCAGCTAAAGGAAGAGAAGAAACGAAAGGTATTAAGAGGGGATTTTTCCAATAATCGCGTAAGAGTTTAAAAAAGCGCCAAAAACTAGCCTTGAATTACAATTTTCGCTTTGGATTAACACTCTAATTATTTTGTTAGTCACAAACAAACACAAATAACATAAACTCTTGATTAAGAACTGCTTTAGCGTGCCGACTCAAAGTTAGTTTCTTGCTTTTCTTTGTAAATTTAGTCAGCCATAGAACAGCCTTAAGTTTGGTGTTACATATTCAGGTCTAGCCCTGAAGAGAGAAGTTTTTGTTTTAAATTCACTCCAGTTTAACTTTCCCCATTCAAAAAGCGATACACAACTAAATAAATCGAAACATCAACATCCCCATCTCCCGGGCATTTGACTCCTTTCCGTACCCGGGGAGTAGGGAATTTGACATTGTTGGCTGTCCTGTGCATGTGGGTGGGGAATTTGACACCAGATGGAAGGGGTGGGTGGGAATTTGAACAAGTTGTCTCTATTTCATGCTACATGCTGCGTGGTTTCGTCGATCGAAATCATGGCGGAATTGGAGCGGGAGTCACTGTAGAAGACTTCAAAGGACAAACTCTGCTTTTGTAAGCGACTGGCTTAAAAAAAGGAACTCCAAAAGCTTTGTGCTGTATTTGAAGGTATTAAAATAAATATGTAAATCGCTTACGAATATTTAGACTGTCTGTTAAAAACAAAATGCGGTGTCACAACTAATTGCTGCCGCAGCGAGCGAGCCTGAAGCGAGCGAGCAAGGCAGCAGTTCTAATCTGTAAGCGGGTCCAAATCTCGATTTCTTTTTTTTTACCACAATGCATCACTTCTATTGTCTTTTTTTTACCAAACTGCTTTGCACGGATCTAATCGTCACGCGATATTACACGGTGGAATCTGCATTGTAGCTAACCACGTTCAACCGTTCTTTAATGCATTTCTGTGTATGCGAACCTTGTGTAATCATGAATTTGTTGAAGTGTAGACGTGTAGGCGAACTCTTTCTAACTCTGTGTGAACCATCAGTTTCCAAAGAGCAAGATCTCTCCTGTTATCAAGATGGTGAGCAGCAAATAATTTTATTCTATTGGCTTCGATAAAGTCAAGCAGCCGGTTCAAAATACAATTAGCATTTACAATTACATTCTCAATTACAGTTGATTTCCGGTGTTTAAACTTCACCGAGGAGAACAGCAGTTTCTTGTGCCGGGAATCTTAAGAAAATGTCGGGAATTGGTAGGCTCGTTGAGATCGTTGATATGTCGGGACAAAATGAAAATAAATCGCGACAACTTTTGAAATATACACAGCTCAAACAGGATTCAGTCGCACGATAGCCCCAAAACTATAAAATATAGTCATCTAACACCTTAGCATTTTTATCACCCAGTAATCTATTTCCTGCCAATTGCTACTGTAGGTTCTCTTCTAATACACTTCCTTAACTGAGCAGAGCAGCATTCACTACCTGTTAGGTATACCAGTATAGTATTATATGTCCCGGAGGCATTTGATCGCCTCCGGGAAGGAAATAGAAACCTCTGTATCTCAGACGCTACACTCAAATCAATAAATATTTTACTATTCACCTATTTACTAGTCGTGACAGAGACCATAACGGCTGCGAAGGAGACTATCTATTTACTTGATGGAGAATCGATTTTAGTGATATAAACAATGTTGAGCTTATAGGCACTTTAATGAGCTTGAGTACAAGTCCCCCAAGTCCCCCATACAATAGACAAACCCTTTATCATGTAAGGATGGCAGGCTTGGACCATGTTGGCAAAACTTTGAACGTTGATTGACAGACCATTCTTCCAATGAACATCTCTTGGATCAGCACGTGACCAAGGTTCTGAAAAAAAGAAGAATATTTTATGTGATTTTGGTATATCAAGTGCTGCCCAGTGACTAAGATCAGGGAGGTAGCCAGAGTTTGATGTAGGGGCCGGGGTCCTAACCGCAATCGCTGTAGCATGTGACAAGCGGTGCAAGCGCGAACTGTTCTTTTTTTGGAGGGGGTTGGGGGGAGGGGGGTGTGTGTGTTCGGGGCATGTCCCTTGGGAATTACAAATTTAAGGTCCCTTAAATGGCATTTACTGCATTTTGAGCGTTAATTGGGAAACACTCGAAAGAAAAAGTGGTCTGGCCCTAACCCGACGGACCACCTGCAGTGAATTTATTGACCGTTTTTGGCACATGTATCATTCAAAATACCACTATTCCAAATAAGACATATTCAAATAAAAAGTTAAAACTACGTACAATAAAAACTATTCATATGTGATGGGTGGGTTCCTAGCCTCCTCGGCAAGCATCTCTAATTTTTGAAGAAATCAGATTATGGGCTCCCTGTGGCTCCTCTTCTCTCCCGGAGACATAGGTAACCCAATTCACGATTTTTAAAATCTGATAGAGATGTTT
Source organism: Actinernus sp. WN-2022 (assembly GCA_030867875.1). Taxonomy (NCBI): domain Eukaryota; kingdom Metazoa; phylum Cnidaria; class Anthozoa; order Actiniaria; family Actinernidae; genus Actinernus; species Actinernus sp. WN-2022. Next base: position 101,370,737 of record JAOWCC010000577.1, on the reverse strand, counting down.
TGTCCATCTTCCAGTTTCTATGGCTAATCTATGCATGGGCACCAAGTCGGAAACGTGATATAATTTGTCTATACTTATTACCTATGTCAAAATGTAGATACCGCTCACTCCATTTTTCCTTTCGAGAGTTGAGTACCATGACTGTAGGAACTGGTTGTTATTAGAGACGCACAATGCGTGTAGACGTATTTGGGCAAAGAAAACTTAGTTCGTCCAGTCGCATAACGAGTCTTGTGCCAGTGTTCATACTAGACGAACTAAGAAGTCACACTAAGTTTTCTTTGCCCAAATATAAAAACCGGTCATTGTTGATAAAAATGTTAATGAAAAGAGCACAATTATTAGATGTTGTTTGTTACATACCCGGCCCTCCCGGCTCTGTGATCAGTCTGTTGATTAGACTTTCTCAAACTCATTAATAATTCATGAAATAGTCATCCAATGGAGGAACTGTATTTGGTCACATGCATGGGTCTTGATACCGGGTGAAAGCCTTGTGTTTGATCATGTGATCGATATTTCTTAATCATCATATTCATGACCACTAACTAATTACATACTGATAAACTACAAGTAAGGAGCGAAGAAGTAAAGAAATAAAGAATGACATAGAAAGAAAAAGTCTGCCTCCACTGGAGTTCGAACCACGACCCTTCCGACTGCTTGTCTGGCTTGTACTAACTCTTGTCCACTACTCTACTAGTACGCTAGTTGAAATCACTGCCATCAAAAAAGAATAATAAGCCATCTATTGAATAATTAGATACAACAGTCAAATGGTAAACAATACTTGCTAATCAAGTTTGAAAAGAAACGTATGTATAAAATTGTCGGTTTTGCATTCGCATGAGAAGACATGTCAAACACTCATTGTTCGTCTTTCATCAGGGGATTCCAAATATTTCGAAAACAATAAAACCCTCGAGGCTACGCCTCTCGGGTTTCATTTGTTTTCTCAATATTTGGAACCCCTGATGAAAGACTCCAATTCGTGTTTGACATAGTTCGTCTATTAAGGAGAATTTATTTCGGAGAAGGCTATTTCGTGCTTTCTTTTCTCTTTCCTTTGCTTCATCAGATTTTTTTCTGGCTTGTAAAAAAATGAGGATGTTTTTCCTTACGAAAAGAAGGGTTTCCGGAACGCCAGAAACCTTAGCTCTTCCTGGCTACGCTCCTGTAGATTATTAGATCAGGTCCGCTCGATCAGCGAGGAATAAGAAATCGAAGGCCCTTTCCACACGTATAATGTTTTAGAAAGAAATCGGAGGTTTTGTTGGTAGTATCGTCGTGTACCGTTGAGATCCGTGGGGAATCACACCTCACTGTCATTTTAGGAGGTCCATTTCAGCCCCTAGGAGCCGTTTTGGCTTTTTAATATAGGGGCCATTTTGGCTAGAAGATGGGCCAATACAAAACTAAAGAACTGTTATGGCCCCTTAGGGGCTGTTTTCGCCTCCTTTATTAGTGCTGTTTTGGACAGATGCGAGGCCAAAATGAAACAGAAATCCAATTTCGGTTGATTAAGTACTATTTGGTATTTCTGAAACAAGTACTGGTTTGGCTCCAACGTAGGCCAAAACAAACCAAAGTACTGTTATGGCTCCTTAGGGGCTGTATTGGTCCCTTTCATGAGTGCTGTTTTGGACTGATGCGAGGCCAAAATGAAACATATATCCAATTTCGGTTGATTAAGTTCTATTTGGTCTTTCTGAACCAAGTACTGGTTTGGCCCAAACGTAGGCCAAAACAAACCAAAGTACTGTTATGGCCCTTTAGGGGCTGTTTTGGCCCCCTTCATGAGTGCTGTTCTGGACAGATGCGAGGCCAAAATGAAACATATATCCCATTTCGGTTGATTAAGTTATATTTCGACGTTCTGAAATAAGTATTGGTTTGGCCCCAACGTAGGGCAAAACGAATCAAAGTACTGTTATGGCCCCTTAGGGGCTGTTTTGGCCTACTTTCCGAGTGCTGTTTTGAACAGATGTCAAGTCAAAATGGAACAGAGATCCAATTTCGGTCAGTGGATTATGTACTATTTGGTCTTTATAGAACAACTACTGGTTTGGCCCCCACTGTAGGCCAAAACAAACCAAAGTACTGCTATGGCCCGCTTAGGGATTGTTTTGACCTTCTTTGTTAGTGCTTCATTTGGAAGACGTCAGACCAAAAACATTTAAGGTACATGAACCAGCACTTGTTATAGAAAGACACAACATACGGATAATCCATCGAAGTATTGGATCTGTCCAGAATAGTACTAGTACATGAGGCCAAAACAGCTCTTAATAGGCCTAAACTGAGTACTATTGTTTTGTTTTTACCTACATTGGGGCCAAATTACGATTCAACCGAAATGTTACGTTTCCTCGATATTCTCTTTGGTCCACTTGTTGTAAGCAAGAGTACACGCTATAATAACCCGTGCATGTTATTATCACCGTTTTCGCTGAAGTGCGACTGTGAAAGTTTCAAGTCTCCTCAGTTGTAAAATTGCATTTAGCCGACCGTGATCAAACGAGTACCGCCTATATTTAATTAGCTAAGCGGTAGAAGGAGTTTTCAGGCCTCCAGGGATTTTTTTTTTTTTTTTTTTTTTATATTCCAACTTTATTTAAAAACACGGAGAATTCTAACAGATACAATCTGATTTCCATAGAAGCCGTGTGGTAAAAAATATTCTAATTACAAAATTGCGATATATCTAGGCTAAGCTAATATATTATAATTATGTTTTATTTACAATTTTTCTGGGTCATAAATGATTTAAATAATTATAAAAGATATCCTATCAAATGATAACTACTAGATAAATAAATAAATAATTACATTAGTCACTAAGGAGAGTGGTGGTCGCAACTTGTTTCTTAAAAGAAACAAGAGACTTTGTTTCGCGTAGTTTGGCTGGAAGCCCATTCCATATTTTTGCACCATTGTATGATAAACTTTTTTTCAGGAATTCAGTTCTTGGTTGAGGGAGGCAAAGTTTTGTGTCAGATCCTCTTAAATTATAATGAGTCGAGTTTCCAACTGTTGTAAATAACTCGGTAAGGCCTGTTGGCGCGAAATTATTTCGGATTTTGTGCATAGTGACCGCTTTGCGTTTAGCCCTTCGTTCATCTAGTTTATCCCATCCTAGGGTATCTAAAAGTAACCTGGAGGTCGTATTATAGTCTGCTCTAAGAATTAGTCTAGCGGCTCTGTTTTGAAAAATTTGTAGTTTATCTGAGAGGAATTTTCCAAAATTGTCCCAAACTTCGCAACAATAATCCATGTGCGTCTGAATAAGGGAATCGTAAATTGTCATAAGTATATCTTGGGATACGAATGGTCTTATCCTTTTTAGAGCCCCTAGACCAGAAACTATCTTTTTTGTTATGTAATTAATGTGTTCTTCCCATCTTAGATTTTCGTCTACCACGACTCCAACTGTTTTACTTTCGGTTACTCTTTTTATTGGTCTATTTCCAATTTTTAATGTAGGCATCTTATCTAGATCAGATAAGCGTTGTCTCGAGCCGATTATCATGAATTCAGTTTTGGCGACATTTAAGTGTAATTTATTGGCTTTAAGCCAATGGTTAATATTTTGAAGTTCACGATTTGCTCTTGATTCGACATCACTTATATTCGAGCCACATATTGTTACATTTGTATCGTCGGCAAACAGACATGGTGTCGATGTTTCTAGACAATTTGGTAAGTCATTTATATAAATGAGAAACAACAGGGGGCCAAGGATTGTACCTTGAGGCACTCCAAATGTGACTAATCTCTCATTTGACTTAATATTTTGAACCGAACATGACTGCATTCTGTCTGATAAATAAGATTGTAATAAACTAATTGACCTATATTTGATTCCATAAAGTTTTAGTTTGTCTAGTAACGATCCGTGATCAACAGTATCGAATGCTTTTTTAAGGTCGAGGAAGATAACAATATTAAAAAGACCTCGATCCATGTTTACTAACCACGAATTAGTGGAATTTAATAAGGCTGTCATTGTTGAATGCAGTCGTCTGAAACCAAATTGCTTGTTTGTTAATAAATTTTGCATAGTAAGATAATTGTATAATTGATCGTATAATATTCTTTCAAATACTTTACTCATTACAGGGAGAATTGATATGGGTCTATAGTTGTCCATGTCATTTCGTGGGCCATTTTTATGCAATGGGCTGACTCGGGCCCTTTTCCAGTCAGTGGGAAATAAACCTGATTCGATAACTACATTAAAGAGGAACGTCAGGGATTCAGAAATGATTGGTCCAGCAGCTTTGATAATTTTAGCAGATATTCCATCAAGACCCGTTGCCTTCTTAGAGGATAGTTTATTAATAAGCTTGAGTACTCTTGATTCACTTGTAAGACTAAACTCAAACGTACAAGGAGCTTGTTTAATGTAATATTTAAAGTCAGATGAATTAGTTTCAATAGTTTCTGCGAGTTTAGGACCAATTTCAACAAAGTGATTATTAAAGTGGTCGGCAATTTCGGCAGGAGATGTAATTGTTTCATTGTTGTACTTAATTTCGTTTACAACCCGATGTTGAACATGCCGTCCCATTAGGTTATTCACTGTTTTCCACGTGCCCTTGGGATCGCCTTTATTCTTTTCTATTTGTTCGCTAAAATAATCTCGCTTAGCATTTCTTAGTGTATTGTTCACTTTGTTTCTTAAGGCGGTATACGCATACCAGAAGTCTTTGTTTTTAGTGATAACATACTTTCGCTTCATTTTGTCTCTTTCACGTATGGTCTCTTTAATTTCTTTTGTTACCCAAGGTAAGTTATTTGTTCTGACTCGTTTTGTTTTCATGGGAGCATGTTTATCTACGACACTTATAAACATAGTTTTCCATGCGGTCCACATTTGATCAGAATTTTCAAGCAACAAAAGATCTGACCATTGTTGATATTGTAGATCTCTGCGAAAATTATGTAAGTTAAAGTTTTTAAGACTCCTGGTATTAATTATTTTCATTGTTTTTTTACCTATGTTATTTATTTTTCGAATTCCAAAAATTAGACTATGATCGCTTATCCCGATATGGACAACGCCAGAGGCAACTATTTTCTCCGGATCGCTGGTGATCAAAACATCTAACAACGAGGAACAATTTTCCGTTATACGTGTAGGCTGTTTAATAAGTTGACTAAATTGGTGTAAATCACAGAATGACTTCAGGCGATTAGTATTTGAATCTGTGGCGCTGAGCCAATTGCAGTTTAGATCGCCCAACACGTATGACTCTTTGTCTTCATTATCGATGTTTGTTATGATCTGTTCAAGTCTAGAAAAATATTCTGATGACGAATTTGGTGGTCTATATATGGTGGACAAAATAAATGATTTACTATTAGGCTTTTGAATTTCTACACAAAGAGCCTCGATATCTTCGGGTACTAAATCGTTTCTCCTTATATAGTTGACTGTATTTCTTAAATAAAAACAAACGCCACCACCAGATCTGGTACGATCGTAGCGAATTAGCTCGTACCCGGTTATGTGCATTTCAGAGTTGGACACAGACCAGTCAAGTCTAGTTTCATTTAGGGCTAGAACATCTAAAGGCTGATTCAATAATAAAATTCTCAATTCATCGATATGTTTAGGGACGCTAGCGATATTTAGTAGAGCCATTTTAAAGCCTCTCGTTTCAGAAATAATTGACAAATCACTGTTCGGACAAATATTCTCTGGGTCGTTTATTAATGATGAATTTAGGTCTATGTCAATTTGTTCCGAGTTAGCAATATTACTTATTTGTTTCGGACTTCCACTCTCCCTAATGTCGTTTAATCAGATAGATTTAGTATAATTGTTAAAATTTATTGCCAATTGTGAGATGCCTTTCTTGTTCGGATGAAGACCTTTGGAGTTGAGGCAAGTTTTATCTAAGCTATTGTGTGAGATAATAGACCAACTTCGGGACTTACAAAAAGCACGTAGCGACTTATTTACATCGTGGACTTTAGCATTTAGCTCATCACTGTCAGATCGTTTAATAATTTCAGAGATCGCGATGCGAGTGTTCGGCAACTGATGTTCGATAACGGAACATAGATCTACAATGTTATTTGCAATTGTGTTGGCAGTATCTGATCTTAAATTGTTGGTACCTACGTGTACTATGATGTCTTCCGGAGCTTCACGAATGCTTGGCTTGAAGTAGTCATGCATATCAGTAGTTGTAGCTCCAGGGAAAGATCTAACTTTCACCTTCAAATCCGCATTTGACATCCTCCAGCCCTCTAATTTAGATATCATAGAGTCTCCTAAGATTGTAACATTACGCCGCTGGTGGTCTTGTGGCTTTCCAGTCTTGTTTGCCGGGCTTGGGCCAGTTGGGGTGGCATTCTTGGATTGGCTAAATTGGCATTCGTGGATTGGCTAAAGACTAGATTCAAATTAGGCGCCAAAGTTAGACTAGACAAAGGACTTGATCGCTATATACAAATTATTCAGTCAGTTATGTGCCGCGTGGATGGAGTTTTTACAAGCTCGCTCAAAAGGTCTGAATTAAACAGTATATTTCAAGTACAAAATTTGAATATGATGATATCTGCTGCAACTGAGAGGTATTACATTACTGGATGAGATGAATTGCTGGAAAATCTGCGGTACAGAAGGTGAGCATGCAGAAATTGTATTCAGTTACCGCTAATGATGTCGTGATTTTAGTTCACGTTGCGAAAACTACAATCAGTTAGTTTTTTTTCTAGTAATTCAGTTCCCTAATTTGTTAATACTGTTCAATAAACTAGTCGTTTAAAGCTTATAAAATGCTTTTCCATCGTGCAATCAAAGCCAAAGCTTACCGGTATCGTTGTTTACCTGTCACAGACGGCCGCGTATAAGAATTCGCAAAGGCATCTGAATGTTCAATAATCGAACATCTCGAACATCTCGCAGTACCGACTTCTGTGTAGCTTAGTTCGGAATACAAAGCTGATTTTGTGTATGAACTGAAGGGGAATGCGAAGATTTAGCCACAGTCTCCAACCATTTTGGTTAGAAAGTGCTGAGCGGCGTATTTGAATTCGTTCGTTCGCCGGGCATGAGAAAGATCAAACTCCAATTACAATTAACTACCGTAATTATTAAACACGACCATCAAATCGATGTATTAGCCAACTATATCAACGAATCCTACTTTGAATAGCTCAAATATAAACTAAGATAAAAGCTTGTTAGGGGTGAAGGTGAAATATTTCCGAAGCACAAGAAGTTCCTGTTGTTTTCCGGTTGTTACGCCACAGCATATATTCACTTATGAGTTTTAAAAAGCTAAATTCTAAGTTGTATTATTTGGTTATTATCTCTTGCAGGCCTTGAAGTTGCGAGTTCGAAGATTTTTAAGCCTTCAAATCGTCCGAAGCTAAACAAGGAAATGTCAACTGCCACGTAGTGAGTGAAAATCAGAATGACTTGTATGATTTATAATTGGATATATTGTACTTTAGAACTGACCATAAAATAGTAATAATAAAAACTTAAAGTTAAAATAACAAAGAACACGCTTAAACTTGTCTTTGATGTCTGAATTAACATTAATAATAGTTTTTTCCCTATCTCATAGTATATGCTACTCCCCTTTTATGGCTGTTTCGGCCGTTTATGAGAGGTTGTTTTCGACACAGCCGTTTTATCAGAACTGGTTTGGCAACGGTGCCTCCCTAGTAGAAAACAGCCCCTTATAAACGATCGAAGCAGCCATAAAAGGGGAGCCAACTGAAGTGTCCTAATTTATGAGTGTCAAAATGGCCCTATTAAAAGAAGGCCGTATACAGGTCAAAATTTTGGCCTCATTTTAGGGGCCAAAACGGCTCTATCCAAAGTGGCCCTAATTTATGGTGCTAAAATGGCCCCATTAAAAGAGGGCCGTATGCGGGTCAACATTTTGGCCTCATTTTAGGGGCCAAAACGGCTCCACCCAAAGTGGCCCTAATTTATGGTGCTAAAATGGCCCTATTAAAAGAGGGCCGTATGCGGGTCAAAATTTTGGCCTCATTTTAGGGGCCAAAACGGCTCCATCCAAAGTGGCCCCAATTTATGGTGCTAAAATGGCCCTATTAAAAGAGGGCCGTATGCGGGTCAAAATTTTGGCTCCATTTTTGGGGCCGAAATGGCTCTTTCACATTTACTGTGCTCGCGCGCTCGGTGGGTTGTCGTACCGCTATTATAGTATATATTATACTATAATAGAATATTTTATGAACATGCTAATGAAGTTGATATAAATCTGGTAAAAGAAACGAGTCCAATCAGCGAATTCTCTCGTGGTCTAATGGTTAGGGTTTGGGTTGGTGGTGGGTAAGCCATTGCATTGATTCTTAACCGGCCTGGGTTCGAATCCCGGTTGAGGCGGTATTTTTTTTATAGTGAGGATAACATATAATCGTTCTAAAATTTCTAAGTGTCGATTCCGATGTTCGTATAAAATTTCTGAGTCTCAAATTATTCATAGCGAACGTGAGTAACAAAGGGAATTTTATGACGCAGTTGGTTAAACGGTACACGACGATACTACCGTTTTCTTTCTGCGTTTTCGCCTTCCACTGACACGTAAACGATTAACAGGTGGGATCGAGTTCATCAAAAACGCTGACGCTCAAAGATGCCTCGTTAGCGGCTCAGTTCTGTTGTTTGGTCAACCAACATGGCTGCAAAACATCATTTCTCATTTGAATTAAAATTACGATAAAGCTGAACGACCCTGAACAAATGGGACGGCCGCCTTCAGTAATGGCGGACGTTTAGGTCCAATACTAGGAGTTTAAAAAACCCGTTTGGTTTTGCTTTGGATTCTGATTGGTTGGTTTACTTTCTCAGCCAATAGGAGAGCTTAGTAAACACAAAACCAAAACACTTCCAACAGTCAATAGCCCACTTCCGCGATATGCTTTACTTGTTACGCACAAAGGTTTCAATACGAGGCCCCGTGCTAAATTAAATTATTATTTTCTCTGTGAGTGACATTAAATTTATTATTTTCTTTGTGCGTGACAAGTAAAGCATATCGCAGGAGTGGGCTATTGAAATCCGCTCTATAGGGAAAGCTTCGCGTAAGTCTTTGCCATTTGGTGTGGCAAGACTCCAAATAAACGCGAACGATAGCCTCGAGTCGTGCCTCAATACTGCCGGATGATCTACCATAAGGCTCATCCCGTATAAGACGACTAAATCCTCGCTCGGATAGGAAATTGAGCGCCCAATTCAGCACTTCCTCGAAAGATTCCTCGGCCAGTTTACATTTTTAGCGCTCAAGATGAGTTGATTGTTCGAAGCCCTGCACGCGTCAAAATGTGATTGATGGGTGCAAATCAAAAACCCCGTTCGTTTTCAGAATCCCAGGGTCTGTCCGCAAGCGTTTCCTTTTTTCCCTCCTCCCTCCCTCTATTTTTTGCGTTCGCCCTATTCTCGCACAGCCAAAAAAGCGAAAAACCCGGAAAAAACCCCACAGAAACGCTTGCTACGCAGGCTAGTAATAATGTAGGAACTCAGGAGCCCAGCTCCTGAGGAACTCTACTTTATGAATATGCAAAAACATTGATATGTCAAAATTTGTTCGTAGTGGCACTTTTCTTTCTTCTTGCCGCCGTTGTTGGAGCAACTAACTATAGTGATGTCGAAGTTTACTACGGAAAACCGTAAAATGCAGGTTATGCCGCTTAACTGTAGTAAACTTCGTCCAGTGCGACCTCAGCCAATAATTCATACATTGTCTCTTACTGTATTTTTTTTGTGGGGGGGTGGGGGGGGGGGGGGGGGGGGGGGAGATGGGCGCTTAAACCAGGGAGGGCCCTTACTTCATATTTGATGTTGAAGCGGTCGCATAACCGAATAAATACGATACGAAGGTAGGGCAGTGGGGTGAGGAATTTTGATATTATTGACCCAAGGGTGGGGACTTTTTTGGGTGAAAATGTTAAATGCCCACCTCTTGTCCCCCTCCCTCGGGCTTAACATTTTTAGGTGTTTATCGGTAGAGCGGTTTTCGATTGAGTGTCCTATTAATAACGCACACTCCACACACCATAAAATTTATGAATTCCGTCTTAGAACTAGCCTGCAAACAGCATCCCCTATTCGAGGAAGACCGGCGATTTCATCGTTCCGTTTCTCCCCACGTACATGGGGAGAAACGGAAACGATGAAATCGCCGGTCTCTCTCAAGTAGGGGATGCTGTTCGCAGGCGGAGCAACTACAGAATGCAGGGCCATTTGGTTTATTAGTAATTCATTTTCTCAAATTTTTATACAAACCCTGAAATAAAAAAATAAAAAACTAACGGCCATTTTCGACCAAAATCATTCATAGAACGAGTCTAAATACACCTGCACTATTTCGGAGAATTTAGCACAATTGTCAAGTGTTTTCAAGTGTACTTTTGAAGTGGCCCTGTATTCTGTAGTTTAACCCATGTGGTGTAGGTTTGGTCGCGCTATAAATGTACGAGATACTATTGAATTTCCATGCACACCTTTGGGATCTAAGAAAATCGCGACTCCGTTAACCAGCAAATGCACCAGTCCACCATGTTCCGAAGCCACTTGTTCCACAGCCTGTAAACACTTGTCTCTATCAGATACATCCACGGAGTAGAACTTCACCTGGTGACCGGCTGACTGCAGAGCTCCTTGCACATCTTTACCCGCCTCTTCGTTGATATCAAAGATTGCCACAGCAGCTCCATCGCTAGCAAATCGCTCCACCGTCGCTTTACCGATACCCGAAGCACCGCCTGTCACTATAGCAACTTTGTCTTTGAATCGATTTCGTGTGAATTGCTCATCCGACGAAGAAGGGTTTGCTCCATCCGCCATCTTGACAGAGGCTGCATGCCATCAGAAATTGGAGAGCTAGGTCTTTGACCCAGTAATGTCACCCAATCCCCTACGATGTTGCGCGCGCAGCTATAACAATGGCAACAAAAGGCTGGTGAACCAGAACGAGGCTTAGCAACTCGCATAATACACATACATCTCTGTAAATTCGAGGATAATTAAAGAGTTAGCTGAAATATTATTTCAGAAAACTAATATCTTCGAGAAAATAACTAAATAAAGAAATGTTATTTGTATTAATATATACATAATATTAAAGCTAATTTTTACACGAGTGAATTGAATAATAATTGGAATTAATAACAAACAAGAGCCCATCTGGGCTTTCACTCGGGCCAAATGAGATTGAAGATGAAATTCACTTTCATTTGAAATCCTCTTAGTAATAACCGAAGGGAATAATTATTAGCTGAATTTAGCAGTCTTTAGGAGTGGCCGGTAGCGTGGCGACATACATTCTCTGCTCCCCCAGTATATATATGTAATTTAATATTTTGGTTTTTCTCGTGTATGTAAATTAAAGAAGTTGACCTCTACTTATTCATGTAACGCACGCTTACAATTTAGTCTGCTGTTCTGCAGGTTCAGAGTACTAATAGATGAGTGACTCAAATGTATGTTTATATTTGTCCCATATTATAAGAGGGGCTGAATGGGGTTAACTGAGAAATGGCCAAAAATTAATACTGCTAACTGAGAATTTTACCTTTTTTTAGCTGTTAGCTGATATTTGTGAGATAGCTGTTACCTGATATTTCATTATTTTTTATTAAAATGACGTAACGTCACATGCTATTATTGGCTTTTCGGATGGTTTTCGACAGATTTGATCCAGTTGATAATAGTCACTCAAATATTAAACATGACACATCAGAGTTATCTGATACTAGAAAAATCTATTGAATAGAAAAAATGTAGTGTTTGATGTTGAATTAGCGGTTATTATTCATTTCATACCAGCAAATATGTATTCAAATCAGGTTAGGGAAGTCTTTTTATATAACTTAACTGATAACAGCAAAATTTAACTGATAACTGATAAATAGCTAAAAATTTAGCTGTTAACTGATATTGGTACCCCCCCCCCCCCCCCAATTCAGCCCCTCTTATAAGTTGTATCCTGTCCACTGTTCTTTCTACCCTGCGGCTCTTTATCGCAGCTCGCTGATCCACAGGTAGCCCAAGCTTGGGATTTGTATAACATTAACAGCATTTGTATAGGATTTTTTAGTTTTCCATGTACAACGTAAATCTGGAATAAAACTCGACAAAAACCTATAGTGTCTTCTTGTGTTCCTTAACTATGTCTGTGCCATGTTACGAATTTCAGCAAAATTTTCCCTTAAAACCCTGCTGAAATTCGCTGTATGAATTATTGGCTGAGGTCACACTGGACGAAGTTTACTACAGTTAAGCGGATTTAACTATATAATAATTAATGGCATCCTCAGCATAACCTGCATTTTACGGTTTTCCGCGTAGTAAACTTCGACATCACTATAGTTAGTTGCTCCGACAACGGCGGCAAGAAGAAAGAAAAGTGCCACTACAATGAAATTTTGACATATCAATGTTTTTGCATATTCATAAAGTAGAGTTCCTACATTATTACTAGCCTGCGTAGCAAGCGTTTCTGTTTTTTTTCCAGGTTTTTCGCTTTTTTTGGCTGCGCGAGAATAGGGCGGAGGGAAAAAGGAAACGCTTGTGGACAGACCCTGGGATTCTGAAAACGAACGGGGTTTTTGATTGGCGCGGCTCCAGTTCTTTGATTGACACCCATCAATCACATTTTGACGCGTGCAGGGCTTCGAACAATCAACTCATCTTGAGCGCTAAAAATCAGAAACTGGCCGAGGAATCTTTCGAGGAAGTGCTGAATTGGGCGCTCAATTTCCTATCCGAGCGAGGATTTAGTCGTCTTATACGGGATTAGCCTTCTGGTAGATCATCCGGCAGTATTGAGGCACGACTCGAGGCTATCGTTCGCGTTTATTTGGAGTCTTGCCACACCAAATGTCAAAGACTTACGCGAAGCTTTCCATGTAGAGCGGATTTCAATAGCCCACTCCTGCGATATGCTTTACTTGTTACGCACAAAGGTTTCAATTCGAGGCCCCGTGCTAAATTAAATTAATTCTTTTCACAGAGAAAAGAATAAATTTAATTTAGCACGGGGCCTCGTATTGAAACCTTTGTGCGTAACAAGTAAAGTATATCGCGGAAGTGGGCTATTGACTGTTGGAAGTGTTTTGGTTTTGTGTTTACTAAGCTCTCCTATTGGCTGAGAAAGTAAACCAACCAATCAGAATCCAAAGCAAAACCAAACGGGTTTTTTAACCCCTAGTATTGGACCTAAACGTCCGCCATTACTGAAGGCGGCCGTTCCATTTGTTCATGCAGGGTCGTTCAGCTTTATCGTAATTTTAATTCAAATGGGAAATCATGTTTTGCAGCCATGTTGGTTGACCAAACAACAGAACTGAGCCGCTAACGAGGCATCTGTGAGTGTCAGCGTTTTTGATGAAATCGATCCCACCTGTTCATCGTTTACGTGTCAGTGGAAGGCGAAAACGCAGAAAGAAAACCTCCGATTTCTTTCTAAAACATTATACGTGTGGAAAGGGCCTTCGATTTCTTATTCCTCGCTGATCGAGCGGACCTGATCTAATAATCTACAGGAGCGTAGCCAGGGAGAGCTAAGGTTTCTGGCGTTCCGGAAACCCCCCTTTTCCTAAGGAAAAACATCCTCATTTTTTTCCAAGCCAGAAAAAAATCTGATGAAGCAAAGGAAAGAGAAAAGAAAGCGCGAAATAGCCTTCTCCGAAATAAATTATCCTTAATAGACAGTCTAATCAACAGACTGATCACAGAGCCGGGAGGGCCGGGTAAGTAACAAACAACATATCTAATAATTGTGCTCTTGCCATTAACATTTTGATCACAATGGCCGATTTGTATATCACAGACGCATAATGCGTCTATACGTATTTGGGCAAAGAAAACTTAGTGTGACTTCTTAGTTCGTCTAGTATTAACACTGGCACAAGACGCATTATGCGACTGGACGTACTAAGTTTCATTATGCGTCTCTACATGTAGTATCAACCAGTTCCTACAGTCCTGGTACTCAACTCTCGAAAGGAAAAATGGAGTAACGGTTGCCTCCCAAAACAACAATTAGTAAATACAAATTCAATTTTACCATATATGAGCGGTATTTTGACATAGGTAATAAATTTAGACAAATTATATCACGTTTCCGACTTGGTGCCCACTAGATAGATTAGCGATAGAAACTGAAAGATGGGCAAAACCTAAGACACCTGCGGGGGAGCATTGCTGTCTGGTGTGTTGTTCAGGGGAAGTGGAAGATGAATTAATTCATTTTATATTAAATTGCAAATGGTACGAGGCGGAAAGAGGTATATTGTTTAGTAATCTTATTATACATCGTCCAAAAGACATCAGGGCGCAAATAGCCTTGTTTTCCCGATTGATGAAAATATTGTGAACTTGCAATTGAGTAGATATATTAACGCAGCATTTTATAAAACGTGACATTTTTTTGAATAATACTATCCCCAACAAGATGGCTGGCAAAGGAACCCACCATACATATGAATAATAATTTTTATTGTATACGTAGTTTTACCTTTTTACTTGTATTTGTCTTATTTGGAATAGTAGTATTTTGAATTATACATGCATGTGCCAGCTCAAATAAACTTGACTATAGAAACGGCCAATGTTAGCTTGAAATAGATTCACTGCAGGTGGTCCGCCGAGTTAGGGCCAGACCACTTTTTCTATCGAGTGTGTTTCCCAATTAACGCGACCTTAAATTTTAAACATTTCCCAAGGGATATGCCTCCGAACCCCCCAATAGTTCGCGCTTGCAGCGCTCGTCACCTGCTACAGCGCTTGCGGCCAGAGTTTGATGTAGGGGCGGGGTCCTAACCACCTAGATCCCTGATCGTAGTCACTGGGCAGCCACTTGACATACCAAAATCACATAAAATATTCTTTTTTTTTCCAGAACTTTGGTCATGTTCTGGCCCAAGAGATGTTCATTGGAAGAAAGGTCTGTCAATCAACGTTCAAAGTAATGCCAACATGGTCCAAGCCTGCCATCCTTACATGATAAAGGGCTTGTCTATTGTATGAATTATCTTTGAGAAAACTGAAGTCAATAGGGGACTTGTACTCAAGCTCATTAAAGTGCCTATAAGCTCAAAATTGTTTATATCACTAAAATCGATTCTTCATCAAGTATATAGGTGAATAGTAAAATATTTCTTGATTTGAGTGTTGCGTCTATGAGATCCCTTCACCGTCATATTAGGCGATCAAATGTCCCCGGCACATGTACATAGTATTAGTTGTGACACCGCATTTTGTTTTTAACAAACAGTCTAAATATTCGTAAGCAATTTACATTTATATTTTAATATCTTCAAATACAGCACAAAGCTTTTGGAGTCTCTTTTTTTAAGCCAGTCGCTTACAAAAGCAGAGTTTTGTCCAGTGACTCCCGCTCCAATTCCGCCATGATTTCGATCGGCGAAACCATGTAACATGAAATAGAGATAACGTGTTCAAATTCCCACCCACCCCTCCCATCTGGTGTCAAATTCCCCACCCCCAGGACAGCCAACGATGTCAAATTCCCTACTCCCCGGGTACGGAAACGAGTCAAATGCCCGGGGGATGACCGGGGGATGGGGATGTTGATGTTTCGATTTATTTAGTTTTTGTGCCGAGCTAAAATGGATTTTAGCAAAGATGTCACGATATGTGTGTCGCTTTTTGAATGGGGAAAGTTAAACTGGAGTGTTAATCCAAAGCGAAAATTTAAAACAAAACCTTTTCTCGTCAGGGCTAGATCTGAATATGTAACACCAATGGTTCAATGGCTGACTAAATTTACAAAGAAAAGCAAGAAGCTAACTTTGAGTCACGCTAAATCAGTTCTTAATCAAGAGTTTGTTATTTGTGTTTGTTTGTGACTAATAAAATAATTAGAGTGTTAATTCAAAGCGAAAATTGGAATTCAAGGTTAGTTTTTGGCGCTTTTTTAAACTCTTACGCGATTATCGAAAATATCCCCTCTTAATACCTTTCGTTTCTTCTCTTCCTTTAGCTGGTGCAGTCAATGTGCTGTTGTCAACATCGCAAGTATCGCAGCTCATACAAGCCTTATAGGAGTTGGTTGGGTTTATGGTGCATCAAAGGGCGCGGTGATTGCTCTGACCAGATGTATGGCCCTGGATCTAGCCAAGAACGAAATACGGGTGAACTCTGTCAGTCCTGGATGGACTTTAACTCCCGCGGTAAGCACAAAAAAAAACTAAAACCTAGAAAGTAAATAGATCGTAGTTATTGGTCTAGATTTATTAATTCTGAGGCGTACGATTCAATGCATGAACTAATTACCCAAGAAAGGCAGGCTTTAAAGTGTATCGGTAATAGTCCCCTTCTCGTCACGAATAGCACCGATAGGTTCTTCAGTTTTAAGTCCCTCCTTTTTGAAGAGAAAGTATTGGCGGCCATGTTGGCTAGAATTAATCAATAAAATTTTGCGTGGTCAGCAAAAACAAAGGTTTTTATCGTCCTATAGGACTCAACATGGCCGTCACGTGAGAAATGTGCTTATAAAAAGAAGGATACTTATTGATAGGGGCGCCTATCCGCAGAACGCCTAATCGAAAAGGAGCGCTTTACTGTACCACTTAGACAACGCGAACCAATCACATTGCAGAATGAAAACAAAGCATTCCAACTTACGGGTATTTCATCCAATCAGTGTCGAGTACAAGACAATAGCATTTCAACTTACGGGTATTTCATCCAATCAGTGTCGAGTACAAGACAATAGTATTTCAACTTACGGGTATTTTATCCAATCAGTGTCGAGTACAAGACAATAGTATTTCAACTTGCTTGAGTTTCGATCCGGTAAAAGGTAAATTTGGTGGCCTCGTTTTGAGTCTTTTGAATGACGAAAATCACATGGACATGCTAGGATTTGTAAGTTAGGATGCATTGTTTTCGTTTTGCGATGTGTTTAGTTCTCGTTGTCTAACTGGCTCCAGTTACAGTAGTCGCACTGTAAGGGCCGCCTATCCGAAGAAGTGCACCTTTTCGAAAGAGCGTTTTTAAAAGAATGACGCGAATTTATTGGAAGGAAGTCCTTACTTATTGGAAAGAGGGAACTATAGGAGTCGTTGTATATATTGCCTATACGAGCCCGTTACATATATCAGATACATCGCAATATTGTGATCATAGCGGAGCTCCCGCGCGGGGCTTGAAAGTTCAAATTTCGAATTCCAAAGGGCAAGAAAAGGGAGGAAAGCGAGCGGAGCACCATACATACACACAGCGGCAAAACGTCACGCGCATGCGCTTTTGATGAGCCGGTCGCGCGCGCGTCTCCCTAGAGTCCCGCGAAAACTAAAAGAAAACAGAGGCAATCAATCCTGTTTCTAGTTTTAAGTACGTACGCGCGTATTTACGTGAAATCTTTTGCGAAAAACAAGAAAACTACTTAAAAGTTAAGCCTTAGACGTTAACAGGTTGAAGTTTTCGTCATTTGCAATTTACTGTGAGTTTACTAAGTTATAAAATTATTTACTAAAAAGGTTTAAGAACTTTTATTAGAACTCCAGAACCTTAGTTCGTTCGGCCAGCGGAGTATAACGTTTTGCCATGCGGCGTGTCATACATATAGGATGAGAGCGAACATTGGCTGACTTCTGACTTGCGGTTTCCCTCGTACCAAACCCCCACGCGCGAGAAGCGGCGTGTCTGAAAAAGTACTACACCTGCGAACGCACTGTTGAAACCATATATATTTATAATATAAACACTGGGAACATCCTAAGAACGCGCGATTTCATTGGATGTTAGACGTCTAGCTACCAATCAAATTGCAATTTTTTATGGTGCACGGCTGGAAAAATCAAAAGAAATCCACAGCCTTTTCCTTTTTCCACTTTTTGTGCCACTGTAACATGCCTAGCACAGGTAGCCCAAGCTTGGGATCTGTATAACATTAACAGCATTTGTATGGGATTATTTAGTTTTCCATGTACAACGTAAATCTTGAATAAAACTCGACAAAAACCTATACAGTGTCTTCTTGTGTTCCTTAACTATGTCTGTGCCATGTTACAGCGAATTTCAGCAGGGTTTTAAGGGAAAATTTTGCTGATATTCGCTGTAACAGCGTCCATATTGGTATTGTTGGATTAAAGATTATTAAAGGGATACCCGAGTGAAAAACACATTGGGGCTCAAAAGAATCATCAACATGTTCTTTGTTCAGAAAATGTATTAAAATTTGATCAAACGTTTTTAGTATTAAGAACGAGTACCTCAAAGTTGGCCCCGCGAAGACATGGGCGCCGCCATCTTTGTTTGCATTTACGGAAGTGACGTCACTTCGTCCCACCAGCGTATCGCGGCTACTTGTCTTTGTATGATTTTCACACGCTCGGAATTAAAGTGGATATATTTTCATCGAGATTGCAGTGGAATTCTTACAGAAACCGGAATTATGATGAAGACGACATTATGAGAAAAGTTCAGAAGACTGGGAGGAGGAAGAAAAGCATTGGGA
The DNA here is from genome assembly GCA_030867875.1 of Actinernus sp. WN-2022. Classification (NCBI taxonomy): domain Eukaryota; kingdom Metazoa; phylum Cnidaria; class Anthozoa; order Actiniaria; family Actinernidae; genus Actinernus; species Actinernus sp. WN-2022. The sequence continues at coordinate 101,352,261 of JAOWCC010000577.1, read as the reverse complement.
AGGCGAGAAATTATCAGACGAACAACAAGGTCTCGTAACTGCCATTTAATAACAGCAAAACAACATGGCTTAAAAGACTCGAGTGACTTCTGAATAAGTATAAGAACTACAATGTATGTGAGGTACAGTTAAGGCGTTTATCATCCTAAAAACACCTAATAAGTGAGAGAGTGAGAACGCTGGTGGGACGAAGTGACGTCACTTCCGTAAATGCAAACAAAGATGGCGGCGCCCATGTCTTCGTGGGGCCAACTTTGAGGTGCTCGTTCTTAATACTAAAAACGTTTGATCAAATTTTAATACATTTTCTGAACAAAGAACATGTTGAAGATTCTTTTGAGCCCCAATGTGTTTTTCACTCGGGTATCCCTTTAACTGAAATGCCTGTTGGTTATCTCTATTTAAAAGCTTTTACCCTCCTTCCCAAAACTGCAGTCTGCTCATTATATTACAGAACTATAAAGGGAACTGTTGGAAGCCTTTCTCGAATTTCTCGAACCAAAACCTCGGCCGAGAGAGGATTCTTGAGAGTTGAATATTGCTTCGTAAATAGACTTGGTAAAAAAGTACACTAACTATCACAAAAAATCGACAAAGAAATGCAGATATAAACACGCAATGATTTCAACCTCACCGTACCTTCATGACCTAGCAAGACATTGTTCAGTTTCACTTTCCCTCTCAGCTTTGCTCTTGAGTTGAAGTTGAGTTTGGCTTTGTTAAAGACTTCTTATTCAGTTGTATGGTATTGTGCAGTATATTTGAGTATACCAATCCACAGAGATTCAAATAACAAAGCCGTGGCGGAAGAGAAGCTTAAACGAGAAATATTAGCTTTCATCATGCAGCCCTTTCAGGTTGTCGTCTCGTATATATATTCACTGGCCATCTGGGTAAAAAACGCGATCCTTCGGCTCCGACAAGAACGCCAATTGAAATATCCTGAGATTGTTGGAAGGCTTTCGCACGAGTGAAGTTAAATAAAACACCATAGTTGATTTACTGTATTAAATTATGTAAATAAATTAACCTGGAGTGTTACGTGACCAGCACAGTGCAATCTGATTAGTGGTGAACTTGAAATTTAATACATGGGCAAAAAGTTTGCTGTACAGAACAACGGCCTGCAGATTTAGACTCGGTGCTGCCACAGGCAGCCCGAGTAATTACATTTCTATTGTAGCAAAGTCATATTGCCTAATCAGATGGTTAAAGTCATAGGTATTGAGAACTCTATAGTTGTCGGGTAGTGAGTTCCAAACTTTAGCTGCAAAATATCGAAATGAGTGAAGGCCATACGAAGTTGTAGATGGTTTAGGAAGGCTGAGAATATTACTGCCTCTCAGAGAATAAGCTGCTGATCTTAAGTTGAACATATCTTTTAAGTATCCAGGGTAATTTTCAAAATGCAGACATTTAAAAAGTGTGAGCAGCATATTCCATATTCTGAATACGCCTATTGTATATAGAGGTAGTTCCTGCTTTCTTAAGCAGCCGACCCTCTAGTTTGTCGGAATTGCGACTACCACAGGAATGCCACACCTAGTAATTAAGAAGGTCTTTTCTACTGATGCGTGCGCAACCCTGGTACTTTCTCGCCCTATTCTCCTTGATCGACTCAATTCACTCGGCCATCAAAGAAAATGGCGGTTGCTTCGAATTTTGTTGACACTGAACTGCATATTTTATATCCCTTTTTGACTTGAAACATCGCTAACATGATTTAAACCTACGAAAAACACCGTGAACTAAATAATGGATAGCGAGAAGAGGAGCACCAGTGCTTCGGAGCCGTTCAAAGCGACCAAAATTTGGAATTCGCTGGTGAAACATTTGAAGATCAGTTTGGAACCTCGAAGAAGACGCTGGAAGCTTCAAATCTATGAGAACTGTTTCCGTGGCTGCGATGTGGTGGAAGAGCTTCAAAGCTATGTTAGGAGCCATCCTGAGATTGCTAGTGATCCATCTAGAGTTCAAGTGAAGTCTATTTGTCAGTTTTTATTGGAAAATCGAGTTATAGAGTGTGTGGCTTCAGATGGGAAAAGGGACGCCTTCGAACATGGCAACCGGCTTTATCGCTTTGTGGATGCCACCCAAAGTAGAAAATATCAAGTTCCAGAGGATACGGATTTGAGTAAAAGTTGTGAAAAGTCCGACATAAAGAAAAGACGCCGGAGTTTCGACAGACGGAGTTTGCACCCGAAATCTTCAAGGAGGAAATCGTACGGCGGGGATAAAATCTTGGGGTCTCCTGTGAAATCATCAATTGGTATAAAAGAAAGCTTGATTCATAGGGAAACGGAGGGTAGGAGAAAAAGACGGCTGAGTTTTGGAGGGGCAGAGAATGTGCAGGATGCAGTTGAGTCAAACCCATGGATTGAAACGCCAAGGGCAAGGAAAAGTAAAAGAAGACAAAGTTTTGGAGACTTCATGAGGGAAAGGTTAGCAACCCACGGCTTTTTGTTTACCCTCCTCAGTAATTTCAGTGTAACTTAGGGACTGGTCATAAAGTATAGGGGGGGGGGGTGGTAAAAAAGAGGCGGTGGGTCACTATTTTTCAACATAGAAAAAAGGGTGGGCCAAGAAAAATCATGCACTAATAACATCAGGGGTGGGTCGTGCCTTAATTTTCTTCAATAAATGTCATTTCAGAGACCTTAGATTTCCAAAATGTTCAGGTGATAATTAGAGGTAAACAAGGGGTTTATAGCCTACATTTGGCTTTGAAAGAAGTCGCAACACATTTCTAATTTTTCTCTCTAGGATGATATAAATACCATAGTGAAGTTAGCAGGCTACTCAGCAGGCAACTCGCAAAATAACGTTTCAGACCATAACTCCGAAACTAAGCATCAAATCAACACGAAATGAAGTGGAACACAACAAACAATATCACGTGACCAAAACAAATGATGTCATAGGTCACGTGACACATGAGAAAATAAGTTATATTACAAGGAATATCACCAATACAGACTCAATTAATGGTAGACGCATTAATGACTCAACACCAAACTCTTATGCTAATCAGATGTGATGACGTCATAGATCACGTGACAGTAAAGAATATTCGTAATAATAGTACATTGAAGTATTATTAATACAGACCTGAAATTATCAAATATTGATCAATCATCAAACACCTATATCATACGCTAATCAAATGTGATGACGTCATATACCACGTGACTACGAGAACTAACCACACCCATAATATCAGAAATCGCGGCTTTGTAGATGGACTAGGCACAGCCATAATATGGGAAATTGCGCTTTGTAGATGGACTAGGCATACTCATAATATGGGAAATCGCGCTTTGTAGATGGACTAGCCACAGCCATAATATGGGAAATCGCGCTTTGTAGATGGAGTAGGCATACTCATAATATGGAAAATTGTGCTTTGTAGATGGACTAGCCACAGCCATAATATGGGAAATCGTGCTTTGTAGATGGACTAGCCACAGCCATAATATGGGAAATCACGCTTTGTAGATGGACTATAATAGCCACAGCCATAATACAAGAAATCGCGCTTTGTAGATGGATTAGCCACAGCCATAATATGGGAAATCACGCTTTGTAGATGGACTAGGCATACTCATAATATGGGAAATTGCGCTTTGTAGATGGACTAGCTACAGCCATAATATGGGAAATCGCACTTTGTAGATGGACTAGCCACAGCCATAATATGGGAAATCACGCTTTGTAGATGGACTAGCCACAGCCATAATACGAGAAATCGCGCTTTGTAGATAGACTAGCCATACTCATATTATGGGAAATCGCGCTTTGTAGATGGACTAGCCACAGCCATAATATGGGAAATCACGCTTTGTAGATTGACTAGCCACAGCCATAATATGAGAAATCGCGCTTTGTAGATAGACTACCCGTACTCATATTATGGGAAATCGCGCTTTGTAGATGGACTACCCACATCCATAATATGAGAAATCGCGCTTTGTAGATGGACTAGCCACAGCCATACATGCTACCCTTTCTCAAGTTATATCCAAAACTCACAGTCGTCTAGTGTTTAATAGTCAGTGAGACTAGTTTTTAATCCTTATTAAGTATATATAATTTATTAAATAAGTGTAATTAGTTTTTCTCACATTTATTTATTTCTATTTAAAGTAGATTACATGTACCTCTTATAGTTTTAATTATTACACATGGCTCTAAATTAATAAGTACATTAATTTATTTGTAATTATTATTATTTTTCTTAACATTTATTTATATATATATATATTTGAAGTAGATTACCTATTATAGTTTTAATTACATGGCTTCAAGGGAGAGCACTTAATTGTAATTAATTAAGACACCATGGATAAATCAACATATTATTATTTTACTTTGGGACTGTAGACAGCACTTAAACTAACAAAGCTCCAGAAGTGGCAGGAAAAGTGTTCTGTAATCGCTTCTAATGACAGTCATTTGTTGGGATACTGTATGTCAAAGGCTAACCTAATTTTTTCACTTTTTTTCACTTTAGGAAGCCAAAGTTACTATCACAACCACTAGATGAAATATCCACAAACAGCTTCAGGGACATTTGGTTTGAGGTGGCACTCGCACAACTTCTTAAACTGATAGATGCCCCATTCCTTGATAGTGTTCTACTACCTTTAGGAATGAAAGACCCTCTGGCATCCTCTACTGTATATGATAACTCCTATTCACAACTGCAGACCTCTCTTGATAACACCGACTGCAGGAGTGCAAGTGAGCAAACAGGAGGGAGAAGGGGAAGGGACTCTATATGGCAGAAAGCTGCCCTGGAATGTGTCAGTGCACAGAATCAGTTTCCATTACCACAGCACCAGGAGTATGGCCATCAGAACATAATGAATGTCACGGAAGTTGGAATTTCAAACTTTCTGGCTGAGTTCTATGGCTCACTTACTGATTCTCTGATACCTTACAGTTATGTTGTCTTAGTTGATGGCATTCTTCAATTGTTAAAGATGAACAAGAAGCAGATTCCTGTAGCGCTGCAGTTGTTGATTGTTTTAATGCCTCGTGACCGACAGGAGCATTTGAAAAGGCTGCTAAACTTTATGGAGAAGAGTATAAGTTGTCAAGCACGAATCCCAGGGGAACAGAGAATGAGATATGTTTGTAAGAATTTTATGAATGGGATATTGCCACATGAGCTACGAGACAAGGTAAGAATTGTTACAGCTGTACAATATGTGTATGATAATAATTATCATACATTAATTATCATTAATTATCTTACTTATAGTTATTTAATGTAATACATTTATTAGATCTAATTAATGGCCAGACCATCACCACTTATTGCTTTGTCAGTTTCCATCCAAAATAGAAGTCTCAAGATAAACTTTAACTTGCAACACACTAATCAAAGTTGCTGAACACATACATTTTGTATTGCTCAATGAAGAACGTAACCAGGGTCATCACCAGAGGGTCAAATAGGGAAGGCAGGGGGGTCAATGGCTCCCCCTTCCCCAAGGAAGTGCCCCCCTCCATTCTCATCAATTTTAAGTCCTAATTAAATTTAGTCATTGGATGTCACTCGCTGGGTTACTAATTTTGAATCAATATAAATGCACTCACCTTCAGAGTCTTGAAGCAAATATTTCCCATTTGTTTTGTGACTTAATGCAGGCAAATAATTTCCCCATTTCTGATTTTGCCTGACCTAACCCCTAAATCCTGGCATCCCATAGAAGATGTATAGTTGGCAATACAAGATTGACTTGTGGCCAGACCTCTGGCTGTAGCTGTTTTCCATTGAAACTCCTATCATTTGGGTTAAGTAACATTTTAATAGAGCTGTGGTCCAATTATTGCTTTTATTCCCATAGGCCATGGCAGAGCCTCTTGTCTCTCTGATGATCACAGAACACGAGCAACTGTTTACAATACCAACAGACATCAGGGCAGAGGTTAAAAGACACCTCTTGTGTATACAAAGAGGCTATGATGAGCCCACACTATCCACATCAGCATGCCAGCGGCTTACCCTAATAGAGTATGAGCAGCAGATGCAAATAGCAACAAAGGAGAGCCTGATTAAGCTGATGAACTATATCATTGATGACCTCAGTCTCACTCTAAAGATGAAGGAACATAAGCTGAGACTGTTTAAGAAACATCATTTGGAGACATTCAGAAAGCAGTTTCCCTCTGGTGAAATATAATTTTCACACTCAACTTATCAAATTTATTTAATTGTCCAATTCATAATATTTGAGAGGTAACCAAGCCTTAGCCTCACATGGAGGCTGGAGTTGATCCTGCACTGATACAAACCCTCTTAATTATATGACTATGGATAGCTTTTGATTATCATGATGCAAACTCACTTCAGCATCGTTGTCACCAAAGGTTGGTTACCTTTCAAAATGGCCATCCAACAACTATGAATTGGATTTTGATTGACATTTTTTATGGGAATATTAATGTAATATTATTTTTAAAGGGGTTATGTCAGCTATTTTTAGCAGCACTTTGAAAAAGCTCAAAATCACATTCAAACTAAAAGAAACTAAACATAATGGCCTAGTGAAACTACAGAAAAGTTTATCTGGCCACAAATGGGAAGGATGGAAATGATTACAATAAGAAAAACTTGAAATGTTGGGCCAACTTCTTCAAGTTTTAAAGTGGTGTCTTTTATATTAGCCTTAAATTGATTGTAGATATCTAGTGTGATCCTCCCTTCAATATGTATACATTAGTGTTCAAGGTTCGAGTTTATTCTTTGTTTGATCAGGAAATTCAAGATATTATTTTAACTGATAAAAATCAGAAAATTGGTTTCAAATTTTAATGTCGGAAAAAAATTGTCCTAACTGCGAATTTGTTTTGATGACTAGCTACATGTACTCATTCAAACTGTACTATGTACATGTGCATCTTGTGAGAGTACAATCCAGTGAATTTGAATAATAATCTTTTGGGAGTAAACGTTTGTGGTAAGGGGATATTCATTCATTAATATTTAATTTATTAAACATTGAAAATTGGATTGAAATACACTTTTCATTATTATAATTATGTACTTTAGATGAGAAGTCATGTGTTTAAAATAAGAAGAATGAAGGCTACATTGATGGGAGTGCATCTTTATGAGTACAAAACTTGCCTCAGTGTAACTAAGTCCACTTAACCCATTTTTGACATCATTAAAAGAGTAACAAAGTCATAATAATCCCCCTTCTTAGCCAAGACCCCTAATCTAGAATCAGTAACTTTAATTGGAGGCTTTTTTAACATTCTTAATGTTTAGTGAAAAAGGTAATGAATTGAAGATAAATATTGTTTGACTGCACAGTTTAATAAAATTATTGTTAAATAGGTCATTTCAAAAGCCCTGGCCAGTTTGCCTGTTTGTTGCCCCATTTCAGATCACGTGACTTTTCACTTGAGTAATGCGTTTTTGTTTTTCTGTATCCCAAGAGTTAATGTACCAATTTCTATAATTAGAAAAAAAAGCACTGAATCCTCTGGAGAACTATCACATGGTGTGAAATGGGTCAACAAACAGGCAAGCTGAAAGGCTATATTGGCCGAGTCACAAGCTGACTTGCATTCAACTTGTGAAGGGTGCCCAAACTACTGCACGCAAGTCTAGAAAAGAAATCGTCATTTTGATGTATATATTTTGCCGTTTGACAGAGAATGACTTTTGTACATTGTTCCACCGGGTATTGAGAATTAGAAAAAGTGAATCCTGAGTTCCAGAACGTTTTATAACAAAAGCAGACTTGCGAACAACTTGCATTGGTGGTAAAATGGCGACAAACTTGCATTGACTTGCGCTCAAATAGTTAACGCAAGTGGTGGCCAAACGGAATGCAAGTTACAAAGTAACTTTATACGTTGACTTGTGACTGATCAGGGATTATTGTATTATAAAAATAACTAAATTAATTCACTTGTAATTATTTCATTTGTAATTATTATCATCAATAATGAGAATCCATGATTTATTTTATTTTGTATTTTCTTTCACACAAGCACTGAGATAACTATGACCTCGATGTTCCAAGCTTTGGAAATAATCTTGGGGTATGTTCCTTTGCGAGAAACTGGATCCAAATCCGTATTTCAAGGAACGGAAATCTGTGAGAAAGGATTAGTTACCACAGAACGACATCGATCAGTTGTCAATTTCAATCGGTGATACAGACATTAATTGATACTTTTGATATATTCATGTAATTTTATTTCTATTAGGTATAATATGTAAGAGCAACGAGACTCAGTTATTATTATTATTATTATTACTCGGGCTGCCTGTGTCAGCACCGAGTCTTAATCTGCAAGCCGTCATTTTTATTTTTTTATTTCTTGTAGCAAAATTTATGCGCATGCGTTAAAGGTCAAATTCACACCAATCAGATTGCACTGTGCTGGTCACGCAACAATCGCCAGGTTAATTTATTTACATAATTTAATACAGTAAATCAAGATGGCGGAGGACCCGCGAGGAACTTTCTCTCTAATTTGGAGTCCCATCTCTCAAATGTAAGCAGTTTAATGTTTTATTTAACTTCACTCGTGCGAAAGCCTTCCAACAGGCTCAGCATATTTCAACTGGCGCTATTGTCGGAGCCGAAGGACCGCGTTTTTTACCCAGATGGCCAGTGATTTTATATACGACACGTACGACTACCTGAAGCCAGTGAAGGGGCCAGGATCCGGAAAGCTAAAATTCGAAGAAATAGATATTGGAATCTATAAGCCATCGGCTCGCTGTGCTGCATTTAAAACCATCCGAGGAGAACATATTATTTTGGGTGAAGGCACTTCAAGACCAATATTATGAGTCTCTTAAAAACTGTCAGAATTTAAATTTACCGTAAGTTGGATCGACCACTTAAATGAGGCAGAGACAGTCGGAGAGTATTGAGATCAAGTTATTTCGTTCCAGCGAGGATATTGACCGAGCGGAAACGGTACAAGCTGTCGAAGGATTTTACTTATAACCATCCACGTCTACTTAACAACAGGAATAGTTATGTGCCAAGGCATGGGCAAAGATTGAGTTTCCCAGATTACAGATGAAAGTAGAGAACTTAATGAATGAAGAAACAGAGGTCACGCGCGACATGCTTGAGAACATGTTCAACACTTTATGTTATACTAAGAAAACAAAACAAGTTACAGAGCCTGCAAGTTCACAAGTCAATGGAAAACCCCAAGAGCCTGTAGTTTTGGATCAACATATCCTTGAAACTCCAAAAGCAACATACACATGAGTCAAATTCAAAACGGAAGAGACGGAATTCTTTAGATTCTTCACGAGGATTGTTAGCCCGCAATAATAACTCTCTCGCTGATTTCATGACCTTGATTTGTAACATGGAGGCTGACCTAACTGATATGCGTAATGAATTCTTACTCTCGTCACATCAAAACACGAATCAAGAAACGAAACTCAGTCATTTGGAAGACAAATTAGTGCAGCAAGATAATATATACAAGACCGAAATCAAGATGCTGTCATCACGTATTATTGACCTAGAAGTTGAAAATGGCGAGTTGAAAGCGGATATAATAAAGCTGAGATCCAACTTTCAAACTTTAAAAAAACAATCAAGAATACAAAAAAGAAGACAATGAAAGACCAAGGTCTCCAGTGTTCCGAGCTAGACTACCCAACCTACTGAAGCTTTAGCAACGAATCAGTTTGTTCAAGAGCCATCTTTCTTACATGACAACCCGATCCCTATTCATCAGAATACATTTTCTGTGCTAAATGACGAGAGTTTACAATCACCAAGCCGACAACCCACTACTAAAGAAAGGGACCATGAAGTACGGTAGTACGGTTAATTCAATGAATATATGCCTGCTCAAATGCAGTGTGTTAAACGAATAAGTAGTGTTTAAATTAAAAGGTCAACATACGAGAAAAACAAAAATATTAAATTACATATATACTAGGGGAACAGAGAATGAAGTCACCGCGCTACCGGCCACTCCCAAAGACTGCTAAATTCAGCTAATAATTCTTCCCTTTGCTTATTACTAAGAGGATTTCAATTGAAAGTGTATTTCATCTTCAATCTCATGTGGCCCGAGTGAAAGTTCAGATGGGCTCTTGTTATTATTACTATTATTATTAATATTTTACTAAATCAAGTCTGCCGAAGTATGGACTGAATATCTAAACAGGTCTGTACTGGAGTGCATCACGTGCTATCATTCAGATCACAGTATTAGAAGTAGACGATCTGTATGTGATTGATATACAACTATAAATGAGTGGCCGTAGATATAAAAAACTCCGGAGTAAAAATAATTGTGTCCCACATTGATTATCCGGTCGCATTGGTATAAAGGTGATATTGGACCACTTGGCATTTGAGCTCCCCGGGTCATTGCAGATGAACTATCGGGTCTATATATCGTATATAACACGAGTTTTACAGACCATTATAATTACAGTAGTACATTAAGTAATGATTCAGCTAAGTATTGTCGCAACCTATGTTTTTTGCTACAGTAAGCATATACGATTTTGCTTGAATATGCCGGAAGTGCTGTATGAGATGTCTACAATCCAAACCAGACCCAGAAAATAAAGTATTTTCACGCTATAGCGATGTTTCGTGTGTCGTCATCTATTGTCATTAATGTGCCAACCAGAGATCCATTGGTTCCTAACACAAAGCGGGCTTTACAAATCATGGTTGGCACATTAGCATAACAATTGCAATGTTTATCAACACGAAACATCGCTATTGGCTCTTTGCTGTCAAAACTCAAAGAAGCCACCATCCAGCCAATCGGAAAAGGAAAAACAAAAGATCTTTCAATCTCAAATTCGATAAATTTACCCACATACGATGTTCTTCGAAATTAAACCATAGCTGTTGACCAAATATAACTTAAAACTTCAAAATTATCGAATGAAAGTGCATTATTTCGATGGTTTCTATTGAACTTATGAGTATCAAGCAATGAAATTACGCCCGAAAGAAGAAGAAAAAATATAGCACCTTTTACATTCCCTTAATTGCCGTTCTGGTATCGTTTTAGCTGGAGCATTACTTAAAATATTATGGACTTCTGATGACAGCTTTAATTATTTGAAGTAAAATAAAAATGGCAAAACAGCAAATATCGAACAATCTTGCAAACATGCACCAGCAAAAGGAGATTATTTGTTATGAATATTGATTGACTATTTACAACTGATGAAATGTAAATCAGTCATTACAGGGGTTACATTATAAAATAGAGCGGTTTTCGATTGAGTGTTGTAAAACAAAAACAAAAGTAATTACATAGCCAATCACAGGAGCAAGGGAAAAGACTGAGCCAATCACGAACTGAAGTAATTCACGATTGGTTTTATTTGAACCAATCACGAGGCAAAGTAACGCAATCGTGGATGGCGTGATGGACCAAAACACGATTGGTTTTAATTTAGCACTTGATTGGTGATCACAACTGAAACATTTTCCACAGCCAATAGGAAAACTGAGCAAAAAGTCATGGATTGCTTTCTACACTCGAAATCTGCTCTAATATTAGAATTAACTGCGAACTGGTCTATTTTAAATATTTCAAGCACTTCTTATTTCAATTCCCCTCTACGTAGTTGTAATTGCGATTTCTTCTTAATCAGGTTGACTCATTTTCTACCACTGCATTCACTACATTTTCCAGTTTGGAAAATTTTTTTTTTTCACGAGCTTTAGGCTGGCTGGCACTGCAGAAGTAGACCAGTTCGCGGTTATTTCCGACATTTTGAAAGTGGTTCAAACATGCGCGAAATACAGTGTTTGTATGGGAATCCGATGCCAAATAAAATCCGAATTTCTGACATTTTCTTCATGTACAAACTTAAGATACCAGGGAAAAGATTAACTAATCGAAATTTGAGGGAATGATGTAGCTGTGCTGGGAAGCGCGCAACCTTGTTTTCAGTTTTCCATACATTTTTCTGTAAAAACGAGTCCGCAAAGTCCGCGGAAAAAATTACATACAATGAATGGAAAACACCGCAAATCAAGAGGGGGGTGGTTTATCGGTTCGTGCATGCTTTAAGCTATTTTGACGATATTTTGGCCACAAGGCTAAACACCGATCTCGTAACAGTTTCCACGGAAACGTGGAATAAGACCTTTTATTTAAGAAAACTTGAAAAGCCTCCGGGAAGGTATAGTCTACATTAGATATAGTGATCTCGATGCCATCGGGGACAACCACCCGAAATTAGACCCCCCCCCCCTTTTTAAGAGGCGTGGCCATTCTTGACCCAGACCTTAATTTACCCGAGATCACACAAACCCTTTCCCAGAATAACCATTGGTACCTACGAGATGTCTTTATTTTGATTACTGGAATGGTTAATACACTCTTGAAATGTCATTGAATCCAGAAATGTTCGTGAAAAGTACTTGAAAATATTCTAGGAAAAGGTACTGAAAAGTTCTTGAATTCTTTTCAGAAATAGAAATAAGGAAAATACTTGTTAATTAATTCATTTTGATGGTTTCGTTTCGTGTAGTAGCGTCCTAGTACTTGGAATTTAAAATATTTCCTTCAGTCCTCGAATTTTGGTTGATTGAAACTGTATCAACCCGGACATGACTGGGTAAATACTTCATGTTATTTACAACTTTAGCATTAGAAATTATGCAGAGAAATACTCGGTTAGGGCTAGATTCCATCCGCCAGAAGGACGCAATCCCAAAATGCACGGCACTAAAATACTCGAGAGCAGGAACTGGTGTCTAATGAAGTCACGCCTGCTAATCAAACAGCATGCAGTATAAAGGTTCTAAAAAAGCTGTTGTTGACAGCAAATCCCTTGTGGCGTAAGGGATAGTGACGGTTAGGGTTTCGGTTAATAGATGGGTTAGGATTTCGGTTCGAGTCTTCGTGGAGCCGATATTTTTTTATATAGTTGTGGGAAGCGTACTTGTTCGCCTAAATTTCCAAGTGCCGCTTTAGTTTGTACCCTAGAAATATAACATCGAGAAAATTGCAATTCGACCTTCTGGCGGATGGAATCTAGCCGCGACCGAAATACTCGCCAATAGCTTATTACAGCGGTCTACGAATAACAGTTTCAGCGGTATTGACTTCGATGTAACGAAGCTCCATTGAAACCATCATTCTTGTGTGACGCCAACACCCTCTTAAACAAGCACGACTAATTTGGATACACAGTTTGAACGGTGAGGCGTTCGGGTAAATACCGCTGAAACTGCTATTCGTAGACGCCAATGTAATATCAGCTATTCAAAGAAGAACAGTTTTTCATAAAATGTTTCACTTTATTCTCAAGAGCATCTTGAAATATTAAATTACTATTACATTCTCAATTCCCAGTGTACAGCCACGTGATCAATGAGCCGTATCACAATAGCTGAAAAATCAACGAATGCAACACATCTAACCATAATAATGGCGTTTCATTAATTGATAATGAACTGAAAATATAATTATAGCAGGCATTTTAGGAGGGTTTTAAGAGAACAGGCCTTTTGCAGGATACGATCACGTGGTTGTACTGGATGAAAAACAAATCTGACTTCATTTATTTAAAGACACTTGTACGAGATCGGTAGTGTTATTAGCAAAACTGCATTTTTGAAGATTATTTGCCCTCCAGAAAGCCTTTCCCATGGGATCACGAGGTCAATTCATTTCGTCACTTAAGTGATATATTAATGGAACTTCTCGAAACGAGCGACAGTATTAGCCTACCAATAGAAAACACACTAACCTTCAGAAAGTACAGTACACAAACAATAGTATTATGGGTGCAATCAGAATACCGCGAGGTACCGTGCTTAGGGTTGTCCACAAGTTGCTCGAAATTTCTTAAAAAGTTGCTCGAGATTTCTCAAAAAGTTGCTCAAAAGTTGCTCAAAAAATCCAGAAAGTTGCTTTTTATTAAGGAAGTTGCTTTTTTCCGTCATTTGGTCTAAAGTGAAATATGCTAAGATTGCCCTATAAGAGTAAGATTTCTAAGCATTTTCATGTCATTTTACTGCAACCGGAGTTACTAGCCTTTATTAAAACATTTTCAAGGCAGTGAAAAAATCTAAAGTTTATCAATGTGTAAAGAGTTTTATCAAACTTATAAACAGATAACATGTATTTGAGTGTCACTAGTAAAATAATAATTTCTTATGAATGTTTCTCCTTTATGCACTTGCTATACAACATCATGCTGCTACCTTCGATCACCTTCTTCTTCTGACTCATTGCCAGTGGAGCATGTCAAATCGTCCGCCATTTTGAATATTCTTTAAAATAAACGCTGACCCGCCCAGATCGCATTGCCAACTAACCACAGGAAGACCAAACTGCTCCAACAGTAAGTCCTGTATGACCCTTTTATACAGGAAATTTCCAAAGTATCTGAATAAGCATTGTGGAACATGACAGTAAGACCAATTTAAACACTAAAAGCTGCTCCAATTTCTCAGTATGAGTAGAAATTCCTCAGAATGCAAAAAGTTGCTCGAAGCGAAAAAAGTTGCTCGAAGTGAAAAAAGTTGCTCGAAATGTGAAAAGTTGCCAAAAAGTTGCCGAGCAACTTGTGGACAGCCTAACCGTGCTACTCTATTATAAAAGAAACTTGGCAAAATAGTGAGCAAAACTACTCCTTTCTCTTCGCTCTCCTATTATTCGCTTGAACTTGACATCATCGCCACTATCTTGGTATCATGTAGACAAAATATTCCTGGTTACCTACAACCAACATGGCCGCCATCTTGGTTTGAGGCAACTGAACAAAAGATTCCTCATTAGCTTCTCTTGTTAGTTCAACCAAGTTGGCCGCCATCTTGGCTGACGTAAACAAACGATTCCTTGTTAGTTTCTCTTGTTAGTTCAACCAACTTGGCCGCCATCTTGGTGACTTATTGAACAAAAAAATCCTCGTTAGCTTCTCGTTAGTTCAACCAACATAGCCACCATCTTCGTTGACGTAAACAAAAGATTCCTCGTTAGCTTCTCGTTAGTTCAACCAACATGGCCACCATCTTCGTTGACGTAAACAATAGATTCCTCGTTAGCTTCTCTTGTTAGATCAACCAACATGGCCGCCATCTTGGTTGACGTAAACAATAGATTCCTCGTTAGCTTCTCTTGTTAGATCAACCAACATGGCCGCCATCTTGGTTGACGTAAACAATAGATTCCTCGTTAGCTTCTCTTGTTAGATCAACCAACATGGCCGCCATCTTGGTTGACGTAAACAATAGATTCCTCGTTAGCTTCTCTTGTTAGATCAACCAACATGGCCGCCATCTTGGTTGACGTAAACAATAGATTCCTCGTTAGCTTCTCTTGTTAGATCAACTAACATGGCCGCCATCTTGGTTGACGTAAACAATAGATTCCTCGTTAGCTTCTCTTGTTAGATCAACCAACATGGCCGCCATCTTGGTTGACGTAAACAATAGATTCCTCGTTAGCTTCTCTTGTTAGATCAACCAACATGGCCGCCATCTTGGTTGACGTAAACAATAGATTCCTCGTTAGCTTCTCTTGTTAGATCAACTAACATGGCCGCCATCTTGGTTGACGTAAACAATAGATTCCTCGTTAGCTTCTCTTGTTAGATCAACCAACATGGCCGCCATCTTGGTTGACGTAAACAATAGATTCCTCGTTAGCTTCTCTTGTTAGATCAACTAACATGGCCGCCATCTTGGTTGACGTAACCAATAGATTCCTCGTTAGCTTCTCTTGTTAGTTCGCCACATCTTTGCTATCTGAATCTCTGGGGATTGACTGAAAGCCAATAATCCGATTTCTTTACATTTGTTAGTCAAATAAATTCCCTGTTTATGTGGACTACTACTTTCAGTTATGTCAGTGGTAACTTTCCAGAACTAAATTTGAGTTTGTGACGCTAGGAAGGAATTTCTCCTTCCTTTGTATATACCCTGCGTGCCAGCAGCTCGGAAGAAATGAAAGGTCCCTGATTGGATAATCTACTCATTACCACGCACAGACGAGTGCTGGAGTAAATTATCATTGGCTTACCAATGGCCCAGAAAAACCGGTTTGATGTCTTTTCTTGATTTCAAACTCAGCGCATGGAGTGGGATTCTCAACGGCTAACAGTACCAGAGGCTCGTCGTTTCTTCTCTATCCTCTGACGCCTCTTGTTTCTTCGAGCCTCTGAAACCCAGGGTATCCTTTGTAAGAAAGCTATTAAATGCAAATATCATTGCTACAAAAACACATCGGCTTCTTGTCCATAATTTTGATTTTGGTACATTTAGAAAATATTCTGCAAGCTATAATGCACTAAGTATACTGATGACTGAAAAACTGAACGAGCGTAGTGGATGAAATGGTTATAGGACATCTGCCAGGGTTCTATCTAGGATTTGTGTTTGGGATAGGGGGGATTTTCGATTGGTAAAGGTCGCCAGGTTTCTAGGTACTGCTCCCTGGAAATTGTTTCAAATTTAGATGTTCTGAGATACAATGATAATCTCGTGCATTTTGGAAAGTAAAAAAGAAAAGTTAACACAGTGACATTCATTTGTATATTTGAAGGGGCACTGTCAACCCCCAAGTGATAAACTTTCTCACTACGAAATTCACAAATAACTACTCAGATTAGCAGAGTACGCTTTCCAGGTATAATAGAGAACATTGGAGGCAATGTGATGAAGGATGGCAAAGATTGGAGAGAATGAAAACTACTGCTTTTAAGAGAAATTTAGAGCAACTTGGAATCGGTTCACCATAACCAAAATCAAGTTCCTGGAAACATATTTTGTAATCCATTTTATCTTTGCCATCCTTTATCGAAAACGTTTGAAAAGCATATCAGGACATTCACATTGTATTTCTCGTCTGTCTCAGGGTGTTATTTTTGTAGTTTCGTTTTAAAGAAACTTGAAGGTTCTATTCGATTGACAGTGCCTCTTTAAATGCAAAATATTCAGTATACTAATAGTTCTTGACCGCCATTTTGAAAGGTAACCAAGCCTTTGGTAACATCGAGGCTGGAGTTGAGACAGCTTAGCTAGAGGCTTGTATCGAGTTAGCATGATAATCAAAATCTATCCATATTCATAGAAAGAGGGTTTGTATCAGTACAGGGTCAACTCCAGCCTCCATGGCTTGTATCGAGTTAGCATGATAATCAAAATCCTATCCATATTCATAGAAAGAGGTTTGTTTAAGTGCAGGGTTAACTCCAGCCTCCATGGCTTGTATCGAGTTAGCATGATAATCAAAATCCTATCCATATTCATAGAAAGAGGTTTGTTTAAGTGCAGGGTTAACTCCAGCCTCCATGGCTTGTATCGAGTTAGCATGATAATCAAAACTATCCATATTCATAGAAAGAGGTTTGTTTAAGTGCAGGGTTAACTCCAGCCTCCATGGCTTGTATCTAGTTAGCATGATAATCAAAACTATCCATATTCATAGAAAGAGGTTTGTTTAAGTGCAGGGTTAACTCCAGCCTCCATGGCTTGTATCTAGTTAGCATGATAATCAAAAGCTATCCATATTCATAGAAAGAGGGTTTGTATCAGTGCAGGGTCAACTCCAGCCTCCATGCGAGGATAAGCTTGGTTACTTTTCAAGAACTACGAATTGGACTAAACGATTTTCTCCCTCATTAGATAGAACCCTGTCTGCAGGTGAGGTGAGGCATTTTCAGGATCCTGGTTTTGTCCCATCTGTGTAGATTTTCAGTGCTTTCTCTTTATACAAGAAACCAGTAGATTTAGGAGGTGTGGTGTTGGTTCTATGATGAAAAAGAATCATACATAATTATAGATAGTATAATTAAGTGACCCAGGGCTCGAACTTAACTTCTAAATCCACTAGCAAATGTCTGCCAGTAGGATATTGTTCTACAAGCAAAAATGAGGAGGTATACTGGCAAAATGAAATGGCTCTTTAAGAACTGGACTAGTTCCAACCATATGAACTGTAACACCTTGAGTGAAAATAATTAATCCTTAGCAAGAATAGAAAGAGCGCTACTTATCCGGAGCTGTACAATATAGATCAATATGATCATCTATGTATTCTTGGAGTAACTTTCGAGTCAGACTGTAAGTTTGCTTCGCACATCAGAGGCAAACTTTATGATGCAAATAAATGCTATACGTTATTAGTATAAACCAACCAGTGGACTATTACAAATCCTGTATTCTGATAGGCTACCCTACTATACGTCTATTTGTGATAGGCCATGGTAGAGAAAAACCGCACGCATTTTTACAAAATAATATGTTTTCAACTTCAATTTATTTATTTCTATTATTTTCTACTGTCCGACTAGTTAGTTTATACTAAAACAATTAGGCCTCTCGCCCTCATGGGCTACGAGTTAAATAGCCCATTCGGCTGCGCCTCATGGGCTATTGACACGTAGCCCATTCGGGCTGCGAGTCTAATTGTTAATTAGAAGTCTTAGGAACGAGGAATACTCTCAAGAGGAGGTCGATCACCTCTTTATATCCATTGTTAGTATATACTACACCAGTGAATATCACTTTTTGCGCGCTCTGATTGGCTACTCAAACAGTGAATATGATTTCATATTCACCTCCAAGCAAAGTAGCGATCATCTCGTGCGAGTTTTTGTCCATTTGACAGAAAATAAAATAACTATTCGGTGCTGGCTATTCACCTGCAGTGTGGTATATACTAAAACAATTATTCACCTCGGTGTCGGTGAATAATTGTGAATTATACCTAAGTTAACGTACGGTTTACCAGTGTATGGAGCCAGTGAGTCGGGATTTAAATATCGTCCAATGTTTTTTTAAACGATGCTACAAACGGCGCTACACCTCGGAGTTACCCAGCATCTGAGTTACTAGAAAAAGGTAACCGTAAGTTATTTAAAAATATCAGCGCCAACACTTGTCACCCGCTTTACTCTTCATTCCTAAAGTTAAACCAGCACCGCTACGATTTAGATTATGCAGTAGTCAGTTACCTAAAGTAAACACTGAGAGTTTAAAAATAGTTTTATTAATAGTTCAAAAACTCATGAATAATTCATGACATTTTGTCCAATCAGATGAAGCGAATCACTCACGTGCATGCTCCTTTATATCCGATAAAACGCAAGGGTCTTTATACAACTTTTCACTGTACGAGTGTGGCCCTATATAAAACTTCACGGTTGAGGCCTTTCAAGTTTCCTTTGTTCAACAAAGTAAAAGGCCTCAACCATTAAGTTTTATATAGGGCCACATTCGTACAGTGAAAATCGTATAAAGACCCTCCTAGTCAATCCTCATGAAACCAAGGGCTTAACCGTGAATCTTTATAATGACCGTCACTCGTACAGTGAAAGTCCTTAAAAAGACCCTTACGGGAAATCTCAGTTCATAAGATGAGACTCAGGGTTGCTCAACCAACGGCTAAGTGCAATGACTCGCTCCATATTCCAACTGCGCATGTCAGTGAGGCACAACGTAGCTACAAACAAATAATTATTCGCTTTTCGTCTAAATTTCTGGAAATTATTATCTTTTAGAAGTAATGTTTTTGAAGCCGTTTAATAAACTCGCAGCACGTGTTTTATCAGATCAAAAAACTCTCGGGCTGTGCCCTTGAGTTTTTATATCTGATAAAACACTGCTGCTCGTTTATTAAACTGTAGATTAAGCATTTAGATATAATTTAGTAATTCATTAGTTTTTAGCACGTTTTAATAACATCATTGTACATACCGGTTTTATCAACTTTTACTACACTATGACTTTTTGTAACACTTGATATGTATTTCATCATGTGAATAAAGACTATTATTATTATTACATACTCATATTCTATACGTTTACAACATCGCTACAAGTCACGAGAAGTACATTAATACTTGTAAACAGGCCCTAAATGAATCTAGTATCTACAATCGTAAGCAGTGATCAACTCGGAAGCTGCGCTACTTTGGTCTATGCGCACGACCTTAATATAAAAAATATATATTCATTAAATGTATTGTGAATGTAACTGTAACTGTAATTGTAGTCACTGTAAATAGTACAGAGTGCAGATAAATTTGAATTGAATTGAATAATACAAGAATGTATCCTATATAATTTTAATTACGCCGCCACTACACTAGATGCTTCGTGCTTTTACTCGTGTATTTCTTAAGAATTAGGCTTATAAACTCTTATAAATACGCCACGATTATTCGAGGTTTTCAGACTCCAACTTGTACCTTAAAGGAAGATCGACTCGCAGAAATTTACTAGTGGAATTCGATTTCACTCGAAAATCCAGAAATATGCTAGCACTTTACGAGCATTAGTGTCGAGCCCTGGTGACCATATTTATATCTGATACAACACGCATCTACTATCATATAATTGGCTTATCAAATGCATTACATCTCTAGTTTTTTTTCCTTTTTCTCAATGTCTGTCCAACTGACCCAAAATGTTTGATAAAAACAAAAACCCAGATATATAATAAAATCATAGACAGCCACGCAAATCAGATGAAAGGTCAGTGAAGACGGCAAGTCAAAATTTGAGCTCCCGTTCTTCAAAAGTCTGAATTTCTTCTGCACTCGAACCTAATAGTCATTTCATAAACTTATAAAGTATCACGATTCACTGTTCATTTTGTTTACTTTTGAGACGCCAATCAGTATAACATGGTATTGGCGTCTCAGAATACCATCTTCTGATTGGCTCTTGCGCGAGCCCTTGCAGTTACATGGGTTCCAGGTCAAGTTCAAAAGTCGTTTGTTCAACAGCAAGATTTCTACAATTTCACCTTCAAAACACTGTAAATTACAAGATACGAATGATTCAATCCTAAAGGTAAGGTTGGCATTGTAGTTTCCGTCAGAAATCTAATACTCTTATCCGCTAAAAGTACAATTTTCACAATTTTTGAAGAGATTTCAAAACACGTCGCGAAAGTTTTCGCCACTCAAGCCGTGAAACCGTTGCCATAGATATACTAAGGCGCTTTTGAGAATTGAAATTACGATCAGCATAAGTTTGGGGCTTCATTCTCTTCTTTCTTTTAACAATTCACGACTTAATTGTTGAATCGTGATACAAAAGTAATTGCGATTTTGAGACGCCGATACCGAATTATATTGCCGGCGTTGGAAGAAAATATATTCTTCGTATTGGGCTTCGTCGCTGCGTGACTCCGCCCAATACGGAATATATTTTCTCCCAACTGGCCGGCAATATAATTCGGTATCGGCGTCTCAAAATCGCAATTAGTTTATAGTACTGGGGCCGAACGTGGACCAACTATGTAAGTTAATTAGTAAATTTTCCAAGTTCGAATACCTTTGGGTAAATAAGAACTGAATAGCAGCAAGCTTTCGAAAATAACAAAAATAAGTCTCTTATTGTCAGTTTTTGAAAGCTCGCCACCTGATGAATATCGAGCCAAACGTTCCCAAACTCGGGAAACGTACTAATGTTGTAGTGAGGCTTAGTTCTTAATTTGATTATTAAATTTAACAGGTGGTCTACACTGGGTTCCAGAACTTGATAAGTTTACGACATGACTAATAGACTCACACCGCGGAAAAACGTTGGCCGAAAGAACAAAGGCACTGGTTGCAATACAAGTTTCCGAGGGCTTAAACATTTTTAGTAAATAATTTTATAACTTAGTAAACTCACAGTGAATTACAAATTAAGAAAATGCTAGCCTGTTAATGCTTTAGGCTTAGCTTTCAAGTAGTTCTCTTGTTTTTCGCGACACATTTCATATACGTGCCTAAAATTAGAAACATGGGTGATCGCCTTGTTTTCTTTTAGCGGTTTCGGCGGGAAACTGGCGGACGCGCGCGTGTGACGTATATGGGCTTTTGTCACACGGCGGCCATGTTGGCTTGAAACAATAGATTTCTACGGTGGCCCAAAAGGGTCAAACACAAATGAATTTCCCAAAACACAAATCAAAATTCCAAAACACAAATCAATATCCCAAAACACAAATCAATATCCCAAAACACAAATCAATATCCCAAAACACAAATCAAAATTCCAAAACAGAAATCGAAATTCCCAAAACACGAATAAATTTCCCAAAACACAAATTACAATTCGCAAAACACATCGAAATTCCCAAAACACAAATCAATTTCCCAAAACACAAATCAAAATTCGCAAAACACAAATCGAAGGCCTGGGAACTAACTCAAAATACCAATCGAGAAAGTCTGGGAACAGATCGTACAGGAATGCCTGCTGTAAATTTACCAGAATTGAATCTCTTGTAAAATGTTTTGCCAAAACAAGCAGAAGAGTATAGAGTTCTTTTATCAGACTTCAACGTCGGTCAGTATGATGTGCAGACTGCAGACTGGATATAAAATAAAGACTGGTTATAAAATGCAGACTGGGTATAAAATGCCGGGGTAAAATGCAGACTGGGAAAAAAAACTTACCTGAAGTCTTTATCTGTTCTTCATTGGGCCTCGGTATGCAATTTCAGCGAGTTATGTTGAAATGTCACCCCTCGGCCTCGATCTCCACGTAAGAGTCTAGAAAATCACGCTCGGTTTCAAAATAAGGAATATATGTAAAAGTTCTGAGACCGTGAACTTTGGGAACTTAAGCGTTGTCAACTTGTTTGAAATTGTTCGATTTAGGCCCTGTTTATACGAGCCTTAGGCTCGAGAAATAGGGGTTATTTCAATTTAAGGATATGAGGCTCATGGAATAGATACTGTTGTGCTATTATTTGAGGTTTAGTTGCGTTACATGATCCCGGGTAGAAGGGTTACCCCTTTAGCAGGGACAACTCTACCGAGCGTTTATATGGGAAGCTAACCTCGCCGACACATTTTTGATTCCAAGAATCGCATCACAGTGCGCGTGCTCTGTGTGATCGATTTGCCCCGAGTTGTCCCGGTTAGAAGGGACAAAGTGTTTATATGGCGTGTTGATGTCGGAAAGTTGTCCCGGAAAGAAGGGACACCCTTCTCGCCGAGACGAGATATCCCTGGGCCAGGGACAACCCTTCTACCCGGGACGAGTGTATTCACAATGTAAACAGTTACTTGTGGTTTACAGAGAAATGTATGGAAAGTTGTCCCTCCCCGGGTAACTCCCTTCTACCCGGGACAACTTTCTCCATGTAACAAGGCCCGGTGAATATTGAGGTCGAGGGGTGAAATTTTAACAGAACTCGCTGAAATTGCATACAGAGCCCAATGAAGAACATATAAAGACTTCAGATAAGTTTTTTATATTTTTTTCCAGTCTGCATTTTATACCGAGTCTGTAGTCTGCATTTTATACCCCGTCAGTTTATCTGCAGTCTGCAGATTATACTGACCGCTTCAACGTCCGACTGCCGGAGAAAGAAGCCCGGCAATCGAAGGGTACTTCTACAGCGGATTTAGCTACGAGGCCATTTTGAACTTTCTTTCCAAGTACCATGGCATTTCGATGTCAACATTGAAAAGGCGATTATCTCAGTATAACCTTAAACGGAACAAGTGGGAAATAAACTTATCCGACGTACAGGTAATGATAAGGAATAAGTTAGATGGCCCAGGTTGCGTTTCTGGATATCAAGGGATGTGGTACACCTTTATACGCATTGAGTACGGCATTCATGCTCCTATAGAAGAGGGGTCGAGTGTCTCCTCAGGCGATTAGA
This sequence comes from Actinernus sp. WN-2022, assembly GCA_030867875.1. NCBI lineage: Eukaryota > Metazoa > Cnidaria > Anthozoa > Actiniaria > Actinernidae > Actinernus > Actinernus sp. WN-2022. The sequence goes on along the minus strand of JAOWCC010000577.1, from coordinate 101,328,648 downwards.
CCCAGATGGAGTAACGGAGCAGTTAGGACAATATTGGAAATCTTCTTCTGCTTGATCACCATATTTTCAATTCTGGTAAATTTACAGCAGGCGTTCCCGTACGATCTGTTCCCAGACTTTCTCGATTGGTATTTTAGGTTAGTTCCCAGGCCTTCGATTTTTGATTTGTGTTTTGGGATTTTGATTTGTGTTTTGGGAATTTCGATTTGTGTTTTGGAATTTCGATTTGTGTTTTGGGAATTTTGATTTGTGTTTTGGAATTTTGATTTGTGTTTTGGAATTTTGATTTATGTTTTGGGATATTGATTTGTGTTTTGGGATATTGATTTGTGTTTTGGGATATTGATTTGTGTTTTGGGAAATTCATTTGTATTTTGGGATATTGATTTGTGTTTTGGGAAATTCATTTGTATTTTGGGATATTGATTTGTGTTTTGGGAAATTCATTTGTGTTTTGGGATATTGATTTGTGTTTGACCCTTTTGGGCCACCGTAGATTTCCCACGTGTAGCCTCGTACGAGTTCACGCGTGCAAAACAAAGGTTTTTATACTCCTGGGATTAAGCATGGCCGCCGTGTGAATAAGGTCCATTTTATACTTTCCTAACAGAGGTGGCCTTATATAGTTTGCATACAACTTTCTTTAGCTGAGAAAATCAAAGCAAAAGTTTATGCAAAGCATGATAATTCTGTATCCAATTTATACCTTCTCACAAAACATTCACTACCTTTGATTTTTCTTCATGAATCATTAATGATAACATGAACTACGGACATATCAAATATGATTCTATGCTCTGTCACTGCGCTCCGCCGCATAGAAAATATTTATGTTGTATATTCTACATACACATCAAGCAAGGCGTGTTAGGAGGATGCCGACCAGTTATGTCAAGTTTATTGCCGTATAAACATTACATATTAATGTTAAACTAATGACGAATCGCCGGATACGAAAAACCATGTTAAAAACTTAGAGGAAAAAATTATTCTGGAAATGTATACTCCAACCCAATGAGAATTCGCCGAGACCCCTGGAGGTTAAGGGTCATCAAAAGAAAAAACTTACATGTACAAACGCTGTTAATTTAAGCCCGGATTACAGAGAGATGTCTAGAAAATTTTGGCCCGGATAACCAAACGTGTAAACTGGTTGGCGTCAAGTGAAAACTATATGTAAATATCATCTTAAATAACGACTCCAAGTCCTTAGGGAAGAGCAAGAGGTGCTAATTACGAATGCCCAACAAAAATACATTAATATATACATGGGAGCATTCATTTGGTGTACGTGAAATCCAACAAATAACATTGTAAATAACACAACGACAAAGCAAAGTCATGATATATATATTAACCAAGAAATTGAATACTTACTTTGCGCTTTCTTTCTTTAATATCTCTTGTTTCTTTTCCTCCGTAACATCCATCAGAGTTTCTGTTTTGTCCCTAAGAGGTAAGTATTCAGAAACTGTTGATAGTGAGCTCTGATTGGCGATTTTCTTTTACTTAAACTTGGCAATAATTACACTGAGCAAGTAAGAGATATGCGAGGATGAGTGCAGGACATCATAGTATCTCCAGCAACTGTGTGCCAATCGGGCAATCACAATAGATCACTTTGCAGTTCAGTTACAACCCTTTTTCGACCGAAGTTATGGTAGATCAAATACAATTTCTCAACATCTGGGATCTGGACGTAATTTTTTTTAAAGATTTACGATCTGTGGGGATGAAACTAGACGAGGGGAGTTCTTGTCTCTTGCTAACTACGGCTATGTCAACCTATCATTGTTCAAGTTTCAAAAACATTTCATTGCGTCACTTTCCAAAAACAAAAACCAGGTTTAAGAAACTTCTTTTTATGAATACTCTAGAGCCAGTCTCTTACCGGTACATGATGATGGCGCCATCATCACAGATGTACAGTGGACTGGTACAGAGTACTGTGACGTTGGGGTTCCAGTCCAAACTATCGTGAACGTCCAGTACTGGTACTGTGCAAGGGAAGGGACCACGACCCTGCAAGTGTTGAATGATATACTTAAGTATCCGCCTCCTGCGAGGTAGCTTAATGGTTAAGCGCTGGTCTGTTGTGTGGGTTTTAGAATACCGTAAAAGCTCTATTGAGCCCCCTCTCTAATAAGCCCCCTGTTAACACTGATTTTTAAACAAGGCCCCCTCCTCCCTCCTCACCATTCTTAAAAACAAAATGGTTTCACTTGAACTCGAACATTTACGGGTACAGAAGAACATAATTTAAAAGAGTTTGTTTCAATTTTGCCTTTTTAAAATATGCGCCCTCTCTAATAACCTCCTTTTCAAGGCCTAAAATTAAATAAGCCCCCCGGGGGCTTAATAGAGCTTTTAGGGTAATTGAGTACAAGGTGTTGCCTAGTGAAATGTGTGCGAGATTCGTCAGTTCATACGAAATCGCTGAACATGACTGTGTCCAACCTAGCCTGCGAACAGCATCCCCTACTTGAGGGAGAACGGCGATTTCATCGCGGGCTGCGAATATAAAGACCTCTCACCGTGACTTACATGCACCTTTCGTAACGCCAAATTGTACCATCCTCCCAAAATATCAGAAAATTAAATAGATTATGCGTTGGAGGGTTTGAAATCATTTATCTGAAAACAAATAAATTTACCAACCTTTGCAAAGTCAATGTGTTCCTGAGGAATTTTACTGAGCTTTGAAATCTGTTGAATGAGAAATAAACCCGTAGTAAAGGACTTCATATATGTGTGGGGAGAAAGAATGAAGAACACAGCTCATGCACATCGATATTTGCCAACATCTAAACTAACAACTAACAACAACTACAACTCTGACGAGAGTGAGACAACTTAATTAATCAATTTCTTACTGCAACCTACAAAGACCCTGTACCGGCTTTTTACAGTGCGATTACTGTGACAACGACAACCAATCACATTGCTGAACGAAAACCAAGCCTTTAACTTTATACGGTTTCACCCAATCAATGTCGAGTACAAGACACTAGCATTTCGACTTGCTCGAGCAACTGAAGGCAAATTTGGAGTTTTGAATGAAGAAAATCTTATGGATATGCTACGATTTATACTTTTGAATGCTTTATTTTCGTTTTGCAATGTGTTTAGTTCTCATAGTGTAAGTGGTCTCGGTTACTGTAGTCTCACTTGTAATGTGCTATCTAACGTACAGCAGATACCAAAATCCTTTGAATGGCGAGTCAAGCGGGATGTAAATTAATACATTTAACTGGTGCAAGATCTTTAGCATATTTCCCCCACCTGTTCCTTCAACTCATCCAGTGTGGACTCGATGAGTATAATCTCCTCTAGAGGCCCAAGTATTAGGGAAGATGGCTGCCAGTGACAAACATACACTGATAACAGCTGAGTGGAAGTCATTCGTTCAGGACCTATTTAAGGTGGAGTTAAGAGGGTTGGATTTAACACAAAATTGTGCAATATTTACTAAGCCCTTAACTGATGAGCAGCATACTTTCTTACGTTCACGTTTTATACGGAATGCAAAACCCAACGTTTTACGTTTTTTTTCAAGACAGAGGCCAAAATGTGCGCGACTACACGACAACTGCACTCTATACACTGCAAAAAACTAGTGTAGGTCTGCGTCGGTGGGAAGATAAACATTTCGCTCTGTCGAAGGGCTAACGCTGTAACCGTCAGCTGCTACTCTCTTTCCACAGCGGTTAGCATACCTTTAATTCTCTTAGTTGATTATACCAGTATACATCTACATATACTTAATGTCTTTGTAACCGCTTTGAACACCGCTACGTAGTACTAGTGTCCAAGAATATTTTTCCTATAATTCATGAAGTGTTACACGATGCAATGGATTTTGTTGTTGTGGCCGTTGTCCGAGTAGAAGGCAGTTCTACTTTTCATGAAACTCGCAACGCAAACGCGAAAAAACTTTCATAAGCTGACTACGTTACGCGTTGCAAGTTTCACGAAAACAAATTGCACCCGCGTGTGACGGGGCCTTTAACCACACCTGGTAATTCTTCGACGAAGACCTCAAAGTTAGCATAGACCTGTATGTCCTCGTCAAATGTTTGGTTATCTACATAGACCGTGCTAGGATTCTTCCACGTCTTCTTACGTATCCGTAGACTGGAGAATAAACAATGGGTTAAATATATACATGCAACGGCGTCTACTGAGGGGTACATGTCCCAATAATATATAATTATAACACGTCAGTCAAAACGATCCACAGATCTACTACATAGTCAATGACGACGACGACGGTGACGACGATGGTGACGCATGCGTGGGAAAAAGCACCGCTGGATTCCGATAGAAATCTCGGGCTGGCAGTCAAATTGTTAAATAGAAGCGAGGGTTATGGAAAATTTAAGCATGGAATTTATCTTGGTGTAGGTCTTACTTTTCAGTAGGTATGTCCATTTTAAATCGCTCTCGTAGTTCACGGTTTAGTAATTCCTTACATCTCAGTATACTCAGGCCCTTGTACACGATCCAGTCAAACAGATACCTAAACGGCTCCTGGAAAAAAACACCACGAAATTGTAGTCAACACGATTACATAACATATTTAGTGATCGATACCAATGCTTTTCTTCGGTATTGGCTACGGTTGCACTAGAGGGTAATACTGATGTTTACACCGATACTTTTGGGTGTTACCGTTGTTTTGTGCGGTGCGACCGCGTTTTGCAGTAATTTTAGTGTTGGCGTTCGTTGCTCGGGTTACGCGGTGAAATACAATTACCACGGTGTTAGCCACACGCAGTGTTACCACCATGTAAAAAAAACTTTGTTACACCAGTGTTACCCTCTAGTGTGACCGCAGCCATTGTCGCGTTACACCGCATGGCAACACGTTACGCTACGCTGGCCGAAAGAACGAAGGCTTTGGTTTCAAAAACAGGTTTCCGAGGTCTTAAACTTTTTTAGTAAATACATTTTATAACTTAGTAAACTCACAGTGAATTACGAATTAAGAAAACTGCAACATGTTAAAGTCTTAGACTTATGTTTTAAGTAGTTTTCTTATTTTTCGCGAAACATTTCACGTAGGGTGATTGTCTCCGTTTGCTTTTAGTTTCGGCGGGAAACCAGACGCGTGCGGCCGCATGCGCGACGTTTTGCCGCGGTGCATTGTCGTGTATGCTTAAAGTGCCCCTACGATCAAATATTGAGATAGCACCTTTTTGCGTTATTTATTTCTGTCCAAACAGTTTTTCGAAATGCCGAAGTCTTATTTTTGGTTCCGAATTTTGAGTTTTTATGTTCGCCATTATGTGAACCCGTTCCTGTGACAGAGTTACTTTTCAGCGGAAGTGACTTCATTTTACTCGACTCAACTACTTTTCCCACAAACCTTCGCGCGAACTTATAAGTAAAGTACATTGTTTAATAATATTTTTCCAGAAATATGCCTTTAAAAGAGCGACAAGTTTAGAAAATGACGTCATGAAGCAAACAGCTGGACGAAAATCGCAAACTATTTGGAACACACTTCAGTTTTTGACGTTAAACTCTCCGCAAAATTCCTAGTTCAATTTGGTCATCTGGCAACATGTTTCATTGATTTGGATATTTCCGCCACTGTTTGTCGTTTTGGAAGACAAAAAAGTGACAAAAGAAAGGTCAAATTTCGTCGTAGTGGCGCTTTTTAATAGGCTTTATATCGACGTTCTTTTTAAACAGCTGTATATTCTCACTGAATTTAAACTCACCTCTGTATCATTGGGTTTTAGCAAACTAACTTTGATCTGGCATTCTCCTTTCTTGAGTGCACGCCCATACTTTACAAGGATCTGTCAACACAGAGGAATTGTCTGCTTAGAATGTCTACAATGGATTCCTATAATACTGAATTCACGTTCTTCAAAAATGTCCTTTTTTATTTTAGCTGAAAACTAAGAGAGCATAAGAGAGGGAATCGTGTAGCGCGCTTGTGCGACGATGACCAATAAATAGAGGTTATTACTGGGCTAGGCATCTAATACGGCTGTGTGTTTATGAGTCATACGTCTTTTGGCGAGCCTATTATAAGTTATTTATTATAATTATTAAGACTGCAATGAAACGAAATTTTCTTTCTATAATAACCAAAACCCTTTCACTCCTGCTCGAGACATGGGATTTACCAAATATGGTGATTGGTTTACCATATATGGTGATGGGTTTACCATATATGGTGACGGGAAGCCATTTTAACGTAACTACTCGAAATAACGGTCTCATATTTGGTGCGTTCTTGTGTATATTTGTAGTAACCGGAAGCAGCTGAAGCAAAGTGCGCAAGCGCGCGACAACAATCTCGTGGCGCGAAAATATTTTCCCGCCATGGAGATTGTTGTTGCGCGCTCGCGCACTTGCTTCAGCTACTGCCGGTTACTAAAAATAGATTTATTAGACATTATCATCGCCATGCACGCGTATTGGAGATTCCCTCTCTTACTTAAGCTCTCTTGATGAAAACGTATTAAAAGTTGTCCATCGTTTTCGTATCTTTACCTTTCCACACGAACGCTCACACATGTCATCGTTTACGTGTGGTTGGAAAGCCAAAATGCATTTGAAAAAAATCCATGTGGACTGGGCCCGTGTGTGGTACGACTTGTAACATACCTTTGTATCATCCATCAAACTGGTCAACGTGTCCTGTAGTCGCGTGTACTCTATCTCTTGATTGTTAGAATACACTCTGTATACCTGTACACAGCAAACAAACAGATTTGATAAACACTGATAGAGTCTAATATATACAGGAGGCCTTCACCTCTCAAAACCTTGCATTTTATTGGACCCCATTTGGATTTCACTGACAAAGAATTCCATTGTTTTAGGGTTAGGGTTTGTATTGTTTGGATAGCCAGTACTATTCCAGGTTCCGAGGAGGTGAAGGCCGCCCCAATATATGCATAGGCAACCCTATGGGCATCGCCACTGTTATATATGTTCAGGGCTAGTGAAAAGTGAAATAATAGACCGAGGTGAAAATTAGAGAAAACAAACAAAACTCTTTTTTGTTACATTGAAACGTGACCTGGTAGTCATGGATGTTAATCATTGGGTTTACAGGCAAGTGGCCTGAATCTGGTACCAGAAATAACAGAATGATGAAAGAAGAGCTTACGAAATGGGAACTCGAAGTTGAGAGCGCGCGCTGCTGGTTGAGCTATCGCGACATTAATCGATTGTCGTAGGGAGCCTGGGTGGCGCAGTGCATGTGGTTGAGCGCTTCGCTTCTCACCTCTGTGGCCTGGGTTCGATTCCCGAACGCGGCGCCGTTTGTTGGTATCTCGCCCGAGGGTTTTTCTCCGGGTCCTCCGGTCTTCCTCCCTCCACAAAAACCAACACGCTAAATTCCAATTCGATATGTCGATTAGCCGGGTCCTGGCTTTGATCAGGCCCACTGGTTGTTTCAGGTCCCGTTAGAAATTCAAAGTCGTTCGAAGAAAACAATAATACAAATAGTAGAGGGATGGCGCGTGGTAGGCTGACGCAACGAAACATTTTTCCCGATCGCTCGTTAAGAGAATGGCGCTCCATTCACGCAGGAGATGCGTTATTATGCGGTATGCTAACTATCGTGGGAAGCGAGTAGCACTTGACGTTTCAAGCTCTAGTTCTTCGCCAACTTTCATTTTCGTTCTAGCGAAGGGATAGCTTTTGATTGGACAGCCTTTTTTAAAAGGTGCACGTTAATAAATTCGTCAAGCAAAGCTTGAAATGGAAACTTACGTTTACTATTACCACGTGTGCTATCGCAGCCGCAGCTGTGAGATTTATGAGAACACTGCTGTAATTGCGATACCTCTTACAAGGAGCGTTGTTATATAGCTGTGATTTGTCCAGATATACCGCACGCTCTTATTGGTTGATTTAGGGTCGCAAGACATGTAACAAACAAACTGTTAACCGCTAAATAAGATGAGAGGGAAACAATTTTGAAAACTGATGTCAGGAGGGTAACAGTGCATTGTTGTCCACTAACGCCGGCACGTATCAGAACGTGATAGAAGGTGACGTGATGTTGTGCGCTTTAGTTATGTCAGAGGGTAACAGTGCATTGCTGTCTACTAGCGCACGTGATCGGAGCGTGACAGAAGGTGACGTGATGTCGTGCGCTTTGGTGACGCTTGTTAGGCTATATAACACAATGACTGAACCCTCGGGAAATCAATGAGTTTTGTTTCCCTCGAATCTCGATGTTCTCGGGAAACATCGAGGTCTCGGGAAACAAACTCGCTTTTTCCCTCGGGACCAGCCAGTAAGTGTTTACTGTTTACCCACCCTGAAATACTCTGAGGGGCATACTACAAGAGGCTCCAGCTTCTTCTTGAGGTCCGCTAAAGAACTCCTCTTGTCTACTGCAAGCTCTATTTCTAAAAACAAGAAAAACCTGTTATCTAAAGCTGGATGTTTCAGAAGTAAAACAGGATTTCGAAAAAGAAAGGCCATTTTTCGAAGATCATAAAATCAAGCAAAAAGCTCACCTTTATTTTGCAATGAACTGGTTTCTTTTGGTTCTTCAAATACGTACATCGAGGCCGGACTTTCTATAAAATGACAATTAAAGTCAAGCAAAGCATGGACTACATAGTATGGAAAGCATTCATTCCATTTTATTGAATCTGTGTCAAGTATGTGTCGAATATGCCTTTTGCAGGAAACAGTCACGTGCTGATTGATATGTCACTTAATGAATCAATTGAGCTCGTGATCCCATGGGAAAGGCTTTACTGGACGGCAAGCCATCTTCAAAAACGCAGTTTTAGAAAGATCGACAGTCGACTGGAGGTGGAAAATAGTATTTACAAACAGGTTTTGCTAATGACACTACCGACTCTTACAGGGTTGTCACCCATCAGGAAACAAAAAATCCCTAACTTTTCCGTGACCAGAAAACAATTTTCACTGACCATAATAAGACTGTTCGACATTCGCTCGTCCAAATCAAGTCATTATCAAAACCCGTAGCCTCCCCTCGCAAAGCTTGCCCGAATACCTCATTTCACTAAGAATTAGCCTTACTTTGGCTCTTTGTCCATCAGGAAAGTTATCAAACTATCTAGGCGCACGACATGGAGATTCACTAGCCCTGGGCTATCGAACCCGACTTTTGTCACACCATGCCATACTAATAGACCAGTTCGCGGTTAATTCCGACATTTTGAAAGGGGTGCAAATAATGTCCGTAAAATCGAATTTCTAAAATATTCACTGTCTGCAAAGTTAAGATGCCAGGTAAAAGATTAACTGATCAAAATTTGAGGAATATAGCTGTGCTGGGAAGCGTGCAATCGTGTTTTCAGTTTTCCATACATTTGTCTGTGACAACGAGTCAAAGGCCGCGGGAAAATTTCTTCGCTTATTTTTTGGAAACAGTTGACTTACCTAATGGTTTCTTTGACTGGTCGGGAAGAGTAACTCTGAGTTTTATTGTGTGTTGGTGCGAGTCGAGCACGGTGTACAGTCGAGAGTCTGTGAATAATAGATTGTTGTCTTCTGACCCAGAGCACTCCACAAACATCTACACAAAACAACAATGGAGATTACAAAAAAAAAACAGAAACAAACCTGTCAGTGTTCCTCTTAAGGATTGGGAAAGACGTTACCGGTGAGTGAAGCATGGAGGTCAGTATATACTGCATGCGCAATGTTTTAGATCAATCTCTTTCAATTTTTCGATCAAAAGATTTGGAGGAACTTTTGATAGAATAGTCTCTGGTAATCACTGGTTTTGGTACATTTTACACTGTAAGCTACAAACACTTGCTGACATATGATATTCAGGATACACTTAGGACGCATTCTATTGACCGTATTCCAGAATAAGAATAGATGCAGCCACTCTGATAGCGTTCGGAAAAAAAAGTTACCTTTAAAACGGTACATATACAAAATTTAAGATAAAAGAAAGTACAACGGCCCAAAATTGAGATGGATTTCGAAAGATTCGATATTCACATAACATGATTTTTGCGACCCTCGAAAATCAGTTGCGCGCGCAATGATTCATAGGCTCGGACAGTGTGTTTAAAACCCTGGGTGTTGGCCTGGCTGCGAATCAAACTCATGACTTTACACTCCACAGACTGGAGCTCATACACCCAAGCAGTCGAGGTAACACTTCTTCTCACACGGAGAAAAGGTTGTCTTACCTTTACCGCTTTAAAGAATCCCAAGTCTTTCAACGCCTTGTTAGGACTCTCCAGTATTTTCAGTTCATGCTGGCCAACTTCTGTGACTATTCTCGTGTGTTCTGCAGGTAAACCAAGTTTCTGAGGATATTGATATTATAACTGTTAGGGCAAACACAACTTTGTACCCTGCTGTAATTCAAGTCCAAATTGGGAAAGCAGTATGTTTTAATCCCACTACGACGTTTCTATGCAGGTAGTTAAGTAATGCACCGGCTTAGAACGATACTATGAACGGCAAAGGAATGTAAAAGGTCAGTGCTAATTTTCTATTCTTCTTTCTCGTAATTTCATTGTTTGAGACTCATAATATCAATAGAACCCATCGAAATGTCTTTCATTAGATACCTTATGAATTTATTTTTGATCAAACTAACTATGGTTTAATTTCGAAGAATATCGTATGTGGGGAAAGTTATCAAATTTGCGATTGAAAGATCTTTTGTTTCCTCCCTGATTGGCTGGATGGTGGCTTCTTAGAGTTTTCACAGGAAAAAGAACCCGTAGCATAAAAAAATACTTTATTTTCTGGGTGCAGGTTGGATTGTAGACATCTCATCCATGCTCATTGCCACAGCCTATTGTATGTGGATATGCTCATTGCCGCAGCCTATCGTATGTGGATATGCTTATTGCCGCAGCCTATTGTATGTGGATATGCTTATTGCCGCAGCCTATCGTATGTGGATGTGCTTATTGCCGCAGCCTATCGTATGTGGATGTGCTTATTGCCGCAGCCTATCGTATGTGGATATGCTTATTGCCGCAGCCTATTGTATGTGGATATGCTTATTGCCGCAGCCTATCGTATGTGGATATGCTTATTGCCGCAGCCTATCGTATGTGGATATGCTTATTGTCACAGCCTATCGTATGTGGATATGCTTATTGCCGCAGCCTATCGTATGTGGATGTGCTTATTGCCGCAGCCTATCGTATGTGGATATGCTTATTGCCGCAGCCTATTGTATGTGGATATGCTTATTGCCGCAGCCTATCGTATGTGGATATGCTTATTGCCGCAGCCTATCGTATGTGGATGTGCTTATTGCCGCAGCCTATCGTATGTGGATATGCTTATTGCCGCAGCCTATTGTATGTGGATATGCTTATTGCCGCAGCCTATTATATGTGTTGATATGCCCATTGCCGCAGCCTATCGTATGTGGATGTGCTTATTGCCGCAGCCTATCGTATGTGGATATGCTTATTGCCGCAGCCTATTGTATGTGGATATGCTTATTGCCGCAGCCTATTGTATGTGGATATGCTTATTGCCGCAGCCTATTATATGTGTTGATATGCCCATTGCCGCAGCCTATCGTATGTGGATATGCTTATTGCCGCAGCCTATCGTATGTGGATGTGCTCATTGCCGCAGCCTATTGTCTTTTGCTACAGTTCTTAGCTGAAACATTACTTAAAGATTCTCGCGCGCAAAGAATTGTGGGTAAACGTATAAGCCGCCTCTTTTTCTGTACGGTAGATAAGAGCATGTGTTTCTCACTAGAACAGATTTCGTACGAGTGGGACAAACTACGGCATGTCCGTAGCCTTACCATAACCGTACCGTGTAACTTACTGTACCGTATCTCTGTAATTTGATTGGATCAGCAGGACAAAAACAATAGGGAAACCATTTCAATGTCACGGCGTGCCGTACGGTAACCGTACTGTAGTCATTACAGTAGAGCACATTTCGTATGAGTGGGACAAACTACGGCATATCCGTAACCGTGCTGTAACCATGCTGTACTGTAACTCTGTGATTTGATTGGATCAACAGGACAAAAACAATGGGAAACCATTTCAACGTCACGGTACGCCGTACGGTAAACGTGCTGTAGTCAGTGCTGTAGTTTGTCCCACTCATACGAGATCTTCTCTACGTATTGTATAACTATGTATGTAAGCCTACCTCTTCAATCAGTCCCTTAAGTTCTTTTATAGTCTGGTCTAGATACGCCCTCACATTGACAGCAGCACTAACTTCACCAGTCTTCAAGTTGACATTTTGAACTTTGATAGTAGTTCCTGAAAACAGAATTGTTGACATCGTAAAGGGAAACTGTCAACTCTCAAATGATCAACTTTCTCATGACGAAAGATAACAATAACTACTTCAATACTATTAGCAAACTATGCTCTCCAGGTATCCTGTGCCCTGTTAATGCAAGCTCACGCCAAGTTTGAATTACCTCCAGTTTTGTACGCAGAGAACGTTTCAAGAGGTTGTCTGGTTTCTAGCAGAAGTTCAAACATGTATGAGGATTTAACACCTCCCAGTAGATCACCCATCGGTGTCGTCTGTGAATAGAAACGAGAGTGGTAAATATGCTAGTCATGAAGTTGCAAGTTGCTGGTTGCGAGTCCAAAATCCTAACCCTACATTAAAAAAATACCCTAACCATCAACAACGGGTGCTTACTCATTTAGCTCACTGAATTTTTGGTGTTTAGAGCTAGTCACTAATATGAGTTTTTAGGGCTACATGTAGATCACACAAAAAAAAACATGCTTCTCCGTTCTCCCCCATATATATGAACTAATACAAATCCTAACCCTACATTTAAAAATACCCTAACCGTCAACAACGGGTGGCTAACTAATTTAGGGTGTTTAGAGCTAGTCACTAATTTTGGTTTTTAGAAATACATCACCGCTAATCCAAATCCTAACCCTACATTTAAAAATACAACTCGCAACTTCATGACTAGCAATATACCTGTACCCAATAGAAATACAATAATCTACTTGTGACATCGAAAAATGCTCTGATATTTCGTCCGCGGACATTATCTGATCTGAGAAGAGAATTGTTTCCGAGAGCGAAGCTCGAGAGAAACTGTGAGCTTCGAGGATCAGATAATGTCCAAATATTTTCTTTGACACGCGCCTATACGCTCACAGGGGGTGTATTCGCTGATATTTCCCGCTCACGGAGAAAATATCGGGTCACGTGACGCATTCAACCAATCACGCGCAAGAGAAAATATTTGATGGGTTTTAAAGCAGTATTCAAAATACTGCAGGAAACATTTCAGTTTTATGTAAATGTAACTGGCCAGTTTTGGCAACAAAATTACATCAACGTAATCACATATTTCAATCTGCACGTTCTTCTCTTCATTTCTCAAACTCGCTTCTTCCATGTGGGATACATAAAACCGTATGCGCATGACCTCTGAATATTTAGTCAAGCACATAATTACATTGTGTTTTACTGCCATTCTTCTCAAAAACAACACACTTGTCCCCAGGGGAATCCAAGGTCATTCAATCGGCCGTCCCTTCATGTAGGACGACACGAATTGCTACCAAATTCTATTGTATTGTGTTGCGTTCTATTGTTGTATTGAATTGTATTGTGTTGTATTCTATTGTATTTTTGGTAAAAATTCGTGTCGTCCTACATAAAGGGATTGCCATTCAATCTATGGCGCTCAATCAAACATAAAACAAAACGTTTTCGAAAGCAACTCAACTGCGACGTGTTTACTTCAGGCAGAGAGAACTAAACTTCTCGCAGATTAGTTCGCTTCCTCGGAGATCATAGTATTACAAACTTATACCATGGCAATTCGGGATATTAGTGATTAAATTGCTCCTCGAGCCTCGGGAGGATTTGTAAAAGTTCCTCCGCCTGTCACGTCAGGACTTCCACAAATCCTCCCTCGGCTCGCGGGGCAATTTTTTAAATCACTTAATACCCCTCATGCCATGGTATAACAGGAGTATATTACACAGGAGTGTCCTGTGCCCTTGTGTTGGCCCCTAACACAGTACATGTTGTGTCTATTTATAGCCGCGAAGTTCTGGTATACGATTACATTGTCTTTTGTTCTCTTCCGCTTTAGTATTTTTTAGCAGTTTGAACCGTGTTAATTACATTTTTTCAGTGCATCCTGATTGGTTAAAAGTGACGGCCTTTGTTTCTTCTCGCGGGAAACTCTATGCTAAAAATAACTCTACCGTCTACAGTGTTGTGTGACAATATAATGTGGGAAGAGGAACACTCCTCTGTAATATACTCCTGGTATAACTAAACATAAAAGATTCAAGTATATGGCAATAACAATTTTCTTATATGAGAAGTTTTGTAAAAGTGATAGTGATAAATCTTTTTAGATTTTGCTAAGCTTGGATGACCATTCAGGATGGATGACTCATCTTACCTCACACACAATGCACAATGTACTAGTCCCATGCTTCTAATTAGTGTACTATCGCTCGGTCGTTTTAAGGGCCTGGTCGCCTTTCGCCATTTTTAGCAAACTTCAACAGGTTGTAGACAATCACGGATTCACGCAAAAACAAACCTTTTTCGCAGAGTTACTCTAAACAGTACAATAATTTATATGAAGAAATAAAAAAGTCGAATTAGGGGCACTTTAATTAATGATATTCGAGTATCAGAGATCAAGACAAAACCTGGAAAAATCTTTGTTCACCATCCCTATAATAATGTTTTAGAATGAGAACCTTATTATCCCTATGCAATTATGAGATTGTTTGTCTCTATCTTACCTCTTGGTCGTCGTAAGATTTCTCGATTGAGTCATAATACTCATCATACTTCACAAGACGACACTGATCTTCAGGATACATCCTCTCTATACAAAATAACTTCAAAAGAGAAAAGCAATACGAGAATTAGGGAAAAGAATGACTGGATTTTAGTTCAGACGGAAATGGATTTACAAACGTTATTAGAATACTATGTACATTTACTTATTTGCTGAGTGGCAGGGTGGACGGTAAAATATTTGGTTCGAGGTGAAGACGTACGGACCGAGCGCATTGTTCTTAGAAAATAAAATGAAGAAATAGGACTTTTTGAAAAGTAACATTACAACTGTTATGCAAATTTGTCAACCATGATTTTTTTTTAAACTTTGTGCCAGGAACCAGTGACTGTCTGGTTAGCACATTAATCTGACAATAGATAAAGTGGCATGAAATATCGCTATATTTCCCATCTAGCTTACTTTTCTTGTCATTGTTACAGCTTCGTTAAGTGTCCTGTCCTTATGCACTTCCAGTTTTCTCTCGATGACTTTCTTATGCAATGGATGATCATAGAACACCTTGATCTGTTGAAATGCACCCAAGTGTCAGTACTTTTGTCAAATATAAAATCTTCATTCTTGGATTCATGATCCAGAGCATTTCTTTGGGAAAGGATTCAACAAGAATACTCGACGCCATGTGCATACCATGTTTTGGTGTTTTCCAATGTGTAAAGTCTAAAGCCCTGCCCAAATGGCTTCGCAAGTCAATACAAGTTGTGTGTTGGACTCGCGTTTCGTTATGCAACCCACTTACGTGGAATTGCAATGACTTGGCGTTCACTTTGATCGAGCTCAAATTCGCACGCAAATTCACTCAAGTTTTTCACCGTTTGGCCATCCAACGCATTTCATTACCACTTTCGTTTCTTTACCACTTTCGACTTGCACAACGAAATTTGTGAAATTTATGTGGGATTTTAACTAAACAGTATGGATATGGCTGTTTTTAGCTAAATTTGTGTCGACATGCAAGCGCGTTTGGCCAAGGGTTAATCTCATATCACACCTTGCAGGTACACTTGTCTTCTTCTCGTCGTTTCTTCTCCAGCTCTTCTTGTTCCTGCATTGTTTTTATCAGTCTCTTGATATGTGGCGGCAGTTTGCACACTTCCATGAACTTACTGTTCCTATTGGATGCTACTTGACGATACATCAACATGTACGCATTGGTAGAACTGTCAAGAAAGGAGGTTTATTGAACATTATAAATACATCTTACTAACCTCGTATGTTCGGTCTGTACCGTAAGTTATGGACCGACCTTTTCCCCTTTTATGGCCCAAGCGCGAAGTTGCATCACACATTATAAATTGTTAACCGTTACAAATAATTCTCCAATCAAAATGTGTGTATTAGGGTCACGTGTCAGCATCGTGAGCTTCTTTCCTTGCTTTGAAACAAACTTTCAAAGCTTAAACGAATATGGCTATCTGTTTTATCTTGTCGTGCTTTTAATATCGAGATTTATACGCTTGAATGCGTATCACGCCATTAGAAGCGTGAGCGACTTTTAATATTAGGCTCCAAGGTCTTTGGTCTCGCCCATTATTGACTTAAATATTTTGCCATATTGAAATCGGGTGAATCCAATAAGTGTACAATGCAGATTCACCTGGATTAGATTGATACACTACTGACACGACTCGTTGTAAGATATAGAGTAAGAGCTCACCTCGAGTACAAAGAGGAGTAATATCCTCTAGGATATTCTGAGCCTCCATAACTTCTCTCAATCTCCCCTTCTCCAACCTGAAGACAAAAATAGTATCAGCATTGTAAAGACAAAGCACTGAGACAAACCTAATGATGCATGTATGATAAATAATGGAGCGATGTGGAAAAATGCATGCATGACTATCTTTACAGTGTGACTACTGAAACTGGGGCCACTTAGATAATGAGAACCAATCAGATTGCAGAACGAAAACAAAGCATTCCAACTTACGGTTACTCGAGCCAATCAGTGTTGAGTACAAGACAATAGCATTTCGACTTACGGTTCTTTGAGCCAATCAGTGTCGAGTACAAGACAATAGCATTTCGACTTACGGTTCTTTGAGCCAATCAGTGTCGAGTACAAGACAATAGCATTTCGCTTGCTCGAGCTTCGATCCAGTAAAAGGCGAATTAGGTTGACTAGTTCAGAAGTCAAAGTCATTCGCAGGCCAGGGGCGGATCCAGAAAATGCAGAAAGAGGGGGCCGTAAAAGTGTGGCATAAGCCGAACCTCGCACCATATAGGCGCGATTAGCTAGGGGGTGCGGGGGGCATGCCAACGAAAGAGCCCCCTCGGCTCCCCCCTAAATCCGCCCCTGATTCGAATAAAGAACATCGCATGGATATGCTAGGATTTATACTTTGTAATGTTTTATTTTCGTTTTGTAATGTGTTTAGTTCTCGTTGTCTAAGTGGCCGCGGATTCAGTAGTCGCACTGTCACGTATGTGCATACTTTTGCACAGTTCATCCAATCATGTACGAAAGGAGTCTGTCATGAGCTTATAACAAACACAACCAGAAACGAAAAAGAAACAGGAAAATAATTTAGTCTTTGAAAAGACTAGAAAATGTTGATTACTGCCTTAACATCATCTGTTTTCATATCAATATTTTCAATGCCATATTCAGTTTACTCAGAAACATAAGGGAGTTGGAACGTGCAACGTCCATACTTCGCTCTAGTGCCATGCTCTGGGTTATTCAGCAAATAAAAATGACCATATATGGAATAAAATGGCAACCGGTTTCTGTGTCAAGACAATACAGTATTTTCCAAATATGGTACTTTTTATTCACTGAATCATCCAGAGCATGGGGTCGCTGTTACACGTTTACCATGGGGTCGTTACATGGGGTCGTTACATGGGGTCGTTACATGGGGTCGTTACATGGGGTCGTTACATGGGGTCGTTACATGGGGTCGTTACATGGGGTCGTTACATGGGGTCGCTGTTACATGTTTCAACTCCCTTATGTGTTTCTGGTTTTCTGTGATGTCCTAGAAATTGTGGCATTATATAATTATCTTTATTGTTTGAATGAAGCTACCAAAGATGTCTCAAACTCTTTCCAGAACACAACAGCCTGGTATTCTGAGGCACTCATGATTGTAAACTGCACGGCAGCACATTTGCGCCACAATAGCAGTCCGTATCACAAAAATAACCTTGTGAAGCGCATTTGGATATATTCATATAGAATTTGTGCTATAAAAATGAATACCTTTTTCCCCATTTTTGTTTCACTCATACACAATCTGCTCTAATTTGATTGGATCAGAAAGACTATTTCAATGTCACGGCATCCCGTACAGTTTACTGTGCCATAGGTAATTGATGTAACTTGCCCACTCATAAGAAATCCGTTCTAAATGATGATAGACACAAATGTAAGACTGACCATAGTTAACAGAGTGGAATGGTTAGGAAACCCAGCAAACTTCAAAGGGCCTAACAAAGGCGCTGCGATTTATGTTGGAAGGGGGTAAGACAAAAGATTGTGCACGGTCATAGGTCGTTCGCGTTCCCTGAAGGACTGAACCCACATGTTTCTATTGGCTGGTTGATTAACATATTGGAATTTCTATTGTGCTTTGTGCACGGTCACGGTTAAAAAAAGCGAACAAAGACCTATAACAAAGAAGGTCGCTGGGTTTCATAACCATTCCACTCTATTAACTAAGGACTGAATGACAAAAATGTTTACTAATTAACTACAAACAATTGTTGTCGCTCAGAGTAATATTTGGGCCTGACTAGATGCTAGTGAGGCATACGCTCATCCTTTTCAAATTTCGCTATCGAATCTTCCAAAAACGATTATATTTTTTAAATTGCACTTCCTGAACGTGTTCTGGTATTCGACGATCCGTCCTGCTTTCCAAATATGGAATATATTGACCATATATTGAATATGACAGGGAGCTCTCAGGAACGACACTTTTCTCAATAAATTGTTTGATATAATGGTGACAAAGTAACTTACCCTTGTAACACTCTGGTCATTGAAGCAGTACCACAGACCATCAGCAAATGACCTGAAAACAACTAGGTCGTCATAATCATTTATCTTATCTTTAAACCACAGGAAAAAAATGCTTCACATGTTGAAAGTTACAGCAGTGTTCGATTGAGTGTCGAAAGTAATAAATGATTGCTTTGGTTTTGCGTTGGTTTAGCTTTTCTATTGGCTGTGAAAAATGTTTTGTATTATCAGCCAATCAAGTTCTAAACTAAAACTAAACCAAACATTGTTTGAGTACATGTATTATGCAATCAATTTTCATTCTAGCGAGAGTTATCCATAAATTGCTCATGGTTCGTTTAAGTCAAACCAATCATGAATTACTTCAGTTGCGTTTTTACTTGCTTCCATAATTGGCTCTGTAATTACTTTGGCTTTGGTTTACAACCGCTCCATTAAAGTCAAGTAAAATCACTATATTTATAGAGGGTAAGGCCCATTTTATTATCCAGTCAGACAAGGCTAAGCTAACGGCATGATACAACATGTTGAGTGATGTTGGACGAAGTTTGATTTCTGTCCATCATTTCTTTTGTTCTCAAATGCTGAACAATAAGTCTTTTCAGGAAAATGATGCATCATGGGTAATCAGGATGATGGAAAATGCAATGTCTGTATGAGAATCTGATGCCAAATAATTTCCTTAAAATGTCAATTATGTGAAATTCATCAATTGTAAACTTAAGGTACTAGGCAAAATAGTTTGCTGATAAAATTTGAGTTGTGTAGCTTTACTAGAAAGAGAGCAACCATATTTTTCCGTTTCCATACATTAATTGGTATTTTTTACACAGAAATGTACAGTCAGAAACTAAAAAGTGTAACTGCTCATAAACTGCTGAAATTTGATCAGTAAAATATTTTGCCTAGCTAGTATCTTAAGTTTACAATTGATGAATTTCACAGATTCTCATACTGACACTGTATGGTCATGATCATGTTGGTCCTGATTACCCATGATGCATCATTTTCTTGAAAAGGCTTATATTGGATTCGTTTTGAGCCTAATAGCTACAGAAAGGATTGTGGGTAAATTTCGGTCCAATAATTCTTGCCATTTATAATGTTTTATAGAACCTGTTTTACGTTGTTGGACTCGTGTTGCCACCCCGTACAACATCATCCAACATTGTTGTATCCAACGATGTTGGAAGACTAAGATGTTGGACTCATTTGGCCAGCACTCAAGCTGCAACTCACTTCCAATGGCAGTTAGCATACCACATTATCAACCAAGAGTACAGCCTACATTTTTCACAATTTCAGAAGCCGTTTCCAGAGGAATGCAGTTTGAAATCATATAACAGCCATCTAGACTTTCTTCTTTGGGCCATTTACTGTATTTCTTTTCGAAACACCTATCAACTGTTGGTTTATAAAACCACTTACAAAGGCCTAAATTAGCTTTTACAGAAACTAGTTAACAAACTAGAGTTGTCACCAGAGAGTCAAATAGGGGGCCTCCCATCAAACTTCCCCCTCCCCTCCCCTCCCCCCTCCCATCAGACTGCCCCCTCACCCACCCCCTTCACTCTCATATCAAGTTCCAATTAAATTTAGCCACAGGATGTCACTCACTGGGTCATAATATAAACGCACCCACCCTCTGAGTGTCAAACATTTTGACCATTTGTTTTCAGACTTTGCCTGACCTTACCCAAAAATGTTTTACCCAAGTACCCCCAAGTCCAGTCACTTACTTGATATAGGCATAATAGTGTCCACCACTTGCACTTCCCGAATGGATCATGATTGAGAATAGTTCATAAACATATGGACCCTGAAATTGGACAGACAATAATTAATCTCCTTTAGATATTCCTCTTCAAACAATTAATGTGTTAGCATTGTCAACATTATAGTAAATCATTATGACTGTTGTTTAATGAAATCTAGCAAGCTTGTGAAAAGCATTTCACTTTACGCTGGTTTAATTTCTATCAACTGTATACACAAACAAACACAAATCTTACTTTAACAACAGAGGCACAGCAGAATCAAAATCAGCATTGGAGGGCTGACCTGAGCTTGTAGGGGGGTACAGGAAATTCTTTTTGGGATTTCATTCTAAAATGGCTTTTCCTGCATTCAAGACTGAGACTGGAAATTGGCTTGAATCTGAACCCAATATTAATCTTCACTAAATCGATATGTATATGTCAAAAGTTAAGGATTATTGGGGGTGGAGGTGGGGGCTTAAAAGCCACCAGATCCCCCTGTTCTGCCGTGTCTGCAACAGACTTGGGGTCAATCCCTTATAGTCACTCACATATACATGTACACTGTACTTTGGTTTTATGAATATTTATCTTTATTAGACTTGGATATTTTGAGGATTTTTTTCTGGGCTGCTCTTTTTTCCACCCATGCAAGAAAACAACAACCCCTACAAATGTAATTGAACTATAATTTGGTATTTCAAATGACTAATAATAGTCAAACAAGATGCTTGAATATGTGAACTAATTACCACATCATTTGTATACAGCCCATTGTTATGATCATTAGATTCACATGTACCTACATGTACATGTAGGTTAATTTTCTACTGGCATGAGGAACAAAATAAGTGGAAAATATTGTCCCCACACACCACAGGCTGGGCCTGGAGGTATAAGGTCATGTGACATGTACGTTGGTCAATAGGCTCTTTGCAGGACATGGTCATGTGACCTTGTCAACAAAACAATTTGCTGATAGAACAACATGGATGCCAGAAATGCACCAAGCTACAAAGGGTCATGTGACCATGTCCTGCAAAGGGACTATTGCTTTCTTTGCCACCCTACAATATTATTCTGTTATGTCAGAACATGTTGTACATGTAAGATGCTACAGTATATGTCAAATTACTACACCAGTTAGCCACCTGGTGTAATGCAAGTACACGAAGCCTAGTGTAGTCTAGAGTATTTGCAGCTGAGCTTGTAAGAATTGATGTTGTTTGATTAGAGCAGTTTTCAAATCCAGTATGGACAAAAATTGTGGCTGTAATTTTTTTATTTAACCACAATCCCTAGGAAACCTAACATAGTCAAAATAACATGTAGGAATCCATTATTCTCTTCAATGACAGTGAATTGGCAACAGCACTTGTACTACATGTAGCTTGTTGTTAAGATTTAAAACCTCCCTATCGTTATTTTATAACGACTTTAAAGTTTTTCACATGCAAAGAATTGTCAGTAAAAGTACAAGCCACCATCTTTCGGTACGGTGGATCGAGTGTCATAAAACCAAAACCACAGTAATAATTATTACAGAGCCAATCGTGGAAGCAAGTAAAAATGCAATGAGCCAACCACAAACTAAAGTGATTGGTGTTACTTGAACCAATCCCTCTCGCTAAAACGAAAATTGATTGTGTGACAGACCAAAGCAATGTTTGGTTTTAGTTGAGAACCTAATTGGCTGATACATTTTTCACAGCCAATAGTAATGCTAAGTAGAGCGGTTTTCAGTTGAGTGTTGTGAAACCAAACGCAAATTACCCACAGCCAGCCAATCATAGGAGCGAGTAATCACAAGTAACTCATAAATGGCTTCCCTGTGAGCCAATGACAAACCAAAGCAAAGCCAAAACCAATTTGCGTTTGGTTTTACTTTGGATTCTGATTGGTTGGTTTACTTTCTCAACCAATAGGAGAGCTTAGTAAACGCAAAACCAAAACACTTCTGACACTCAATTGAAATCCGCTCTAAACACAAAACCAAAGCAATCACTTAATACTTTCAACACTCAATTGAAAACAACTCTACAGGTCAGGTTGTAGTGGTCACTTGACATATTAGAGACCTAAATAATAAGCAACCACGACGATGACTAGGACGATGGCATAAAACAATAGTCTTAATCACCAAATAATATTATAATACATGCACATGAAAATGCACGTAGTTGCCTACATTTTGACCGTTCTGTTAAAAAAAAAGAACGTGAAATCACACCCATTATTGTTTGGCCTGAATGGAACTCTATGCTGATCATATTATTCAAAAATCTGGTTGTAAAAGGCACCTAAAGAAAATAGTAAACACCAAATTGTGTGAGAATACACTGTTCTACGTTCCATCATCACAGCTGTCATCGGCCTGGTTGCTTAAGGTCCCTATTGCTCCCAGTGGTGTATATAAAAAAGGATATAACATATATATATTTTAACCTTGGCATCTGCATACAGGCTTGAAACTGGATCTTTTACAGCACCAAGGTACTCATGACTCTCCGACTGTTCATCTCTGTCGGCATCTGTCCTTGACAATATGCATTCCTTGTCCTCTGTTAGGATGCCATTCTCAGAGCAGCCCTCACTCACACTACTGTCTGTCTCTGTGCTGCTAGGGGAATCCCCCTTTAGGTTCAGTTCCTCATCAATAGAATTCTGCAGTCACAGCATGGTAACAATAACAGATTTGAGTTATTATATAACTTACGAACAAACAATGTGATGTGGTATGTTAGTGATGTACCTTATTCGTAAATGCATATAATAATTTATGTTTAAATGATTTTTATACATGTACACAAACAGAAAACTAATTATCATTACCATGTGAAAGAGCATGCATGTTGACAGTAGTGATCTTGTGAAATTAAAAATTAAGTGCAGTAACTTAAAAAGCAATGAAGTTACACTGAGATTTGTACAAGGAAACCAATGAAGGACTCAAAACCTTGCTTTGCATTTGAAATGCCTATATGTACATGTATACATGTACATGTAACTCAACTTTTTTAGGCAATTTAATTTAATATTAATATTTAATATTACAATCATAGAGAAGAAACTATGATAAAAATAATACACAATCAATGATCTACTGTATAAAAAAACGATCTTAAAAATACCAAAATAAAATACTATAAGGCAAATAAATACAGTAACTAAAGTCCTCCCAGTGAGTATTGATAAGATTAAAATGATTAAAATATATTAAAACGTGATTAAGATGCATGCATGCATCTTCAATTTGCATTTAAAAGTTTCTAGAATGTTTGTGCATCTTACATCAAGCGGAAAGGTGTTCCACAGCTTAGGTAAAGCCATCATAAATGAATGCATGATCAACAAGAGTCTTTATAGATTTAAAACTAGGAATGTCAAGTAAAATACCATTAACGGAGTGACGAATTATGTATGCAGATGGCGGCATTACTGATATTAAATCGCTCACATACATGTATATAGGCGCCATACCACGTTAATTCTTAAAAGTGATTAAAAGGACTTAAATTCTATTTGTAGCCTTACTCATGTAGAAAAGGTGTTACATGTATGTGGCAGAATTTAGTACATGTAATTCTAAAGATTACTCTAATTAATGCTAGCTGAACACAGATACTAGTTTTAATGTGATCTTTCAGCATTAGTTTCCCTTTTCAGATTAATTTTCCAAATTATGCAAATTAGAAGGCGGCAATTAAGAATGCAGTCCAGGGTTGTCATAAATGTTTTAGTTGCTGGACAACTGTGAAAAACAGCTGGTCTTTTTGAACAGTAAGCTACAACTGTGAATTTCTAACAGGACCTGAAACAAACACAGGAAGTGATAAAAGCCAGGCCCAGAAGTGGCTGATCCACATATCAAATTGGAAGTTAGTGTGTTGGTTTTTGTGAAGGGAGGAAAACCGGAGGACCAGGAGAAAAACCCTTGAAGCAAGGGCGAGATACCAACAAACTCAACTCACATATGGCGCCGCATCAGGGGTCGGGCCTGGGGCCCAGAGGTGAGTGGTGATCACCATGAAGCGCTTAACCACTGCACCACCCCAGCTTTCCTTTAAGTTTTATAATAAGTTAAAGTAGCTGGCAATCATCATCATACATTTAGTTGCCGATGATAATTGGCAGTAGCTGGTTTATAATGATGGGACTGCAGCCTAAAGTGCATTTCCCTTTTGTCTTCAATGGATTTTCTTTTCTTTAATGTTTTTGGTTTTAGTTTTACTTTGTGTTATGTGCATTTGAATGTTGGAAAAGTACCATATCTAAAGATAATGCCCTTATGCCAGGGAATCCCCTTTGTATCAGAGAATGACCTTCACACCAGGGAATCCCCTTTCTATCAGGAAATGACCTTCATGTTAGGTAGGAAATCCCTTTTTGTATCTTCATGCCAGGGAATCCCCTTCAGCCCAAAGTAACAAAACGAGCAGGGGACTGGGACTGAGTTTATCAGAGTTCATCACATGATAGAGCATGTTGAAATTAGCATGTGTGCCAAGTTTGACGTGATTCAAGTGAATCTTGTCTGAATTATAAGCAATTGAAATTTCTTTGTCCCTCCAAAATTTTACAATGAATGTATGGTTTGGAGGGACAACATTAAAAAATAAGAGCGTTTGTATGGGAAAATTGACATATTTGATGCCTTCTAGCATCGTCAATATTGAGCCAAAGTTTACCAAACTTTCCAGACTAGCTAAGTTTGATCTGTTCTTTTGGAAAATAATGTTTACTTTGACTAGTTATTAATTGAATTAGTTTTACTGACTCGGTTCCAGTCTCCCGCTCGTTTTGTTACCGGCTAATTACAAACTGAAATTACATATTTCATAAGCAGCCAGACTTACTGACCTCTTCTTCATCCACAGTAACAAAGCCATTTAGATTGAGATAATTTGGAAATGGCATCCTACGAAAGCAAGCACAATAACTGGGCATTAATATTTATATTAAGAATGTATTCAGGGTTCAAAGTAAGGGTTGTCCAATTGTCACGGACAACCAACATTCCATGTATGCATGGCCAACCAAAAAAACCCCACACTTCACACTAACCTTTAAAGACCCAGTACGGATCTTGATGCTATGCGCACCACGTACACCATTTGTCGCAGTTGAAAATTCGAAGTTTTACTAGACAAGACAATAGAAGCCTCGATTTGAAGCGAAACAAAATAAAACAGATGCGCACAAAGCATCAAGGTCCGTACTGGGCCTTTAATGGTTAATCATTAATATAACAATGCATATCCAAGGGAGGGGTGGGTGGGTAGTTTACCAGAAACCGGGATTGAGCCACAATGTACATGTATAGTATATAAAAAATAATTTTAAAGAGAAGCCATGCAGATATTTTCATGAATAAAAATGATAAATTAAATCGAAGATTGTAATGGCACTCATTTTCTTAATGGCATTTTACTGTGTAGTAGAAAGTCATCAACTCCAGTTAGAGTGGGGTCACCAGTGTTTTTTTTGCAGTGGTATCTCCAAACATGTTTTGCATTTGTTTGTTTGGTTGTTTGGGCAAGGGCAACCTAAATAAAATTATTGGGCAACTAAACAATGTTCTGTGGCTGCCCCTAGGACAACTAAACACAAACATTAATTTTGAACTCTGAGTGTATTCCTACACTGAAAGCTGTGGAGCATTTATTTGGGGCTAGACAGCTACATGTAGTATTCTGTGTACCTGTCATTGAGTTTGATCCTGTGTAGCATAACATAATCAAATGCAAATCTCTTCAGCTGGATGGTCAGGAGATATGGAAATGTTTGGAACTTGAGGCCCTACAATTAGCAAGAGAAATGATAAGTATTGATCATGACTGTAAATAGTTTTCTCTAAGTGTTCAAGCCTTAATTTGTGCAACAGGTGCACAGCTCTGAAGTAATAGATATTTACAGCTAATATAAACAATGCACCCACCTTATGAGCATCACATTTCTTATTGCACTTTTCACAAAAATACTGTGGAGATTGAGATGGAAATCCCATTAACACAAATATGTACATGTACGTGTATGTATATGTTGTGGTTGGAAAAAAATTTTCGTTCAAAATTTTTAAACTAGTTCAAAAAATTTAAACCAGTTCAAAAATTTTAAACCAGTTCAAAAAATTTACACCAGTTCAAATTTTGAAAACTGGTTTATCTTTTTCAAAAGAAAAAAAAAATCTACCCACCCCTCCCCTGCAAAAAAAAAAGCCAACCTATTCCATTCCCTTTTTTCCCTTGCCCCCCTACCTACTTACCTTACTGTACCACTTACTTACCACTTTCCTTGGCGGTCACCCATCCACTCACTAACCCTGCCCGATCGGGCTTAACTTCAGCTACTCGATGATCCACTCGCCTAACGCAATGCGCCACAGAAGCAATCGTTGATTTGAACACCACCGTATATTCTATAAGTGCTAGTCGTTGAAGCCAGTCCCTCTCATTATGCTAATTTGTTTCCAGTCTCTTAAATTTATACGCGAATGCGCACCGGATTCTTCAAAGATGGCCGATGAACCGTGCGTAAGTAAAGAGGCCTTCTATGATGCCATAAACGACTTATAATCCAAACAAAAATAAATAATTAAAAACACCCTAACCGTCAACAACGGGTGCTCACTAATTTAGGGTGTTTAGAGCTATAGTCACTACACTTAGAACTAGATTACTGAACAACTCAGAATAATAATGCTTCTTCAATGGTCCTGTGAACTAATACAAACCCTACCCCTACATTTAAAAATACCCTAACCGTCAACAACGGATGCTCACTAATTTAGGGTGTTTAGAGCTATAGTCACTACACTTAGAACTAGATCACTGAACAACTAAGAATAATAATGCTTCTTCGATGGTCCTGTGAACTAATACAAACCCTACCCCTACATTTAAAAATACCCTAACCGTCAACAACGGATGCTCACTAATTTAGGGTGTTTAGAGCTATAGTCACTACACTTAGAACTAGATCACTGAACAACTCAGAATAATAATGCTTCTTCGATGGTCCTGTGAACTAATACAAACCCTACGCCTACATTTAAAAATACCCTAACCGTCAACAACGGATGCTCACTCATTTAGGGTGTTTAGAGCTAGTCACTAATAATTTTGGGTCGCCTCACAGCGCCCGTAAGATTTGCTCCAATTTGCTACTACCTTCACCGACAAACAATAGAACAAACATTAATAGAACGAAGCAAACAATAACATCTAGTAGTCACTAATTTAGGATCCCAAATCCAGCATTTAAAATAACCCTAACATCAGTTAACATAACTTCCCTTTTAGAATGTTAAAAAATAAACTGGTTTTAAAATTTTGAACTGGTGTAAAAAAATTTGAACTAGTGTAAAAAAATTGAAAGTTCTGGTGTAAAAAAATTTGAACTAGTGTAAAAATTTTGAACTGGTGTAAAAATTTTGAACTAGTGTAAAAATTTTGATCCGGTTAAAAAAATTTGAACTGGTTTAAAAAAATTTTGAACCAAAAAAATTTTGAACCACAACATATACATGTACAATGGCCAATGTCCCCACCCCTTCCCCCATCAGACTGCCCCCCCTCCCCCACTCCCTTCACTCTCATATCAAGTCCCAAATACATTTAGCTACTGGAGGTCACTCGCTGGGTTACAATATAAACACGCTCACCCTTAAAGCCTTGAAAAAAATCCCAGTTGTTTTCTGAATTTCGTCCGACTTTACCCCCATATCCTGACAACAACCCTACTTTTGCATTTAGAGTATGCATCCACAGAAGATCTCAGTTCACTTCTGAGACCACATGTGAATTTGGCCCATTTCAGGTGATATTATAAGTACTGTATGTAATACAAAACATTTCCATTGAAAATATAGACTATAATTTATAGAGACTTTTAAAAACAAACCAACAACCTCAATTGGCTATAAAAAGGTTTAATTTGTTTGAGAAATGTATTAAAGCTCTATAGCAACTGTTTAGTGGATTCATCATACCTGGTTTGTCTCATTCAGAATTTCTGGAGTAACGAATGCCTCTAAGGACTCTACCTGAAAGCCAGAACAGCATGGGTGTTTAATTTGCTGAACACAAAAACATCAGCAGCATGAATGCTCCGGTGTGTGTAGGAGAGGGGGGGGGGGGACTTCCAGGTAAAAAGGTTGGACTCTCATCGGAAAAGCTGGAAAATACCTCACATATTGAGAGTCAATTTCAACCAAAGATAATGAGTCCCCCTGGATGGACATATTCTCTGTAATGACAATGTAAAAGTCGCTCAATTAAATAGTTATTCAGGGATCCACATGCTACATAACAGCCAGCTGTTATACATCATTTACAAATAAATTGGTTCTCAATTACCACTCACCACACTCCCAAAAGCCCTGTCTTCACCAAAGGGTCGTATAGTAAGAGGGATGTCCAGATAGGTGTCCATCCGGGCACTCTCATAGCCACACTAAAAGAATAGATATATAATTTACAGTGATTCTTCAAATCCTGAATGCAGCTTTCGATCAGAGCAACAAATCATGCTTCCCCCTACATGTATATATAGTCCCTTCCCCTCCACTCAATGAAATATTTCAGCTAGAAAATTATCATAAACGAACTTAACACTTTCATGTTACAGTACATTGTACATTAGTTTCCACTTAGAGCGGTTTTCGATTGAGTGTTGAAAGCAATAAGTGATTGCTTTGGTTTTGCAATTGCTTAGCTTTTCTATTGGCTGTGAAAAACATTTTGTAATTATCAGCCAACCAAGTTCTAAACTAAAACCAAACACAATAACGCAATCCGGTTTTGTTTTAGTGAGAATGATACATGATTGCGTTTACTTTTTTTCCTTGTGACTGGTTCAAGTAAAACCAATCATGAATATTGTTACCTCAGCTCATGATTGGCTCAAATTGCATTTTCACTTACTCCTGTGATTGTCCAGGTTGAGAATCTTGGCAAGATCTTGGCAAGATCTTCGCTAATCATGCATGATCATGCAAGATCTTGGCAAGATTCTCAACCTGGGTGGCTATGTAATTACTTTGGTTATGGTTTTACTACACTCAATCAAAAACTGTTCTACTATACTACCCCTAATTGATTAGGTACCCTTATTCAATATAAAATTAAAATAGGCACCCACTATTCATGTTAGAAATCAAACAAAGCAGGATATGTGTCTCATTACTTTTTTCATAACAATTTTGGAGGGCAACATTTCTTTAATCTGATTGGCTAATCAAGGAGAACTGTTTTCTTAATTCGAGGCAAAATTTATACCTTTTGATTGCATGGTCAATAAGTTGCATGGCAACAGGTTTCGCGCTGGTCAAAGTTTGGCGAGAATTTTCAGTATGCCTTCAGCTCGGGTGTACCGATACTTCTGCTTCAAAAAGCGAACAAATAAGGATTTCTTAAGCATTTAACGATAGCCAAAAATGTGAGACCACTAATCTGTTAAGTATTATATTTTTTACAACTTTCTTTCTACAGGATCTTTGAAAAGAATACTGTGGTATTTAGCTTAAGTGTCATCAATTTACTGCTTTCAAGGCAGTCAGGCATGAATAACTGAAGAGCTATTATACGCATACATGTACTGTACTAGGTGTTATGTCCATTCAATGTTTTGAACTTATGTCAACAGAACAGAATGACATTTTACTTGTCAACATTGTTTCTCTGCATTGCTTTTTAATTAGTGGATAAAATTAATAATTAAATAAGTAGATTAATAACGAATAATATTATAATTTCATTAATTTTTGAGAAATTGTTGAGATTTAAAATGGGAATAAATGAAGGGCTGTGTGTAAAAAGGGCATAAGTGACTCTTGATCACGTTCTAAATTCTCCCTTAGAAAACAAAGAAATCGAAGGAGAATTTAGAATGTGATCAAGAGTCACTTGATTTCCCCAAAGCTAAATCATGTAGTGTAGTTAAAGTTCACTGGATTATTTTGTACCTCCAGGCACTTGACATAATCCTTTAGCTTTCCTTGGTACAGCTTGTTGATCAAATCCTCCTGGATAAGAAAGTAAGGTAAAAATAATTAACTCATAAATTTATACATGCATGTAGGGCAGTTTATTCAACACAAGGATACTATTTTGTAAGTGTGATTATAAATATGACACAGGGCTCGAAATTGCACACATTTTCCACTTTTAATAGGCGTAACATTTTGGAGAATTAGGGCTAAAAATTTTAAGCTGGGCATAAAATTATGCCTCCTTTTCCCCCTTAATTTTAAGCCCTGTGACACACACGTTTATATAATAATATTACCCAGTTTAATTTATAACTGTGCAACATAAATACCTGTTCTGTGCCCTTAAACTTGCTTTCTAAGGCATCAAACATGACTCTGCACAATTCCTGGACATCGTGCTGCTGCCAAGCTGAAAGTCAATAAACAGTAATCTACATGTACTAGTGGCATAGAGATATGCACTATTATTATATATGATTGTATAAATTATGTTGTAGGATCTCTAAGTATTTTCTCGACTGCAATGAAGAGACAAGAGAATCCAATGAAATGCTCCCTGTTTGTACTGACAGTAAAATGTAAGTAAACTGTAAGTAAAACAAAATAATAGAGAATACATGTACATTGTAGGCCTTAGAGCAGTCATTAATTGTCTATAATTATGGCCGCCTCTTTTCTTGCCTCTTTTACAAGCTCAGAAATCCATTACAATGTTACCTTCACTGCTGTCCCATCCAAAGCTCCTTGTAAGGTCTGTAGTCTCAACAGCTTTCTTGGTGCTGGTCTGAATTAAACCAGTGATAAAAATTTAACCACAAACAGATGACCATGTATTAGACAAGTATACAACAAAAACAACAAACTTTTAATAGTATTATTGTCACCTGCTATTAGCGAACTACTGTACATGTAAGAGCTATTCTACATGTAGGCAGGCACAAAATAAAATTGATTACACTAACAATTAATTAATACAATAAAGTACAGAAGCTTTTCTGTAATGTACAATGTAGAAATAGTGTTTCCTGTGTTCTTGATTTCAGTATCCATTTTAAGTAGAAACCAAGACATGTTTTGAAGGAAATGTTCATGAGTTATTGCCGATTGCATTTCAACACTTATTAATTTATTAGCAAAGCCATTTTCAGCGGCAAACCTCATTACACAATGCGCAGGTCATACATTTAGTGAACTTAATTCCACTGGCTGATGCAGCGTGTGCATGCATGTAGGCGTGGATCATGGAACCTTCCACAATTATAATTATTTGTTGTTGTTTTTTGCCATGAATAAGAGGAAGCAATCCGAAATTAGAAAATTGTTTTCGAAAGCTCAGGTAGATGAAGGAAATGGAAGAGAGACAAAGATCATCCGGGCTGAAGCATCAGTTTTGCCATCTCCTACATGTAGTTCCGTCCAGCTGTAGATTTTAAAATTATGCTGGAAATGTTGGAACGGCACTTTCCTGAATCAAGACAAGGAGGCTGGTTTCATTCCGACCTATAAATATGATACTACCTGTTTTGTCTACATTAATTTGTTTGCGATTCTTCAGCCAGAATGCAGGAAAATGCATTTCCTTGTGTCTAATTTTAAATTATTACTGGGGACATGCACCTAGACCCAGATCACCCAGATTCTCCTTCAGGCCTTCGTATTGGCCTTCGTATCTTAATAATTAACAATTACGTGAAACACTATTGTCCTTTGCAAATTCAGTGATCAAAACCTTTGGCTAAATTCCCATTGGCTGAAATCATTTGACATGTTGTGGCATTGTCAAACTTTTGTGGAAATAGACAGTTGGTGCAACATGTCTAGACACAATTAGGGAATCAGCATGATCTAGCTTGCATGGTACTGTTATGATGAATGCTGTACCTACCAACACATCTGACTTTGTAATGATTTGGCTTATGATTTATTAGTACAAAATTGTACCTGATCAAATTGTTTTCTTGAATGAGACTCAAAACACTTTAAACCATAGCCAAAGTCATAAATCTAGCAGCATTCTGTTACCTTGTGAGACCACATTACCATTTAGGCAACTGTCTATCACTTTGAGAAAAATACACTTTACTGGTTTTCGTAGTACATGTATTTTGATTGGTTCATTTTGACAAGTTGTCAAAGCTG
Source organism: Actinernus sp. WN-2022 (assembly GCA_030867875.1). Classification (NCBI taxonomy): domain Eukaryota; kingdom Metazoa; phylum Cnidaria; class Anthozoa; order Actiniaria; family Actinernidae; genus Actinernus; species Actinernus sp. WN-2022. Next base: position 101,296,006 of record JAOWCC010000577.1, on the reverse strand, counting down.
AGATGGGGGGTATATATACAGCTGCCCAGGTTGAGAATTTTGCCAAGGTCTCACAGGCCCACTTTGGCAAGATCTTTCCCACACTCACCTTATGATATTGTACTCCATAGAACACTTGGCTATATGCAGGCTTAGGGAACCAATGATGTAAAGAAGGGATAATGTATAGTACACTATGTATTTTGTCTAACCTGCAGTTGTAAAAATAGCTTCTGTAGTTGAGATGGAATACACTTGATATCTTTTTCTTCACTACCAGTTGCTTCCCATCTAATATAGAAAAGTAACACAAATTCATTAATAAAATTTAATGTCCTCCCTTAGTTATATCCCAAAAATGGGAGAGGGGTATTTTCAGAAAAGGGGTCTTAGCAAGAGCAATGGTGTAAAAGGTAAAGAAGCCTAATTTAACATTGGTACATGTACAATGGAACTCATATAAGTTTGGTGAAATGGATAATTTGAGGCTGACGTGGGACCTACGTGTACAATTTTATGTCCTTTTGCGAGAAGACATGAATGTCTAACCATTTATAGTTTGAGAACAAGATTGTTTCAAAAGCAGCATCTTCCACATTGTATTCAGTTATTTTGAGACCCATTTCAATAATTAGTGATTTACATTTTCTAAAGGGTTCAATTAATGTTTCTTGTTTATATTTTCTCAGGACAATCTTAAGCATACAATTTTACTGCTGTTATCAGTTGTGCGCACCACTTTAAGGGCATTTCAGACATAATGTGATTAGTCTGTTCTCAGCTGTCAAACAACGGTTTCACAGCACATGAACTTTGACAAAACAATTTAATTCTGTACCGAATTTACTGAAAATCCTTCAATAATGAGTATTAATCTTATATACCAGTAATCTTACTCCTGATAATCTTCTTATTATTCTGATAAATACAATAAGTTTGTGTGTTGTCAATGCAGAATTCATGTGCTGTGAATGTCAAGCTCATTTGCTGTGAAACCGTTGTTTGACAGATGAGAACAGACTATAATCAAATCACATATGGAAAGCCCCTAAAAGTGGCACGTGGCACACTCAACTGATAATAGCAGAGTATACAATCCATATACTGTGTAAAAACTGGGAATTCTTTTGAAAATTGGCATAAATCCTGTCCTGGATACACTGTAAATCGACACACCATTACTTTGGGGATTCCCGGAAGCAAAACCTCCAAACAAATACTGCATTTATAAACTCTTGTAGGGAGACATATCCCATTAGGGAACACTAACTTTGATCGCATGGGTGTCCCCTGATAGGAGGTTTGACTGTATCATCTACATTTGTACACTGTACAAGTCATGTACATTTGTATGTACTTACTTATAAATGGCATTCCTGAATTGGGGTGTCATGTATAAAGTTTGCATCAGGCTGTTCAGATAGCATGTCATTGCTTGATTGACAAGTCCAACAAAACCAGTGTCTGACTTGCCGAAAGAGAAGGAATCCCCTGAATAGTAGGACCCACTGAAACTGGCACCACTGGCAGAATTGGTTTCTTGGAACATATTGCTAACACTACCCTCAACAATTTCATCTGTTGTCTCCTAACAGAAAAAAAGACAACCAAATTACACATGCATTACAATGTGTAGGTAATTATTTTTTTATTAAGCAATATTTACTAGTAAGATTAAAGTGCATATGAAGCGAAAATAAAGTTGATATAATTTTAAGATGCTTTTGAAATGAAGAATAATGACATTTTCCATTTGTTAACATCTCATCTTGTTTCAGAGATATTCAGGTTTTTGTAATATGCAAATGAGATGACCTATGACGTCATGTTGGTTGCACAGCCTGGAGACAAATCACAAAATGAAGAACATCTCTGCAAATATTGAATAAAAATTACTGAAACTTTGCACATACACTGTGTGTGGTACTTTGAAAAATACACATCATTGTACAAATTATGTTGCCATGGAAACACTCTGGCCCCAGGCTTCCTCTACAAATAACACAAACTTCCCTAATTTCTCCTTAATTGTCAAACACAATTTTTTTGGTGTGGATCCAAAATAAGATTTGAAACAATGTAGGCATTGTATGTGAGTAGTTTAATTTATTAAGCAACTTATTTTTTATAACAAGGAAAGAAATTGGAATTTTATGTTCAAGGTGAAAGGTGCATGGGGCCATGAGTGTTTCCATGGCAACACCATAATTTGCACAATGATGTTAACTTTCCATAGTGCCATACATGTACATGTGCAAAGTTTCAATAGTTTTTACCCAATATATGCAGAGATGTTCTTCATTTTGTGATTTGTCTCCAAGGCTGTGCAACCAACATGACGTCATACAATGTAGGTCATCTCATTTGCATATTACAAAAACCTGAATATCTCTGAAACGAGATAAGATGTTGACAAATGGAAAATGTCATTATTCATCATTTCGAAAGCATTTTAATTAAGTTATATCAACTTAATTTCCGCTTCATATGCACTTTAAGCTAGCGTTTCTAATTGGGGATACCATTTTAATAAACTCTATACATGTATACAGTTGTACTTATACATTATATGGCTATATCCACTGAGATGGTCACTTCCAGAGATTTGTTCGCATTCTCAGTAGGGGCCTACGATTTAATGTCATGATGAATTATTAAGGTCTAACCATTTGCAAAGGTCACATGCAAAGGTCACAGCAAAGAAAGCACCTTCTTCCAGTTATTTTGAGACCCTGAGTGGTGTGTGTCAAAACTCACTAAATAGACAAATGCTTCAACTTCTCAAGACAGCCTGCTTAAATGCAGCTTCAGTTTATTCAGCTCTGTGTATTCACCTTGGCTTTCACACTTCAAAGAGTTGTGTTATTTTATTAAACACTGCTGTTTGTGCCATTTGTAAACTGACTAATATATAACTTAGACAAAATGCTTCAAAAATGGTTCTCCTTGGCTTGTTGTGTTATTTTATTGAACACTAAGCTGCCATTTGTGTGTTAAAATGCGCTAAACAGACAAACACATCAACTTCTAGAGACAGCCTGGAGCCGAATAGACCGAGACTGCATTTTAGCGTGTATTCTCCTTGGCTTTCACACTTCGAAACTCATGAAGTGTGAACAAGAATAAAACTGAGCTAAAGATTGTTAGCATGCCATCTTTTGAAGTGTATGATGAACGAGAAATAACGACTACTGCACGAGGCTAGCCAAAGGATGATTACAGCAAATGTACGAAGATATTAAATACAGTTCATCATACAGTTAGCAAGTGCCTGTATTAAATTTTGTCAATAAAACACAGCCATAAAGCATCTAACCCTTTAAAAAAAAAAAATCAAACTGAGCACACAGCATGCTGTGGTCACTAATAAAGCACTGTCATTAGCCAATCACCTGCTTGTATTTTATACTGTGCACTGTCATTAGCCAATCACCTGCTTGTATTTTGTACTGTGCACTGTCATTAGCCAATCACCTGCTTGTATTTTATACTGTGCACTGTCATTAGCCAATCACCTGCTTGTATTTTATACTGTGCACTGTCATTAGCCAATCACCTGCTTGTATTTTGTACTGTGCACTGTCATTAGCCAATCACCTGCTTGTATTTTATACTGTGCACTGTCATTAGCCAATCACCTGCTTGTATTTTGTACTGTGCACGAAGTTGAAATAAAAGTGTGAAATAAAAGTGTGGTTGTTGCAAATTAACCAGGTACTACATTGGATAAGGTTCCTTGTATAATTTGATTTGTATGAATGATGTGTGAAAATGCTATATATATGCAAATTTCTATGTACACAAATGGAACATTTTATTTTATTTGTACCAACACGTAAAGATACAGTCCCTGGCAAACGTTTTTTCAACCGTATGCGGTACAGTACATGATTCGGTAAAATGAATATTCGGTTACCACAAGTGCTACATGTACTTTCCGTTCGGTAAACTCCATACCTTTTACCAGTGACCTTATAACTTTTACTGTAGGTTGTTGAGCCACAGTATGGCTATTCCCATATGTAGTTGTCTCATGCAGGCACTGTATGGCTTTTACCATAAATTATGTACAAATGTAGTTGAGCCACCGTATGGCTTTTACCATACATGTATGTAGTTGAGGCAACGTATGGCTTTTACCATGTATACACACTGTATGTAGTTGAGGCAACATATGGTTTTACCATATGTAGTTAAGGCAACATATGGCTTTTACCATATGTAGTTGAGGCAACGTATGGCTTTTACCATAATTTTATGTACATGTAGTTAAGGCAATGTATGGCTTTTACCATAAATTATGTAGTTAAGGCAATGTATGGCTTTTACCATATGTAGTTGAGGCAATGTATGGCTTTTACCACTGATATGTAGTTAAGGCAACATAATTATGACTTTTACCATATGTAGTTAAGGCAACATATAGCTTTTACCATAATTATGTAGTTGAGGCAACGTATATGATTTATGTATGGCCTTTAACCACATGTAGTTGATCAGGCAACGTATGGCTTTTACCTAGTTAAGGCAACATTGATATGGCTTTTACCATAATTATGTAGTTAAGGCAACATATGGTTTTACCATATGTAGCTGAGGCAACGTATGGCTTTTACCACATGTAGTTATGGCAACGTATGGCTTTTACCATACATGTGTATGTTGTAGGTCAAATTGACCCTTCAGGTCAAATTGACCTCAAGTCAATTTAACCTTGGTCAAATTGACCCAGGTCAAATTGACTCAGGTTTGGCTATCATTTAGGGGGAGTACTAAAAAGAAAAGAAAAATTCACCCACCCCTCCCCTACAAAAAATGTTTTTGACAACCCACCTCTCCCCTCTTCTTCCTACATCCCCCCCTTCTCTTCCTACTACCACCCCTACTTCTATCCCTTTCTTAACCCCCCTGATGTCATGCCTGACCACTTACATTCAGGTCACCCATCCATTTACTTACCTCACCCGATCGGGCTTAACTTGGCTGAATCACGAGGAACGCCTGGTAGATATTAATCCAGTGGATTATCGCACTGCGCCACAAAAGCGCTTGTTGATTTGAACACATCATTTATTCTCCATGTGAGTAATAGTCGAACCCAGTCTCTCTCGTTATGCGCACATGCGTACTGCTAACAAAATTGGACTCGAAACATCTTTCAAAAAACATGGACCTGATATTAAACCCGGACCAAACTGTAACACAGATGAAGTTTGTGTTGACTCTGCGTTCTTTCATAAAAACTGTAGCAATTCAAGGGAAGTAAGAAAGCTAAATCCAAAAAATACATCGTTTATAGATGATCAGGTGTACTTCATTACGGCTCCACTCGTACTTCAAAACAAACTGTGTCCACAGTCGAGCGAACCGATTTTCGGTGTTTAGAGCTATAGTCACTAATTTATTTAGCGTGTTTAGAACTGTAAGATTAAGTATAACTAAATAATAGACTGTAATCCTCCTTCTATTATGTTGAGAACTAATACAAATCCTAACCCTACATTTAAAAACACCCTAACCGTTGAAACAACATGTGCTCACTAATATTACATGTATTTAGGCTGTTTAGAGCTAATCACTAAATAACAGACTGTAATCCTTCTTCAATTGTCCTGAGTTCTAACTAAATACAAACCCTTCCCCTACATTTAAGAAGACCCTAACCGTCGACAACAGGTGCTCACTAATGTAGGGTTCTTTAATTAGGGCTACATGTATTAATCACTAAACAACACAAAATATGATACTTCTTAGATGTTCCTTGTGAACTGACCCAAACCCTTACATTTGAAAACCCTAATATGTAAGTTCCCTTGTAAGAATCTTGAAAAAATTAGCTAAAGAAAACATTACCTTAAACACAAACACCAGGTTGAATCAATTTGACCTAGGTTGAATTGACTCGGGTCAATTTGACCTACATGTAGGTTATATTGACTTGGAGTCAATTTGACCTGAAGGGTCAATATGACCTAGGTTAAATTGACTCAGGGTCAATTTGACCTACAACATGTACACCAAAGTGTACAACCCACCAATGATTTGTGACAGTTCTGAATGAAGCGAAAATAAAACATTATAACATGTTAATTTTATTGACCAGTGCATTTCGACCCACCATTTGAGTTCTGAATGAAGTGAAAGTAAAACATTCTAAAGTGTTAATTTTACTGACCAGTGCATTTCGACCCACCATAATTGATGAGTTCCAAATGAAGGGAAAATAAAACATTCTAAAGTGTTAATTTGATTGACAAGTGCATTTTGACTTGCCGTTGAGTTCTGAATAAAGCAAAAATAAAACATTCTAAAGTGTTGGTTTCATTGACCAGTGCATTAATTATTTTCGACCTGCCATTTGAGTTCTGAATGCTAATACACACTGAGAAAACTTGAACTGCGAACAACATACATGTAACCAATTGATTATTACATGCATATTTTTCCCTTTATTGATAAAGCATCGAAGAACAGACAAAATGATAATACTGCAAAAGTTGATTTGAAGTTAACAATGAGCATTCAAATGGCACTTAAATTTGTGTGAATTGAACTTGCTCTGTCAAAAAAAAAAGCCCTTCCTGGACAATAAGCATGAAATATTATGACCCCTTCCCCATTTCCCCTATAACCCCCCTTTAAGTTGCCCATTATTGTCTTATGGCCCATTTTTGGTAGCCTGCGTTGCATCCGAACTGAACCCCGGTTAAGTCTGTCTGCGAACCAGCGACGGAAAGCTTGTTCTAGACCCCCAGCAGCGTACCGTGATTTGAGTACGCGTTCTGATTGGCTTTTAAAAATGCTTTTTCTCACACGCCTTCTGACTGGCTATTTTGAAATGACTAGGATTGTCACGCCATGCGATAGCTCCAACAGCTGGTTACATCAGCACGGCATTCCATTCCCCATTTGTCAAGACCAATTACAGCGTAAATGTACAAATTAAATAAGCAACGACTCGCTTTTGTCGGCATTTTACACGAGCTCACTAGTTCAGCCTAAAAATAAATGAGTTCTTCCAAAATATTTGTTATTTCTTGATAAAGTTAAGAACAGAATATATACGAAGCTATTTGAACCGATTCTACATCCATATTTTTAAGTTTAGCCTCTATATTTCCACTAACGATTTCCTGCCAGACGAGTGTTCTGGCGCGAGTGGTTCTTGGATTCTGGGGAGACTAACAGGTGACAGGCTGGTGACAGTTGAATGGCAAGTCAGAAGATGTGTAAAAATGAGCATTTTTAAAAGCCAATCAGAACGTGTACTCAAATCACGGTACGCTGCTGGGGTCTAGAACACGGTATGTGTCGCTGCTTCGCAGACGGACTATACCAGAGAAAAATCCGGATGTGACGCAGGCTAATTTTTGGAGGTCCAACAAATTATGGCCCTCCCCCTGTCTCCATCCCCAACCACCCCCTGCTAATTTCTGACCAGGTCCACTACAGCAAAAATATATTGAAGATGGTTTTAAAAGAGACCAAGGAGAAAAAACAATTTAAGATTCGTAAACTACAAAATAACATTAAGCGTTATGTTCGAATGGGCTATTGCACTTAATTTTCGTACCCCCCCTGTTGAGGACCAAGGAATTCTGCAGGGTCACCAGATAATTTTTCAAGGAATTCTTTGGGGATACCATATAAATAGAGAGGAATTCTTTGGGGGCACATATCAAATTTAGAGGAATTCTTTGGGGATAAAGTGAATATTTGGACAATTCTTCAGGGGTTGAAGTCAATTCTTCAGGTAACACTACTTTCCACCATGGAATTCTTCAGGTGTTTTTAATTTCAGAGGAATTCTTTAGGGTACAACTCAAAATATGGTCCTCAACAGGGGGGGTACGGAAATTAAGTGCAATAGCCCAATTCATGTTTAAAAAAATTGGGAAATGTAGATTTCTTAACAAGAAACTTAAGCTAATAAAATTTATTTTTCCTGGCCAAACGTTACTCAAATAAATTAGGGTAAGAAAATAGCATGGGGGACTTAACCTTTTAGTAATTTTTGGTTGAATCGGGATGAAGATAAAGTAGGAACACCAGACTCAGAAATATACCTTCAGCTTTTGCGGCGAAACTCCATCTTTCTCCTTCACCAAGAAGTTGTTCCTCTGACCACCAAATGCAAATCCAAACTGGAGCAGAGTAGTTCCTTTAAGTTTAACGTCATTAAGAGATATTTCCTCATTGCCGGGGTCAGACGGATTTATCCAAATAAGAAGAAAAGTATCCTCTACGTAGTTGAACTCTTTCGCTACATGACTATATAATTTTTCAATGGACGTGGAACAAGGAAAGTTGATGGATGAACGACTCCGTTGCCAGTCTGTCGATGTCTCGTCTTTCACGATGCAAAGCACTAAAGGTTCGTCGACGGAATAACTACCTTCCGCAATCACAACTTCCTTGGATGTATCATAAACCATTCCTTACTCCGAAATGGCAATCGGACCGAGTTATGTGGGTTTTTTGGTAGTTTGTTTATAAATCATCGGCAGTTGTTTCTTTGGAAGGAGCCGACTGGATCGGGTTCGGCATTTGAGCTGACGGGGGGGGGTGGTGAACTTTCCGAATTCCGGTGACCTCGATAAAAATTCATAATCGTACTCATCACAACCTAAAATTAAATATCTCAAAACGAGCAATAAAACACCAATTCATAGCATTTTCCTAATTAAGATTTTTCAAAAGCATTTACCTTTAAAAAGGAAAGAAATTGAAGCAAAATGTAATGACCGCAAATCAGCATACTGACTCCCCCCTCTTTCAGATGCGCAGCGCTTAACTTTAGTATTTATAGCCGCTGATGATAGTTCGCGGACGTAGAAGCTCCTGGGCCATGGGCACGAGATAATTTATCTATTTATTTATTCCACTGCATAATAGCACATGTACATAGTTAACAAATTATACCGATAAAAAACCCCTTAATTGTTTAATCATTTGTTAATGTTAATATATCTAAGGTTTTATGGGAAGAGTGTTACGTAATTAACAACCTCTGGACTGCTGTCGCACGGGCTCAATAATTTCAATTTAGGAGAAAACGAGGGAATTTTTAATTTGATTTAAAAGCCTGGAGAAATAATTTCTTATATTTGATGAGTGAGCTCAGTCTCTTATGTGATATACACAAGGATGTTGCTCTGCCTGAGGACTATGAGGAAGCTGGTCTTGTAAGAGGAAAATATGAGTATTTTCACTACATAGTGGATGGATTCGACGACAGGGTACAGTACTAATATAATACTACATCAGTACATGTAGCTGACTCCAACAAGGGCCAGTCCATGTATTTTGCTATTGTTTTAGGTTTAGAAACAATGGCAAAACTTGTAAATGCATATATAAATGTTTTATTGGATTAGCCCCAGTTTATAGGAGTGTTAATTTTAAATTATTGTATAATAATAATAAACTTTATTTAAGTGCCTAAGGCTAAGTTATTTAGCTTTGACAAGCTAAATAACTGAGTTTCTGTTTTTGTCCCGGGGGTGGGGCATTTGCCAGCAAAGAAAAGTTGGTGGTGCCGGGGTGGGGAATTGGGCGAAGATAGTCAAAATAGCAAATTTTATAAGAGAATTGCACTTAATGTTCCAAAACCCCACGGTACCATATATTGCAAGGTGGGGCATTTGCATTATTTAGCTTAGCTTAGCAATGCTTTGATTCAAAAATGTCAAATGCCCCCAAATTGGGGGGGGGGGGGGGGATTGTCAGGTTTGGAATTGATAGAGCCATAAGGTTCATGGTTGCACAATTTGTGGGGCATTGAACTAGCAATCTGTGGTCTATTTTTGAATCTGAACATTAATGCAGTAATGAATGCTCGACTGTGGACTGGGTCAACTAAGCTTTGCAAATGCCCCACCATGGGACTTAGGAATGAGTGCAAAAAATAGGGTACACTGTACATGTATATGGTTAGAATACGGTACTGTATATGTAAGGAGACACTGGGAGAGAGGTAGGATCAAGGATGTGATAAGGCCAAGGGGGACATAAATTTATTGTTAGCTAGTACACAAACATTACAGGGGTAAAAGGATATACCTTAAAAATCTACAACATGGAACATATAAAGCAATTAATGCATCCAGAAAATAGAGTGGTTTCCCAATCAATAATATTATAGGTGATTGTTTTCGAGTTTGGAAATATTTTTTTTATAATAAATTATTATATATGAAAGGCAACATTGTAAATTGTCGCAGTTATGTATAACATTTTAATTGAATCTATTAATTTAGCTAAGCCTTAATTGGCATAGATAATCATATGGTTGCTTAAATAAATATTCTAAAACCATTTTCTTTATTCAAGGGCTGGGGTTGTGGATATCGTACACTTCAAACTCTGTGTTCGTGGGTTCGTTATGCCCTACTTGAGAACAAGCAGTTGATACCTAAAGTGCCAAGTCTGAGAGAGATTCAGGAAGTCCTTGTCCAGACTGGTGACAAGCCACCAACATTTATTGGTTCAAGGGGTTGGATTGGATCGTATGAAGCATGCTTATGCCTGGACCAAACATATGATGTATGTTCAACTATACCACATACTATGGATTCTTACATTTTTTCTGAAATGCCGCAATTAAAATATACTCAGGGCCCTAAAGGGTGCAAATCGGGGAAAAACATCTAGCTGTTACAAAAATTATTAAGTTCTAAAAGGAAAACAATGACTATTTATATGGTAAAAGAATTAATATTGTGAAACCAAATAAAAATATTTTTGATTGCTAGTGAAAATGCTATAATATTATGACCCATTGTACGTGTCTCTGAAATGTCCCAGTTTTTGTCTTTGTGGTGTTGAGGTGCGAGGCACTCAACCGTGATCCCTCATACACCGCTGTTATTGCGTATACCTGCAATTTTGTTTACAAAATAGCTAGCTGCCAATTGTTCTGTGGGCATACTCATTATGTAACCAATGTTTTGTGTGCCTGCTCATTATGCTGCCATTGTTCTTTGGGCCTGCTTAATTGTTATGCCACCATTGTTGTGTTAATTGGCCTGGTCATTATGCCACCATTGTTGTGTGGCCTTCTCATTATGCTGACAATTTTTGTTATGTGGGCCGGCTCGTTACATGCTGCCTGACTGTTCTGTGGCCCGCTTGTTATGCTACCATTGTTCTTTGGGACTGCTAGCTATTCAAAATATGCTTTCAAGAATCAATATTTTCCATGGATTGGAAAAGATTAATAGTGGTTGAGAGCTAGTGCATGGCTCTTTAATTACTTGAATATTAAAATAGGATCAGGGTAGCATTTATTATCTAAATAATTTATTCATTTTTAATTATAAATTCTTTTTTTTTGTAGGTGTGCAGCAAAATACTCCATGTTCAAAGTGGAAGAGAAGTTCTTGGCAAAGCTGATGAAATCCTGAAGCATTTTATCCAGTTTGGTTCTCCTGTAATGATTGGTAAGGATTAATATGATTGTAAAGTTGCCTCATCTTAGCTGGTAATAGGTACATTGTATATTGAACAACTTGCACTGAAAAAAGCCCCCCTCCCCCCAGGGGGGACTCCCTATATTCAACTGATGGGGGTGCTTGGCACTCCCCTAACTATACATACAATGTACCTTTTAGGGGGTATGCACTGTAACAAGTCAAAAGTAGAATTTGCACTTTTGCACTCTGGTCATTTTTTGGTAAAAATGTCCACATACTGACATTTTCATGATTATTTTCAGTAAATTGTCCATTTTCAGACAACTTCATTTTTTTCACGTGGTAGTTGTTTTTCTCATATTTGAAGAGATGAGGATTTTGGGCAAAATATAGAAATAGCGTAAAGAAGGAAAAATGCAAGCTGACTGTTACCTGAAACAGTACACTCTATAATTCTTTCACCGTTGATTTATTTAATTGTCCGTTAATACACATAAGCAAATAATTCATCTTACAAATTTGATGTTATTTCATTCAAAGAAGTGCATTTCAGCTAGAACTTATTTTTTGTATTCTGCATACACATTTTTCTTGATATAAACCAATATCTTAGCTTGTACTTTTGTATCTCTTCCAAAATTTCAAATGTTTTGATAATTTGGTGAAAAATGAACTTAACTGAATTATCATTCATATGGAATCGCTTTCCTCTTTAGTACATTTACATTAGTTCATATTATATATCCCGGATATCTAAATATGGGCTTTTTACATGGATAAAATAGATCTTTGCATTATATACATTTATAAGTTTATGGGCTTTAAAAATTTTTTTTATATGATTTGCAAGGGGCCCATAACTGTATGTAACAGCCCACTGTACAGGTTTTAAATATCCCTCAGAGACATAAATTTATGTGGCATATTACAGTGCTCAAGGAGTACATAAATTTATGTAACCATGTTTTAAATATTCCTCAAACACCTAAATTTATGTGGCATATTACAGTACTCAAGGAGTACATAAATTTATGTAACCATGTTTTAAATATCCCTCAAACACATACATTTATGTGGCATATTACAGTGCTCAAGGAGTACATAAATTTATGTAACCATGTTTTAAATATCCCTCAGAGACATAAATTTATGTGGCATATTACAGTGCTCAAGGAGTACATAAATTTATGTAACCATGTTTTAAATATTCCTCAAATACATAAATTTATGTGGCATATTACAGTGCTCAAGGAGTACATAAATTTATGTAACCATGTTTTAAATATCCCTCAGAGACATAAATTTATGTGGCATATTACAGTGCTCAAGGAGTACATAAATTTATGTAACCATGTTTTAAATATTCCAAAAATACATAAATTTATGTGGCATATTACAGTGCTCAAGGAGTACATAAATTTATGTAACCATGTTTTAAATATCCCTCAGAGACATAAATTTATGTGGCATATTACAGTGCTCAAGGAGTACATAAATTTATGTAACCATGTTTTAAATATCCCTCAGAGACATAAATTTATGTGGCATATTACAGTGCTCAAGGAGTACATAAATTTATGTAACCATATGTTTTAAATATTCCTCAAACACATAAATTTATGTGGCATATTACAGTGCTCAAGGAGTACATAAATTTATGTAACCATGTTTTAAATATCCCTCAAACACATACATTTATGTGGCATATTACAGTGCTCAAGGAGTACATAAATTTATGTAACCATGTTCTAAATGTTCCTCAAACCCATCAATTTATGTGGGATATTATAGTGCTCAAGGAGTGCATAAATTTATGTGGCATATTACAGTGCTTGAGGAGTGCATAAATTTATGTAACCAGGTTTTAAATATCCCTCAAACACGTAAATTTATGTGGCATATTACAACCAGGGTTTAAATCCCAATTCGATCTGTGAATTAGCCGGGTCGGTCCTGGCTTTGATCAGCCACTATGTGGACTGTGGTTGTTTCAGATCCAAATATTAGTCAACTTTAAAACGAATGCATGTACTGAAGGTAATCGCGGTGTATCTGTATTAACAAAGTTTACCACTTCTACGCCGTATACCCAACTTTGGCAACCTCATAAAATCAAATTTAAAGTCTGAAAATGTTTTGCAAAAGTCTCACACTTAAAAAAAAAATCATAAGTCGCATCGATCATGACCTCAACCAAGTCCAGTTTGGAGCATCATTTCATCACTTTTCGGAAATGTTTCTGGATCTCCAGTCCCAACAGATTATTTAAAATGGCTTGAGGATGTCTTACATTTTAGTTCTAAGACATTTACAGTTCATCAACCTGACAAACATACTGAAAATTCAGAGGTAAACTTCTCCGTTGGCGTTGTTTTAGCCGCCATCTTGCGCTTGAATATTGACTGCTGACCACAAGATTTGAAGGCCCCAATATGGCGGACAACGGCTATAACTGATTTTCAAAAATGCTGTGGCTAATAAGTGGCAAACTATTGGTGATAGAAACTGCAATGATCCAAAATTATGTCGAGCACTACGAAACGACAAAGACACCGAAGAGCAGAAAATCAAATTTCAATGATATTTTTGATTGACGTTTGTGCCACAAATATAGGCACAACGCGATTTAATTTCATTGTAGGTGCAGAACCATCTCACTTCAGCGAAACAAACGGCGAGCAGCCCGAGATTTAATAGCCAGTCCGGCTAGTTGTGGAAGCGTTTTGTTTTTCACTCGGTTTTCTTCCTCCACAACGAAAACCATCACGCTAAATCCCAATTCGATCTGTGGTTTAAATATAGCCGGGTCCTGGCTTTGATCAGCTCCTATGGTAATGTTTCAGGTCCCGTTAGAAATTCAGAAATTGAGGGGCTATGACATATATAAATGGAAGACGACATCATGGAAGACGACATCTATTAAAGTCGTACTCTGCTAAAGAAAAGAGATTGTCCTCTTTCTCAATAGAACGTGACAGGAATCTCATCCTGTGAACCCCATGCGGTGTTTACATTGGGCTATTCCATTAAAAATCCGCACCCCCCCTATCGAGGAATCATATTTTTACCAAAAACGCAAACCCCCCTGAAGAAATTGGAAAATGTGCAATACCCCTGAAGAAATCCACCAAAAATGGCCCGATTATGTCGACCCCCTGAAGAATTCCATGCTCTGATCGGGTTTAACCCCTGAAGAATTCACTTTTTTTGGGGTGAACCCCTAAAGAATTCCACAATTTTTTTTGTTAGACCCCTGAAGAAATCCAAAGAAATCCAAGTTCCTCGATAGGGGGGGTACATTTTTTAAATGGAATAGCCCATTGCTCGCGCCTCGGTTGATTATTCTCAACATTACTGGATTTAAGGTATCGTTTAATATGAGCAAAGAAATGTAATCGAACTTGTCGTCTCCGCGACATCCTTTAATAGCGAAATAGCGTTATTCACTCTTCGAACAACCATGCCGGCCAGAGGTATATAATTCCCGCCAAAGTTTGCTCGGGTCAATAGTTCAACTTCTTTGTAGGTGTAATAACCGAACACAAACCAGGCAAAATATTTTATCTCTCGAATCCAGGATAATCTTTATAACCTAACCCTAACCTAACCCTAACCTAACCTAACCTAAACCCTAAACCCTAACCTAACCCTAAACCCTAAACCCTTATGGTCAACTTTGAATCCTACAATCTTTTGAGAACGACAAAGTTATATATTTAAGTGCTACCGCAGTCCGCAGTCCCGTAGTGATCGCAAAGCCTTATGGTCAACTTTGAATCCTACAATCTTTTGAGAACGACAAAGTTATATATTTAAGTGCTACCGCAGTCCGCAGTCCCGTAGTGATCGCAAAGCCTTATGGTCAACTTTGAATCCTACAATCTTTTGAGAACGACAAAGTTATATATTTAAGTGCTACCGCAGTCCGCTGTCCCGTAGTGATCGCAAAGCCTTATGGTCAACTTTAGGCTTCCTGTGTTTATCTGACGGACTGCGGTAGCAGTGAAAATATACAAGTTCATTGTGGACGGGTATTCTCTACTCTAGCCAACCAACCTACAATTAGGTTGCCTTATTTCTGATTACCGGTACCAATAATAAATAGGCGGGAAATACTGTTGCTTCATGCATTCTACATGAACTTAGTTAAAACATAGCTCTGGTATTTCTGACTACAGAGAAATGAGACCTGGCCTTTACTTTCTTCTAATATAGCCGAATTTTGTTTCAATATGTGGACACAACTGGCAACGTTTAAAGCTTTTCACTTACTACTCGTCTACTGCTAATGAACGCAAGACTTTGTTCAGCCGTTAAAGGCGTAGCAGCTCCATCAGTACAGACTATTAAATAAAATATGTTGCAATAAAACTTACCTATCCACATCTTCATTATGAATGACTGCCGAGTCTTTTGATACTTGGGTTTTGAAACCTTGTGTTTTCGTTACGAGGAGAGCCCGAGGATAGCTTAGCTGCCTCTTCGATCAATCGAGATCGCAGAGTTAGAACCAACTAAACTCAGTGTCAAAACCATCAAGTGACGGATACGGGTTAGGTTACTCAGCATTTCCGGTTTTAGAGTTCCTCCATCCTCCGCGCGCAACGAAGACAAAGGAATCATTTTTCTCTCTTCCCGATTGTTTTCCTGCACGAGGATGCGCTCTGTTAGACAGTATTGCTCCTTATAACATCGATGACGAGTGCATAAAAAGGTTATTGAGCGCAGTCGCAAGCTCTCAGCACTGAAATAGTTGCTCAGCGTATTATAAACAAAAAATCGCATGAACTGCTCGTGCTAATATACACTGGTCCCAAGGCTTTCGAGGACGGAGCCGCGAAGTGGCGAAAACGGAGCCGCGAAGTGGCGATCAGCGAGCCGCGAAGCGGTGTGAAGAGAAAAGAGAAGAGACTGAGAAGAAAGCCTCTGGGAAAGCCCGCGACCGTTTCTCACTATCATGCTAACGATAGGTGCCAATCAACGTCACTGGATCAATTAACGAGGAACCAATCACAACACACCTCCCACGTGTTTTTGGTGTAATTAACCATTCCGTAACTGAATGAAAGGCTTCAAAAATGAAATTAGCCTGAACTTCAGCTGTCTCCTCTGGTTCGATCCCCGTAAAGCCGTAAATTAACCAGCGACTTAAACTTGAAGCTCTGTTTGAAAAGCAACAGGCCATTTCTTATACGAAATCCACGTAGTATGAACTAGTGAACGAGAGAACGGAAATAATACGCCGTTGCTGGCATACTGTATTTTGCGAAACAAAACGAAGTTGTCACGAGAGTCAAAGTGGCGAAGTCCTCACCGTCTACTTATCGATATTGTTTTGTAAAACCGATTCATAATCTCTAACGATTAGGGATTTTGGCGCGGACTAGTGTGTCCTTGAGTGATTTTCCCTTTCGATAGGAGATTAGAGGTTCATCTTTAAATATGTTAGCAAGCCTGGGTTGACTTTTGATGACATGCCAGTGCTTCATTAGAACTCTTTTCAGATTCGGTGTTGCCGGATTGTAGGTTGTAACGAAAGGTAGAATTTCTTTCGTTTCGTGTTGTTTAGTTTCAAGCGCTGATTCTCTGAGAGGAAATTTAACTTCTGACAAAGTTTTTTTGACGAGATCATAAGGATACCCTCTTTTGAGAAGGCGGCTTTCAAAATCTCGCATGTTTTTGTCAAAAACCTCCTCGGTAGAGTTGGTTCTCAGTAATCTGAGGGCTTCTCCTTTTATGAATCCTTTCTTACAGTTGAAAGGGTGGCACGAGGAGAAATGTGTGTACTGAAAAGTTTCAGTAGGCTTGAAATGTGTCTCAACATCGAGTATTTGTTCGGCTACGAATCTTGGTCCTTTGTAAATTTCAGTGTCGAGAAAGGTAGTTCGTTGCGATGACAATTCACAAGTGAATTTAATTGTGTTGTGGAATGAGTTGGCGAAGTTAACAAAATGTTGAACTTCGCTTATGTTAATTGTCCACACTGAAAAGATGTCATCGATAAATCGTTTCCAGATCAGTGGTTTGTAAGGGCTAGCGTTTAGGAGTTGCTTTTCAATATGTGACAAAAACACATTGGCGAAAGCAACTGCCATTTTGGCCCCCATAGCTACACCGTGTGTTTGTAAATAATGGCTGCCGTTAAAGGAGAATGAATTCTCTTCTAGGATTAGTCTCATAAGTTCCCTTAATTCCGTGGTTGGAATTGGGAGTTTAGAGCCATAAAAATCCTCGTAGTTTAGGCAGATTGTGTCAATTCCCTCGTTCTGAGGGATGTTGGTGTAGAGGGAACTAACATCGAGGCTAGCTAGAACAACTGAATCCGGAACTCGTGTTTTCTCGATAAAGTTGATAAAATCTTTAGTGTCTTTAATGTAGGACTCTTGACTTTTTGCTATAGGTTGCAAAAGAGAGTCTACAAAGGATGATATGTGTTCTGTTGGACCGCCACTTCCAGATATAATAGGTCTGCCCACTGGTTTTTTCTTGTGTATTTTAGTGAGCGTATAGAATTCTGGGATGCGAGTAGAGTTTGCTCCTACGTTGAGCCATTTGTGTGTCATTTTGTCAATGTGTCCGTGTAAAAATAGTCTGTTGACTATTTTACGAACTTGAATTTTTGTTTCGGATACCATAGGTTTTTCTAGAGGCCGGTAAAATTTCTCGTTAGAGAGCTGACATTTGGCCTCTTCTATTTTCGTTGCGGTATCCATAATGACTGTTGTAGTACCTTTGTCTGCTTTTTTGAGTATGAGTTCTTTGTTGTTCTTTAGGCTTACTAAGGCTTGTCGTTCTTTTAGACTAAGGTTGTCTATGATTGGACAAGTTTCAATGTTGGCTAATTCTTCCCGTGTATCATCAAGATACTGTTCAAGTGCTACTGATGGTTGAACCGGGGCTTTCCAGTTCGATTTTACATAGAATGGGTGTAGCGGTTTTTTAGGAGTATTAGCGAACATATATCGTAAGCGCACTCGGCGTGCGAACTCATCAAAATCCTTTAATAAGGATTTAGCAGGTTGAGTGGGTACTGTTTCCGTAGGAATAAACTTTAACCCTTTCGCCAGTAGACTAACCTCATTATCGGATAGAGTTTGACTTGAAACATTGTGGATAAATGTTTCGTTTTGAGCTCTACTCTTGCTTGTCGCAATGCTTTTGAGGTTTAGGCGGCGTTTAGAACGTTTTTTGTTGCTTCGGCATAATGGTCGCGCCGGGCGTGAGCGCGTGTAATGAGTGAAGCTGACACCAGTATAGTTTTCAACTCTTGTTTTATTGTCCATTTTAATGGAATTTACAAGTTTTTTGAGTTCATCAAATTTTTTATGAATAGTCCGTAGATTGGCCGCTTCGGGCTTCCTGTGGTGGACTCGTCTGGCGGCTGTCAACCGGGTGGCATCTTTGACTTTCTTCTGAGTTTGCTTTAACAGGGATGGTTGTACCTCGTAGAGGTCTTTTAGCTTGGACTCGAGGTTTGAAATCGCCTCATTGTCTTGGGCTATGTTTTTGTCCTGTTGCGTAACCATTGAGTTCAGAAGGTCATTCTGTGCCTTGGTACAGATTTCTTTCACCTTTTCTTGAAAACCAGGGTCTGTTCTCAGGTGTGGATGTGGCCGGTACTGGAGCCCCACAGGGCAGTTGGATTTGGACACAAATTCTCTGAGAGTCATTACAGACTTTTTGGCTTTCGCTCGTCTCGTCTGGAGGTTGGCTAGTCTGTTTCTGATAGTTCGGTATTCCTCTGGGTTGACTTTGCGTCGTTTGGAGGGATGCTGTGAGGTGAGGTTTCCCCCGTTCTCATCGGTTTCAGAAGTGTGTCGCCTTTTAACTGGAGACTTGATTGGTGAGATGGCAGGTGGGCTATCAGACATCTCTGTTAAAATGGCAACGATTTCTTGGTCAGAGACTTCGAATTCTTGAGCCATAGTACTTTAGTTCTAAATAGAACTGTCTTAGTGAGCTTTGGTTTGCGAGACTAGTTTCGGATAAGTAGAGTTATCCTTCTTCAGTCGCAGCTCTGTGACCGCTCTGGTCGATCTCTGCGACTGAAGAAGGATAACTTTACTTATCCGAAACTAGTCTCGCAAACCAAGCTCATAAAAAGACCAACTGAGTAAATCAGCATTTACTAAGAACCAAGATTCTTAGCTGAACAAATACTTGATGTTGAAACACATTTCAAGCCTACTAAAACGTTCCAGTACGCATATTTCTCCTCATGCCACACCCTTTCAGTTGTAAGAAAGGATTCATAACAGGAGAAGCCCCCACATTACTGAGAACCAACTTTACCGAGGAAGGAAAAAATTGACTAGAACTCGCGCGATTTCCAAAGTGGCCTTTTTAAAGGAGAGGATCCGCTTATGATCTCGTTCTAAACACAGTCAAAGTCCAATTTCCTCACACGATAAGCGCTTGAAACTAAACAACACAAAACGAAAGGGAATTTTAACTTTCGTTACAACCAGCAATACTGAATCTGGAAAGAGTTCTAATGAAGCACTGGTATGTCAAACTAAAGTCAATCCACTGGCTTGCAGATGAACCTCTAATCTCCTATCGAAAGGGAAATCACAGAAGGACACACTAGTTGTGCACTCTAGAAATTCCCAAACAACAGAGATTATTTTATCGGTTTACACAACAATATCGATAAGTAGACGGTGAGGACTTCGCAACTTTATTCAACCTTGGTTATCATTTTAATGCCGGCCCCCGTAACAAAACGTCCCGCTGTTCGGGACATTCTACTTATCGCATAAGCAACGGGCTCTTTTAACAAGCCTACAGCTAAATTAATACCGATACTGACTTGGTTTTTAAACAATACAATACAATACAATACAATATATCTTTATTGGCACTTTGAGACAAAAGTACATCAGTGTACATCCAATAAGCATAAGTGGAGGAAAAATAAATCAAATAAAGTAATAATAAAAAGTAAATATGTAATAGGCTAATTTGCAATTTCATCGTATAAATCTATAACTTGTTTTATATAGATGCTGCTTAGCTTTATAATATTCTGATCTTTCATTGAGATCACATAGTAAAATAGCGAAGAAAGATCGAATGAAGAGAAGGAAGGATTTTGGTCGTATAATTTGTTCAAGAATAAGGTCCGAGCTTGTGCTATATTGTGATTTCCGCATTTGAGAAGATAGTGGAATTCATCGCCAACTTCATTCGAATCACAAACCGTACAAATCCTTTTATCTCTTGGTATGCGTAAATAACGACCACGTTCAATTGGAAAATGATGAGCCGATAATCTCAATTTAGTCACAGCTCTACGGGTTTCAAAATCATGTATTTTATTCAGATAACTCTCAAAAAAGTAATCACTTTTGACTTCTGCATGTAATTCCAATTTCGAGTTTTTATGACCATGGATTATTTCCTCTCTCTCTTCATTCCATCTATCTTTATATATTTGTTTTATTTTTCGGGTAACCATCTTACATATTGATTTGAAATCAAAATTTGGTATAATAACAAGATTGTTATTTAATTTGAAATCACCTAATTTCAGTAAGTATGAAACAAGACTAAACCAAGACCAACCTCCCTTCTTGCTCAAATTACAAGAGACTTTTAGGGCGCTCGTCAGGAAAGGGTTATCGTTATGTTCAAGTAGGTGAACAAAGTATTTGAGTACTACGTCGTAGATAAAGACATGCATGGGCAATACTCCGAGTTCAGACCTTACAGCTGAGTTAGTTGTCTTGCAATTGACTCCTAATAACATTTTATACATTTTCAGATTAAGCTTCTCGCAAATTAACTCAGAATAAAACAATTTCTCTTTAAATGAGATAATTGAACTATGACGCTTTGTATATGCTCCCCATATTTCACAATTATACGTCACAATGGACCGGATCAAAGCGTTATATAATTTCAGGAAGACTTTCAGAGAAGTTCCAAAACGTGGATGAAAAACTTTCAGCAGACTGAACAGAGCCCTTAATCCTTTATTGTATAAGTGTGACTGATTTGCATTAAAAGAACCGGAGGGAGTCAAAACAGTACCAAGATAGGTGTACGAAGAGGTCATGGACACATTAGTTCCACCAAAAGTACATGCAATAGCTGTTTTTCGTCCTGACTTGTTAAAAAGCATAGTCTTCGTTTTCTTTAAGTTCACTTGGAGTTTCCATTTTTGACTATACGTATGTAATTTATCCAAACAGGATTGTAGACCCTCTTCACTCTCTGATAACAATAGTAAATCATCTGCATACATAAGGCAGTTTATCCTTAAATTTTCCAAGACTACTGGCTCACATTTTTTAGAGAAAATATCAGGTATATCATTTATAAAAATATTAAATAAATTGGGACTTAAATTACATCCTTGTTTCACCCCCACAAGTGATTGGAAAAAATTAGTCAAACCATCATCAGTTTTGACACATGCTTTAATTTGTCTATACATATCAACAATGATGGCGAGAAATTTCTTGCTAATTCCAATTTCGATTAATTTGTAGAACAATCCATTTCTCCAAACCGAATCATACGCTTTACGAAAGTCGACAAAACACACATACACCTTCTTACCCTGCTGAAAGTATTCGTCTAAAATTGTTTTAAGAACGAAAATGTGATCTGCCGTTCTGTAAGATTTACGAAAACCGATTTGATTTGGTTTAATAATGCCATTAGCTTCTAAATATTGAGATAGTCTAGAATTTAGAGCCAGAGTTAGGAATTTTCCAAGACAACTATTAACCGTAATACCCCGGTAATTATCGGGGTCATCAACAACTCCAGATTTAAAGATTGGTGAAATACAACCATCATTCCAGCATCGAGGGAAACGATTCGATTGGAAAACCAAATTAAACAATTTAACAATTAAATCTGGATGAGAGTCGATACAGCACTTTATCATTTCATTACTAATGGAATCTAGACCGGATGCTTTATTGTTTTTCAGTTTTCGACTAAGTTTAATTAGTTCATCCGCAGTAAAAGGCTTATCAAGAATTTCGACAAACTGGGGTACGAAAGACTCCATGTTAGATACAAATGCATCTACCCCGCGGTCGAAAAGATTATTACTAGTGTCTGCAGAACTGTTTAGATTTTTGAAATAGGAAAACCACTCTTCCGCTTCTATCGTAGATGTTTTGGTCTTTTGTTGATCCTTAGATGACCGTAGAGAATTAACTAAATTCCAGTATTCTTTTGGATTGTTAGATTCAAGCAATTGAATTTGGTTTAATATATCATTCTTGAATTCGTTCTTTTTGTTTTTAAACAGAGAGTTGAGATCAGATCCTTAAGTGAAAACTTACTGACTGACAACCATAATATCGTAACAGCGATTTACATAATCACCCGAGGTTCAGTGAACACGAGCTTTAAGCCGCATTCACTTCAACTCGGATCACATTAAATACAGTCGCTACTCGATCATTGGTCAACTCCGAATACTAAGAACCAATAACAAGCAAGCCACTTTTACCATCTGCCTATAAAGGCAGACAGATTTTAGTCTTCTGGCAGACCAGAACGGTCACAGAGCTGCGACTGAAGAAGGATAACTTTACTTATCCGAAACTAGTCTCGCAAACCAAGCTCATAAAAAGACCAACTGAGTAAATCAGCATTTACTAAGAACCAAGATTCTTAGCTGAACAAATACTTGATGTTGAAACACATTTCAAGCCTACTAAAACGTTCCAGTACGCATATTTCTGCTCATGCCACACCCTTTCAGTTGTAAGAAAGGATTCATAACAGGAGAAGCCCCCACATTACTGAGAACCAACTTTACCGAGGAAGGAAAAAATTGACTAGAACTCGCGCGATTTCCAAAGTGGCCTTTTTAAAGGAGAGGATCCGCTTATGATCTCGTTCTAAACACAGTCAAAGTCCAATTTCCTCACACGATAAGCGCTTGAAACTAAACAACACAAAACGAAAGGGAATTTTAACTTTCGTTACAACCAGCAATACTGAATCTGGAAAGAGTTCTAATGAAGCACTGTTATGTCAAACTAAAGTCAATCCACTGGCTTGCAGATGAACCTCTAATCTCCTATCGAAAGGGAAATCACAGAAGGACACACTAGTTGTGCACTCTAGAAATTCCCAAACAACAGAGATTATTTTATCGGTTTACACAACAATATCGATAAGTAGACGGTGAGGACTTCGCAACTTTATTCAACCAAAAATTTGACTGTGATAAGCGACAGCTCCCGCATTCACCGCAAACGTCACATCGCCGACCACGCGCGACTTTATTTCCACCCCCCAAAAAAAATGTCCCTGTAGCCGTGCTTACGAATTTCGTTAGACGTGAAATTATGCATAATCTCAGTAACCTATAAAACCCCCGCATTGTACATTTTCTCAGTTTCACTGATTAATTGGAAACCTTGAAGATAATTATATTATGTTTCACTATCTGTCAAGTCCGGAATGATACAAACTTTAATCGGTGGACGATTGTTTCTAGTTCCAAACGTTCCTGACTGTAGTTTATACTGGTATGGCCGTTTGCGGGGGAATAGCACGACCGAAGCTGTCTCTTGTACATCAGTACTACCCGTAAAATTTTCCAGAAATGTAACTTCTCCCTGGGAGAGAAACTGGATAATAAATGCAGTTGACGATCAGTATGTATTCGCCAAATACAACTTAGCAAAATACACTGAACCCGCTTTTGATTCAAGCATTGACCAGCTAGGCTTAAAATCCCACAGCTCAAATTTGCATTGTTCAGATTTCTACATCCGGTGCAGCAAGGCGTGCCCTTGAATTTTGCTTCCTCCACCTAAAATCAAAAACAACTAACTCGGGTCGCAAACTCGAATACAACTGATCTCTTTTACATCACCAGAAGACGACTTTTTTTGTCCATAATCTGCTAGTTTTCTTATGTTTCGTTTACCATCGCCCGACCGACCTATTAAAAAAAAAAAATTGGGGGGGGGGGGGGGGGGGAATGAAAAACAAAGTAAAAGACCGAAGAGTTTCGAAGGGTGGTTATTAAAACTTATGTAAAAGTGTCTTATTCTGCACAGTACGATCGCAGCGAAAAGTGCAATTAAACATGGTTTACAATGCTTTAGTTCAACCGTGTGGTGTGGAGAAACTGCCACAAAGGCCTTTCTAAAAAGCTCCAAAATGACTTCAAGGCCGTCCCACGCGCATAGTAACTTTTTCAAGTTACGATGCTAGCGCCGTAGAGTTATTTAGGTCTCTAAATTGGAAAAAGCTTGATCATCAACGTAAAGTAGATAAATCAATGTTGGTGTATAAAGCTTTACATAATGAAACCCCGGAGTATTTCAGCTCAAAATTTATTAATAGATCTGAAATAACACATTATAGTCTAAGAAATTCAGAAAATAAACTGGCAGTACCGCTCCCCCCCCCCCCCCCCCAGACTATTACAAAAGAAGTTTTAGTTATAGCGGAGCGGTGCTGTGGAACAGTTTACCCCAAAACCTAAGACAGGCATCGCCGGCTGACAGACTTCAAAGAATTTGCCATGACTTTCAGGGTGATATGTCATAATAATGACACGCGATAAACACGGCGTCTTTGTAAAGCAGGATTTTTAGTATGTTTGATCATGTAATTTAGTTTCTAGTAGTGTTATGGTATTATTCGCGTATTACTTAGTGTCATTAGAATTATTAGTATTCGATGGAAATCATTATGGCTATTTTATTCTTATATTTTCACTTTATATTGTTATTATATATTACATTATTATATATATTTAAGGCTGAAGGACACACCGTGTATATAAAAGGGAAAACCAAAAATATGTGCAGTCTACTCCAGGGACGGCGGAGCGAAATTTCAAGGTGGGGGGGGGGGGGGGGGGGGTCTATTTGAAGTTGGGCGGGGAGTCTATTTGAAGTTGGGGGGGAGGGGGGCTACAAATGGTCATTGAGCCGGTATGACCAAACTATAGTCTTAATGCATGGGAGTATACTAGGCAAAATCCCAACCCCTACAATAACACTATAATTATTAATTGGGATACAAAAAACTCAGTGAAGAAACGCATGTGAACCTAAATTCCAATTCGATCGTGGAGTTCGTCGGAATACAAAGAGACCCGGTAACGGCTTCCTGTATCTTCAACGTAAAATAAATCATTTTTTATTTTTTATAATTGCTCGAAAAGTTTACACATAGTGTATATACACACTCTAAAAACTAGTTTTTAAATTAAAAGTGTCTTATTCTGCACAGTACGATCGCAGCGTTCTTGAATATGTGCAGTCTACTCCAGTCGCGTTACGACGAGTTTATCCGTACTGGCGAATATCCCAGCTCATTCGATAAAACTAGTTTTTTTTAAGTGAAAGTGTCTTATTCTGCACAGTACGATCGCAGCGTTCTTGAATATGTGCAGTCTACTCCAGTCGCGTTACGACGAGTTTCTCCATACTGGCGAATATCCCAGCTCATTCGATAAAACTAGTTTTTAAAGTAAAAGTGTCTTAATCTGCACAGTACGATCGCAGCGTTCTTGAATATGTGCAGTCTACTCCAATCGCGTTACGATGAGGTTCTCCATACTGGCGAATATCCCAGCTCATTCGATAAAATTAGTTTTTTTTTCAATAAAAGTATCTTATTCTGCACAGTACGATCGCTGCGTTCTTGAATATGCATGTGCAGTCTACTCTAATCGCGTAACGATAGGTAAGTTAAAATTGTCTTATTCTACACTGTAAGTACTAACGAAGTTGTCAACGCTAACCCAAACCTAACCAGAGTTAACCCCAACCCAACCAGAGTTAACCCCAACCCCTACTAAAACACTAAAGATTGGTTGCTTTCCAATGAACCTTGGTGGCTTTCCAATGAACCTTGGTGGAGGACTTGACATAGGACAGGTCTACAACATAACAAATACCAAATTGTCTTATTCTACATAGTAAGTACTATACGAAGTTTTTAAGCCTAACCTAACCATATCCCATGCAACCAGAGTTAACCCCAACCCCTACTAAAACACTATAGATTGGTTGCTTTCCAATGAACCTTGGTGGAGGACTTGACATAGGACAGGTCTACAACATAACAAATGACCAAATTTTCTTATTCTACAGAGTAAGTACTATACGAAGTTTTTAAGCCTAACCTAACCAGAGTTAACCCCAACCCCTACTAAAACACTATAGATTGGTTGCTTTCCAATGCAAGCCAACCAGCCCATGCTAAAGACCTTGAGTGGAAAGCAACCAATCTATAGTGTTTTAGTAGGGGTTGGGGTTAACTCTGGTTAGGTTAGGCTTAAAAACTTCGTATAGTACTTACTCTGTAGAATAAGAAAATTTGGTGGAAGACTTGACATAGGACAGGTCTACAACATAACAAATGACCAAATTATCTTATTCTACAGAGTAAGTACTATACGAAGTTTTTAAGCCTAACCTAACCATATCCCAACCAGAGTTAACCCCAACCCCTACTAAAACACTAAATATTGGTTGCTTTCCAATGAACCTGACATAGGACAGGTCTACAACGTAACAAATGACCAAATTGTCTTATTCTACATAGTAAGTACTATACGAAGTTTTTAAGCCTAACCTAACCATATCCCAACCAGAGTTAACCCCAACCAGAGTTAACCCCAACCCCTACTAAAACACTATAGATTGGTTGCTTTCCAATGAACCTTGGTGGAAGACTTGACATAGGACAGGTCTACAACATAACAAATGACCAAATTGTCTTATTCTATATACAGAGTAAGTACTATACGAAGTTTTTAAGCCTAACCTAACCAGAGTTAACCCCAACCCCTACTAAAACACTATAGATTGGTTGCTTTCCAATGAACCTTGGTGGAAGACTTGACATAGGACAGGTCTACAACATAACAAATGACCAAATTGTCTTATTCTACAGAGTAAGTACTATACGAAGTTTTTAAGCCTAACCTAACCATATCCCAACCAGAGTTAACCCCAACCCCTACTAAAACACTAAATATTGGTTGCTTTCCAATGAACCTGACATAGGACAGGTCTACAACGTAACAAATGACCAAATTGTCTTATTCTACAGAGTAAGTACTATACGAAGTTTTTAAGCCTAACCTAACCATATCCCAACCAGAGTTAACCCCAACCAGAGTTAACCCCAACCAGAGTTAACCCCAACCCCTACTAAAACACTATAGATTGGTTGCTTTCCAATGAACCTTGGTGGAAGACTTGACATAGGACAGGTCTACAACATAACAAATGACCAAATTGTCTTATTCTATATACAGAGTAAGTACTATACGAAGTTTTTAAGCCTAACCTAACCATATCCCAACCAGAGTTAACCCCAACCCAACCAGAGTTAACTCCAACCCCTACTAAAACACTATAGATTGGTTGCTTTCCAATGAACCTTGGTGGAGGACTTGACATAGGACAGGTCTACAACATAACAAATGATCACGTGACCAAAGTGCACTGTTACGTAGCAACCATGGTCAACTTTGGACAACATTTTATCCCTTTTCGGCTTAACTTTTAGTAGATGTTAAATATTCACATAGTTGACACACTAAAAACTAGTTTTTTTTTTGGTAAAGTGTCTTATTCTGCACAGTACTATTGCAGCGTTCTTGAATATGTGCAGTCTGCTCAAATCGCGATACGATAAGGTTCTCCATACTGGTATCCAAGCTGGTATTGATATGTGCGGTGGTTACCAAAATGTTCTCCATACGGGATCCCCACTAACTTGTTTTTAAAGTTTTAATCGAAAAATCCGATAGGCTATATCTTCAGCAAAGGTAATCTGCTGATTAGAAGTTAGAACAGTTTACTGACGACCGGAGAACCGTGCTTGAATATCCAAAGCCCGTACTATATCATCCGGTTTGTTACTTTAAATTTTTTACAGCG
The DNA here is from genome assembly GCA_030867875.1 of Actinernus sp. WN-2022. Lineage (NCBI taxonomy): Eukaryota > Metazoa > Cnidaria > Anthozoa > Actiniaria > Actinernidae > Actinernus > Actinernus sp. WN-2022. The sequence goes on along the minus strand of JAOWCC010000577.1, from coordinate 101,267,718 downwards.
GTCACTGTGCTTTACAAGTACAAAAGAGGACAAGAAAACTGGGGAAAGCCGGAAACAGGAACTTCCCTTACAACAAGTACATAAGTAATTGGCAACTTTACAATGATACTATGTAAATTCTATAAATCGCATTAATGTACGTAGTGATTCATTAGGTGTTATAAAATTGAGAAAACTCAAGCATGTTAAGGCATGGTTTGAGCATGAAATCGAGGCTAATTCTATTTTATTGAATAGAGTGGCTTATGTTTGCCCGAATTCTACAAAAATAGTGGTTATTACTAATCTCAATGTCCTCAGTCGTTTGATCGGATTTTGTTGTAAAATGTATGTCACGTGACCAACTACGTGATTACAAAATATCTAATGGGCCCGGTCACTGCATTTTCCTGCTTATCTTATTAGTCCTCCCATGCAGTCAAATAAAGCACCGAAAGCCCTCTAGATTATAAAGACACTCAGGAGCAAGGCCATGTTTGGCGGCGAAAACTTGCAATAGTTGACGTAGCTAGCGGTTCACAATGTAGGTTGGAGTACTCACGTGCTGTTATACAGAACCAATAAGTGCCATCCAATCTTGGTCCACTTTTTTACTCCTCGGCCGACTTATTTTTTGTGTCCGCCCCTTTTTTGTGTGGCAGATTTTTAGTTTGCGGCCGAGTTATTTTTTTGGTCACGAAGTAACTTGGCTTTTAGCTCCACTGAACAATCGAGCGAATTTCCTCATCTTGTCAAGATGCATCAGGCTATACATAAGTTACGTTTAAATCAAGTAGAATCAATGTACTCATTTAATATGTGAAAACCTTTTCTTATTCCAACCTGAAAAGCTGTCAGAGTATTAGTTTAGAGTTTAATTCTGTAAGAATTTTCCAGTCGAATAGACTCCAGGAGTCCATAACTGGGAGCATCGATCCCGCATGCTAGGCCTGTGTCACAGCGTTTTCACAAGTTAAGTTCTTTTTAGAACGCTGGTATATAATCAACTAAAGTCGATTGAGGTATGCTAACCGCCGTGGAAAGCGAGTAGCAGCTGACGTTTCGAGCGCTAGCCCTTCGTCAGAGCAAAAGAGGGAATTGTGGGTGGAGAAACGGTTTATATGGTGTTGAGTGCATGATTACCGCTGTACCGAGTAAACATGTACTCAGCTCAATTGGGATCAAAGAAAATTGCGCCAACAATAGAAATGCTAATAGTTGTAACAGGTAAGTGTTCTGAATACGTGAATTCTGAAATTATATGAACGAAAAGCGTTCATTAATACCGTGAGGTGTCAAAGTGCGTAATGTGAAAATAAAGTTCTGTTCTTTACGTTTACGAGTGTCGGTAGTACCTTTATGCTAATCTAAAAATAGCCCAACTTGTGAAAACTCCTGGTTATGGGCTCCTGTCAAATCCAAGTATTTTATATAGCACATACACAGCCTCTGGATATTTTATTGAACTATCTGATACGTTCTACTGAACCCGCTGTTCAGTTCATATATATACTTACTGAGGAAAGTTGACCAAAACAATTGCTGAACGCTTTACCGAACGAAGCGAAGCGAAACAGCCCAAAACACGAACTGAATGTTTCAAGTATTGCTCAACTCAAATCGTCGCGCTCAAAATTGTTATTGAGCACAGGGATATAGGGCACTGAGTCATACATGAATATTCATTGACAATTACAAACGAGAAGATTAGCACAACAATACAACAAGCTGCCATCTTTACAACACAAGGAACGGCGCACGGAGTCATCATTTTGTTACTTCGTACCAAAAAAAACGACGTTTGATAGCACTTACTGGGCTCCGTAAATAGGGGATTCTATTTGTCCTACGTCAACTAAGGGACGGACCATTTGAAAATTGATGGGGGCCGGTATCCGTTTTTTTTTGCTCGAAATTTTTTTTTATGACTCCTATGCTGCCAAAATTTTTTTTCTGGCATCGGACCTTGCACGATTTTTTTAAAGCATTCAGTATTAAGCTCAGTAATGAACAAAGTTTCACCCTTGTTCGATTTTTTTTTCTGTGCAAAATCGGATCATCGCTCACTCGGTAAAACAAAGTTGAAGTTGGAATACATCTAAACTACAAGGACGTGACTATTTTCCTTTCAACAGGGCCATTGCTGTTTTCGTCTTCCTCAAAGAACGTCCTTACTGTAGCCTAAAATGAATGAGAATTCATGAGTTATAACAGAACATTTCAAATTTGCATCCACGACAAACTATGGCAGAAGACGGCAAACTTACTACAGTCCCATTTCCTGTGAATTTTCATTTCCATTTTGATGGCACTCCTGTCAGATCTATTAAACTCATATATATTCGGAATCAGGGTTAATAAACTAGTGAGAGAGACCAATGGTCAAGATGAGTTAAACAAATAAGCAGTCTCCAAAGGAAAACGGTTCGACTTCATGCGGCATCAGAATGTGCGCTGCAGCTCACTTTTATGCAAACATAATTGTTTTACATCCAGGAATACGTTTTCCTGGTGACGTTTTCCTGGGAATACGTCATACTGCTATCGTATTCTCAAGAAATCTGATACATTTCTCAGCATGCAATTTTGTGTGACAACACAACAAGCACTGAAGACATGTAGCCGGTTCCGAAGAGTTCTTGGGATTCAGCATCCAAGAGAAGCGTGAAGTTTTGCCAAATCCGAAGAAAGAGCTGTTTACTATTCCTCACCAAAAAAGGCTTCCCAAAGACGACTTTCTGACAATTTTTGCATTTGATGGAGGTCTAGAAGCCGAGCTATCGTTAATGGCGAGTTAAATCAGGCTGCGGAAATTATATTGGCGCGCAAACTTCAACCGTCTGTAGCTGTAGCCTGAAAAATCCGCCGCTCATCTTCCCCTCAGCCCACCACCGTCTGGAGTCAGATAGCAGTCAGTCGGATGGCGAATTTCATAACTCGTAAATTTATACTGTGAATGCGAGGACCGCGAGTCTACCAAGAGCTGAAACGAAAGTGAGAAAGTACATGTAGCTCGGAAGGAGAGTTTTGTGACACTGAAGTAAATCGACCCGGCAAATAATTCACCCGAAGCGGGAATTTCAACAAGCTGAAATTATACTGAGGATTCAAACGCGGAATAAAAGGAAGATAAATGGAATCCCAACAAGAGGAAAGAACAAAGAAAAAGGTAAATGCAACATTTATTACCCTCAAATCGATTCATAGCCTGATCCGAATATTTATAGCTACAAATACTTAATATGACATTTCACTTTGTTCACCAGTCCAAGGTTTACCGTTTTTATAACAACAAAATCGTATTCTGGCCATTTGGAACCATCAATGTAATATCTTACTATGATTTTATTTTAGTGATGCGCTTTTTTCCTGGATCGACAGTTAGCAAATATAGTGGTGGCGCCACGCAGTTCAGTGCAGTCACATATCTGGTCGGTCAAATATAAGATTTGAGCGGGAAGCAGAATTCGAATTCAAATAATTCGAAGAAATGATTACGGAGTCACCGTAGTTAGTCTTAAATTCATAATGGTAGATCGTAGAATAACATCCCAGTGAACAAGTCGTGATTTATATTATAAAGTTTTGAACAGTCTTTCATTCAACTTTATTTATTTAGCAATCAACTATATCGTCGTTGCGAAGCAAGTTGCGCAAGCCAAGCCGTAATGCTTGCCGTACGCGTAATATTTTATCGTGTTCAAATAAAAGTTATTGTATTGCATTGCAAAGATTTATAAAAATAGCTGGTCTTTTACTGCCATATGCTACGATTCTAGCTTTAAGTTTTACATGAAATAGCCGGTGATCATTTAACGTTGCTATTATAAAAGTATAAGTTGTTTTGGCTTGTACGTACGTCCGGGATGAAGATCAAGGTCAAATAATTTAATACGAGATAACTCGCCAGTCAGTACAGTTTGATATTTCGTTTCACAACCAAACTTTCTGAGCTGCTTTTATGATATTCCAGTGAATTTTAAAGCGTTTAGAATCTTGTGTGTGTTGAGTGGCCAAGTATTTATCTCTAAAAAATAATGTTGAAATAATGAAAGTAATTAATACATGTGGCGCGTGTTTGTTCCATTCGAGTCGCTACGTACGTACTGCACAGTGTCCAGATATTGAATTGACTGCCGTATTGTGTAACACCCAATAAGAATCAATCAAAATGAATTGCCGGAAACGGTGACAGCCGTGATTGTTTTGCACAGTATGTGGCGAGATTTTTACAAGGGATCCTTTTATTCTTCCTACATCCAAGATAAACAGCGATAAAGAATCATGGTCTCTCTGTATTTCATTACTCGTTTGTATTATTTTGCCTACCCTGCGAGCAGAGCCATCTTGAACTCCACAAAATGAATCTTGCCGTGTTTCCAGATATAAACAGTCCTAATTTTACCAAAGTGAAGTCGCAAACTTAACATGCCCACGTGGGTTTATACAGATTAAAACACTCAAAATATAAGCCGTTCGTCGATCATAGACCAGGATAGCCTACTATAACAAAAATAAGTTCAAGAGCGAGAAGATACATGTATGGAGCGAAGTCGGTATCGCTGTTGAAAATGCCATATCATTATGTCTTGAAAAGTTGCCATGTATTTCGTTAACTCTACTGGACATCCAAACCCTCTTCGCTTCTGGTTGGATTTACGCCAAAGAGCTTTAGATTGCTTGCTTCCCCACCAGGATGCAGCACTTAAATTGCTTTGTACGGGTTTTATTAGACTACTTAATTGTTTTATTACGGTCCGCAGCGACGACTTTGGAATTAACAAATTATTAATCCATTTCTATAAATGACCAAAGGAGATGGAAATGGATTTCAAAAAGATTGTAATACTTGACCTTGAGCGCCGCTCTTGATATTCACGTAAAAGCAAAAAATAATTCTATCCATCACTCTAATTGGAAAAAATATTTAGTGTCAGTTTTCATTAACATAACCTTTGGTATATTGTGTATTAACGTAAATTATATATTACACTTTGTATGAACGTAAATTTATGCGATTGTCTATAATGAACATAAATTTATGACACTTTGTATTAACATAAATTTATGTGATTGTCTTTTATCAACAAAAAATTATGTGACACTTTCTATGAACATAAATTTATGTGAGACTTTCTATGAACATAAATTTATGTGAGACTTTCTATGAACATAAATTTATGCGAGACTTTCTGTGAACATAAATTTATGTGACTTTCTGTGAACATAAATTTATGTGACTTTCTGTGAACATAAATTTATGTGAGACTTTCTGTGAACATAAATTTATGTGAGACTTTCTGTGAACATAAATTTATGTGACTTTCTGTGAACATAAATTTATGTGACTTTCTGTGAACATAAATTTATGTGAGACTTTCTGTGAACATAAATTTATGTGAGACTTTCTGTGAACATAAATTTATGAGACTTTCCATGAACATAAATTTATGTGAGACTTTCTGTGAACATAAATTTATGCAAGACTTTCTGTGAACATAAATTTATGTGACACTTTCTGTGAACATAAATTTATGTGACTTTCTGTGAACATAAATTTATGTGACTTTCTGTGAACATAAATTTATGTGAGACTTTCTGTGAACATAAATTTATGTGAGACTTTCTGTGAACATAAATTTATGTGACTTTCTGTGAACATAAATTTATGAGACTTTCCATGAACATAAGTTTATGTGAGACTTTCTGTGAACATAAATTTATGCAAGACTTTCTGTGAACATAAATTTATGACACTTACTGTGAACATAAATTTATGTGACTTTCTGTGAACATAAATTTATGTGACTTTCTGTGAACATAAATTTATGTGAGACTTTCTGTGAACATAAATTTATGTGAGACTTTCTGTGAACATAAATTTATGTGACTTTCTGTGAACATAAATTTATGTGACTTTCTGTGAACATAAATTTATGTGACACTTTCTGTGAACATAAATTTATGTGACCTATTTCTCTCAATATACATCAGAATAGAGGTAATGAATTCATGCTCATCAAGCACCACAGAGAACACATCAATTTATATCCCAGCAATTAAATAATGCATGTTTTGGGCTGATAATAAATTGTCAGAATGCATCAATTTAGTCACCATTTTGGTATCATATATATGTGTTTACGATTATCACAGATTTCTGATGTATCTTCTGGTTTTAGTAAAAGAACATTCGAATATAAGGAAAACTATCAATTTAGGAGCCAAGAACTTAATCATTTTTGACTAAGTCAAGAATGTGCATATGTATACACAAATGGTGGAAAATAAAAAGTTGAACGAAAATTTGCCGTCTACATATCAAGTGTGGCAGCACAACAAATGAAAATGTCAGATGCAAAGGAAATCACCCTTTTAGCACACTATATATATTAAAGTCATATACATTTTTAGAAAATCTTGTCATTGATGTCAATCCCTTTCCTGTATCCCACAGTGGAAAAAAAATCATTCAAAATAGGGCAATTTTCTGAGAACTGGCATAGCTTCTCTATTAAGAACCGGCTAGTTATGGGGAAAAGGAAACAAGAATAATTTGAGGGTAAATTGGTTTTTGAAAAATGTCCCTAAGCAAGCAAAAAGGATAAAACCTAGTTGTCAGCTTAAGTTGTTTTAGTGCTGAAACGTATCAACTTCTGTGGGAAGCAGATACCATTATTTTAAGTAGATAACGAAAAATGTCTCTAAACGGTCATTTTTTCTTAAATTTCACCTAAAATGGACCATATAGGACAAAAGGAGAGCAAGAAATGGTCAAGTGCAAAAGTGCAAAAACAACTTTAGACTTGTTTGTTCACACAAGTTATTTGTGCCTTTTATGGGTTTAGAATGATTTATTTTAAGGTTCTTTTGCAATACATGATTAATTACTCCTTTGAGTTTTATATTATTTTGTTTTTAAACCTCCTTTAATTTATGCATATCTTTTAGGCGTCATTTTCAAAATAACTACCAAGCTAAGCACCCCATCATTTTTATTTTTTTAGTACCAGAATTAACCCTGGCAGTCAACCAGGCCACAGTCCCTTCCCCCAGAGCCAGTTCACCAGCTAGACCACTATTAAAAATGCAGTCACACAGATACAGATTGAAAAAATGTAATTAATTATGGTAACTTTGGTGATTTCCATGTTGGCTGATTTATTTTTAGGGGAGGTAAAAAAGGTATTTAGTAATAATATTAAGATAAAGAACAACTGTGTTTCCCTTACTTGCATACATATATGTATGGTCACATGACATTTCCAATACCTCTGACAAATGCCTTTCCATCAGCAATGACATCAGGCATATTAATTAGACAAGTGCACCTTTTTTTAACACAGCGGTGTGTATATATCCCATGTACCGTAACTACATTGTATAATTTATTCAATTTATTTTGTCTTCTCTTTCCCAGGTGGTGATGCAGATGCCTCATCCAAAACCCTGCTTGGATTGTGCAGGACAACGTGCAGACAATATTTATTTTTAATTTCTGTAAGTATTTATAGTTTAGTGTAAATAGTCGCAATAATCATTTTTAACTATAATTGTGTTGATAATTTTTTTTTCACTAAAGCAAGAGGCAATTTAGCAATTTTGATGCTATACAATTATATAGTATTTCAAAACGATTTAAGCAGGGTACCATGGTATGAAACAATCCAAATAACATGTGATTAATATATACATGTATGGAGAAAGCTTTTCCTAGATATTATACATTGTATATATACAATGTAGTTGACATCCATGCACCTATGTGATCTCACGGTGGGCACAAAGAACGTCAAAAATGGCATCATTAAACGTGACCAAATAATTGAAATTAACGCCATTTCTTTACTAAGAGTTTGAATTTGAAGAAATGTTGGTGACTTGGTAACAAAATGAAACTACATATTTTATGTGTTTTATGTTAGTATGATGACGTCGTTGTGACGTCATAAGCGATGCCTCCTTTTTTGGTGAAATTCCCCCTTCAATAATCGTTACAAACAGACTACCCCATCAAAAAGCCTTCATGACACACATTCATTTGGTAAAAAATTGAACATTTTACGATGATTACAGCCAAAGTTATAGAGGAATAACTGTTGCTATGACGTCACATTTAGTGACGTCAGGAGTCGTACCTAAATAAGGCTGTCTATTGTTAAATAAACAAGAACAGAAAATAATGTGACTTTTGAGTGCCAGCTAGACTAGCGCATTTTATCAATAAATCTCGAAAATCACTCAAAGGCTTCTTTTCTAAGGGCATGTATAAAATAATATGACGTCATAATGACGTTGTCGAAAATATGACTTACATTTTAAGCCGGTTATGGACAACAAATTAAAATTCTATAAACATACGATTTTAGCCACCAACATGTTTTATGACTGGACAAAATGTCATGCAACAGCGTTAGACCACATCAAGGTGTAAATAGTTTATTTCACTTCGAGTTTCAAGGTATTTGGGCATCATTCGACCAACAATGAGGATTTTTGGAGCCATTTAGCGAACTGTTTCGGTCATTTTACAGACATACAATGTACGATGACGTCACATGATTCCTACTGCCACAGGGAGCCCACGCGTGGGTAGGCTGCCTGTGATAAAACTTCAGGAAGACATAATCCACTGATAATCTTGTACTTACTAAACCAAGAACTGAATTTAGAAAATGTAGTAGTTCCTATAGTGATTCTGTTGTATGGAATTCCTTTTCGAATACTCTGGAAACGAGACTGTAAATCGGCGGGAATTTTACCAAAAACACCATCTGTTGGCGGTCATTATCTCGTGTTTGAAGGACATTTTATCCCAGTGTCCAAAACGTAAACTATATTGTCCAAAACATATGTTGTTCCTCAGTTTCTGGAGGAGGGGGTCTGAGTATTTGAATCTTATCCTTCCAGCAAATCTCATATTATTCGCAGAAAACATGAAGGTACTCGCTAAATGTTGAAATTTCCGCCATTTTTGTTTACGCTGCAGTCGTTTCTAGTCTACGCGCGTCACATCATTCAGTCAATGGGGTCTGGGTACAAGTTATTCAGTGGTGTCCTCGCTCAGCCGTTGCATGGTATCGCGATTTTGATTGGCTACACCGTCCTCCATGTAACCGTTGTTCCTATTGGTTAAATGTATATCTTTTGGCTCATCGAAAAAAACTGTATTTACTCGTATTATAGCTTTAAGGGCATAATCAGCTGGATACACTCTTGCTGCACTTCCGCTCTGGATTAGCCAATCAGCGTCGTGTCAGTCGTATTTCCATTTATCGGTTTGATTCTCCACAAATTTCAAACCGGCGGAGACGCATACGCAGAGAATATCAAAACTAAGGGAACTCGTGGATTGTCAGTAAGGGTTTTGTTTTGTCCAATATTGGTAGTAGTAATGCAAGGTTTAGTGTTCAATCCCCTTTTTGTGCGCTAGTTTGATTCCATACATCGTATGTCGAGTGCATGCTCTTTTGGTCTATGATCATATACTTTTAGCTTCATGTCTGTATCCAACTTCACCTACTCAATCACAAAATTTAATGTGGTGTCAGAGCATTAGTACCGAATAAATCAATTCGAGACAGAAACAGCCCCTTCCCCTGAACATGCTTTGTTTTTGGAGTTTTTAATATGCAATTCCCCCTGTCTGGAAATTATCTAGATTACTTCCTTAATTCTATACGATTTCTCAAATAAATAGGCCGGTAAAGCACAACAAGGTTAACTATAATTTTTAGCAAGACTGCATTGCCTTTTGTAGTTTCAGAAAATGTTCTGTCTGTTTTCCACTCTAAAAGCAAGACAGAGGTATAGGAAAGCGGTTATATTCTACTGGCCGAAACCGGAAATGCTTATTTGTCATCGCGTTTAATATATGTTAAGTTCCTACACGGAATTTCAAGTGAGATGGAAACATAATTCAGTTCGAAATCAGCTGGAAACAGGGTAGTATCGTCGTGTACCGTTTAACCAACTGCGTCATAAAATACCCTTTGTTACCCACGTTCGCTATGAATAATTTGAGACTCAGAAATTTTATACGAACATCCGAATCGACACTTAGAAATTTTAGAAGGATTTACGTTATCCTCAGGATAAAAAAACCCCGCCTGAACCAGGATTCGAACTCGGACCGCTTAAGAATCAATGCAATGGCTTACCCACCACCACCACCAACCCTAACCATTAGACCACGAGAGAATTCGCTGATTGCAGTCGTTTTTTTACCAGATTTATATCAACTTCTTTAGCATGTTCATAAAATATTCTATTATAGTATAATATATACTATAATAGCGGTACGACAACCCTCCGAGCGCGCGAGGTGCGATTCCCCACGGATCAACGGTACACGACGATACTACTGGCAACAGGACTCTACAGTATCGAAATAGATTCACAAATAAAATCAGCACCATTCTAGTTCTTACATATGCAACATTATGTCTGTAGTTGCAGTGGAACTGGCAAAGATTAACCATCTGAAGTTTCAAGTAGTTTTCTTGTTTTTCGCGAAACATTTAATGTAAATACCCGTACGTACGTAAAACTAAAAACACGGGTGATGGCCTCTGTTTTCTTTTAGCTAAGGCGGGAAACTGGGGTGGACGTGCGCGCTGGGCTCGTCAAAGCGCATGCGCGTGACGCTTTGCCGCGGTGCTTTGTTTGCACTCGCCCCAGTCCTCATTTCCCGAACATCGTCCACAAACATGCGCAATACCATGACATAGCACCTTTATTCTCTTACAGGTAGAAGCTTTTTTATACATTTATTCATTTACTTATTTCCACAGGACCCTCATTTTCTTGGTGTTGCTGACGTTAAGACTCTCCAAGATGGTGGATGGTTAAAATGGAAAAAAACGGATGAAGTTTTCCAGGAAAACTCGTTCTACAATTTTTGTCTTCCTCAACTGAGGTATGGCACTAATAATGAGTACAAACACAAACTCCTTAAGAGCTAGTACTTCTTTAAGCATTAAAACATTACTCATTCTACATGTCTGTGTTCTCTCGCTTTCATATAAAAAATAGAATCGCATAGACACAGCTGAATCGCACAATCAGACGCTGATTGGCTGAGAGGAGTGGAATCACCACTGTAGGCTACGAACGCTATTTATAACTTAGCAAAATATCAACAAAAGTACTAAATTATCAAGTGATTCATCGCACTATGCGATTCAAGAAAAATCACATGCCTGACTCGGTAATTACTCGGGCTGCCTGTGGCATCACCGAGTCTTAAAATGTAAGTCGTAATTTTTTTTTATTCCGTGTAGCAAAATTTCTGCGCATGCGTTAAAGGTCAAGTTCACACCAATCAGATTGCACTGTGCTGGTCACGCAACAATCGCCAGGTTAATTTATTTACATAATGTAATACAAGATGGGGGGATGACGGCGCGAGAATTTTCTCTCAAATTTGGAGTCCCATCTCTCAAATGTAAGCAGTTTAATGTTTTATTTAACTTCACTCGTGCGAAAGCCTTCCAACAGGCTCAGGATATTTCAACTGGCGCTCTTGTTTGAAGTACGTTTCGTAGGTAATAAACACTCAGCACAGAATAATTTATGATGTCCGAAGCAGTTATTCAACTATCAAGGTAAACAAGACTCCTCTCACGGCCGAGGTTTTGGTTCGATAAATTAAAGGCTTCCAACAGTTCCCTTTATAGTTCTGTAATATAATGAGCAGACTGCAGTTTTGGGAAGGAGGGTAAAAGCTTTTAAATAGAGATAAACAAAACGGGCATTTCAGTTAATAATCTTTAGTCCAACGAATACCGATATGGACACGATCAGCGAGCTGCGATAATAAAGAGCCGCAGGGTAGAAAGAACAGTAGAGAAATATAGTGATAGCTCCATCATAGGTGGACAGGATACAACTTATAATATGGGACACATATAAACATACATTTGAGACACTCATCTATTAGTACTCTGAACCTGCAGAACAGCAGACTAAATTAGGACCGAATTCGTATTTTTTTCGATCAAAAAAAGAATCAATGCCTTCAGTAAGATTCCCAGTCATATCAGTAATGGTGACTACCAAGCATTGTTGCTGGGGGAGATGTAAGAGTGACTCTAGATGTGAAAAACCTTAATTCATAAATCCGGCGCTCAAAGAGATATGTCTCGGAGAATGAAGCATCGATCGGTACACCGCTAGTAGAGGTTTCTCATCTTTTCTCGGCCTTTTTGATCACTCACAGGAGGAGCTTTTCTGTTCCAAAACCTTTACAGCAAATTCAGTGAGAAATGTCAGCGTTGTATAAATGTTTGTACGAGAGACCTTAAAAGCACAGAACAACGAGACTAGGTCTGGCAATGAAACGTAAGTGGCTATAAATTACTGAAACCCTGACTATACCCACCAGTAAACAATGAGAAGGAACTACTGTTCAACCATTAAGTTTACTTGAATTTATCAGTGGATTCTAAATAAATTTTGGAAGCAAAGCCTCGTCTACAGTACATCTACAATGCTTTGATTTATTTTATGAGGACAAATGAAGTTAATTTATTTCGGAGCTGCAGGTATTAAATTTGAAAACTCGATAAATGCAAACAATAATATAATGGTTTGAAAGAGCACACCAACATAAGCAAGATTGCCGAATTTTAGGATGCTATCAGTTCATAGTTTTAATGTATATGCTCTTCCAGCCATAACAGCTTTGGTCTCCGATGAGTTTTATTGAAGAATTTCCTATCTCCATTCGCCGATGAATGCACTCGGCACGCGGCTACATTCTTTTTTTTGGCCTTAATACAGGAAAACCTGACCTTTGTAACTTTTCAATGTTTAGGTGAAGTCTTACAACGATATTGCATGGGAAAAGATGAGTTTGGGATACAGTTTAAATAGGACTTGACAGTCTATATAGTAAGCATGTCTCGTTGGTTGGCCAGCGAAGATGCAAAACTCGGGCTCTTTCTAGGTGTATCAACGACAATGAACTACAGCAAAACAATACCCTGAAATACAAAGAACCCTAACCTCAGAATACAATGAACTAGAGCAAAACAATACCCTGAAATACAAAGAACCCTAACCCCACAATAGAGTTGTTCATTGTCCTGAATTTCAGGACGTTGATACACCTAGAAAGGCCCTCAAGATCGACGTTTGTCGCTTTGTTTCAATCCTCTGTATTTCAGCCAAAGTTTAAGCTGTTTGACAGTATAATCATCAGGTTCTCTTTCAAAATATGGTCCAGGAAAGCAGTCATTTCTGGTAGAATAGACAGAGGACGAACTGAAGTGCTAGTCAATTCTTGTAAGTTGATACAAGAAAAGCGGTTTGTTTGTCTGAGTCTTGGCGGGAGGTCTAGTTCCACGGTAAATTGCACTCGAGAAACCGATATCGCCCTCGTCGCCGACTCGGACAATATCTGTTTTCTCGTGCAATTTTCCGTGAAGTTACCGAGTCAGGCATATGATTTTCCTATAATATTATAGGCAAGTCTAAAGGCGGAGCTCCCATTGAGGCAGGCCTGGGGGATTTGGATGTTAGGATAGTTATTTTGCTCCACACACGTAGATCCAATAACTGGAAAAACCGAAATTCCGAAATAATATTGTAAGACTTGCATTACGAATACAAATGAAAAATAGCAGGTTCAAGGGAAATAAGTGTAATAGGTGTAATAAGGGGATTGAAAGAGGGAAAAGATGGAAAGGAATAAAGGAGAGAAAGGAAAGAAAAATGAACGGAAGACTCTATCCTTCATTGAAGACCGCATGCTCTTGGCACATGCGCGTGGCCATTAGACCGTGGAAAACCTTACGGAATATTTTCCCCACGCTACACAGAAACGAGGTGATTGGCTAATATGAGCTGTGAAAGTTGCAATTGTGCTACTTTAGTAGTCGCTCCAAGTAAAACGTTAAAGAATGCCAATCAAGATTAATGCTTTTGCCGGTAGCTAGCCTACACTAACTCCAATTGTTGCTGTACACTGTATACCACACAGAAAAATGTGCTATGAATGCTCAAATGAATGCCATAACCATATAAAACACACATGTATACATATAGCCACATAAACATTGCATCCAATGATTTAATGTTACCGTGACAAAGATAATTACAGTTTTATACCCAGATGCATTCCCTTGTATATTTACTTATAAGTCAAGACAGCAAAATTTTCACATTAGTTAAAAACAAGCATTTTTGATCAGGATTACTTACACCGTCAACATCATTGCAGCAATCTTTCAGCCTTTTGTGTTACCACAGTCCTTTCTCTTACAAAAATATGTCGAACGCACTTTGATAATCTACCATTACTACTAGTTCTAAATTACAATGGTCTTAGGTGGGAACATTTTTCACTTTCGATCCTTTTGTTCTTGCTTAACTGAGCACTCGTTCATTGAAATTGAAAACTATTTTGATTCGCCCAAATACTTAGATCCTTCAAATCGGAGCTTCAATGAAACCTTAAAGTGTATATAAACCCTGGCTGGATGCATTTTTTATTAAACGATTTATGCCCAAGGTTTCTAAATTTCATACCAAAAAATCCCTCCGACTTTTTCGTTGTGAGATATCACCGGTTCAAAATGGCCAAAATGCACGATTTGGGTTGTCTATGCCCAATATTTTCGTGTGCGTAAAAAAAGAGACTGGAACTAGTTTATACGTCACCTCGGGATGTTGTATTTTGTCGGAGTAAGCTATGAACTTCTTGATTTATTCCTTTATTTATTCCTAAGTTTTTTTTTTTTCCGGGTAAAATGACAGGGAGATGTGTGGTGGGACGTTGTTCCAACGTAAAAGGCCAGGAAAACGGGATATACTTACAACGAGACCTTATTTTGGCGGCGATCACCCCGAAGCGAAGCGCCGAAGAAAGAAGTGAGTCGATTTCGTTCTTCGGATGAGGGAAATATGGTCTCCGTCGGTGTATTCGGTTGTGTGCTCAGCACACTTTAGAAACGAAGACTACAGCATGCCTATCTAAACCGAGATAGCTTCGGGTTATCGGCATTAATGTTCCCTCGGTGCTGAGTGGCAATTGCAATGTCGAAGAACTACAACTCTCAGGAAACGAAATGGAACCTTGAATCTATCTATTGTCGTGTAACAGGCCGGCTCTCGAGATGTTTATTTTGAAGCGCTTATGTCAAGGGCACCCAACGAAGTTTTCGGTTAAAAAGATGTTCGGGAGAGTAAGTTAGCCTAAAACTTTCGGATTTGAAAAAAATGTCCCTAGAAAATTGTTTTCCGAAATACTGGCTAGAAAATTTGTTTTCAATCCCTAGAAAATTATAGAAGAAAAGGGAGACTAAAAGGTTTCCCCTAAAACATTCGTACGTCCCAATTCGTCTGATCAATAGAGTCAGAACAACACATTTTCATTCCCTAAGAATTGCCTAAAGGAAAAAAGAATGCCTAAAGGAAAAAAGAATCCCTAAAAAATTCGTACCTCCACAAAACTTTGCAACATGAAGTTACTTGCGCTAGAAAATTCTTGTTTCTGTTCTAGACTACTAACAAATTCGTAGGCCGGGAATATTTTGCCATAGTATTTTCGGTTGACGCGATTTCCACCTAGAAAATCCGAACAGCTAATAGCTTTCTAGAATACGTCAAAAGACATAGTAGGCGCCTTAAAATGGCTAGATAAGCTGCAGACAACTGGTTTCAAACGAATTTCAAAAAGTACTCGTTGGGTTAGCGCGAGTTAAATACACTCACAGACAGCAGTGACATAATCCGGGAGAGAACTCAGTGAACTTTCAATTGCTGAGAGAATTTCGCTTCAGCCTGTTCAGGCTTGAGCACGTGGCACTTCTGCTCCAAAAAAAGCAAACAAATAAGGATTTTAAAACCATTTCATGACAACAGAAAGTTTATAGGTATAGGTAATAAGTGTTATTTTACAAATTTCTAAAGGATATTTTGAGGGAATACACGAATTTTTCGTGTATTTTGTCACTGCAAAGTTGACTCAGGCCTAGACTTTCTCAAAGTCCTTCTTAGTGTTTCGCGAGAGTTTTCTTATCTACTAGCGTCCTCTCGCAGGAACCGGGATCGTACTCTAGGCGAATGGACGAGACTTGAGTTGGACTTCGCTTGCTTTATTCACTTGTCCTGTGCGGACCTCCCGCACCAACCAACTAACTAAATTTTACAATGCTACTGCTTAAGTAGTAAAGGGTCTGCACGTGTGTGAAAGCTTGCAAGTTATGCTGGGAAAACAAGTTATAAACCTGTTTTACCAGATGTACAACTTAATGACGTAACGTAAAAATCGTACGCCCAAACGAACCTTAAAACGAATTTTAAAGTATTTTAGAATTATGAAACTATCCAAATTTGACGATGTTCGTTTTAAGACAGTAAGACCTAGCTGTCCAAGAAGAAATATCTAGGTTAAAATCGAAAAGAAGTGAATTCTAGGAGATAAAAGTTCTCTCTAGTCAATGACTAAATAAACAAAATGACATACGCTCAAGGAGGTGCTTATTCACTGTATCGCGTGAACTTGCATAACTTATACACGCAGAAGTTCTACTAAATCTCTACGGGTTACTGGACGATAACTACAGGATGCAAAACTACAGCAAGGTTAAGATTGATTGACAACTAATAATTACTAAGCTAGTATTACCTTGGACTAGAGACTGACTTCAGCAAGGTAAAATATCGTCAAAGACACTCAGTCGAAATGCACAAGAAAAAAAGGCATTGATTTAAAGAGGGATTATCCTCGGTAATAGTAGTAAAAACTGAGTTTAACTTAGGTTAAAGACTAAGTATAGGTTTTTGTGGGAACGCCTTATACAAACAACATATGTTGAAACTTAAGAAGAACATCCGTAGGAATTAATTAATATCCTAACTACAATTTAACTACCTATATGTCACCATTTTATCCCTTAGTTCCATTACTAGCGAATCCTCAGGATTGGATTCCAAATCTAACCGAGAAAATTGACTTTAACTCTACCTCTCCTATTAATGTTATTTTGATTATATATAATCTAGCTGTGAGCTGCTAGCTTGCTACGTTTGGCCAAACGTTAAATGACTGGCCGTAGTCGCTGTATAGCATCCCCAAACCAACCTCAAATGTCAATAGTGACATTTGTGTCAGAAGAGGAAACTCCACAGTAATTACCCTAGGGGCCAAGATATTGATTACATGTATACATTAAGAAAACCACTATTCCTTGGCTTTTATAACGCCAATAATACTCTATAAGAGAAACACCAAAAAGTGGTTTTTATTTCCTTTTTCTATCGTGTAACATTAGCCCCCCGCACGAAGGACTTTTCCCACTTGCAGCGTGCCAAATTTACCGGTTGATTTTTCAACCGGAGGCGTGGCTTATGACGTACTAAGATT
Source organism: Actinernus sp. WN-2022 (assembly GCA_030867875.1). Classification (NCBI taxonomy): domain Eukaryota; kingdom Metazoa; phylum Cnidaria; class Anthozoa; order Actiniaria; family Actinernidae; genus Actinernus; species Actinernus sp. WN-2022. The sequence continues at coordinate 101,250,368 of JAOWCC010000577.1, read as the reverse complement.
TGCCCAATCACAAAGCGTCAATTCTTCAGGCATTGTATGTTGACGTGTCAAGTCAGTCGACCGTGGATGTGGTATTTACAATTTGATTGTACTCAGAAAGAGTTTGTCAAAGGCGCGAAATGTAAGCTCCACCCCTGAAACGTGTTTTCGCGCCAAAACATAATCCCCCGATTCAATTTCCTGCAAGTGAAACAAGTCGAACTCGCCTCTCGCTTCGATTCTCGCGCTCGATTTTTGACGCAGTAATCGCCTCCCCAGTGACTCAGCGAGTTCGAATTGGAGCAAGTCTAACTCAGGCCCTGTCCACACTAATGCGTTTTTGAAAACCTCCGTTTTTGGTTCCCCGAAAACGGATAAAAAGCTCTGCGTCCACACTAGCGTTTTCGCATCGTTTTCGACCGTCCACACTAGGAGCTGAAAAACGATGGTCCAAGATGCGTTTTCGTCACCAGACTCTGCTCGGACGTTCTTGTGTTCATTACGCATGCTCCAATAGCGCCAGCGATACTATCGGCTCTTTTTGAAGCGCGAAACCACTGTAAACAAGACGCGTTCGCTCGAAGTTTACAGTAAAAATGGCAAAATCTTCAAAGAAAAAAGACACCAAAAAAGGAAACAGATCACTTCATCTGGACAGATGATGAAGTGGAACTTTTACTTAAGGTTTAAAGTCAAAAAAGCGGCCGAAAACGTAAAGCTACTGCTTGTAGATTAATCAGTGCCACATTTAAATCCAGGCAAGTAATCAAGCTAAACATCATAAACACAAGCTCGTCCGCCATATTGAATAGTGGTTTGTTTACGCGCTAACGCGGGAAACTGGGGCTTGCATAATGAGTTGTGACGTAAGCGTTTTTGAAAAGCTCCATTTTTGCCGTCCACACTTTTCCTGCGTTTTCAAAAGTCTCCACTCTGGAAAGCGTTTTCGAAAACCTCCGTTTTCATAGATAAACATCTCCGTTTTCGATCGTTTTAGTGTGGACGTTCGGTAAAAACAGATAAAAAAAGTATGCGTTTGTTTGTTCGTTTGAATTTTTTTTACAAGTCCAAAAGCTTCTCATTTCCGCTTTAAACCTCTCTGTAATTGCAAAATAGTTATCAAGTTAAAAAACCCAGAAGTTTCAACGAATGTCATTCAATATGTCAGGTTTTCACGCGTTCAACTTCAACACTGCAGTCAGAAGTGCAGACTCGGAGAATCCTCGCCACTGTGTACACACGGGGTAAAACACAAAGCGCGAAAACAAATCAGTTTACCAAATAATAAGTAGAACCAAAGTTACTTCCACAGATGATCTGCGGTTTGAGACGGTCAAAATGAAAGAAATGTTGAAGAGTAATATTAGTAGCACAATCATGTTGTCATTCATTAAAAAGACATTTCGTAAGTAACGGCTTTTCAAATGAAGAATAAATTTGTTAGAGACTTCAAACTGCATGGCTTGTGAAGGATGCAAGCACTGGTTTGAGTGTTTGCTGTTCAACTTTTATCGGCTTGAATATTGAGCGAAATAACTTAATATGGCTTTCTGTGTAGATGAGAGGACGATAAGGAGATTGTTGGACTCAAAGAACAGAGCATCTTGAAAGATAATTTTTAAGTGAGAACTGCTAATTTTTAATGCTGCAGAGAATGAGTTTGAGGTGAAGGCGAGTCGGCAGGAAGAGTTCGCGATATTAGGTTTTCAAGCAGCTTAGTCGAAAACAAAGTTCAACACTGATTTTTCTCTACTATAAATTTGCAAGTTACACAACAACTCATTCGGAGATAAGATGGCGAGATCGCTATAAATATTACATTTAGCTCATGCTTGCACCATCTAGAATCAGTCTAGCGCAACGTTTTTGCACTCTTAGTATTCTTAATAATTGTTCATTAGAGGTGTTGCCCCAAACTGTACAACTGAATATTCAAATATGGGCTTAACAATTGCATTGAATAGCAATTTTCGGCAGGAGTGGGTAAGGTAGCCCTTTGCTCTACTCAGCAAAGAAACTCTAGAGTCCAACTTGTGAATTACATAGTCCGTATGATTGACCCAACTAAGGTGCTTGTCAAGCTTAACACCTAAGAGTTTTTCATCATCAACTTCCTCTATTTAGTTTTCCATTAAGGTACGGATCGAGATGGGATTTGTTTATGTGCTGCAGTTTTTGTCTGGTAGCAATGAGTATTTGCTTCGTCTTCTTGTGTCAGTGGGGATCATCTTATTTAACGCAAACCAGCTGCTCGCACTATCAAGGCTCACTTGTAGGTCACGTTGGATGATATCGGTGCTACCATCAGCGTCGTGTCATCAGCGTATATCTCAACGTCAGTACTGGGTAGGCACAGGGGTAGATCGTTCATGTAGAGAGAAAATAGGACGGGACCTAGGATTGATCGCTGTGGGATGCCTTGGGACAGTGTTAATGGGTCAGATAACTACGGTGGCCCACAAGTACAAAACACAAAACTCAGTACACAAAACACAAATTCAGTACACAAAACTCGAACTCACTACACAAAACTCGAACTCACTACACGAAACTCCATGCCAGTACACAAATCTCGAACTCGATGAACACTGACACAAACCTCCATGGCAGTCCCGGGGGGGGGGGGGGGGGGGGGGTACTCCTGTTTGTGACGTATTATGTATGTGCCGCCCGGGTGGGTCAGGGTTTTGAGCTCAGTTTGGGCAGGTGGTCAGGGTTTTGACCTGATTTGGGCAGATCAGGGTCAGGATTGGAGTATAATTTGGGTGCAGTCGGGGTAGGGGTTCAGTTTTTTTTAGCTACTATGTCGAAAAAAATACATTCTGTTGCCGCATTTTGATCGCCTGTCCACATGCAAGCACTGAGGTTCCCTTACATTGTGACGCCGCTAATTCGTACTTCAGTACTTATCTATGTACTCCATCTGCTGATTTGTTTACCCAATACCACGTCCCGACTTGAAATGTTCCGTATTTTGCATGCAATCCCGGTACGCGGTATACCGGCCGGGATATATATCCGACCGTGTTTTTAAAACAATTTAAAGAAGGGGCAATAAGGTTTTTTTTTCCTACAAAGGGGGCAATCAGGGTTTTGGAGCTCGGATTGGGTCAAACAGGGTCAGGGTTTGAGTCTCTTGGCCTCACATACATACCCATTCTTCATGTAAGTACCCCCCCCCCCCCCTCCCCCCCGGGATGGCAGTACAAAAAACTCGAACTCACTACACGAAACTCCATGCCGTACACAAAACTTCAAGCCAGAATACAAAACTATTCTATGCCTAACTGCTTGTACATCAATATTCGATGACTTTCTTTTCAGACCGCATAGGTTGTAAGCCGTTTTTTTAGAGTCCTTATAGGCTGATTTGAATTCCATGGTGTTTTCCAAGAAGGCAATAATTGCTTTGTATTCGTCAGTACACTTTGAAAAAGTAATACTTGATTAAAAGTTCTTCACAATTTAGTTCTGAACCGCACTGTGTGCAGAATCTGTGGTTCAATTCCACTTCACTTCCACGAATTTGTACACGACAAACTTTATGGCACGTGATTGGGGTCAAAATTCAGCTACAGTTGAACCTCTCTGTGCGACCACCTCTCGCAGGCGATTACCTCTCTTAAGCGACCACTTACCAAAAGCCGGTTTTGTCTCTCAGTCAAATCACTTCATTTGATACCTCTCGTAAGCGCCCACCTCTCATAAGCGACCGCGACAACCACCTTTTGGGCTCGGTATTTTACCTCCACTAAGCGACCACTCCGGAGGTCGATATAAAATCGATATATAAAAATGGCGTAAAACTTTACAGAACTGTAGAAATATTTTTGACACTGATCAAGCCCTGTTTATCTGTTGAAGTTCATGTTCGATTCATGCATGTTCCTGTTTATCAGTTGAAGTTCATGTTCGCTGAAATGTTTGCCAACTTATGAAGGTTTTGAGGTTGGAGCATTACAAAACCATAACAAAAAACTGTGATGATAAACCTAGAGACCCGAAATCATATTACTAAAGTTTGGGCTTCCTGAGGTGGCTACTCTCGTAAGCGACCACTTTTCCTGGACTCGAGGGTGGTCGCTTATGAGAAGTTCAACTGTACATGAATTGCATGACAACTTTTAAATTGCGTTGCAAGTTCAGTACGATGGTACAGATTGAGTGGCGAAAACAAATCACCAGGTTCATGATTTGAGTGGTAAAATCCTCGTTGAGTGGTCAATTCTTCATGACGACTGGCGAATAAAAGCTTTCGCTGCTCGTCACGCGTAGCATGCAATATGAGTTGAGTGGCGAACACAGATTGAGTGGCGAAAACAAATCACCAGGCCTGTTCATGATTCTCGTTGAGTGGTCAATTCTTCATGACGACTTTCACTGCTCGTCACGCGTTCCCTTTCGTTTCAAATGGCAAATGGTTCACAACGCGCAGCATGAAATATGAGTTGAGTGGCGAACATGAAGTGAGTGGCGAATTCTCTCATGCAGGCGTTCCTCGCCAGATCGTACCGAGACAAAGGAGGCCTGGGACCGAGATAACTATTTTATAATCACTATCTAGAGAACATGGCAGTACCATTGTTTTGACCTTTGACTGTACTGAAACGATATGGCAGACAATTCTGAACGGATATTGAGAGAGTGTGCCCAACAGTTGCTGAGAACAGCAGAACAACTAGTGAGACCAAGGTCAAACCCGGCTGGAACTCTGGCAGTCCAGCGATCAGTACAGCAGCTAGCCTAGCGTCGCCTGCTGCCCTGCCCAATGCCAATGGCGTATCAAGGTCAAACTCAGCAGTACAGGAGCACAGCCGTATTTTCGATTTCCATCCCCCAGCTCATCAAGAAGGCCTATTCCTAGCGGCCGTTCTGCTGGTCGCAGCCATCCGTACCAAGGGCCGGTGAGGAATACATGGACCCGTTTGTTCGTTTGTTCAGCTATGGTGTCCCAAAGTACCTCACCGACAACAAATGAACGCATGGCAGGCTTGTGGAAAAGAAGATCTCCTTCGACAAGGAAGGCAAGGCGGCACATGTAATGGAGAAAATTGTGGAGGCTTTTCCACCGCTGGAAGACCGAGGTTTTGTTATGGCTGAAGGACAGTCCAAATCGTTAACAGAGCTCCCTATACCTCCTGGTGGGTATATGGTGCCATATTTAAAGAGTGTTATTGGCCATACGTGAAACCGATGCAAACTGATATCGAAGTAGAGACCCTAAATATCGGTCATGCTGATGCCGATGCAAACTGATATAGAAGTAGAGTCCTTAAATATCGGTCATGCTGATGCAGTAAATTTTACATACCTGATTCCTCCTTTCCAAATATATATATATGATAACAAAACAATAACAATACTTTATTCGCACTCATAAATATGTTTATACAAAAAGACCCGGGAAAAAGATAGTATAATAAAGAGACAGGTCTGCAAAATGTGCGCATGTCCAGTCAGTGGTAGAAATTGCGGGAGCAGTTCTCAGAAAATATACAGAAACTCAATGCATCGCAGCAAAGACTGGGGGTTAAGGAGAAAATCGCAAGTTTTATTAGTTTAGTCATCAAGCCAATTAAATGTGAGACTCGTCCATGAAAGCACTTTAAATTAGAAGATAATACTTTTTTGTAACAATGCTTTGAATTCAAAATTTCAAGTGAAAATTCAACTAAAATGATGCGCGCAAGCATGATTTTGCGCTTTCTCGATCGACCCTTCTCTTGTTTCTTACATAACCGTGCATGCTCGACGAAATCAATTTTCGTCTAGCATGCGCAATAAGAAATAAGAGAACGGTCTGGGGTCGAGAATGGATTTCCCAGTTTTGAAGACCTATACATGTAAGTCAGGCCATTCTCGACCCCAGACCATTCTCTTATTTCTTACAAGATAATTGAAATAGTGAATGAGCGCTTCAGTGTATGTCAGCGTAGTGAGTTCGAGTTTTGTGTACTGACTTTGTGTTTTGTGTAGTGAGTTCGAGTTTTGTGTACTAGCTTGGAGTTTTGTGTAGTGAGTTCGAGTTTTGTGTACTGACTTTGTGTTTTGTGTAGTGAGTTCGAGTTTTATGTACTAGCTTGGAGTTTTGTGTAGTGAGTTCGAGTTTTGTGAACTGACTTTGTGTTTTGTGTAGTGAGTTCGAGTTTTGTGTACTGACTTTGTGTTTTGTGTAGTGAGTTCGAGTTTTGTGTAGTGACTTTGTGTTTTGTGGACTGACTTTGTGTTTTGTGTAGCGAGTTCGAGTTTTTTGTACTGGCATGGAGTTTCGTGTAGTGTCGAGTTCGAGTTTTGTGTAGTGAGTTCGAGTTTTGTGTAGTGAGTTCGAGTTTTGCGTACTGAGTTTGTGTTTTGTGTACTGGCATGGAGTTTCGTGTAGTGAGTTCGAGTTTTGTGTAGTGAGTTCGAGTTTTGTGTACTGAATTTGTGTTTTGTGTACTCAGTTTTGTGTTTTGCACTTGTGGGCCACCGTAGATAACGACCCAAAGATGGAGCATCTCTGTGAACGATGACAGAGATAAGACTTGAAGTCGCACTGGTGACAGGCTGTAAGAATGAGTATTTTTAAAACCCAATCAGAATCGATTATAAATAAGCTTGCAACCACGCTGGGGGTCGGAACAAGCTTTTGGTCGCTGTTACGCAGACGGAATTATTCGGGGTTATTAAAGTTCGAATGCGACGCAGGCTAACATTTTAGACTTTTTTCAGTACAGGCTTACAAACTTTTTTACACTTCCTTACGTTTCACAAACATTGTACATACTTTGTACATACTTTTTTACATACATTTTATAGTCATTTTTACAGACATTTTATAGTCATTTTTACAGACATTTTATAGTCATTTTTACAGACTTTTTACAGAGTTCTTCAGTCTGAAAATGGTTAGATTTTTCTAGTGATCATTACCTATACAATCCTTATAAAAAAAATGACAAAATCAACATCTGCTACATAGATAGCCGGATAGATTTAAAAATACTCTGAGTTCGTTTGTTTAGGTAAACTACCACCTTTATTTTAAGCATTCAATGTTATAAGTGATCGGCTATTACTAAAACCAGAAGTGCATAACCGGAAGTCTCTGTCACACTGGAGCTTGGTCCATCAGTTTACGGTATAATCTATTTTTAGAAAACGGTTCTCGCTAAATCGATACGCAAGCGTATTGCACCTAATTGCACCAGCAACTATGATTGGTCCAAAACATGAAAGCCTTTGTTCTTATAATTAAGATAACTATTTCATTTTATAAAAGAAAAATGGATGACATTGTTTTTCACCAACGAAAGTAGTTTGAGCGCCGTTCCTAAGATAGATTATACCGTAAACTGATGGGCCGCGTTCCCGATTGCTTATCGACTTTTACTATAACAGTACACGAAACTTTTAGTTAATAATAATAATGGACATATTTATATATCACCACAGTCTCATGGCGCTTTACATATTACTGACATATCCCGTCAGTGAATATTTTCGGACTGCTTACGGCGCTAATAGCTGCCACGCAGTTTACAACGTTGAGTGTGTGGTTAGTACAATGGCCAGGCTGCTGTACCGGGTGACAATCCCCTGCTCTTTTTCGAGTAGTACAACAGAGTTCCTAAGGAGAGGAATCGCTCACTCATTCTGATTGGCTAAAAAATACATAGATTAGCAGTGGTTTTAAAATTTAAAAAAATTACAGCAATTGAGTGACGCTGGTTGTTTAGTGTAGTGGTTGTTTAGTGTAGTGGTTGTTTAGTGTAGTGGTTGCGACGTTTGCCTTACGAGTAGTTTATCAGCGCGCTTTCCAGTGCAACCACAGTAACCGGAGCCACTTACACAACGAGAACCAATCACATTGCAGAACGGAAATAAAGCATTTCAACTTACGGTCATTTGAGCCAATCAGTGTTGAGTACAAGACAATAGTATTTCAACTTACGGTCATTTGAGCCAATCAGTGTCGAGTACAGTACAATAGTATTTCAACTTACGGTCATTTGAGCCAATCAGTGTCGAGTACAGTACAATAGCATTTCAACTTACGGTCATTTGAGCCAATCAGTGTCGAGTACAGTACAATAGTATTTCAACTTACGGTCATTTGAGCCAATCAGTGTCGAGTACAGTACAATAGTATTTCAACTTACGGTCATTTGAGCCAATCAGTGTCGAGTACAGTACAATAGTATTTCAACTTACGGTCATTTGAGCCAATCAGTGTCGAGTACAGTACAATAGTATTTCAACTTACGGTCATTTGAGCCAATCAGTGTCGAGTACAGTACAATAGCATTTCAACTTACGGTCATTTGAGCCAATCAGTGTCGAGTACAAGACAATAGCATTTCAACTTGCTCGAGTTTCAATCCAGTAAAAGGCAAATTTCATGGACTAGTTCTGAAGTCGAAGTCTTTTGAATGAAGAAAATCGCGTGGATTTGCCAAAATTGGAATGCTTTATTTTCGTTTTGCAATGTGTTTAGTTCTCGTTGACTACAGAAGTGGCCCCGGTTTTACAGTAGTCGCAGTATAATGAACGGTTTGTGACTTAATTCTTTTGAGGTCGTGCGATCATTCTGCTACTACCTAAACATACAAATGTAGGTAGACGACAGTGTGACAAACGTGAATGCAGTACATGCTGCTGAATGATACTGTACTTTGTCCTTTTTCTTAAAGGAAACCCCACGTGTTGGAACAAATTGCCGTTAAATTGTTGGTAATACAGTCTAAATTGAAAATTTGTTGAAAAAATTGGAAGATATATTTTAGTTTTTGAAAAAATATGGATACAAGTATATAAGCCATTTTGAGCTTTGAATTTCGCGGTCGCCGCCATCTTGGATGTGATGACGTTAATGCACCTATCAATGTTAAGCCCCAGGGTTGGGGGGGGGGGGGCGACCCCAGGGGAATTTGACATTTATTCAGAGCCAAATGTCAATTTCCCCTCCCTTGAGCAGCACTTTTGGGTCAAATTCCCGTCCCTGGGGTACTTTTTTTGCATCAGACGTAGCCATATTACAGCTTTTGTATTTCAGAAGATACAATACAACAACACTTTTATTTTTTGTTCTATCTTAGCATATGAAATCCCCAAGTTAATTAGCTTACATGTTGGTCTCTCACAAGGTCCTCATTACAATATCATCTCTCTCACATGGTATCAACTGCAATGCAAAAGATGCAGTGCCAGAACATATCATCAACCCCTGCTGCAGGGCACAAAGCACAGACTTGGTGATACCAGTTATGACAAGAGTCACACTTTATCCACAAGGTTGGGTCCTCCATGGTTTGCATTTCTTCCTCCGGATCCTCTTGTTTACAGATGTGACAAACTTCTTCCCGAAGCTTAGCCTTGTCCTTGATTTTGTCTTCAGCTTCTACATCAATATACTCGTTCCATTCTGCATCGAACAGTTGTAAAATGATTTCACCTTTTATTTCAAAGGCGCTGGCAATTGTCGACGCCAAGTTTTCCGTTAATGCCAAAGGAAAAAGCTTTCCTTGACTCTCCGTATTGAACAAGAACCTATTAATAATAAAATGGCAAAGCAATAAACTAATTGACTACAAATCATGCATGCAGATCAGGAAAGAAATTTACATGTACATGAATATGCAACGATATGCAAAACATGTTTTATTTCCAAAAACAGAAGCACAAAACACTTTTTATAAAACCAGCTGAAGGAATTAAAAACAACCGATGGCCTTTTATAAAAAGAGATTCAAGCAAATTTTCTTACCTTTCTTTCATCCATCGTGCGAAGAACGAAGAGCAGCGTTTCTGATTCCCATGGACTTCTGGGTATTTTCCAAGATGGCGGAGTATCCGAGATGGCGGGTTACTCGTTTTCAGGCTCTCTCCGTTTTTCCAAAATGGCGGCTCTGTCAAATTCCCTTCCCTGGGGCATCGGGTATATGTCAAAATCACGACCCAGATACCAGCCTTTGATGTCAATTTCCCGTGGGTTGCCCCCCACCCCACCCTGGGGCTTAACATTGATAGGTGCATAAGTTGGCGGTCCCTATTGTTAACACGACAAAAGAGCTATTGTTTTCTGATAATAGGGACCGCTATGAAACGCCATCAAATCCAAGATGGCGGCGACCGCGAAATTCAAAGCCCAAAATGCCGTATACTTGTATCCAATTTAAAAAAAAAAAAATCAATTTAGACCATATTGGCAACATTTTAACGGCAATTTATTCCAACAGCCAGGGGTTCCTTTTATAAAACACGACAATTAATTATATCTATATTCTGCGTTAAGTGCTTTCCCTTCCTTAAGACTGCAAAGCAGTCGGACATTTATTAGGTCGAGAAAGAAAATGATCGAAAATTACTGTTTTGTAACCTCCCATCAAAGGACTGTGCAGGGGTCAAAGGCATTAAAAGTTCAGTGCTGTATATTTACCAGAAGTTAACAAATTGAAGTAGGTAAAGTCTCAATCAATTCCAAACCTGTCCATCCCAATCCCGGGCATTTCACAACCTGGGGTGCGGCATTTGCCGACAATGAAAAGTTGGGAGGGTGGGGAATTTGTCAAAAAGAGTCAAATATAGCAAATTTTACATCAATGGTTATAAGAGATTTGCACTCTTTCCAAATAATAATAACTTTATTTCTGTGTCAAAATTACAATAGCCGAGGGACAACCCTCTACTAATAGGGGACACCTACGCTAAGATATATAAAATATGATTATAAAATATGATTATAAAATATTGTACCTTATAAATGTCATTCTGTAGTTAATTAATTAAAATATGAAATAAATTATTAATAAAAAATAAAGTAGTGCAGAGGAAACAACCATTACATCCGTTGTCTAATAAAACACTAAGGTCACATTTACGAATGCATGTCTTGAAGCATTTGAGAGTAGGAGAGGATCTCTCTTTAGTAGAGCTTGTCCATAGCTTAGGACCTATAGATATCTCAATTAATGTTGTCCATGTGTGACGGTGTTGAATCTAGGTACTGAAAAATCTGACTGTCTTAGATTGAATGAAGAGCTATGGAAATGAAATAGTCTTAGGGGACAGGTTATATTTAACTTTATACATTAACAATTGCGAATAACTGGACTGTTTATCCCTAAAAACCGCTGTTAGTCCTCTCTCCTGTATCAGTTCTTTCTAACTTACGATGTCACTTGCTCTACAGAATTGCCACACCAATTGACTATACGTAAAGGTGGGGCAGGATAGCTGCCTTAAAAAGTTGTAACACAGACATAGTGGGAATAAAAAAATGTTAAGCCTCATAATCTCACCAATCCTCTGACTGGCCTTCTGGCATACTGTACTAATATGATTATTAAAATTAAGCCTACTAAATCTATTGTTACAACCAAGAGTTTATGACTGATGACCTAATGTCATTGCCCTTTACATTAACAATACATACATTATAATTAGCCCCCTTCATATCGTTGCTACAAATGTTCATAGACTGATACTTTTTCAAGTAAGAGTTATTTGCCTTCTAGAAGACTAGAATCGTATCAGTTAGTTGCAACAGCCGCACTTTCCTTTAGTTTATAAATTACTATATGCAGATCTTCTCCCACGGTGGGGCATTTGCATATAGCTTAGCTTACCTCACAGTGGGGCATTTGCAACGTTCTGATTTAAAAATGTCAAATGCCCCACAAATGCCCGGGGGTAGGGGGTGGGTGGGCAGGAGTAGTAGGAGAGGCACCGAATTAGCCGGTTTTTTAAGGCGCTATGCTAATTTTTAAGGCGCGCTCATTAATTCAATGACGTCACAGTCTTATTGTCTTAGGTCATGCATAAATTAATTAGGGCGTACGGCCCTTTTTTAAGGCGCTATGCTAATTTTTAGGGTGTTCTATTGTCTTAGACTCATGAATAAAGTGGTGAGCTCATGAATAAAGTGGTGAGCTCATGAATAAAGTGGTGGGCTCATGAATAAAATGGGGGTGAATAAATTATCTATTGTTCCTTTGGATGAGGTCATCGATCTATTCGGGCATGTTTGGACAAAGCCTATTGTTTGGGGTCGACTGTAAAACCAGGAGCGTAGGATCTCGAGGCAATCATGGAGGAAGATAAGTTGTACGCTGTAGCCTATACACCTGATGGGGATAGATTTGGAGAACTAACTGAGTATGGAAAGAGAGCATCAAACAAGTCTGGCATAAGCATTCCCGGACATCTGTATGATTTTTTATCAAGGGAAAATATTTTCACTGAAAACTACCAAGCATTTGCTGAATTGTACAAAGCACACAAGATTAAAGGGAAGTTAAGGGAGTACTATTGGCCTGAGAAGAAGGAAGACACTTTGCTAACCTGTGATTCTTCACTAGACTTTTATTACTTACCCAAGCACATTATTGAAGGGAGATTTTACCACAAGAACACAACCGGAGACGGATTCGAAAAGATAAAAGTTTTTGACGAGTTCCCTAATGTGTGTAGAATCATTAAGAGTATTTTAACAGACTTGACCACATCCAACGCTGAGAAGATAAATTATGTGCGGCTATTGATTCCGAAAGACCAACCCGTTTCCGTAAAACTATTCCAACATTTAGACCTTTTTCCTAAGTATGGACACCATTTCCAGGAACTGCAGGAGGAGTTTGAGACAATGCAGAATGGTAGAGAGGGAAAGAAAACAGCTTGAAGTAGCGAGACGTGAAATACATCCACTGAATGACATTGAACAACACGGCTTTGCCTCAAGATATTCTGTGTCTGTTCCAGAACAATTTTTTTAGAAAAGATGAAGAGTTTATGGAGATTGATTGACTTTGTAATTACTTTAACTTTTAAATCAATAAAGTTCACTTGTTTAGTTGAATAGGTTTGGGCAAGTCTTTGTTATGAATAACAATACACTATTGTTTTGGTAATCTGCGAGCTGCTCTATAGTAACCCAACGATATTTTTTTATATCATTCACAACTCACTCGTAACGTAATTCTGAGATCAGATTATTCGTAAACCTTTACAGTAAATCCACTGTGACTCATTAGATCAACTCTGCTATTGTTCTTAGGGATTGGCGATAACTGAAGAGCCTATTGTTTTGAGGAAAACTCTTGTGATGCAAATTCTTCTCTAAAACTAAACTAGAATTACCATACGAATAAAAACAAACTACTCGGAACAGGATTTTATTGATCCAAAACACCAATTTACAGTTCGTGTTCCTTATCGTCGCGGAGTTGATAACTTTCTTATTTCTCAGTTCTTGGGTTGATATAATGTACCGTGTTACGAGATTACACTGATTTATGTTTCATTGATTTTTTTTCTTGTTGACAAATGATGCTTAACTTGGATAAAACTTATTTCCAAAAGGTACAAATGTATTGTTCATCACGGGAACACTGTGTTCCGGAATAGGTTGTTTTTGGAATTGGTTATTCAACAAGAATTTTCGGTGGTGAATTGCAGCCTCGGTTGCTTCTTGCCATCCATAATCTTCCGTGTTCATCAAGTTTTGCTTCGTTTCCAAGATTTTTCGGAAATCAGGATCTTTTCTTAAGCTGTGAATCCATTTCATATCTTCGAACAACACTTCTCTTAGGTCTTTTCTATAGGTAGGAACCAAAGCGTTACTGGCTTTGATTTCAGCAACTTCATGACTATCCCCATCGTGTTCATACTTTTGAACCAACGCTTCCCATTCTTCCTGGTGCCGTTCTTTAGCTTCGTTTCGAATTCTTTCCCAAACATCCGCTTCTCCGTCATAACTATCATCAGTGGAGTCCGTGCTCTCCTGAGATTCAGAGCTTTGATAAGAATCTTCAGTCATTTCATCATCTGAGTTGGAACGATTAGCAGCCATCGTTTATATCTTTACTCTTCAAGGATCGGGAGTATAATGTCAGACCCTTAAAAGTTTCCAACTTTATAGAAAACAAATTGGTGTGGTCACTAAGTTTAACAAATGTCGATTAGCTGATTTAGCTACGGTCTCTCAGTTAGACCAACATTGTAAGCAGGATTCCTAACCAACATATTTTCCATTATCAACAACTGGATTTACAGTCCTCGACAAAAACTTTCTTTTTTGAAGTTTCGCTTCTTGTAAATATGGTTTACGTTCTTGAGTTGATAACCTATGGACTTGTGCCAAGTGGTTGGATAATTTAACAAGATACTTTGATCCACAATTAGGTACAGGGCAGTTTTTCAAAGTCCGATTTTCCATGTTCACTCGTTGAAAGTTAGTATCAAATAGCACAAATCTACTTGATCGTCCCTTTTATCTCCTTTCATCCCTTTTGTCGCCTCTCGTCCCGCTTTTTTCCGTTTTGAAATAAAAAAAGAGGGATAATAAACGGAAAAAAGCGGGACAAGAGGCGACAAACGGGATGAAAGGGCCTACTGACAAGAGACGTGTCCACGTTCGTATATAGTTATCTCCGTTCGTCCTTTTCATCCCTTTTGTCGCCTCTTGTCCCGCTTTTTTCCGTTTATTATCCCTCTTTTTTTATTTCAAAACGGAAAAAAGCGGGACGAGAGGCTGACACCCTTGAATTGGCTTATGCTTGCTCTTGTGTTGGTCAGTTCACACATGCAACGTAACGATGCAAATTCGACGCAGGCATAAGCACAATAAAGACAAAGTTCATTTTCGTATGATTGCGCTTATACTTGTGTCGTACGTGTGAACCAGCCCATAGCCCTTCGTCTGTTTATGTTTATCTTATGCTCGCTCTCTAGCTTTGCAGGCTCTTGATAAGATTCCTCGGTAATGTTCCTCAGTTCCTCAGAAACTATTTTTACTTTAAAGGGAACCTCGGCTGAAAAACAATGTTTGTTCTCAAATGATTGTTATGGATGCCTAAGTCTGTTTCTGTCTTTGTCTCCAATAAATTGTACACTACATGTCACTTATGCACCGATATTCATGTCGATAAAACTCATTTGAATTTTCTGCGAGCCGCCATCTTGGATTTTATGACGTCACAGTGTTGCCCCTATTGTTCGAAAACAATAGCTCTTTTGTTGTGTAACAGTAAAGCAACAATGTGACGTTATGGGATCCAAGATGGCGGCGCGCAGGAAATTCAAATTAGTTTTATGGACAGGAATATCGGCAGTGCATAAATGCATCTAGTATACAATTTACTGGAGACAAATACAACAGCAAACTTAGGCATCCATAACAAACACTTGAGAACAAACATTGTTTTTCAGCCGAGGTTCCCTTTAATAAGGACGTTGTTGCTCGCACTACTCGTCAAAGCAACAAGTTACACCTCCCACAAGTTAGAACAGAGACTGCGAAACGATCCTTTTATTAAAATGGTTGACATATTTTTAATTTAATGTATGATATCTAATTAGGTTTGTGTGACAATTTTATTGTTAGTTCCTATTTTACACAGTTTTTATCCATTTTACACTATTTTATCCTTTTTATTATTATTATTATTATTAGTATCGTTATTAGTATTATTAGTATTGGTAGTATTATATTATATAACATACTATTGTTATTTCTTGGCATTTTACATTTTTAGAATTCAATTAGCTGTATTTAGCATACCCAGGGGATTTGATTCCATCCCCTCTTCCATGGGTGGGGAATTTGACATAATTTGGGATCCCGAGGGAGGGGCAGTTTGACGACTTGAGTTCATATTGACAGTGTTACCACTGCATATTTTCCCTGGGAGGAAGGGCATTTGACACCAACACTTGTCAATTTGACATGAAAATGAGGTGAAATGTCAAATCCCCCTGGTATCCCCCCCCCCTGGGGCTAAACATTGACAAGTGCATAATAGGCTAACTAGAATTTTGTATGGGGTTTAGAGTGTACCCACGTGACCCGAATGTTGTATCTGGATTGGCTAGTACCCTTAGTAATTATTAATGAGTTGTACAATAAATTATATAACTTACTATTGTTATTTCTTGGCATTTTACATTTTTAGAATTTAATTACACTCAGCTGTATTTAGCTAATCAGGGCTTCTAAGAGCTACAGATAACAGCTACATATGTACACTGAATGGACTACCCTGAATAATTAAAGGCATCTATTCATATTTTGCGGTCGTTCCGAAGGACCAAGTACTGGACGGTTCCACCCCGCATGCATTTCTTAACATTCTGTTCGTTGAAACGTACAGTTCGTTGCACCTTCTCTACATGCTTTGAAAGCTACATTCAACCTAGCCTGCGTACAGCTAGCCTGCTTGCAGGCGGTGGAGGGTGTTTTTCGCGCAGCAAACGGATCATCGCCGCCATATTGGCCGAGCGTGATTGAGACCTGGGATCGAATGACAAATGGAGGGGGGTAGGGGGTGGGGGAGAACGTCCCAGGTCTCAATCACGCTCGGCCAATATGGCGGCGATGATCCGTTTGCTGCGCGAAAAACACCCTCCACCGCCTGCAAGCAGGCTAGCGTACAGCATCCCCTACTTGAGGGAGAACGGCGATTTCATCGTTTCCGTTTCTCCCCATGTAGGGTCTGCGACTCAGAGCCCAAAACCGTGTCCGTGACGTCACTTCCAAATTTCTGGTAATTAGCTATTTATGCATAACGAAGTCAAAACGAGATGGCGATTGAAATGAGATTTCCAAGTGTAAAGTCTGTCGCAGAGGAAATTTCTCTCAAATTTGGAATCCCATCTCTCCAATGTGAACAGCTTAATGCTTTATGTAACTTTATTCGTGGGAAAGATGTGTTCGTGAGCCTTCCAACATACTCAGGAAGGTCACTGATATTTTCAACTGGCGGCCCCTTCAAACCAACTCGCGGCCAGGTTCGGGCTTTTTGAAGAAAAATGCATTTGTCATTGAAATCACTCCGCTTGTTGCCCTCATGAAGGATTTACACGGAGGTTTTTATTAACAATGTTGTTTGGAGGTTGGGGGAAAAAATGTTTTTACATAGGAGTATAACAGGGATCGAAGTAATGAAGCATTTGTTTAGTTCTGCTATGTTTCTCTCTCCCTGCCAAGAATATAATAGTGGTTCGTACCGAGCGAAACTGTAAATTACATTTATTTATCTCTGTTCAGACAATTAAAATCCCTGCTCAAATATTCACCTTAAATCCATGACCAAGTAAGCACTTCACTTGATCCCTTCATGAGGGCAACAAGCGGAGTGATTTCAATGACAAATGCATTTTTCTTCAAAAAGCCCGAACCTGGCCGCGAGTTGGTTTGAAGGGGCCGCCAGTTGAAAATATCAGTGACCTTCCTGAGTATGTTGGAAGGCTCACGAACACATCTTTCCCACGAATAAAGTTACATAAAGCATTAAGCTGTTCACATTGGAGAGATGGGATTCCAAATTTGAGAGAAATTTCCTCTGCGACAGACTTTACACTTGGAAATCTCATTTCAATCGCCATCTCGTTTTGACTTCGTTATGCATAAATAGCTAATTACCAGAAATTTGGAAGTGACGTCACGGACACGGTTTTGGGCTCTGAGTCGCAGACCCTACATGGGGAGAAACGGAAACGATGAAATCGCCGTTCTCCCTCAAGTAGGGGATGCTGTACGCAGGCTACATTCAACCCAAAATGTCAATCTCGCTCGTCAGTAATTTTTCACGTTAATATGAAGTCTGCGCATCTCCACTGCGCATGCGTGCCCGTAGCGGCGCTCAATCGAGTTTGCTACTCTCCTATTAGGACAGTTATTGAATAACACTGCCTTGAAGCTCTGCCTGTAACTCTCGCTGAAACTGACGTATATACAAGGATTTAGGGCGCTGTTCACGTGACCTAGGAAGTAGCCAAGAAAGTCCAAGGACGGTGGAAAACCGCAAGGGTATCCCTCCTTGTTAAAATAATACAAAAAGACTCGGACATGCATTGGTAGCCAGCATAGTGCAAAGACAACTACTACTGTCACGAGCATTTTTAGAACGATCTTCTTCGATCGGGAACTCCTCAGGACTTCGTCGGGGTTTACTCGGCTAATACTCAAGACATCTTCGGACTGTCTTCGGGCGGCATTCAAGGCGCTATCGGAGGGGCATCGGAACCACAGCTTGAAGATCAGAATGCCGTAGAGTACTGCCATTATTAACAGGGGAGCGGCGTACAGAAGAACAAAGAGGACGATGGTGTAATTTTTCGGCGCTTCCTTTTCGTCAAACCAAGGTGCCCATCGTTCATCGCATACTAAGACCCCATCGTAGTCTATGATATTTAAAGCGTACAGTAGCGGTGACATGAACACACACGAAGACACCCAGATGCCAATGATTGCACACTTGACATTCCTTTTATTCAAAAGCTTTCGTAGCGGCAACGTGACACAAACGTACCGATGAACCGCAAGGATGGTTAAAGTCAGCACAGAGCATGAAACCGACACTCCTTGAATGAAAAGAACGAGCTTACAGAGCAGTACCCCTAACGATCCTCCAATCCAGTCATATTTTTCTGTTATCAGAATCTCTATATACGTTGGCATGTTGAAGATGGTGATAAATAAATCGGCGGCCGCCATGTTGATTATGAGAAAGTTCGTTACAGTACGCATGCGCTGGGAGTTTTTCACTGCGTAAATTAGTAACGAGTTCCCAACAAGTGAGATCAACATTGCGGCGAAGTAGAGGACGAGTTTTAAAACATTCACTGATGTTGAGTCTCGGTTTGTTGGACATTCGGGATCCAGTGTTCTGGTCACGTGGGTTGTATTCATTGTGATGTGATGTTTCATTGACGTTCGAGTTTTCTTTTTCTGGTTTATTTACTTTGCTACATTGTTGCTTCGTCGGCTGGACTTTGTGTTCCTGGAAATGGATACAAATGAGTTTTTTGTTAAGTTCTTTCAGGGTTCGTAATAGAAAAGGGAAATGCAAAATACGTCCTCGTTTGTCTTGCTAACTCGATAGTCTTAATTATTTGTAAAAAATAAAATACGACTGACGAGCCACCGAGCCACGCAAAACATTCGCGTCAAACATACGTCAAACTGCAAAACATACGTCAAACAACATACATATGTCAAACTGCAAAACACACGCCAAACAACACATGTCAAACATACGTCAAACTGCAAAACACACGTCAAACAACAGATGTCAAACATACGTCAAACATACTAAAAAAAAAACACGCCAAACAACACATGTCAAACATACGTCAAGCAAAACACACATCAAACATACGTCAATCAAAAAACACGTCAAACATACGTCAAAATATACGTCAAACAAAACACGTCAAAACATACGTCAAACAAAACACACGTCAAACATACGTCAAACAAAATACGTCAAACAAAACAGGTTACGTCAAACATACGTCAAACAAACATACGTCAAACAAAACACGTCAAAACATACGTAAAACAAAACACTCGTCAACCATACGTCAAACAAAGCACACGTCAAACAAAATACTCAAACAAACACACGTCAGACACGTCAAACAAAACACACGTCAGACATACGTCAAACAAAACACACGTCAGACATACGTCAAACAAAACACACGTCAGACAATACGTCAAACAAAACACACGTCAGACGTACGTCAAACAAAACACACGTCAGACATACGTCAAACAAAACACGTCAGACATACGTCAAACAAAACACACGTCATACAACACACTCGCCAAACATACGTCAAACAAAACGCGGTAAAAAAACCAGACGTCAAACTACGTCAAATAAAACACGTCAACATACGCCAAACAAAATGCGTTAAACATACTTGAAGCAAAACACGTCAAACAAAACACGTGAAAACACACGCAATATACGTCAACTAACAAACATACATATACGTCATCACAAATAAAACATACGTCAAACTCCCATAAATAACTCCACTGTCGAATTCTTCCTGTATAAACTCTAGTTCTTCTGTTAAAATTTGTGTACCGTGATACAAGTTCAGAAAGCGATTTTCTTCCGGAAAAAAACGGACGGGAAAAGTTACGATTTTCAAACCTGTTATCGGACAGCTAAAGATAAACCTATTATCGGACAGCTAAACCTAAACCTGTTATCGGACACCCATAAAATATTTATATAACATGTGTTTTTGGCCTGGATACGACTGAGAGGCGTTTCATTTTTGCGTCGACTTCGCGTACCGATTTACGTTTTGTGGCGTCCGTCTGTGGGCAGCGGAAACCACAACAAAATCGTGATTGAACAAGCTTACAGGATACAAGATGTCCGAAGTTGTTTTTGGACGAAGTGCCAAGATTTTCGGTCCGAGTTAAGGAAAGGAAAACATTATGGCACGCGGAAAGCGCCATTTTATCTTCGGGCTAGAAAAATCTTCTGTTTTTCGTAATATCGAAAGGTAATATCGAAAGGAAAGAAGTGAAACGATAAGGTTAGAATCGCTACGAAATCCTTAATCTCGGAGGGGTTAAGAATATCGTTTGTATCATTTCGCTAAGGAGAATTTTTTTCGAATGCCCGAAAATTGTTTCTGTCCGATAATAGGATCACTAACCTTACGTAGAGAAAACGCAACAGTGGAAATTCACCTTTAAACGTCTATATTCATAACCGAGATCGACAACCGAACACACAAAACATACTAGAACGACTACCGAGCTAACGAGACGCATTGCGAAATATATATGGAACTTCAAAAGTTGCCCAGCATTTTGTAGTTGCTAAAGGTTGAAGAGTCGATGACATAGAAGAAGGCGAGAATATATTAGCCAAAAAATCGTATAATTTACCCAGATGCACTTAGGAGCTTCCCGTAGCTCGTTTTATGGCTACCACATCATCTTCATGTAGCTGTGACAATAGCCTAAATTAGTGACTACCTCTAAACACCCTGAATTAGTGAGCACCCATTGTTGACGGTTAGGGTGTTTTCTACATGTAGGGTCAGGGTTTCATAAGGGTTTCGGACAGTTTTTGCAGCTATATGAAGTACTTGCCCGTTTTACATGTGCACGTGTATTTCGAGGTCGAATTAAATGCATGGAATGTGGGTTGTTTTATGAGGAGAGAGGAAAACCGGAGAACTCAGAGAAAAACCCTCCAAGCAAGGATGAGATACCACTTACATAAGACGCCGAGTCCGGGAATCGAACCGGGGCACAGAGGTGAGAAGCCAACCTTTAACCTCTCAGCCACCCTTCCTTGCCACGTGATTTCAGTCCGCGGTTGCTAGAATAAGATATTGTAATACCATGATTTCCTCGGTTTTCTTTGTTTGTTCAGGGATATTTAAACTCTAAATTCCCTCATCAGCATGCATACTTGTTGACATGCAAGAGGGAAAAGTAGAAGGGCATGCACGCTGATGAGGGAACACTGTCGCTTGGCACACCGGGTTATGACGCAATTCCTGTACCCTACCTATTTTATGGCTCAAGAAAGTTCTCTTCATTTCTCAAACTGGGATATTTAAAACCGTAAACGTGACGTAATTAAACTCCATGCATGCTCTTTGAATAGTTAGTCAACCACATAATTAGCCGGTAACAAAACGAGTGGGGGACTGGAACCGAGTCAGTAAAACTAATTCAATTAATAACTAGTCAAAGTGAGCATTATTTTCCAAAAGCACAGATCAAACTTAGCTAGTCTGGAAAGTTTGGTGAACTTTGGCTCAATATTGATGTTGCTAGAAGGCATCAAATATGTCAATTTTCCCATACAAACTCTCTTATTATTTAACGTTGTCCCTCCAAACCATACATTCATTGTAAAATTTTGGAGGGACAAAGAAATTTCAATTGCTTATAATTCAGACACGATTCACTTGAATTACATCAAACTTGGCACAAATGCTAATTTCAACATGCTCTATGATGTGATGAACTTCATTTTAGAATTAGAGTAATTCTGATAAACTAGGTCCCAGTCCCCTGCTCGTTTTGTTACCGGCCAATTACATTGTATCAGTTAGTGTTATTATTTTCAAAAACAATACACTTGTCCCCAGGGAAAGCTAGGGTCATTCAATAAATGGCGCTCAATCAAGCATAATAATACCCTGGTTCCAGAGGTTTTCTGGAGAGAGAACAGCTACGGAGAAAGAGCCGCGAAGCGGCGATCAGCGAGCTGCGAAGCAGCTAGAAGCTAGCCTGCTATGCAAACGTATTTTTTCACTCTAATAAATTCAAAGAAAAAAGTAACGTCTGCTTACCCGAGCGCTTAATTAGTTTCCAATATGCACACCTCATTGTGTTATGGTCCAATCAGATTTTACCTTCCATATCCTGGAAAGTGACGTAATTTTACATTTAAAAGGATTCAGACAATACATTTGCCATTGACCAATCATAGGAGAGTGTTCAATGACGCGCCAATTCACTAAAATTCTAACTTGCTTTGATTTGGCAGAAAAATAAAACAAACGTGCTGTCGTCTGCTTGCATATTGGAAACTAATTAAGCGCTCGGGTGAGCAGACGTTACTTTTTTCTTCGAATTTATGAGAGTGAAAAATACGTCTGCATACACACTATGCATAACTCGCGCGGTCACAACACGAAAAAGAGGCCAGTAGGTCCTCTGGAATGTTGAAGTTGAAATGCTAGCAGGAAGTGTGAAACGTGTTGAACATGATTGTTTAGTTGAAAAATGTTTCTTTATAGTACAACCAGCCAGGCGCATAGCAAATTAACGGCATTGTTTCACTGAACATTCCTTCAGTGCATTTCACAATCTCCCCGGGCGCTTCAATTTCAACATTCCAGAGGACCTACTGGCCTCGTTGACATGCTAGTTACCAGGACTTATGCATAGGGTCTATACCAGGCTAGCTAGAAGCGAACTGCGGGAAAACCTGCTTTGCAGCTCGCTGATCACCGCTTCGCGGCTCTTTCCCCGCGGCTGTTCTCTCTAGAAAACCTCTGGACGATTGGCCGCCATGTTTGATTGCCAAATCGTGTGACAAAATACTCCCAGAATTTTGATAACTGACATCGGATATTTTTGCTATGTTTTCTTTATTTGTCAAATTCTAACACACTAAGAGGTATAACCAGTTTTAAGGAGGAAATTTTAACTCCAACAATTCAGCAGCTCTAGTCTTAGAAGGCTTGCAATCTGTAACCCATATTTGAGATAGTGATATTTTTGCGTATTTCTAAAGTAAAGTTGCTATATTTCTTCCTGTCCAAGCCGTTTTTTGATATCACGAAGGTCTTATTTATTGAGATCCGAATCTTGATATTTCATGTCCGCCATTAACCGAACCCGTTCCTGTGACAGAGCCAATTTCTGGCACTTTCTCAGTGTAAGCATGTCCTGAAATTGTTAAAGCAAAAGTACACTTGAAAACACTTGAAAACTTCGCTAAATTCTCCATTAAGTTCAGGTGTATTTAGACTCGTTCTATTAATGATTTGGGATTTAAAATGGTTAGGTTTTTTTCAAATTTAGGGGTTAGGTTTTAGAAGGTTTGTATGAAAATTCGACAAAATGAATTATTAATATGCTTACACTGAGAAAGCGCCCAATTTCTAGCGGACGTGACGTAATTTTCTCAACACAATAACATTCGGGGCAACATTTCACACAAACTTTCGCACGAACTTATAAGTGAAGTACATGTTTATACATTTTTTCCCAAATGGAAAGGAAAGTTGTAAATGGAAATATGTATTTACAAGAGCGACTCGTTGAGAAAATTACGTCACGACAGCAAACCGCTGGTCGAAAATCACGAAGTATTTTGAACACACCAGTAATGGCGGATGTGATTTCGACGGTAAACTCTCTACAAAATTCACTGATTTGGATATTTTCGACACTGTGTGTCATTTTGGAAGACAAAAAAGTAGAAAAGAAAATGGTTGAATTTCGTCGAACTACTGAGCACTTGAAAGTATGGCTTCAATAAAGAAAATATAGCAACAAAAATCCGATTTCAGTTTTCAAAATGGCATGGTTTCCGTTCTGTTCCGTACCAGGTCATACAAACATTCCCTTTTCCTTGGTAATTGTTTTTAGCTCAGCCTAGCTGACCCTTTGCGCATGCGCAACTCACTGTCACGACGTCACCTTATTAAAGGGGCTATGTCATGGTACTGCGCATGTATCGAGTAATCGCTCGTTTAGTGGCTGTTAATTGGATACAAACAGTTAAACTTCCCTCCCTCAATGCTTGATTGAAAGGATTTTCAATATTTTCCCTGGAGACTGTTTATATACACTGTTTCAGTTAGTCATTTTTGCATATTTGCTTTGATTTTAAGCATCTCACATGGCCGAGAGGTTCGTTAGTTCATATCAAAATCGGTGGAAATAGAACGAATGTAAAGTCTTACCGTGACACAGCCCCTCCCTCAATGCTTGATTGAAAGGATTTTCAATATTTTCCCTGGAGACTGTTTGTATACACTGTTTGTTAGTCATTTTTGCATATTTGCTTTGATTTTAAGCATCCCACATGGCCGAGAGGTTCGTTAGTTCATATCAAAATCGGTGGAAATAGCTCTTTCCGGCCCGGAAAAAACGAATGTAAAGTCTTACCGTGACACAGCCCCTTTAACGTAATATATATAGGCCAGCCTATGAGCTGCATGTTTTAATATTGATGTTGCATGATGAAGTCAATTTTGTTGTTGATGATAGTTTGTTTAATAGTTCAACCGGCTTACTAGCTCGCTAAGGCTAAAACTGAGCTAGTAGTTTTTAACAAAAGTCACCTTAGAAAGTCAGTGTAGACGAATTCGAACGTTCGAGATTAGTTTGTTTTGAAAACTGAACTTTCCGATATGAATTAAAACCGTGATTAGCATTCCGCTCAGACGCTAAAGTATGTATTCCAACATGTGTTTTATAAAAATAAAAAGAAAGACAATTCTAGCATCCTGCGGCTGGTTGCATAATCATTAGCCCTGAGCCCAGCGCTAACGTCTGACGTTAGAGTGTTTGACCATACTGAACGTCTAGTGACGTTAGTGGTGACGCCCAGCATCAATGTTTATGCAACCGGTTCCTGCTGTGCGCAGTTTGGTCATGTTTGTTTTGATTTAACAATCGACAATGCCGCGCAGTGTGTTTTCGCGTCAATTTTCTCCTGCACGAACCTCTGTGGAAAGAAAATATTGAAATAGCTTGGTATAATGGTGAGGCTATAAACATATACTTGGATACTTTGAAACGGCAATAAATATACAAGAACTGTTATTCTTCTTTGAACAATTGTATCCGTATCGTGTTGCAGAAATACTTAAAATTTAGAAAAATATTTTTAAACGAAATATAAGAAAAACTTTCATTTGTAGCCTAAATTTGCAATTTGCTAATGTTGAATATATACTGTGAAGAAGAATAACTTTTCACTCCAATGTAACTTCTTTGAAAACAATAATGGATTTTTAAAATCAAATTCAGATAATTTACGAAGATGAATGTATACCAACATGAATGAGATTTTATGCACATTTAAACAAAATACAATAATCGACTTTAATAAATTTATTTCGAAGACAACAACGGAAAGTATTCTTGAGGAAAATGTGTATTCATAAGCATAATCTATCTATCTATATATATTTTATATTTACAGTGTGTACATGCAATTGCAGAGATGAACTTACAAAATTTAAATAATGTTTTCAGCCTTTTCCGTAGCTTGTCTCGTTTCTTTACTGAAACGAATTCATACTAGAATGCAATATAATTATGTAAGTTATAAGTTATATATATATATACACACACGTATACTATTTTTGGTGAAGTATTTAACCAGTTACAACTGAATACTCTTCCAGTCAGTTTGAAATCCTAATCCTTTCAAATTCGTTATTTGTTATTCAGTAAAAGATGTTACTTAGAGTTTAATCAATTTTTCCTTTCAGTTTTTATGCATCGAGCTATGAAAATACATAATATATTCTTGGCTTGTATTTATTATTTTACTCTGCTTCCTAGCCAAGGCATATAGCCACCTCATCATTATCCCAAACCATACATATATCACAACCCTGATGTTTAAATCGATTAAAAACATAATATATTCTTGGCTTGTATTTATTATTTTACTCTGCTTTCTAGCCAAGGCATATAGCCACCTCATCATTATCCCAAACCATACATATATCACAACCCTGATGTTTAAATCAATTTAAAAAAAATGTTTTGTGAACTCAGTAAAGCAAGAGAATTCAACGAACCTAAGTTAAACTCAAATCCTTTCTCGTATTTACCTTATTGTTTGCATTAATATGAGCTCCACAACACCATGTTTCATTCTTCGTAGTTTAGTGTATTTCGCAATATATTTGAGCTACCATAATATGATCCCTCTTAATACATCTTCTCTGATTTCCACTGTCTAATTCCTACTCCCAGCAATGTTTTGAATTCAAAGCCACCAGTGCTTTTATCCGCCCTTACTTGAATAAATAATTCTGGTAGGTACACCTAATTTCTCGAATGTTGACATAGAAAATTAAATAAATAAAAACACAACAGAAATAATAGCGCGCGATGAGCTGATTTCTTCCATTGTCATGTTTTTAATATTATTTTTTTTGTTTTTGTTTGGCAGCGTTTATGCAATTAGGCGTATGATGTCTTGGTGCGATTCAGGATGCGAATTTGTGATATGAGTACAAACACCTATATGGCGACAGTCCTTGCTATTTGAATCGCTTGCATTGATTGGAAACTGATAATAAAGTAGGGCGTTTAGGCAATAGTTTGTCTTTAAAAAATTCCAAGTACATGGAATATATTCCAAGTACATGATCGATCTTCTCTTTATTTTGATGATAATTTTTCTTTTTAAAGTAACGAAATCGGTTGAGTAGAACATGAGATATGAATTTTTGAACCTCAAAATAATTGCCGATTTTTCTTGCCAAAAAAGATGTTCTTAGTCCGGCCACTGTAACACTAAAAGCAATAGACTTTCTTATGTAACTTTAGAACTAGTAGATGTATCTCAATCAAACTTTGACAGGTTAAGCCCGCCGCGCACGAGAGCTATCAGCTCAACCAATGGGCACGAGAGGTCGTTAGCTAAGCTGGTAGCTCTCGAGTGCGGCGAATTTCGACGAGTTTTTCGCCTCAATTGACCGTGAGGAACATATATTATGTCATATTTTTAATCTCTTGAGGCGAGAAGCTGAAGAAAGCTAACAGCTTAGCTTGCGTAATCTACTGACCAATGAAATGGTACATCGATCTCACGTGATCGTTGACGTCCGCCATTTTTAGGTACTTAGCTAAGGGTGAAATTCACCGTGTAAGGTGTACGGCACTTGAGCTAACAGCTTACCAAACGACCTCTCGTGCCCATTGGCTAAGCTGATAGCACTCGCGTGCGGCGGGCTTTGATGCTCACCTATCAGTTTGTTTACAAATCGTTGCTATGGAAACTGATGACGTCAAAGCAATATTAGCATTCTAAAATATCAATCAAAACATTTCCAGAATTTTCAACAACACGGCTTCAGGTGTAGCATTTGCTTTTTCGAGATATGGCGCTGAGCTGCATGTGGAATATGATACCGTACTATTGTCAAGTCACATTGTAAAAGCTCCTAAGCACCTGATGAAGACTAGTATGGCTAGTCGAAATATTGTGCTACATTAAATCCGTATAATTCTACGTCGTATTGGTTATTCTTCATTCTACTCATATCTTAGAGAACCACCAAAGAAAGCATTCAAAAGAGAATTTCGTAAAATACTCCTTGATATTCTCACAGAAGAAGATGCATATATTGATATAGCCTCCTCCGAAGACAACTCTAATTAGTTGTCAAAGAAATCATATTACGGTCTGGGAATGTCGCTTGACGTTTGCCGTCTGTCCAGGACAACCTTTTTTGGGGCTCAATCCTGGTTCCTTGGAAACTACCCACCCACCCTCCCTTGGATATGCATAGTTCTATTAATGATTAACAATTGAAGGTCAGGGTGAAGTGTGGGGGGAGGGGTGGGGGGAGGGTGGGGGTTAGGGTGAAGTGTGGGGGAGGGTGGGGGTTAGGGTGAAGTGTGGGGGAGGGGTGAGGGTTAGGGTGAAGTGTGGGGGAGGGGTGGGGGTTAGGGTGAAGTGTGGGGGAGGGGTGGGTTAGGGTTAGGGTGAAGTGTGGGGGAGGGGTGAGGGTTTCCCAGAAACCGTGATTGTCCCTTTTTTGAAAGAGCTGTATATTGATCCTTTTATTTCTTCTCTATTTGTCGTATTTCTTTTTCTCTTTCTCTCTTTCTTGTTCTAAAAGTTCAGCACACACAATACCATAATTTCAGTTTGTGAATTGTGTATTTTCCTGTTTAAGAGACGGCCCGCCTCGAATAACGAATGCTACCTGCGGGCCAGTCCAATAGTAAATGTAAGTATTTTCGAAGAAATAGAAATAGAAATAGTGTGCACTTTACTTAAAGTTGAAGTTTTGCCGACTCAAGCATATTGAGGCATGTTTTATTAGACCTCCAGCGAAGAATAACCGTTTCACTTCGCCTACAGTCTCTTACGTCTGAGCAAAATTCAATTTCCACGCCAGAATTTTAAATCCGATCATTCATTTTTGGGATTAAATAGCTATAGCTGCATAAATGTTGGCGCCAAAAACGTAAGGTTACGCGTGTGGGTTGTGTGACGTCTGCAAAGTAAAGCAATGTTGTGACATTGATCTTTATTGCTTTATCAAACGTACTTCTTAATTTATTCTACAAGAAAAATCTATATTAAACCTCACCTGATACGCACTTCTGTAGATTTTTTATTTCCTTTCTAATCACGCCTAGCTTGTGGCAATAACGAAGTTCATGATAACAATAATTCCATCCTTGATAAAAAAAAACTCACGCAACTGTTAAATCTACTCTTGTGGATGAACTCCAGTTAATACAGAACAAGGCGACCAAGGTAATTGTAAATTTACCTAGTTTTCATCGTCTGCACAAGCATTAGTCTGCACCTAGTTGGCCTACTTTGTAAAGCGTCGCCTATTTCATCGCTACGTTTCTGTTTTGAAATACGTTGATGGACTCATTAACTCATTGACTATGCCTTTAATATATTTATAAGAAACAGCGATGTTCACTCTTATAATACCAGAAGAAAAACGACTGTCGCCTTCCAAAAGTCAACGAATGGAACCAGCTAGATAAACCGCTGCGGGAAATGGTAAATATAGCTTTTTATATATACTGTTGTTATTTATTGCTATTTGTTTATTTGACTTATTATTTACAGACCGTAAAACACGTGAGCCCCCTGGATATATAACATTATTATTAGCAAGTCTTGAAAGCCTACAATATTTTATACCGAAGAAGAAAGCTAAAGTTCTACGTACACCAACAAACAACTTTTACAGAAACTCGATAGTGTCAGGGTCGCAAGTAAATGTACAACTTATATAAAAGCAGTACTTTAATATTGATAGAATAAATAGTTTGCTAAGTTGTGCGAAGCCTCTAGTGTAATGATGAAGATGTAAATACAAGGATAATAATAACAATTGACGGGAAAGATCCACTCACAATGTATGATTTTCAGCAAGGTCCTGTAGTTAAAAAGTGAATAATATATATAAAAAATATGGTCGAAATAAAACAGAAATAATATAAGCATTATCACGTGCCAGTAATTTTTTAAAGGGGCTATGTCATGTTACTGCGCATGTATCGAGTAATCGCTCGTTTAGTGGCTGTTAATTGGATACAAACAGTTAAACTTCCCTCCCTCAATGCTTGATTGAAAGGATTTTCAATATTTTCCCTGGAGACTGTTTATATACGCTGTTTGTTGGTCATTTTTGCATATTTGCTTTCATTTTAAGCATCCCACATGGCCGAGAGGTTCGTTAGTTCATATCAAATCGGTGGAAATAGCTCTTTCCGGCCCGGAAAAACGAATGTAAAGTCTTACCGTGACACAGCCCGTAGTTGATTGTTTAACTTCAGAGTCTCTAACAGTGCATGGTAGGTAAAGTTTTGTTGTCCCCAATTCCTACGTGCGAATGGTAATGTAGATTATGCTGACGACGTGTATATATAATGTGTGAAAGTCGTGATTCTTTAATTTAATGTTGAAGTCCACCATGCTATTTAAAGTGCCTATGAAGCTATTTTTTTTATTTTAGATATCAATTCTATATCAAGTGAATAGTAGAATGGTACGATCATTATCTTGCTTTGAATGCTGTGCCGCTGAGTTAAGGAGGTTTTAATATCCAAACTGCTAATTACATGACGTCAGGGGAGGTATCAATTATTCTACATTTTTTTTTTTTACATTTAACCATTTTTTTAAAATTATCAGTGTTATACCCATGGTTGAAATAAAATGATGTTAGAAATTTGTTTTCCTATATCAGTAGAAACGCCTATTCACAACCACTAAGAAGTGATTGCAGATACCTCCCCTGACGTTATGTAATTAGCATTTTGGATATTAAAACCTCCTTAACTCAGCGGCACAACATTCAAAGCAAACTAGAAGTTTCTAATAGAAAGGGAAGTGCTGCGAAGTGAAGTTATTGATTTTTTTTGGCACTTTGAAGGAAGAGAGGTTATTGGTCAATAAAATACAGGTTTTGCACAGGTCATGTGACTCCAGTGCAATGACTCTGTGGCACCATCTTGCAAGACACATGACTGCAATCATCAAGGGCAGTGGCATGGTACGCAACGTTTATTTCAATTTTCGATAGTTTATACAAAGTTGATTCCAATTTTCAAAGTTTATTTCTATACCGACCTTCCCCTTTACACAGGAAATAAATAATCCTTTGAACTTTTTTCCAAAGCATCGGGAAAATTCTGTGATTCAGTTTCTATGTCAGTACATATTGATTGGTTGAATGATTCCCTATGCGAATTGCAACCACAGTTGGTTGGCTCATTTGTTTTGCAGCAACATTCAGTCATTGGTTGGCACAACGGCCTGTCATTTGTCTCAGTTAATAGCTTGTCATTTGGTTGGCACAATAGCATGTCATTCAGTTGGCACAACGGCCTTTCATTCAGTTGGCACAACGGCCTTTCATTCAGTTGGCACAACGGCCTTTCATTCAGTTGGCACAACGGCCTTTCATTCAGTTTGGCTGGCCGACAACGGCATTTGTCTCAGTTGTAAAACAACAGTCATGTTTGATCGTTTTGTTTTGTTGCTCGGTATGAACAAAGTAAGTCAGCTGAACTTGTTTGTCATGTTGGTCCTTCGTCGTTGAGCATATTTACTTGCTTTCACTAGCGACAACACAGGAAATTCCATTCGCGCATTGATCACAAAGATCACACGGTGTGTTGTGCTTCGCAAAGAAAATCGGCTACATTTTCCTGTTATACAAACTCCAAAGTTTCCAGATGCCTTGGAAAAACGTTTCAATAACTTTTCCCACTAGAATCATGATGTTTGAGGGAAACATACTTACCGAATTCGCCGTCGAAGGTCACTAACGCAATTCAACAACACCGTCGAGGAAACATTATGCATCAGTCAATTCCAGCAATGCCCATCCCCCCCCCCCCCCCCGGGACATGGTGGGGCATTTGCATATTTTGAGATCCCGGGAGTGGGGCATTTGTAACCTTACATCGGCCCGGGAGTCGGGCATTTGACACTGCCGAAAAGAATTCTAGGAAAGAGCCGGACTGGTCTCGTGGTAACGACGCCATACTGTATCAAGTAAAAAAACAATAAATCTGATTTGTTGTAATTACTCCAGCTGCCCGTGGATTCTACATGTATCTATTTCTCTAAACCTAGAAACCTGCAGTTTATACTGTCTTATCCACGTTATTTGTATATACTAGGACACGAAAAAGCCGGGAAATCTATGGATGTTTAATTTTTTACACTAGCTAGAAAATAGCAGTTCCCGTACGGTATTCTTAACGCTACGCTGCGCTAACATTTTCAGGAGCCACACGGGGCCCAAGCTCTGCCGGTCCGAGTTTGAAACGATATCAAGTAGTTCGTTTACAAATATACACAGTTTGCTGCTGTCCGAACAGAACAGTCACACTATTATTATAAAGTCTATCACGTGGTTTTAATAAGCGTTTATTGTCGATAACATTAACCGCGTTGCGAATGATTATTTATAGAAATGAAATAAAAACTATATATACTGATGTATTAATACCATTTTGCTCCAGGCAGCTCAATAGTATAATCAAACAGCGGTAATACAAATACAAAACAAGATGGCGGATCTACGAAACGAACGGAAACTATCAATGGATAGATTCTCTGCGCCTTGTGTATTTGCATGGAATTAAACTTGGGCAGTATATCATTATGGATGTGCCCGGGAGTGGGGCATTTTCCTTACTTCTTTGGCTCCACTGTGGGGCATTTGAACATCTTGCGTGTCCCCACGGTGGGGAATTTGAAAAAAAAATAACGAAAATGGCTAATGCCCGGGGGTTGTCCCGGGGGGTGGGGGGGGATGGGCATTGCTGGAATTGACTGATGCATTACCGCTGAGCAAGACGTCAAGCACCAGATCGAGGCAAATTTGTGGACATCGTAAAATCCTAGAAAGCATCCGCCTAATTCAAGTCCACCACAGGGAGCCCAAATTAGGGATGCTGCTACGGCTATCGCCTTCGCAGCAAACATATTTTACCATTCTACTATTAACTTGATTTAGAATTGCTATCTAAAATAAAAATAATATTGTTCATAGGCACTTTAAACACACAAAATCGAGAATAGAAAAGGGAAATATTCAGACAAGTAGTGTTAAAGTGGCTACAAGCCCAATATTTTTATCATTTAAATCAATTCTCCATCAAGTAAATAGATGAATAGTAAAATATGTCTTGATTTGAGTGTTACATCTATGAGTTATAAAGGTTTCTATTTCCAATATGTGATGTCACAGTAGGCCTCATTTATTATACAAAAACGTGCTGGCAGATACATTTTTTTCCCCTACACATCCCTGTTATATTTGTGCCTTATATCAGTGATTTATATAAATCAGAAATTATAGTTTCATTCACAAGGAGAAAGAGATGACCTTTTGTTGGCCTCCTGTGATATCACATAATTACCATATTGGAAATAGAAACCTAACTCAGTCGCAACACTGAAATCAAGATTGTTTTACTATTCACCTGTTTACTAGATGGAGAATCGATTTGATGAAAAATTGAGCTGAAAAATTGAGCTGCCGCAGCAGTTCTAATCTGTAAGCGGGTCTAAATCTCGATTTCTTTTTTTTACCACAATGCATCACTTCTATTGTTTTTTTACCACACTGCTTTGCACGGATCTGATCGTCACGTGACATTACACGAGGTGGAATCTGCATTGGTTCAACCGTTCTTTAATGCATTTCTGTGTTGCAATCCTTGCCGTAATCATGAATTTGTTGAAGTGTAGACGTGTAGGCGAACTCTTTCTAATTCTGTGTGAACCATCAGTTTCCAAAGAGCAAGATCTCTCCTGTTATCAAGATGGTGAGCAACAAATAATTTTATTCTATTGGCTTCGATAAAGTCAAGCAGCCGATTCAAAATACAATTAACACTTACAATTACTGATTCTCAATTACAGTTGATTTCCGGTGTTTAAACTTCACCGGGGAGAACAGCAGTTTGTTGTGCCGGGAATCTTAAGAAAATGTTGGGAATTGGTAGGCTCAGGGAATTTACCGGGAGATCGTTGATATGTCTGGACAAAATGAAAATAAATCGCGACAACTTTTGAGTTATACGCCACAGCTCAAACAGGATTCAGTCGCACGATAGCCCCAAAACTACAAAATATATTCATCTAACACCTTGGCATTTTTATCACCCAGTAATCTATTTTTCCTGCCAAAGTGCTACTGTAGGTTCTGTTCTAATACAATTCCTTAATTAACTGAGCAGAGCAACATTCACTACCTGTTAGGTATATTACTCTTAAGCAATTTGGATTCGGCATTCGCATGATAGCGGAAATTATCATGGCCAAAGTCTGTGTTATCAGCTGCCGGCTATGGTTTCAGTCGATAACACAGACCGAGGTCTTGTTTCGCTATCATGCGAATCCAACAATTGTTTTATTCATTTTCTAAGCTTCTTAGAAAAAGATTGGCTGAGAGATACCAGCTGAAATTTATGCAATAACATGCACGCTTCAGTAACTCCTCGCCTTGATTATCTGTAGGCTGCGCGCGCAGGCCACAGAGCTATCGAGAATTCACTCGTAGCTCTCAGCCAATAGGAATCGAAGTTGTGACTAACATGGATAATAATAAGATACATTTACTTACTGGTAATTTCTTATCCAAACTGTTTGTCAGACAAACTATTTGTAAGAAAAAAAAGGGTGTTGGTATATTTCTGATTCAAAGAAAACCAAATGTTTGGATTGTACACGGACCTAGTTTGTTTATCACATGAAGGATCACATTAACTGCTAGTACGTAACTGTGTTCAGTGTTAGAGCAATGTGGAGAATTGCTGTTGAGTTATAGGCATTTGAAATGTAGGGTGGAAGAGCTTCCGTTGTTTTTCTCATACAAATCTATCTAATTTAATTTCAAATGCCGGGCTGTAACTTCATTGATTTTAAACACCACTCAAATTTCACAAGATCACTAATGTCGACATTCTCTTCACAAGGTTATGATAATCGGTTTTCTGAACATGTCGATAAATTATTGAAACGAAAATACTCGCTGATGCAGTCTATAAGGTATCCAATATTATCGAGATCAAGGTCTGGCTTATAACCGAAAGGTGAAATCTGAGACTAATAAACAAAGCTCTTGATAACATTATAATTATTTCCTTGTGTATTGACGTGATAAATATATATCGTCTAGAATTTTCCTGGTAGATCAGTAGCGACTAAAAAACTTAGCTAAATTTCCTCACGTACTGCGAGTTATACCACAGCGATGACGTCACTAGCCAAGTGAAAATACTATTGGAACACATGATTGACGTCAAGTGGTGCTACATGTAGCCTGCTTACAGTCTCTGGTGATTTGGGGTTCCTGTGGTTGAGAGAGGAGGGGGAAGGGGGAGAAAAAGAAAGAAGAACCTGCGACAAGACACTGTTGTTGAAATTCGCCCCCATGACGTCACATACACAAAGTATTTTAAAATGAAAGTTTTCGCCGAGATTCTGTTGTAAATTGAACCATTGAACCCCTTGTATTTCTACTGCATGTTTGATAATAAAAACCTGAGAAAAAGAGAGAAAACAGCAGAAAAATGACTGCGATTTTAGTGAAGTTTTCAATTTTAGCTCGCGCGCGCTGCTTACACCATCATACACGCCATTTTCGAACAAAGTGCGCGCGCCCCTTCTAGATTTAACCAATCAGATTGGAGAATTATTCCCGTTCGTGGACGAACGGGAATTTCAAAAACACAGGGTCTTGTCGCAGGCTCTCCTTACTCTTTCTCCACCTTCCCCCTCCTCTCTCAACCACAGGAACCCCAATCAACGAGAGCCTGCCAGCAGGCTATGCTACATGTAGCTATGTTGGCCAAGGAAATGTGATTGTGACTTGAAATATGTAATATATATATATGACAATGTAGTCTTATGCTTAGAGAAAAGGAATTTGTAGCCTGCAGAACAGGCGCGAGTTCGTTGTGATGCGAAGGAATTTGAAAATTAAAGGGGCACTGTCGATCGATTAGCCACTTTTGAACGAGTAGGGGACTGGCACCAAGTTTGAAAATAGTTCAACTGATTAAATATGAAACCCACCATAGGAAAGAACGTATCGAAATTAGTAACATTACCTGAATAAGATTGATATCAACGTCTGGTGAGATGTCAAAAGTCGTTAAAATAAGAGAATGTATAGTTAATTAGTTATTATATTACGGCTTGTCCAGTTAATAATAATAATAATAATAATAATTAGTTTATTCACGCCTCTTGCAATGTATATTGAATTACAGGCTGATTACACTTAATAACGGGATACTGATTATATAAATAAATAAATACGTACTATATGATATAAGTTAAATTTAGATACCTTGGAATTTCACAGTTACGAAATTGCTAAAACGGTCAGTTTTAGTGGCCATTGGGTAACTGCCTTTGCCCGATCTCAGCGAGTACTGCGCCAATGAGTTTATTACTCTGTTATGTATTAGGGGGTAGATGGGATTACCCGGCTTAATGTTGCTTATAAATTTCTTACACGCCGCTAGTCGACGTAGTTGTCCCCTTTCTATACATTTCTCTCTTATTTTATCGATTTATGAAATCTTGCCATTCAGTTCGTACTCACCCAAAGTATCCTATAAACTTCGGTAAACTTACTAATTTTGATGCGTCTTTCGTGTGATGGGATTAATTTTTTAATCAATAACTTTTCACACTCGGTGCCAGTCCCTTACTCGTTGTAAAGTGACCTTCAAGTTTCTTCAAAACAAAACTCCAAAAATAACACCTGACATAGAAGAGAAATACCATATGAACGTCCTGATATGCTTTACAAACTACAACAATAACACCTGACATAGAAGAGAAATACCATATGAACGTCCTGATATGCTTTACAAACTACAACAATAACACCTGACATAGAAGAGAAATACCATATGAACGTCCTGATATGCTTTACAAACTACAACAATAACACCTGACATAGAAGAGAAATACCATATGAACGTCCTGATATGCTTTACAAACTACAACAATAACACCTGACATAGAAGAGAAATACCATATGAACGTCCTGATATGCTTTTCAAACGTTTTTGAGAGCGAATGGCAAAGAATAAAGTGGATTACAAAAGGTTATTCTAGAAACTTAATCAGTTTTGAGTTACAGCGAACCGATTTCCGCAAGTTGCTCTAAATTTCTCTTAAAAGCAGTATTTTTCATCCACTCGCAAATCTTTGCCACCTTCATAAAAATAGTCTCAAATTTTCTGTACCATCCCTGGAAAGCACACGCTAATCTGAGTAGTTATATTTTGTTTTTCGTCATGCCGGAGAAAGTTTATCAGTTCCCTATCAAAGGAAGATCGCGTGTGGCCTCGTTTCCTCTCTTCGAAAATAAGTTGGTCATTCATGATTGAAATCAGCAAATATTCTGATTGTTATGTTGCTTGATCAGTAATGTAAGAGATGATGATGATATTGAAAAGCAATAAGATATGATCGGTAACTCTAAACCTTTTTTGTTACAAGAAAAACACACTCGGCTTGTCGGCATGATTCCGTGTACAAGAGGCTCAGTGGTAATAAAATATACGTACATTGTTTTTGAGCGGATTTTGTTTAATGGAGAAAAATACCCTTAAAGCGTTATAAGCTTATTCTACAAATCTGTTTCTTGTTTGCCAACATTGCTACATAAATTGACATTTCAAAAAGCTATGCGTTTTTAAATAGCTATGTTTTTGTTGAAATATTGTACAGTTTACAATAGATTTATTTACTTATGTTTATTAGGCAGGTACGACGGCTGTAGCAACTCAATATGTTAAGGAAACCGCGGACGAAGTGATTGTTAGACTTTTGCAAAATTTCTCTCGGCAAAACTTGACACGCTACTCTAACTTTTTGACGTTTCCATTTCCATCTATGGCATTCGAAGCCCAGTTATGTCTAAAATAAACCGAACCATTCTTTTAAGGATTCCAAAGATTTGACCGCGATTTGGAGTCAGTTTTAAAAAGGCGCCAAGGACAGATGTTGTAACCTTCCTTGGCCTTTGAGGTGACCAAGGTCGATCTGTTTCGATCTGTTTTAACACCGAACCACGGCTTCGATTTCAACCATTTTTTAAATCTAGAATTAAAATAAACTTTTAATCGCTTGGGAAAAAGGGAATTTAATAAGTTGGGACTGATCTACCTACGCATTTACAATTTAAGCTTTTGTTTAGGAAGAAAGTCAGTTTGCTTACCAGAATTAAACCGGGAAAATTGCCGTAAGTTCTCTTCTTCGCCGAATCAAGACAAAAAAAAGTATAATATCGGCCGCCAGTAAGATGTTATTTTTCTCGTCTAGCCTTTCCTTCGATCCGTATAATCTGATCGTCGGCCCGAAACACCTTCAATTGGCGAATATAGAAGATTATCCGTATAGCATTTACCTTGTGTGCACTTCCTTTAGTTATGGCTTTAGATCTTTCCGAGATGTTCGTCCTTACGCTACATCATAACAACTTCCGCCCGCTTCCCATGCACAGTTTCATTTTCTCCAGCAATAGAAATAGGACAATAAGAAAATTACATTTCTATAAATTTCGTCTATATTGGCATTAATGTTTTATTGTCAAATAGGTTTTTGCGTATCGCGAATCACTATATCCTTATTACAGTATATTTAATATCTTCTGAATATATCTGCTACCAAACTTAAGAAGACTATATTTTATGTCCCCTGGCAGTTTTAGAGAACCCTCCTTGTTTTCAAAGAGCTATAGCAAGATTTTGTACCATCTGTGTAAATAAACGAGATCTTGGCTTTTGCAAATTCTGGCGGATTCTAATGGTTATCTGTTGTCAATGGAAAGCCATATTACCTTGATAACAACTTGGGAAAACAAGAATTAAGCTTGGCTCAATGTCTTACACACCTTCCAAGTCATCAGTTTAGTCTTCTATTCCAAATCTTTTGATTCCTGAGAATACATCAGAAGTAGACATTGCGAAACCAGGATAAATTAACTCAACGCCCAATTGCAATCAGTAGAAAACCCCGGTACGTAATTTATCACAAAACTCGAACCGTGATGCACAAGTACTTTACAGTCAAGAACTAGTATGAAATAATGGAATGCTAAGGTAGTTATATAATCTACATAGTAAATTACTCCAGTGAAGCTAGCTCCCTGCAGTGAAACCCGCCTGGTATAGCTAGCTCAATAAATATGAAACTAAAGCATATGCGGTTTGGACCTTCCGGTTATGTTATATAGTTAGGCAGTACAGTCGAACGGTTAGTTTAATTCCAACTTTAATTAACAACTGAAGTTTTATAACATCCAATGTGCCCAGAAGCCATGGGGTAAAGAAATTAATAGTGGTTTTCTGGCTCCTTCTTTTTACAAGGTTTCCAAGATGTTTTTAAAAGGGTATCGGATTTGGGCGTTTGGGCATGGTTTTCCTCTTTACGATATCACAGGCGTATTGCTCTGCGAATCTAAATTCGCCAGGCACGTTTAAACAGATCAATTTTGTAGACTTCGCGAATTATATTCGCGAATTATCTTCCCTTTTCTCATTTCTTTTGAACACCTGTAATTAAAAGAAAGCTTATAGCTTTGTCTAGTCAATTTTTATGTCACCTATCAGGTCTCTTCAATGATAAACTAAAAAAAGCATTTTGTTCACTGCATGTTAAATATTAGACTACTTCTCGTCGTTTTAAAGTAGCGCTTAAAAGGTACTCTATTCCATTTGTGTCATGTTGGAAAAGCTGGACTAGGCTTTGGTCTGGACTTTGGACTAGATTTGTCAGTATTACATTTTGTATTACATTTTGGGCTTTAGACTACACCAATTAGAAGAAAGAACGAAAATAAAGCCACCCGAAATAAAATGTTTTGAAAACGAATTTTCCCTTTGTCAGACTTATTCTAGTTCATTAAATTCGAAGATATAATAGGACGCAGAATCATTTTATGGCTTGCTCGGGAGTAATCAATAGACCATCCAACATTTTGAAACGGGGTGCAAACATGGCGCGAAATACATGTTTGTATGGGAATACGATGCCAAATAATTTTCGTAAAATCGAATTTCTCAAATATTCACTGTCTGCAAACTTAAGTTACCAGGTAAAAGATTAACTGATCAAAATTTGAGGGATGTAGCTGTGTTGGGAAGCGTGCAATCGTGTTTTCAGTTTTCCATACATTTGCCTGACGATTCAAAGTCTGCGGGGAAATTTACAGATCCTGTAATTGTATTTCATCCGTTGGTTCTTGCAATTTTCGTTTTATTCGCCCATTTACCCAGGCCGGAAAATGTGAAAATAGCAAAACAACTCAAATTATTCAAACGCTTCTGTAAACTGCCTCGACACGAAAGAGTGGGCACATTTAACGGTGATGTAAATACTGCGGGTAAAAAATCCAAACATATATTGTGTATTGAATCCACTGATTACGGAATCCAGTCCAGTCCATAATGAAATATGAGTCATGTCTTCGTTTTACAGTATGCCCTTCAGCTCATGCTGATGTAATATTATAAAATTATAAAATACAAACGGGAGAATAGAAAAAATAAATACAAAATATAGTCCAAATTCCAGTCCATATACAGACCAGTCCAAAGTCCAGCCATAGACCACTCCAAACTCCAGTCATTCTTTTACAGCATGCCCTCTGTTTGTTCAATTTTTAATGTAAAGAAATAGCGTGTTGTGTTATAGGCTTTGTAATGAGAGCGAAGGAAAGTGGTAATATCGGTAATTCGTGACACGGCATAATGTTTTATCGATTGGGGGCTCTTTGATTTAACTTCCTACGAGGATTTTTCTTCCGGTTCTCCGGTTTTCCTCCCTCCACAAAAAACAACGCACTAAATTCCAATTCGATGTATGGTTTAGTTGCGACCTGTCTTTGATCAGCCCCTATGGTTGTTTCGGGTCTCGTTAGAAATTCAGCCGGCATCAGAGTTCCTCGGAAGAGGTGAAACTCTTCCCATTTACAACTAGGGGTAGAAATTTGCTCGTAAAGGTAACGCCTTCTGAGGTACTTCAGCGGTTTAGACCAAGAATGTTGGACCGTCCGGAAATCGAACTTTCGACCTCCCTCGTGAAATGTAACCAGCCTCCACTTTGACTGAGCTAGCCAGAAGTCGGTTATGCACTTCCTTTAATTTATTTGGAATGCTCTCTGTTTTATATTTGATAGTTTTCTTTCCCGTTTTTTTTTAAATACTCAGGTTAGTTTTCCTTGTAATCGTAAATCCCACACGTAAGAAAATAATTTTAATTTACTCAATCAAAATTTAATGTATAGAAAAATTATATAATCAAACTGAAATTGTCCGTTTTCTCGCATGTTCCGATGTTCAGTCATGGATCTAAAGAGGCAACTCCTTTCTCTCTCCCTTTATTTTTATTAGGGGTGTTATATTTTTTTAGCCCAAGATTGACGCCGAAAACTCTCGGTAAAAGAGCAAATATATCTAGGTTGTACAGAATTATGACGAATGATAATAACGCTTTCAGTCAGTTACGTTTCCTTTTCAACCCTTCAAAACCGAGAATCTCGAGCTTGTCAAGTCGAATGGTTCGTAGTAACACTGAACCGGCACATATGTTGTAACGCAGCAAATCCAATTTAAATGACAGTCCCCGCACGATCATTTTCCCAGCTCAAGTAGGTCATTTGAACTTCCCTTTTCAGCTCCGTGTAATTACTGGCAACATATAAAGCCATCGTTTCCTCTCATTTCATATTCACTGGATATGAAAGTAAGCACAAAAAACTCAAATCATGTCGGCAGGGCTAATGGTTTGATAGGTTTGAATCACCCTCTTCAAAAAGTCCATTCTAAGTATTTTCACTGGCTTCCTTTAAACCTTTTTTACAGATACAACAGTTAGCTTCATGTGACAGATGGACATATATAAGAGCGGATTTCGTATACGAGTGAAACAAAAAATACTGCACGCATATCCGTAGCCTTACCGTTCAATTTGGGGGGGGGGGGGAGGGGGCAATTGTTTTACCTACGAAATCAATTCTCCCATTCACAGTGATCCTCCTAGTCTCATTCTCGACCCCAGACCCTTCTCTTATTTCAACCCAAGGAAAATTTGCTTCCGCAACATGTTTCGCGCGCGGACAAACGGGGAAACATTTAGGGAAACACTGAAATTTTCACAAATGTTTGCGCAACAGTATTTCCTCGCTTAACTAGAACTAGTGAAAACCATGCAGACTTTATGTAATCTGCTCGGAGATGTGAGATACCAACAGGCGCCGCTAATAATCAGTGCATTCAGTACTGCGTCACCGTTGCTTGTGCTTATGCTTTTTTCGCTGATGAAAACCATGCAAGCCTAAAAATCGAAGGCTTTTATTTACACTTATTTCAAGAAAAAAATATACTGTATTCCGTGTGTAATGTATAATAAATTTACCTTCGCCTTTATTATCACCTAGCTACTTTGTTCTTGCAAAGCCCTTAATCTATAAAAAAATATTTCCCTGACAAAAAATATCCTCCATCAAAATATAATGGTCTGTCCTTAGAAAGAGGTTTAGGGAACTGAAGCAAAAACAAACGATCTAATGATCAGGCAGGCAGATGAGCCTCGATCGCAAAATAATTGGTTTGTTTCTTATTTATATGAAATTAAATTGGTCATTGTTGAACTAGCAAAATACACTTGTAACTCAAATTTTTGAACATTAGAGTATTAACTAACCGATCTCTCTGTTAACTGTTGGGGCTTACTGTACTTTGCGAAACTGTATTTTGTATACACCTTTTACAAGAAAGGTTGACAAACGGCAAGCGACAAACGGCAAGCGACAAACGGCAAGCGACAAACGGCAAGCGACAAACGGCAAGCGACAAACGGCAAGCGACAAACGGCAAGCGACAAACGGCAAGCGACATTGCCAGACCGCAATGGATTGTGGTTGCAGCTGGTCTGGTGAATTCGTTTGTTTAAATTGTACTGTCTTTTGCGAGTCAATTTTCGAATTACATCGTAGTTTACGGGAGAGTTGGAAACAATCCCTATCGGTCTGATAATCTAGAATATCTAGACCTCATATATTTGTTTAAGTGTCGCCTTAAGCTTAACAATACTGATCTATCTAGTTATGTAACTCCATGCTCGCTTTCATCAAGATCTACAAGAAGCACTACTGGTTCAGATTACAAGCTTAACCCATGCAAAACATCTACTTATAGGGATTCTTTCTTTAATCGCATAGTTATTCTATGGAACTCGCTGCCTTTAAATATTAAGTCCTGTAGTTCAATTTCGTCTTTCAAAACATTGCTACGAGCTCACTATCTTGCGCTTTTGCTTTCCACTTTTGACCCTGATCGCATTAGAACCTATAAAACTATCTGTTCTAAATGCCGATCTACTAACATATCTACTATTTGTTGCCGCTAACTTTTTTCTGCGCTTATTTACTAGTACTTGGCCGGCCGACCAAATGTACAAATGTACACTATTATTATTTTTTTTTTTGCATCATATATTTTACATTTCATGCTTAATACATTATTCATAGTTCTATCTGTAATGTATTGTCAGTGTATTTGTATTTGTCTCAGGCTGAGCTTGTTTGGACCTAGAGTCTGTTTCTCAGCCTGAGTTAAGCTATTAAATAAAAAATAAAAAAATAAAAAATAAACTGAACCGAGAAAACCGAACCAACAATCGCTGGACTTCGGAGGACTCTAGCCTGAGTATTCGAATGAAAACGTTGGAAAAGGACATCGAATTAAGCCAAATTGAACTGAGATAAGTGAACCGAGTGCACAGAATTGAGTAACTGAATCGAGTAAACTGAACTGAGTGCATGAATAGAAGAAATAGAACTGGAAACCGAACCGAAACGCCTAATGGAGCAGCTTATGGACACAAAGAAATAGAGAAAACTGAACTGAGTAAATAGAACCGAAACCGAACAGAATATGGCTTACGGACATGAATCGAATATACAGAACTGAGTTTTAAAACTGATTTTCGGATTGGAAAAACAATTTATCGAACAGGAAATGACATGAACAAACTAGGAGGACAAAGAAGAATTATATTGAACCGGAAAAAGAATGACAGAACAAGAAAACCGAGCGAAACTG
Source organism: Actinernus sp. WN-2022 (assembly GCA_030867875.1). Classification (NCBI taxonomy): domain Eukaryota; kingdom Metazoa; phylum Cnidaria; class Anthozoa; order Actiniaria; family Actinernidae; genus Actinernus; species Actinernus sp. WN-2022. Next base: position 101,206,747 of record JAOWCC010000577.1, on the reverse strand, counting down.
AACTCATGAGAGGAAATTATAAAATTGACCGGACCCCTGTGGAAACATCAACAAAGGGTGACTTTCTCGCTGGAAAATCAATAAAATGAACTGGAAACAACGGGAAAGATCTTTAATGGTCAAGAAGAAAATAATTAAGATGGCGAAAAAGGAAATGAATATTAATTATGTGTACTCGGTTCACTTATCTCAGTTCAATTTGGCTTAATTCGGTGTCATTTTCCAACGTTTTCATTCGAATACTCGGGGTAGAGTCCTCTGAAGTCCAACGATTGTTGGATTCGGTTTCCTCGGTTCAGTTTTCTCGATTCATTTGTAATCAAGTCCATACGCTAGTCCGGGTTGAGTTCTCTTCTGTTCTCCAGTTCGCTCAGTTCTAAATCCCCTAATTAGCTAGATATACAAAATACAGTTTCACAAAGTACAGTAAGCCCCAACAGTTAAGAAACCAAAGACCTAGAAACCTAAGACCTTGGTCTTACAATGTAGGTCTTAGGTCTTAGTTTTCTAGACTACCTTTGAAAAACATCAAATACATTAATTTGATCCCGCGATAATAGTGGGCAAAAGTCGCTGCCTACTCAGGCGAAAGTCGCTGCAAAAGTCGCTGCAAAAGTCGCTGCATAAGTCGCTGCATAAGTCGCTGCAAAAGTCGCTGCAAAAGTCGCTGCAAAAGTCGCTGCAAAAGTCGCTGCAAAAGTCGCTGCAAAAGTCGCTGCAAAAGTCGCTGCAAAAGTCGCTGCATAAGTCGCTGCAAAAGTCGCTGCAAAAGTCGCTGCAAAAGTCGCTGCAAAAGTCGCTGCATAAGTCGCTGCATAAGTCGCTGCATAAGTCGCTGCAAAAATCGCTGCAAAAATCGCTGCATAAGTCGCTGCAAAAGTCGCTGCAAAAGTCGCTGCGAAAGTCGCTGCATAAGTCGCTGCATAAGTCGCTGCAAAAGTCGCTCATAAGTCGCTGCGCAAGTCGCTGCATAAGTCGCTGCATAAGTATAGATCGGAAAAAAGTATCGCGCTTTCCACATGGCACTTCAGGGCCACCGTATAACAGGGCCTCTAAGCTCCCATTTTTTCATTTTACTCAACACAAACCCGTTTGAAATATTTTACACAAACCTTCGCACGAACTTAAAAGTAAAGTATAATTTTAGTTTACTCTTTTTCCACAAAGGCCAGGAAAGAAAAGAACGACGTTTTGGCTAGAAATATGCCTTAGAGTTGAGAAAATTACGTCACGGCAGCAAACCGTTGTTTGAAAATCGCGGACTGTTTTGAACACACTTCAATAATGGCGGACGTAATTTTTACGGTAAAATCTCCGCAAAATTCATAGTCTAATTTGTCATCTGGCAACATGTTTCACTGATTTGGATATTTCCGTCACTGTTTGTCCTTTTGGAAGACAAAAATTACCAAAAGAAATAATCGAATTTCGTCAGTCGTGGCACTGTAAGAGGTCAATCAAAGCCATGTTTGTAACTTGGTTCTTCTCGATTTGTAATTTATTGACTCTGCTCGATACAACATGCTTCTAATTATCTAAAAGTTTTCTCAACACAAATCAGAATTTAGGTTATAATGAAGCCTAATTAGCCGAAGATGTATAATTCATTTCTTTCAGAAAAACCAGTAAATTACGAAACAAACTATTCTTACGTAAAACCTTAGGTTCTTTATCTATTACTTAGTGGTTCAAACTAAGAACTGGGATGCCGAATGCGGAGTACAATCTCTTTATGGTGTTGTTTGTCTGAACCCTTAAAAAAAGAAATTGGATTTCTCTTCGGTTCTGTTTGATATTCTGTGTTTATGGTTTGGTGAGATTATGGTTTGATGAGATTATTGCCTTCAATGTAAGCTCATCTTTTGAGCCGGGATATTTTAATATCATGATCATATGTTGTATTTCAAAGAAGATACATATTCTTAGTCCCGTATTGTAAGCATTTTGATTGAATGAAAACCCTTTCTGTTGAGTATTCGCGCAGTATGTTTTGATAATCCCAAGTATACAAATTCGGAATTGATGATTGCTAGTTGTTATTCAGTCTGTTTAGGCTTCAGCTTCAAATTCGCGCAGACAAATAATACCTACCTTGGTAATCTAAGAGATGAATGATCCAGACATCGTTGAAGGCCAAATCATATAGCACAGGCCCAGAAGAGCGACGAGAGGCGAAGCAATCTTGATGCAGTAAACACATGTATATAATGCCTCATTATTCAATTACCGAGAGTTTTTCGATTTGTTGCGCGTTGCAGGTGTTTCCAAAATTACTCCTCTCTTTCATAAATAATCTTACCACCGAATATACACATTTCAAATCATTTTGTGGTTAGTCAGCTATTTCTGGCCAGGTCTAGAAACTTGACAGTCCTCTCAATCATTTTTAATGGGCTCTTTTGGTGCTACACTTTTTAAAGATTTTGAGAATTAGCACTTCCTCACAAGGCTGCTCATCCAATGCTAATCAATAAATAATTACCACGAGTGGCGTACGGAGATGTGGATTAGTAAAATATGCTGGAAATCGGATAAGAAATGTGATTATAATTGTGCAGAAACAACTACTGAGTTATACCGGTTACAAAAGACCAATGGGAAAATCCAAGAGTAGGGAGCAAACCAGAATTTAGGAACAGTAAAATAATTCAACCATGGTATTACATACACCTGTTTCAAAAAGGTTGTCCCGGAAAAGCGATGAGCGACATTACCAGATCGAAATGATTCTGGTTGTTGCTAAATGTCTGGTGAAATTCGTTTGTTTTTGGAATCAATATCAAAAGAAGAATGTTAATGGTTTCCTTTGAATGGATTTTCAAATTGCACTGTTAGCTGCCGCCAGTTATAATGACAATCCTTTTCGCTTGTCGCTCGTCCATAGCAACCTTTTTTGAAATAGTTGTATATGTCTTATTTCTTGTATAGGTCACGCTTAGCCAAGACTGACTCTATTCCTTTTCTGCACAGGGCGTAACTGGTTGAATCGTGATCGTATCCGTTATCAAACTATTCCATAGAAAGGAGCCATGTTATTCACCATTGCGTATGTTCAAGATAAGGTGTGAGTTATTGTTTGTTTAACCAGATGAATGCTGACCAAAGGTACTTTTTGTTTGGACTACTTTTTACCTGCCGTACCCCGTCGCTATGGAAATTTTACACCGTCACACCCGTAAACAGGGCCATACTTATTTAAATTTGACGTTGAAGATCCCGCCGTTCTTAAGGTCACAAATCATGTTCAATTCTCGGTACGAGCTTTCATTTATGGCTGATCTCAGATAAGATATAAATAAATTGTATTCATGCACCCATCTAAATGTTAATAAAGGCTCGGCTCGGCAAAGATTTTATGACTTTTTTTCTGTACCAAATCTGCTTTTTGGTAAACGTGTTCTCTAGCCATTACGCGAAAGTTCGAATACGATTTTTATGTGCAGAGTATTCGACTTAATCGAGGCAGGTTCGCAACGAGAACATAGATGAGAGTTGGAACTGGTCCGTCTGTTTCTTGACAAAAATTGTGCTGGCCTAAGGACAACGATACCTTGAAGTTTGGTAGTGCTGGACAAAATTGCGGCGGGCTCATTTCAAAAGTTGCGTTCGCAATTATAAATGGTCACGTTGGCAGATGTTTTTGCTGTTCAAATACAATTTCTCCGAGTGTCTGAGAGTTAGTCGTAGAGGGAAACATTCATAGTGTAGCGAACATTGTAAATAACACTTTAGTCTCAACTGTGATCATTCATGGGGTCATAAAACATTTAAAAAACTCTATTTACCCAGTTTACGTGCTGTGTCTAGTCTTTTAGCTGACTCGCTGGCAGCCAGAGTATGTCTACTAATAGGGGACATGAATTCCGTGGCCGAATTGGAATTTAGGAAGATATGAAAACCATTTATCAATAGCCCAAGGGTATAAACGCGACTTTTCATCCCTTCGGAACAGACTGAAATACACAGGCAATGGCATTACCTTTTCATGGTCTTAAACCGCATAAACAACGTCTATTCCGTTCACATTCGTTCGTTCTTAGCGGGTTGAGTAACAGAAATGGACCGTAGAAAAACAGACCTAAGTAATTATCAGTACATTCTCGAGTGTCAGGCATAGCTTCTGTGCATTCGATTTCCGACATTTAGATTTCTGCTGTATGTATAGCTAAGTTTTATCACCACATATTGAATGACAGACGTTGTTCTCGTGAAAGTGCTGAATAACCAATCACAAAGACATTCACTGAACATAACACCTAACTGTGTCTTACGTACCTTTATAATTAATCTTCCTTAATGTTTAATCCAAGAGTTGTACGGTTTTGTGCAGCCAGTTTTTCCAACATGCACATGTAACTGGTTCAGCTTGTATATGACCAGTGTAGTCACCATTCAGCATTCTAACTCATCATATATTTAATTCTGTCCCCCGAGAGATGTATCCCCGTATAAAGTTGCCTTTGTTATGAAAAACAGTCGTTGATCTTTGCAGTTTTGTTTTGGCTTTGTAGTGAAAGGTATTATTATAAGCCCCTGCCGACCATCAACCGTGACCCCTTTGTCTTTTAGCCTTATTGTTCTGCATGTTATGGCAGAGCAGAGATTGGGAGCAAGGCAAATCACCCCATGGGGGGAAGGGGGAGGGGGCAATGATTTTTATGGCTGTTTCAGATCCGCTCAAGTGCCGTCAGAGCGACTGTTAGTTGAGACGTCGTACATCATTAATTGAGATTGTAGCGATCAGAGTCTACATTTGAACTATATTCAATTTCAAGATGGCATTACTGACAATTCATTTAGTTCGGCACATGAGAACCCGCTAATAGACCCTTCCACGTTTTTTTGGAACTTTTGATATACGTATAACAGCAAAACCGTCGATACTGCTGAAAAGAGCACCTCCGAAGTTAGGGCAAGTTTGTACCCCCCAGTCGAAATTTCCATACAAACGTCTGTAAAATTTTCCGAGTTTGCGGGCCTGTGTGCTTTGCTCCTAATTCAAGACATAACTCTCAAATTTGGGATTTTGACTAACTTCGAGGTGCTCTTTTCAGCAGTATCGACGGTTTTACTGTTATACGTATATATCAAAAGTCCAAAAAAACCATGGAAGGGTCTATTCATCTGCTGCACCAAGTTCAATATACATCACTTTTCTGCCGTACTTAATTCATCTATTGAGTATGAAATGAGCTTCTTATTTTTGTATTGCATGTTTGTACTCTACTGAGCATACTCATGTATAGTCTACTGAGTATTTCTACTGATATTTCAAGATTCATTAACGTAATGAACGCGGAAATCAAAGTATTCATGATGCTTCTGTTAAGCCTTTTCCCCTTGGCATAGTAGAAATATACGAACTATATATAATGAACTAATTTTCCCTCTCTCCTTCTCTGACACTCATATTAATAATATACACCTTTTAAAAAAATATTTTTTTACCTTCAGTATTCCCAATAGCGCTCTGCAGTTCTGAAAATAGAGACTTTTCCCGTCTGTTCGCTTCATAGATACCGTGATTTTATACATATAGATATTGCGGTGGATATCTCTGGCTATTCCTTTTAGTTTCAAAGTAAAGAGATACGCATTTGAGACAATGTGGCGACGGATATATGATTTAATTTGCCTTATCTTTTCACTTGGTCTTTTCTGTTCAGAGCACTAATTGTATTATATTCGTTTCGTTCGCCGATCGTAACTCAAAAGGATCAAAAGCGTCGTAGCGTTCAACAAAAAAATACGAGTCTATTGATTGAGCGTGATATCAGGGTAGGGGGATATTGCTCGAGGTATTTTCTTTCTGTTTTGATGGACCATGCCAAGGTCTATACGGGGTGACACAATTGGCCACTTTGGAAAAGAGTAAGGGATTGGGGCGAGGGTGGTCTCGCAAAGGCGCTTGGGATCGTTACAGGAGACACGCATCGTACAGAATACAAACAAACACGGCGAATATCGTAATTAACTCAGCGAATACAAGCAGAGAAGCGCTTCGCCTCTCATCCCAGTCTGTATGGCCCGGGTTGAACTCCCGATCGCAGCCGCCATGTATGAGTTTGTTGGTATCTCGGCCGGCCATTTTGACGATGTTGCGCACACATCAGTAGAACAATAGATGCGAGCTGCTAAGACTCTTTTCTGGTTCACCAGCCTTTTGTTATATTTAAAGCAGCTAACCATTCATTATTCTAGCTGCGCGCGCAGCATCGTCAAAATGGCCTATTCTCAGGAGTTAAAAAATCTGAATAAGAAAAATAATTCGAAATGATTCTGGTAGTTGTATTCAACTGACGTCATAGTGCAAACTGGAATTCGATCTGTGGTTTGACAATGCTTCAACAAATGTTTGTACTGATGTCGAAAGATGTTGAAACCGTTTGACTGCATGTGGCTTTATAAGCCCAACAGGCAAATCGATCAATGACCCGCTCACGGGTCACGGCGACTGTAGGATTCCGATTCGCTTGGCAACCACGCACATCGTGGCACAATACCTTTGATGACTGCGCTGAACCATTTAGTAAGAGAGAAGCGGAAAGTATGGCTTTTTTGTCATTGGACTTAGTTTCAAACAATCTTCAAAAATGCAGTTTAAGAAAGATTGACCATCGATTGGAGGTGGAAGTGGAAAATAGCATTTACAAAAAGGTTTTGCAAATAACACTATACCGATCTCGTAGAAGTGGGTATATACTTCATGGTAGTGTTTCGTTCCATATAGTCTCCCTGCATAATACTGTAAAACAGTAGAGAAAATGATTATGCAGGGAACTATATGGAAAGGAATACTACCATAAAGTATATACCTATAAGTGCATTCAGAAATGTTTTGCCCTCCAGTACAACCACGTGATCGTATCCTTCAAAAGACTCATTCTTGATACGTCGTGGCATGGATAGACATACCAGTGAGCGTCACCACTGGTCAACTGATTATCGAACCTCCCCACTACAGCCTGTTATACCTCGTGGCATGGATAGACATACCAGTGAGCGTCACCACTGGTCAACTGATTATCGAACCTCTCCACTACAGCCTGTTAATTTATATTCTTGATACGTCGTGGCATGGATAGACATACCAGTGAGCGTCACCACTGGTCAACTGATTATCGAACCTCTCCACTACAGCCTGTTAATTTATATTGTTGATACCTCGTGGCATGGATGGACATACCAATGAGCGCATTTACTGATGAGCACTGGTCACCTGATTATCGAACCTCTCCACTACAGCCTGTTAATTTATATTCTTGATACCTCGTGGCATGGATGGACATACCAGTGAGCGCATTTACTGATCATGATGAGCACTAGTCAACTGATTATCGAATCTCTCCACTACAGCCTGTTAATTTATATTCTTGATACCTCGTGGCATGGATGTCATGCCAGTGAGCGCATTTTCTGATGAGCACTAGTCAACTGATTATCGAACGTCTTATAATAATGTGATAACAGCTACTGTTTTCATTGGCGTCGTAACAATACCGAAGAAGAAGAGAAAGGGAGGCCGAGCGCCTGCACGGACGCTATACAAATGTGAATTACGCCCCTACATTTACCTATCACTACGCTCGGTGCAGACATCGCCCCATTCATGTGCCGAACGCAACGAGGAGATATTAGAATTGAGTTTACGAATATCAGTTTCAGCGGTATTCGGACCCAAACGCCTCACTTCAATGCAATAAAGCGCTATTCAAACTGTGTATCTAAATTAGTCGTGCTTGTGTAAGAGTGTGTTTGTGTTACACAAGAATGATGGTTTCAATGGTGCTTCCTTACATCCAGGTCAATACCGCTGAAACTGCTATTCGTAGATGCAACTATAATATATCCTGTTCAAACAAAGAATAATAATTAGGTGGTTTTGTTTATATTAGTATGTTTCTCACATAAGTGCAGCGGCATCTGAAATGGGCCAGTTATCAAATCGAATTAACACGTGAAAACACTTCATCGTAGAATGGACCAATAGGAAGCCTGGATGCAGATATTCAAATTTGTATAGTATCCGTGCAGGCTCTCCTTTCCCCTTATTCTCTCATGAGCCTGTTCGCAGACTATTCCAAGTAATACTTTATATATTATTAGACGCAGATATTCAAATTTATATTGCGTCCGTACAGGCTCTCCTTTCCCCTTATTCTCTCATGAGCCTGTTCGCAGACTATTCCAAGTAATACTTTATATATTATTAGACGCAGATATTCAAATTTATATTGCGTCCGTACAGGCTCTCCTTTCCCCTTATTCTCTCATGAGCCTTTTCGCAGACTATTCCAAGTAATACTTTATATATTATTAGACGCAGATATTCAAATTTGTATAGTATCCGTGCAGGCTCTCCTTCCCCCTTATTCTCTCATGAGCCTGTTCGCAGACTATTCCAAGTAATACTTTATATATTATTAGATGCAGATATTCAAATTTGTATAGAGTCCGTACAGGCTCTCCTTTCCCATTCTTCTCTCTTCCCATGAGCCTGTTCGCAGACTAGAAGAGGAACAGCTCCGTGACATGAGTCAGACTGACAGATAAGAAAAAATGACACGGGAAGTCGCCCAACTTCTGACAATTTGATTATCGAGATCCCGAGACGTAGAACTGATAAGCCTTTAATTCCCAAGATATAGTTGACTGCTTACTGAACCTGGCCTGTACTTACCAAAGCCTCAGTTTGACCAGAGAGGTGCATGTAAACAAATTACCATGTGCTGAAAATTGACTATTGCGTAATTAGCATCCTACCATGGTCTACTGATTAGCAACCGTATATTACTTTATTCTAATCTTCCAAAAAGCAGATAAATCCTACGTGAAGTGAAAGTAAATGACTTGAAAATATGTAGTCAACCCGAGACTTTGGTAAGTATACAATAGGCAACTAGTTCCTCTAAAAACTAGTATTGGTCTGCGTCGGCGGGGAAGATAAACACTGGTATTATTCCTGCACAAGAGCAACGTATTAAAAATAAATCAAAAATGAGTCAGATACGGGGACGAGTCAGGATAAAAAATACGCGTTTCTTAGGGAAAGTGAGGTTTTTAAAATCATCCTCTCAAATCCCTGTGATTTACAGGTCAGTGAAGAAACACAAAGAGGAGGTATTGGTAGTTTACAAAGGTTCGTTTCTGAAATGGTTATTGCGACTCGCCTGGTTGTGTGCGCGTTTTACTCATTGTCTCGCTGCCTGAGAACTCTCCGATTGTCAAAACATTTTTTTTTTGCTAGCTGTTTTTATTTTTGCTTGAAAATCCTAAAAATATAGTTGAATATTTTAAGCGAGGTACTCATTTCTGTGTGTTCATTAACGTGTTCAGACCAGATGTCGCTGATATTACCAGTCCGTACTCTGTTATACTGATTCATATTGCTATTTTAATCGCCCGCTGACTTATTACAATGACCAGTTCTCATTTCCGTCTCCACTACCGCCTGTTAATTAATATTATTAACTTTTTTGCCAGTGGTGTGAGTTTCTCCAACTGATAACCGCACTAGAATTCATTTCCTTTCTCCAGTCCTACGTCTCTCTTTGTCTTCTCAAATCACTTTTATAGAGTAATATGTCAAAAAGATCAATTCAATTCGTTTGACAATGTCTTCGCCCTTCTATAGGTTTATATTGTGGTATTAATTTGGGTTTCGTGGAAGATCCGGTGAAGTTATGAAAAAGAAACCGGAGTTTTCCAATAATGAGTCGTTAAACCATGTACTTTCATTTGCCTCATATTTCTGAATAAAAGTAGTTACAAAACGCAACGATGTTATGTTAATATATCGAAAATACAAAACATGGCGAAGCCAATACGTACATGATTTAAGGATATCCGATAGTTTCAATGGCTATTGATCATACTATTATCATCATCGTCACTATCAGATCATCATTATCATAATCATCATAATCATCATAATCAACATCAACATCATCATCATTATTATCATAATTAACGTAACATTATCATCATCATTATCATTATCACTATCATAATTATCATCATCATCACTATCATAATTATCATCATATCACCAATAGTAATCACCATCATCGTCACTATTATCGTCGACGTCGTCATCCTCTTGGCATAATTTTATATTTTCTCTTATCACTGCCTTGCCTTCTTTAAGAAATTAGACCAATAGGAATTAAAACTCTTACATGATCGTAACGTCTTAAGGATTCCCATTTCGGTCCATGGTTTACTTACAGTGCGACTAACGTAACCGGAGCCACTTAGACACATTGTAAACCACAAACAGAGCATTCTAACTTACAACCCTAGCATGTCCACACGATTTTCTCTATTTAAAAGACGTCGACTTCGAAATTAGTCCACTAAGTTTCCTTTTACCAGATTGAAGCTCGAGCAAGTTGAAATGCCATTGTCTTGCCTCGACACGTACTGACTCAAAATAACACCGTAAGTCGAAGTGCTTTGTTTTTGTTCTGCAATGTGATTGGCTCTCGTTGCCTATCTAAGTCACACAGTAAGTTCGGAGACGAAGTAGGGCAAAATTAACTACTGAGAGGCCAGTCATATAACTCAAATAGCCTTCCAATGGAGCACTCGTGGATACAACATTAATAGTTCGAGGATCACTGATGATATGTTACAAAGAGAGAATGTTGTAAAAGATAAGTCAGTAGGTTTAAATATAGGTACAATCGTACTTTATTGGTCGTACACATGTGTCACGTGTCCTATTCATTTATCAAGCTCGTCTTACCTGGTTTCATTCATAAATTGACCTTATTCATAAAGCATCAAAGCAAGGCTATTGTCCCAGCTTGTCACAAGAAGAGAAATATCCACAATCGATGGCAGAAAATAATGTTAATTTCCTTGACACAAACTCAACAACGGGGTACGACAGAAACTAAGACATTCTGACCGACTCCAGTTTTGCGATGGTTGGGACAGCTGGCCTCGTTCTGATACCATTGTTACCAGACTTCTACCCGTGCGGGTGTTAAATATGAATAAGGTACTTATATCCTTTATTTGTTAAGGCAAATTCAAGAGTGGCAGCTTACAAGCTTATGTGGACCTGCGCTAATAATCACTAAATAATGACAAGAATAAAATATATACTAATATAAATAGCAATACCGCATTAAACTACAGTAGCTATTAGTCTAAATTTATATTTCCCTATTATTTAAAAACTACACGGAATAAAATTACTATTACACCCTAATAATAATAATAATAATAATAATAATGAAATGCAGTCTCCTTCATGATTATAGTGACAAGACATGACTCTTTGTTAAAATCTGAGTTTACTTATTAAGTATGTGGCCGTCTTCCAGATAATGACGATCTTATTATTCCTTATGCTCGCACTGAAGGATTTAAGAAATCCATTTTATTTTCTTCTGCTATAGTCTATGGAATAGGGTACCTAGGGATGTTTGTTTCTCTTCTAGCCTCGTTCAATTTAAAACTAATGTTGCTAAGTGGTATAATTATCCTGTTCGTAGCAATTTATATTATGTCGGCGATCGCTATTTAGCTGTTTTGCATACTCATTTAAGGCTGGGTAATTCTACTTTAAATTATGATCTATATCTTAAGAAATGCGTTCCTTTACCCTCCTGTCAGTGCGGTTTTCCTAAGGAAACTATTGCTCATTTTTTTCCTTGATTGTGATTGATATGCTGCCCATCGAGACTGCCTGCTTACCTAGCTCCGCTGCTCAGTTTGTTGGTAATTAACGGATGATCAAGCGCATCTAGGCGGACTTGTTTGCATTAATTTGGCTTTTGTATTTATTTTCTGTGGTTTCTTTTCCAATCAATACTTCCTTTTCTTTTAAGTGTTCACACATTTTTAGCTGATAGTAAATGTTTTTCAAAGTTTCAATAGGGTTTGCCCACCTTTCATTTTCTTTTATTTGTGTATATTGTGTGTTGGTATCCTCAGTCTGATTACCATGTCAGTGAACGGATAATCAAAAGCTCCCTAGATAAGCATCATTGCTTTTGGAGCAATGGCTTCAAATGTTGTTTTTAAAAAACAGAATCGGTTCAAGGCATCGATAACTAAATCTACTGTAGTTACGTTAATTATAGAAGAGAGTGGTATCTGCGTACATGACTGGCATCTGAGAGATCATTTAGTTACATAGTATGAAAAGAGCCTTGGTCCCAGCAGGGATCGTATCCTTGTGGAATACCATAATTAACTGTATTACGGGTTGCAATTTACACCATTATAGTTTCATCCAATTAATTAGTAGCTAGTTGTATTAGACCAGTACAGTTTTCACGGTAAGGCGGCAAAAATGAACCCGAAATGTAGCCGGCATTCATGTGCTGAAATCTGACACTAGCCGTGCTCTTGTTGAGTAAACTTAGAGCCAATCTGTGGTTTCTTTAATATTCCACGTACGAGTCTCGATTCGGTCTTGTCTTGACCTCGGAATTTCATATGTTACTCGTACCAGCTGATAATAATTATCATGTCATATATGTGGCGCAATTGATTGTGTAAACAAATGTCACTTACTAAAATGCTACCATTTTTTACTGAAAATTAGCGAACTGGATAACGAAGGAAACAGATTGCTATAAATATGTAACCATGTGCTAAACGCGACTAAATATCGGATACAGAATATCGATTGGTCTCATCAGCCTTGTTCCCACACCGCAACAAAACTTTGTGCGCTGCCGGCCGAAAGAACGAAGGCTATGGTTTCAAATACAAGTTTCCGAGGGCCTAAACTTCTTTTTTAGTAAATAAGTTCATAACTTAGTGAACTCACAGTGAATTACAAATTAAGAAAACTTCAACCTGTTAAAGTCTTAGGTTTAGCTTTTTTTAAAGTTATTGTAGTTTTGCAGTTGTATTTTGCGAAACATTGCACATTCGTACCAAAAATTCGAAACATGGGTGATTGCCTCTGTTGTCTTTTAGATTCGACGGGAAACTGGACTCGTCAAAAGTGCATGCGAGTGACGTTTTGCCGCAGTGTGTCTTGTGCCCATGCTCTTTGGCCGTGCTAACGTCATGCTGATCTAGTGAGTGAGTGACACAATTCCTCCATCACAATAACACGTTCCTATGCAAGTTAACAATGAATTAAGAGGTTCTTGAAATAAAATTAATGGAAAGAAATTAAATTAAAGCCATTAAAATACTTCTTTGGGTGGTTTATGTAGAGAAAAGTTGTCTCGGGGCATCCTTCACATCCCTTTTTAAAACAGTCGAGATTAAAGTTGATGAGACATGAAGCTCTTTGATATCTAATTTCCACCTTCATACCACCTTCTAACCTTCTAGAAATAGAGAGTAATACGAACTAGTTTCTAAATTTGTATCCTCAAAAGATTTGAAATACAATGAAAGTTCGCTATGATCTTTTAGTCTCTTTTTTGATTCGGAGTATTTTTTCTCATAAAAAATAGGCAGGTTTTTAAACTTGATGACATACTATTCATTTGTCACCAAAGTTTCCCAGGAAATGAAGGTCAACTTAAATAAATGTCGAAGCTACTTCCTGTATTTTCAAAGAATCGATTTAAACTTTCCAAATAGATTACAGAACTCATCATACCGCCTATCACTTGTCAATCAGTATTTGCTTTTCCACAAGGAGCGGCCGTGCCATGTTATTACTCGAAGAACAAGTTTTATTTTCCCAGTCCAATGCAGCTGTATCACATTATACTACACGAGCACCTCCCATTATATTCTTAATTTAACTGTAATAATAAGATTCCCTGCTGTTTAGTTTTACATCAGAACAGAACACTAGACCAATTGAAACGTTTGATATCTTCTACGGAAGTCATTCCCCATTTTTCTATCGCCTACGGCAGTTATAAACGAAGCTGTTGCGAAATTTACTCTACTATTGCGAAAACAGCTTTTAGCGAATGAACAAAAACTAATGTCAAGGCCTTAAACAGGAAACTGCTCATCAACATTTAATTTTATTCAAAGTTCTAGTACTTTAAATCCACAGACAGATTCAGTACGATATATATCCTGTGAGGATCATGGATTACGTTAGCACGGAAAACAAGACAGCTTTGAGTGTAACTAGCAGCTGTTCAAATCTCTCAACATTTTAAAGTTTAAGGACCTAATATTTCTTCATAATGCTCTGCTAATGCATCAATATCATAACAAAGCACTTCCTGCAGTATTCAATGATTTCTTTACCCCTATTAATAGAATTCACTCGTACAACACAAGACTTGCCTCTAAGTCCTCTTTTTTTATTCCTCAAGTAAGAACTAATTATGGAAAATTTAATATAAGATATCAAGGAGCAAAAGTCTGGAATTCATTAGATGATAAAATAAAATCTTCCAAAAAATCGTCCTTTAAAAATAAGCTGAAGTCTTCATTTATAGCATCCTACTAGTCTTATACTTGTTTCCATGTGCAACCATTTAATTACTAGGTTAATTTCAATATTTTATGTAACTTCGTAACACTGTATAAAATATATGATTTTTCTCTCTTTTCTTAAGTATAATTGTTTGTGTCAGTATCTATGGTAACCAAATCTACATATCATCTTTAGTTTCTTTATTTTATGTATGTAGTTATATATTTATTTAATTATTTGTGTATCTTGTATCCGACCGCACATATATTTCCATTATATCAATATATTTGCGTTACCTAGCTTGATTAGCTTTTAAGTTATTTCTAGGTAACCCATACCATTAAATTGTTTAATTCTCCCTCCCTTTTATATGTAAAACATTTCGTTATGGTATGAATAAAATCGTTGTTGTTTTTATGTCCAAATCTTCAAGACAGCGCACTTACAAAGTTCCTCAAGACTACTGGATACGTTCTGGCGGTATGTTTCTCGCTGCTTGGCAATTCTCTTGTCGTGTGGGTTGTGATACGTTCTTGTCGAATGAGGACTGTCATAAATTATTTTATAACAAATTTTGCCTTCGCTGATCTTCTTACCACGATATTGAACATGCTTCCGACATTGTTTTGGATAATCAAAGGGGTTGACGTATGGAGTGTTGGGGGTCCGCTTGGAGAAACACTATGCAAGCTACTTCAGTTCTTTCAAAGTGTCTCAGTAGCGTGCTCGGTCTTTAGCATGACAGCAATAGCATTTGATCGATTTTTTGCGATATTTCGGCCGCTAAAGCGTACTATATCATTCCAGCTTGCTAAGTGGATTATTGTTACAATATGGGTTTTATCCCTTGTCATTTCCTCGCCGTTAATCTACGTATTGAGGCTGCAGACGATTGGAACCGAGGTCTACTGTGTAGAAAAGTGGGAACCGCTTTTTGACGAATACTCATCCCCACAAGAATACACTATAGCCTTGTTTATTCTCTTCTATGCTTTACCCCTATGCATAATTGCTGTACTATACACAACAGTAATGATCCGATTGTGGCGTAGATCAACCCCGGGGCAAAATCTTACTACAAATCAATCAAAGAAAGAAAGAACCAATAAGAAAGTTCTCAAAATGCTGATCACGGTCGTTGCTGTATTCGCACTTTGCTGGCTTCCGTTGTACATTCGTATGTTTTTGATCTTCACACATCCTGCAAAATTCTTTTGCGGGTTGCCTTACCATTTAGACTTCATAGCATTGTTCCTTGGCCACGCGAACAGTTCGATTAATCCGTATATCTATGTCATCTTCAATGAGAATTTCCGAAAAGGTTTCAAGGAGGTTTGTAGGCGTCGCAAGGTTCCTCAAAGGATACCATCTTCAAGAAGAACAACCCACCGAGCTCAAGTTCATCAACAGTGCTTGTTATTGAGGATGGTTAACAAACACAAGCGGCATTCGAGTAACTCACGAACCGAAGACGAGCTTCAAACCTGAAACATACACAGATAAGCATGACAACATGAAAATGGACGATGTTTGAATGACTTGGTCTAATTATTATTAAGCTTTCTAAAATGGCTTCAAAAACGGAAAATTTCAAGCATTGGAGTTGTTCATCGATTTTTCTCGCGTCCAGACTTAACTATTTGCTAAATTTATTAGAGAGACTTGATATGAGTTTTATGATAACAAACTTTAAAGGCCCCGACTTGTCATCTTATCAGGTATGGTAAATAGTCTGGGATGAGATGAAGTCGATGTTTTCTGAAAAAACAAGAGGCCCTGAGTGGCCTTAACTCGGGCCATCTATAGCATGTACTGCATGGAGTTCAAGCATAATTTTCTGTCAACATGGTTTGTGCTAGATTAGCCAGAGAATTGGTTCTCTACTGATGCTCTTGTCTGTCAAATGTCAATGTTCAAAAGCCCCACGTATGCCGGGGGGTTAGGTTAGGGTTATGGTATGCCGGGGGAGGGGGGGAGGGTTGGAAATGATAGAGCCATAATACACACACAACACACACATACATACATGCTATACATGTACATTTCAGCCACAATTTCCTTCAATTCTGTAGTTTAATATTACTTTCTTTTCAATATTATTGTTCCTTGAGGGTCGTTAGAATTATTAAAAAAACTTGGTATGGGTATTGTTGATTGAAGTACAATGGTTATTTGAGTACATATAGTCTGCACGATATCGAGTCACTCAAATTTGATGCATTGTAATTATATCAGGTGCAGTACAACTACAAGAAATCAAGCAATTTAGAACAACAAATTCCACATAATGTTGCTATTCATTGTGAATAGTTAGGTAATGTCGTTCTACATGTGAAAATAATAAAGTCATCTATTTGTAATTCTCAATAACAAACCAGTGGAGACGGCTGAAATTCAGGCTAAATTCTCAATACAATATTTTCGATTGGGGGCGTAAACTACAGACCACCATTTTCTAGTATTAGTGAGCTGCCACTGTGCTAGTGCTCATTTTCTACATCTTGAAGGAGACCATTTACCATTTAGACTTCATGGCATTGTTCCTTGGCCACGCGAACAGTTCGATTAATCCGTATATCTATGTCATCTTCAATGAGAATTTCCGGAAAGGTTTCAAGGAGGTTTGTAGGCGTCGCAAGGTTCCTCAAAGGATACCATCTTCAAGAAGAACAACCCACCGAGCTCAAGTTCATCAACAGTGCTTGTTATTGAGGATGGTTAACAAACACAAGCGGCATTCGAGTATCTGACGAACCGAAGACGAGCTTCAAACCTGAAACATACACAGATAAGCATGACAACATGAAAATGGACGATGTTTGAATGAATCTAATTATTATTAAGCTTTCTAAAATGGCTTCAAAAACGGAAAATTTCAAGCATTGGAGTTGTTCATCGATTTTTCTCGCGTCCAGACTTAACTATTTGCTAAATTTATTAGAGACTTGATATGAGTTTTATGATAACAAACTTTAAAGGCCCCGACTTGTCATCTTATCAGGTATGGTAAATAGTCTGGGATGAGATGAAGTCGATGTTTTCTGAAAAAACAAGAGGCCCTGAGTGGCCTTAACTCGGGCCATCTATAGCATGTACTGCATGGAGTTCTAGTATAATTTTGTGTCAACATGGTTTGTGCTAGATTAGCCAGAGAATTGGTTCTCTACTGATGCTCTTGTCTGTCAAATGTCAATGTGCAAAAGCCCCACGTATGCCGGGGGGTTAGGTTAGGGTTATGGTATGCCGGGGGAGGGGGGGGGGGGGGGGGGGGGTGGAAATGATAGAGCCATAATACACAGACAACACACACATACATACATGCTATGCATGTACATTTCAGCCACAATTTCCTTCAATTCTGTAGTTTAATATTACTTTCTTTTCAATATTATTGTTCCTTGAGGGTCGTTAGAATTATTAAAAAAACTTGGTATGGGTATTGTTGATTGAAGTACAATGGTTATTTGAGTACATGTAGTCTACACGATATCGAGTCACTCAAATTTGATGCATTGTAATTATATCAGGTGCAGTACGACTACAAGAAATCAAGCAATTTAGAACAACAAATTCCACATAATGTTGCTATTCATTGTGAATAGTTAGGTAATGTCGTTCTACATGTGAAAATAATAAAGTCATCTATTTGTAATTCTCAATAACAAACCAGTGGAGACGGCTGAAATTCAGGCTAAATTCTCAATACAATATTTTCGATTGGGGGCGTAAACTACAGACCACCATTTTCTAGTATTAGTGAGCTGCCACTGTGCTAGTGCTCATTTTCTACATCTTGAAGGAGACTGAAACTTATAATGGCAAGCCACAAAGAAACATGCAATGTCCACTCATTTTTTTCTATCATTGGGCAAGATTAATTTTCATTCCCAAATAATTCTTAAAAGTACTCGTACTCCTGATCGTGACCGAGTGAAAGTGACGATGCTGACGCCAAGAACTGAGGAACAACAACAACAATTACATTTATTTTCTCATAAGATGATGGAAATGTATACGAGTACAGTAATAAGGCATAATAAGAAATACAATGATGAGAAGGTAGGTCCTTAAGGTAACCTTAGGGTTATCTTAAGCCAGGACCACCTCAGATGGAAAACACTGAAACAAGATCTAGCTTGCATGGATATATAATGGTACCAAGAAAGGGGAAGGGAAAGAAAGAATGCCACTTCCATGTAAGTATACTCTCTCAGTTCTGGACCAAATTTATTTTATTTTATAAACTTGCAATAATGATAAATACACTACTCTATACATAATATCATTATGTCAGTTCTAAAGAAACATTAAGATAATACACTGTAGAATGCCTGAACCCAGAGATAATAATCAAATACAAAGAGGTACAGGCCAGATATAAATATAGACCCGGGAAATAGAACAAAATAAAAAGTCAATAATTGTGTTAGGTGGTAACTGTCAAGTGTGTTTAGCAAATATTGGTTTTTACTAGTGTCAATAACACGCCACAAATAAATATGCGATTTCCACATCAGAGTCATTTATCGTTCGTTTGAAAAAATCTTCATTTCAGATTACTTACTCAGTTTATACTCACTCACTGCATGCTAGATTTTCGTTCCCGAATTCAAAAACATATAAATACACGTGCATGCATATAAATAATAATATTTTAAAAGGGCCCTGTCAGTCAGAGAACTGAGAAATCGGGTCATTTCTACTATACTTTGGAGGTTAATAACAATAAATAACAACATAACGACAGTCAATTGGTATAAAGGTTATCATGTTCAGATTAGCGGCTACTTACATTTACAAGCTGTTGACTGTCACGAGTGTATCTCAAAGCATGTCGCATAATATGTGATAAATTCCCGCCCAAAGCCCGTGAAACGCCTATCAGCTTTAGAAAAGACAAAAATCTTGGTATTGCACTTGAAGGAACCTTTGGTTTACACAAGAAAACAGCTGATATTAAAGGTTTTGCCACAGGGAGTCCCTAACCGATACTAGAATATTGGAAGATTGGATCGAAACATTAGTTATGCGTGTGGGTTACCTGTGATTTCTTTGCCGCGCGAGAGTGGTTGTGAATTTATCGTAGTCTGTCTGTTTTTATCCCAAAATTGTTCATTCGTAGCCTAAAATTCGGTCAATAAAGTTATCTGGCTGTAAAATGAACCAGCTAAATGTGTAGCCTATTTATTATTCTGTAGTCTGCATTAGTTTTAAGACACCGGATAATGTTTTGAGCGAGATTTAAGCGTTTGAGTTCACCGATACCTGTTCGCTGATTTTCGCTGCCGATCGCCTTGCTATGAAGTATTGAAAGGGAAGACACAGCGTTCAGAAAAACGACCAGAAATCCTTTGCAAATTTCATAATCTCTCATTTAATTCACATATGTGAGTTGTTTAAGTATTTTCTCACTCCTGCTGTGACTTTTTTTTTATTTTCGTTTTTGTGAGCCAAGGTTTTTACTTTTTCGCTGCAACGTTGTTGACAAAAAAGCGACTCAGTAGGGGAGGTACCAGGAACATTTAGTTTGACAAAAAAAATCCCTTCGGGGTTACTAAGGGTTTGAGTCGTTATGAGTCACGAAGGCGTCGCGTGACGTATCTCCCTTCTAGGATATGGTAAGGCATGTCCCGTCGCTCCCCGTGGGGTTATACGTTGCAGTCAAAAAGTAAAAACCTCGGCTCACCGTGTCTTCCCTTTCTAATACTTCAGTACAGTAGTGAAAATGAGCGAACAGGTGTCCGTGAACTCAAACGCTTAAATCTCGTTCAAAACGTTCTCCAATGTCTTCAAACTAATACAGGCTACAGAATAATAAATAAGCTACACATTCAGCGGGTTTGTTTTACAGCTAGATAACTTTATTGTCCATTTTTCGGATGAGAAAGTACAATCAGTTTTGGATCAATTAGCGAAAATGAGCGAACAGGTGTCTGTGAACTCAAACGCTTAAATCTCGCTCAAAACATTATCCGGTGTCTTAAAACTAATGCAGACTACATAATAATAAATAAGCTACACATTTAGCTGGTTCATTTTACAGCCAGATAACTTTATTATCCGAATTTTAGGCTGCGAATGAACAATTTTGGGATAAAAACAAACAGACTACGATAAATTCACAACCACTCTCGCGCGGCAAAGAAACCACAGGTAACCCACACGCATCAAAACTACTGTTTCGATCCAATCTTCCAATATTCTAGTATCGGTTAAAACTCCCACTCGCCGCCATCTTGAATGACCAGTGTTCAAATGTCACATGGCTGGCGCAACGTACGTGTCACGTGACTAGTCGAAATCTGATTGGTCGACGGCGCCAAAACTCGACACAAATAAAAAATAATAATAAACACTTGCGATTTAAGACTCGTGCCGGCCAAAGACCTGGCCCGAGTAAAAATGCAAGACCAATTGTGTGGCTTGTAAAGTACGATTAGAGCTATTTTATCTCTCTTACAGATATTAATTCGAGAATAAGTAGCCAATT
This sequence comes from Actinernus sp. WN-2022, assembly GCA_030867875.1. Taxonomy (NCBI): domain Eukaryota; kingdom Metazoa; phylum Cnidaria; class Anthozoa; order Actiniaria; family Actinernidae; genus Actinernus; species Actinernus sp. WN-2022. The sequence continues at coordinate 101,185,892 of JAOWCC010000577.1, read as the reverse complement.
TTGTCCCTATTATACTGGAGACGTTTTTGAAATATATAATAAATGTGCAAGACAAAAACCTTGGACGAAATAACAATGCCGATATTCGAGGTATTTAACTGACGTAGTTCACATTTGACAAGGTTTTCACAAAAGGTATTCCTATTATATACCATTTATTTGACCGAAAGCTTAAGTAATGGTTCGCATAAGAACTGGAGCAAGATATATTGTTCCGCGGCAATGAATGTGATTTCACTAATCTCACAGAAAATTGTTCATTTTTTTCTCTTGACTAGTGGTATTAATGTTCTCAAATTAAAAGGCATGAAATCGCTCGTTGCGTATATGTTTTTGATTCCAAAACAAATTCAGCCAATAGAAAGACACTAAAACTTTAAAAAAATCTATTTTAAAATGTTTCAATGTCCCCACATAGGATTTCTCTCTCTTTTTACATTGTGACATATTGTCGGTCCGCTTCAATAATTTTCTTTAAAAAAATATTGTGAAATCAGAGTTATTTCCTTTCTTTAGGAGGTTTATTTCTGTTTAACCAATTAGATATAAAGTTTCAACAATAGAAAAATTAACACCTTTGTGTATTCCTGGCCGTTGAGTGCTCCTGTTCTTACGCGAACCATTACTTAACAAAGAGCCGTTCTAAAAAGATACCTATTAAGACCTTTTCTTTTCGAAACATTAGTGTTACTTTAAGTACGAGATGATGTAACTCTCTGGAGACGAATCTGAATAGAGGGTGTAGATGGGGTTTACTGTTAACTGTCATTGCCTCTTTTTTTTTAGTGTTAAGTGTTATAAAGCCCAGAATTTAAGTGTTAGCTGTTATGTAAAAATTAGCAGTTAAGTGTTGTAAAACATTTCAGAGATTAATAGACCCTTTCAGCTTGCCTGTTTGTTTCCCTATTTCAGACCACGTGATAGTTCTCCAGAGTTTTCAGTGCTTTGTTTTCCAATAATTATCGAAATTGGCACATTTCCTCTTGGGAAGATCTGAATGGCAAAGTTTTCATTCTCGCGGTGCCTACTGGGTAATCAGACTGTCGGTTCATGGCGCGCACGTTGGAGAGGTCTGGGACGAGATTCTGTAATGATTTTAGATTTCATAATGGTAGCTAGCCGAAGTGCCCTAACTGCTTTTCTGACTAGTGTCTCTACAAACACGAGCCGGAATCACGTGATAGTTGGGCTCTATCGTGTCTACCGTGCATGTCCTATGCTTATTTTTAATAAATTCTGGCATTATCGTATCGTCAGGGAAACTTATTATACTGGGTGATTTTAACTTTCATATAAACGAATTTGTCTTATCGCCCAGCTACCTCGTTCATGGACATGCTAGACTCGTATAACCTTACTCAGCACATGCCAACTCATAATAGTAATCACACCCTAGATTTAATTATCGCCAGAAGTGATGAACATATTGTTCGAGGCTCATGTCCACGACCCAGCTCATCTGACCATTTTGTGGTGCTCTGTAATTTGTCGCTGAATAAATTATAAACCTCGAGCTGCAAAGACTATGAAACTGTACCGCAAGTTACGCACTGTAAATACTAATACATTTCGCAACGATCTTCGCAAATCCTCACTCTTCTCGTCACCTGCACCAACTGACAGAACTATGTGACCAATACCACTCTGAGTTGACTCGTCTTGTTGATGCTCATGCGCCTCTTTGCAAGCGTCATGTAACGTTACGCCCTGCTGCGCCCTGGTACACAGAAGCGATTGATAGCTATTGAGAAAACTACGCGTCGTAGACTAGAGAGGCGTTGGCGCAAATCTAATTTGGCTATCGACCGCCAACTTTACACAGAACAATGTGAACTTGTTAGAAATCTGATTAAGTCCTCTAAGATGAATTACTACTCAGACCTTATAGTTAAAAATCAGTCTGACCATAAATTGACCGTATGCTTCATCGGAAACCTGAGAAGCTCTATCCAACATATAAATCTAATACTGAACTCTGCAATAAATTTTATTCTTCGAATATAAAATAGTCAAGATAAGGCAACAACTCGACAACTTTGCAGTCACTGCAGGGGCGGATCCAGGATATTTGAGGGGGGGGTTGTCATATACTTTTTGTTCGGGAACATGCATTGCCTCTGTAAAATGCTGCAATTTGGCCAGTCCAACCAGCCCAAAGGTGGGTGGCTAGCCTCCCAATCCACCCCCCTAAATCCGCCCCTGCGCTGCTACTGAACTGGAAGAGGTTAATCCTGATCTTCAATGTGAACTAACTTGCTTTACTCCTACTACAGATGATGAACTCTCTTCCCTTATTACTTGCTCAGATGCTAATAAATCCTGTGCCCTAGACCCTACACCTGTTGTGGTACTCCACTGCTGCTTGGAATATCTAGTCCCTATAATCACAAGGATAGTTAAGTGGTGACATGCCAGCCTCAATGAAGAATGCTGTTCTAGCCCCTAAGCGGAGAAACGCTCACTGGACCATGAAGAATCCCACAATTTTAGACCAGTATCTAACCTGAAATTTGTTTCTAAGGCCGTAGAAAAGGTTGCTACTACCCGTCTCACTAATCACCTTAACCAGAACGACCTCCACGATGAGCTGCCGAGTCAGCGTACAAACAATATCACAGCTGCGAGACTGCGCTCGTTCGTGTGCAAAACGACATACTAATGTCAATTGATGAGCAGCATGGTATTATTCTGGTCCTGTTAGATCTCTCTGCTGCATTCGACACGGTTGACCACCATATACTGCTATCAAGGTTGTCCTCCAAGTTTAACATCAAAGGCAAAGCCTTGAGATGGCTTTAGTCCTATCTGTCTATTCGACAACAGTTTGTTATGATTGAGGATTCCTACTCCGTTAACCATGATCTGACCTCCGGCGTCCCACAGGTTCTGTACTGGGACCCATCCTGTATCTTTTCTGCACGTCCCCTCTGGGAGACATCCTGAGGAAGCACAAAGTGTCTTATATATCATCTGTATGCAAATGACATCCAATTATAGACTACGGTACCTAGATCTTGCCGTTGCTAAACTGAATGTTGAATATTGTTTATTGGATATAGAACATTGGATGGGTAAAAATAAGCTCAAGTTAAACAATGTTTCTCCACTCTCGCTATCGCTCACCATCAACGCATGCACGCAATATTTGAGTCATCATTGATAAAACACTCTCCATGGACAAACAAATTAATGCTATCTGTAAATCCGCCTTTTTTTCAGCTGAGGAACATTGCAAAAATTAGAAAACTTATCGTTTAATGTAGCAAAAATACTAATCCACACCTTTGTCACGTCTAAATTAGACAACTGCAACTCTCTATTATATGGTGCCTCTAAACAATTAACTAAAACGTTACAATATGTACAGAATTCAGCAGCAAAAGTCTTAACCTGTAAGAAAAAATACGATCACATTTCTCCTGTTCTTAAAGACCTTCATTGGCTTCCTGTACTAAAACGTATTGCATTTAAACTTCTCTTACTCACATACAAATCAATCTTTAAATAATTTAGCTCCCGTCTTACCTACAAAACTTAGTTAAGATATATACACCTAAACGAACACTACGGTCATCATCCGATCCATTCCTCCTTGTTCGTCCAACTAGCTCCGAAACTTAAAACTTATGGACAACGAGCCTTTTCAGTTGCTACACCGGAACTATGGAACAATCTTCCTTTCAACATCATATCAAGTACTAGTCTCAATCAATTTAAGTCGAAACTAAAGTACCATTTATTTATAAATTAGTGACAACATACTATGTACATATTACCCATTATCTTTCTTATTATTAGATTTTTACTTTGTTTAGTCACAATTTTTTAATTATTAGTGTAAATTATAGTATACTTATTCATAATATTGTAAAGCGCATAGAACGGTATTGTATATGCGCTATAGAAGCTTATTATTATTGTTATTATTATTATTATATTAGTATAAATAAATTTTACTGTTAGGGCAAAATGTTAACTGTTAGCTGTGAAATGGCCTAAAATGTAAATGTTTACTGTTATTTATATTTGTTGTCTTATTGCTGTTCTATCCTTAGTTATTTCTCATTGAAAATGAATACATAAAAAAAAATACCAGCTTGCCGACCCAGCTAGATATGCTCAATTATAGTTATTTTGGGTAACTATATATTACCTCATTTTTGTCAATTTATACTATGTTTTTGTATGGTAATAAAGTTGTTGTTGTTGAACGGAATAAAAGTCTACATTTAAATCCTCCCAATTTAATTGTTGTTGTCGTTTTACCATTTAACTTAATTTTCTACCCAGTCCACTCGTTGCTTCTGATATTATTGTTCATAGAGTTGAACCCAAAATACGTATCAATTTATTTTAGAGACTTTATATCGCCCTCTCTGTGATCGTGATGGTGGGTCGATCGGGCGGGCTTGAAGACGTTAAACATTCATGTATTTCTCTCTTACTTTTTCGTCTGCTAGTTGTGGATTGACAATTCGCATGAGAAAAGCAAGAAACTAAAACATAGAGAGCTCGGAAAAGAAGGGCAGTTATGAAATTATTCTTCAATCGTTTTTTATTACTTTTCTATAAAATTGGGTCGACTGTCGAGCGATGGTAAACGAAACATTTTATTGGGGTGGCCTATATAGGCTCTGGAAAAAAATAAGTATTTGATATGTTCTTTTGTACAGAATTTGTTTAGTTTTGATAAAATTGCATAACATACAAGAGATCTTTCCGATCCCTTCTGTTATAAATCCTAGGACGTACGATTATCATTGGGTAGGATACAAATTTTCAAGAATAGCATCCAAGTTAAATATCTTTATTAATACTATTATCTATACTATTAAATTTCATGTGTCTGTCAGTGCGTGTGTGTTTGTTTGTGTCAGCGATCGGATTGGTCGCAAGTGTCAGCGATCGGATTGGTTGTTAGTATCAGCGATCTGATCATGATTGGTCGTCAGTGTCAGCGATCTGATTGGTCGTCAGTGTCAGCGATCTGATTCAGTGGTCGTTGGTGTCAGCGATCCGATTGGTCGTTAGTGTCAGCGATCTGACTGGTCGAGTAATCACCAAGTCCGCCAATCAGACCTTGGAAAATTTCATTCCGTTCGGTTCTCAACGTTGGCTGTTTTCGAAAACTTCCTTCAGAGGCTTGATAACCCGATTTAAAATGTCAAAAACTCACCTTTTATCTCCAATTTGGCTAGGCACTAATAAGAACTAGGTGTTGGTGAAGTACTTTCTCGATTAAACACTCTAACGTTACAAAAACCAGCTGTTCGAATGTTGGAGGGGGAGAGTTCGCTTGGCCTTTGAATTGCTCAAACTGTCACGACTTGGCACGTTGCATTGAAATGGCTTACTTTCCTTTTGCGGCAGTCTCGGCTTTGTTAAAATCTTCATTCGAAAGCTCAATATGTAATTCTGTTTCGAATATTGTATAAAAACTGCTCACTTTTTCAATTAGACCTACACCGCCTTAGTATTTTCTCATTAATAATAAAGGAAAGCTAGTTTACAGCACTCCAGATCAACGTGAAATTCACAGGAGCGATCGAACATCCAATAGGAACACGATTCTAGCGTTTTCGATCAACTACACCGGGCCAGAGACATTCATGACAATTTAATTTGTCATTCAAGCGTTTAGAATTGATCCGGCGAGTAAAGAATCGGGGGGGGGGGGGGGGGGTGGGGGAAGGAGTTCTTCAAGGTAAAAAGGGTAGGGATGACCGTCGGAAAACCTCGAAAAATACCCTAAAAAATACCAAACCGTGAAAAATTTCCCACCCTAAAATATGCTTCATGGTCTAAAAATCACCCTAAAAATGGATTTCGCTTGACCAACCCCTAAAAAATCCCGCATCGCCGATTTCAAACCCTAAAAATACGACGATCACACCTACAAGCCGAATATAGGAAGAACCCGGCCGGGGAGGGGGTGGGGGGGGGGGGGGGGGGGGTAGAATCTCTCTTTCAAGGCTAATGTACACGCAGCAAGCGGACTCCTCAAGTAAGCACAAATTTATCAGAATCTTGAAAACATTTCACGCCACGTTTAACTACGAAACACGAGAAGCAGCATAAACTGAGTATAATGCAAGGGTACAAGTTATGTATGGGCTTTTGTCACATGGCGGCCATGTTGGCTTGAAACAATAGATTTGCCACGTGTAGCCTCGTACTGAGCAGTTTCAGAACGAGTTCATGCGTGCAAAACAAAGGTTTTTATACCCCTGGGATTAAACATGGCCGCCGTGTGAATAAGGTCCATAGGTTAGATAATGAACGCGAGTGGTTTATGGCATTTATTATGTCTTGCATCATTAAGAAAGCCACGAGCGCGTACTTAATGAATGCAAGACATTCTAAATGCCATAAAACACGAGCGTTCATTATCTAACCTCTTTAGAATATGGTCACACCCACGAAGGAATTCATACAAGTAAAACCTTATTAGTATTCTCTATAAAGTACTTAGAGCATACTAATTTAGTTTCTATGGGATTAAGAGCGAGCAAATGCTGCACTATGATTGGCTGAGTGGGTCACGTGACCATATTTATATTTTCACATTTTATTCAATTATATTTGTATAGAGTACCCTGTGCTTTGAAATTCCCGCAGATTGTACTGTTTTTGTATTGAAATTTCGCACAACATAACGGGTGATTTTAGGGTAATTATTAGCAGTTAATTGAATAACTGACCGACTTCATAATCAAGCAACAATCACATTATTTAACAGTGGATATTCAAACTGAAACGTTTGCGGTCGATGATAGGGAGTCGTTGAAGTTTCAATTTACCCTTCGCCATAAAAATAAATAGCACTTATTTATACATGGTTCGTTTAGGCTGCAGCATAAACTGATATGGCGGCCGTGTTTAAACTAAGAGAATAAGAAGGCCTAAGAATCCCAGTCGACGAGGAGGCAAATCGACTGATTATCAGTACAAACGTGGTCGAACGCACGGGAAATCGAAATCAGGGACCTTGGATTGCGAGTCCGCCGTACGTGTTAACCGGCTTCGCCACGCTCTAAATCCAATCATACTTGTCCAATACTCTGACAAATTTATGCATAGCACTGTTTTGTATTTTATTGTATTGCTTCGTTCTACTATTGTATTGTATAGATGGTTTGCACTCAATCCCCAGAGATTCAAATGACAAAGGGCATGGCGGCCATGTTGGTGTACGTAACAAAAGAAGCTAACGAAGAATCTATTGTTAACTGTACACCAACATGGCGGCTATGACGTAACGTGCAAAGGGTCTATTGTTAAGCTATTGTCGATAAAGTACAATGCAATGCTATGCATAAATTTGTCAGAGTATTGAACAACCCTCAAATCCATAGTAGATACATTTCCTTAGACTTTCTCAAAGTCCTTCTTAGCCCCCCGCACGAAGGACTTTTCCCACTTGCAGCGCGCCAAATTAACCGGTTGATTTTTCAACCGGACGCGTGGCTAATGACGTACTAAGATTTGCCCAATCACAAAGCGTCAATTCTTCAGGGATTGTTTGTTGACGTGTCAAGTCGGTCGACCGTGGATGTGGTATTTACATTTTAATTGTACTCAGAAAGAGTTTGTCAAAGGCGCGAAATGTAAGCTCCGCCCCTGAAACGTGTTTTCACGCCAAAACATAATCCCCCGATTCATTTTCCTGCAAGTGAAACAAGTCGAACTCGCTTCGATTCTCGTGCTCGCTTTTTGACCCAGTAATCGCTTACCCAGTGACTCAGCGAGTTCGACTTGAAGCAAGTCTAACATTTCCTGAAAAAACGCTTGGATAAAGTTCAGTTCGTGCCTGGACCTAAATTAAACAAATTTGTCGCAATTCGAAATTCCGTATCCCGCCCCGATACCACTTAATTTCCCGCATCCCGACCTCTTAAATCGGAAAATCCCGCGTCCCGCTCAATGTTCAAATCCTGCATCCCGCTCCATTTTTTTCTCGAATTCGAAATAAGCCAAATCCCGCATCCCGCCAAACCTATTGTGGACCCTCCTTATCGGCATAGACTGTTCAAACATATTCCTCGTATTACTTTTAAAATAATGTTCTGTTTTCGATATTTTGTAGCCTTCGATCAACCCGACCCTGAGTATCACTTTCTCACCTCCATAATGGCCGCTTGAAGCAAATAAATCAGCAATTAGAACGCATCTTAACTTTAACGGACGACGCTGAAATTTTGTTGATTGCGTTAAAGGGGCCGTCTCACCCACAGTGCTTAGCTAGCGTGCTTTGTTTTTGTTTATATCCAGGACTTTGACCCCTTGTTCATAGCGGGAACGAACTGAGCGTATTCTTTATGTTGGTGACATTTTGATTTGAACATGGATGACCTTACAAGTTGAATGTGAAGTCAACAAAGTGTTATTCAGCAGTACATGGCTGTATTATATTATTTACCGCTCACCCGTCGCTGCTATAAACAAAGAACACTCTCTCCGGATAATACTAATAAATATGAAAGCGAGAGGTTTATCTCCTCGGTTTTATTTTTACTTGCAGACAGAGAGAGAGAGATAAATCTGCTAGCAGGCAATCTCGTTGCTGGCAGTAGCAGAGGACCAGTTCAAAAGAGAACAGTGAACGAATTACAGCTCGTTTCGAGATCTGCTAGCAGGCAATCTCGTTGCTGGTGCCAGAGAACCAGTTCAAGAGAGAACAGTGAACGAATTAGCCGGTAACAAAACGAGCGGGGGACTGAAACCGAGTCAGTAAAACTAATTCAATTAATAACTAGTCAAAGCGAGCATTATTTTCCAAAAGAACAGATCAAACTAAGCTAGTCTGGAAAGTTTGGTGAACTTTGGCTCAATATTGACGATGCTAGAAGGCATCAAATATGTCAATTTTCCAATACAAACTCTCTTATTTTTTAACGTTGTCCCTCCAAACCATACATTCATTGTAAAATTTTGGAGGGACAAATAAATTTCAATTGCTTATAATTCAGACAAGTTTCACTTGAATCATGTCAAACTTGGCACACATGCTAATTTCAACATGCTCTATCATGTGATGAACTTCATTTTAGAATTAGAGTAATTCTGATAAACACGGTCCCAGTCCCCTGCTCGTTTTGTTACCGATTCATTACAACTCGCTTGAAGGGAATTATTATCATGCAATCTCTGCGGCTTTGTTTGTCAAATTTCGTGCGAGCTAGTATAAACTTCACTAAATGATCGACCCGGTGAATCCAAAAATATTGGCGAAATCACTGTCTAATAGCCCTTCGAAACCAGAGAGAGACCTGTTTCCACAAGTTAAACGCCAAAGCCCTGAAAATGATTTTAGGAAACTGCTCAGTTCTTTTCGGGTCGATCAAGCGGAGTTTTGTTGCAAATTGTGGTCACTTAAGCCAGCCCACGCAACACCCAACCCAAATCAGCTCAAAGATAGTACATGTAGATACTCGAACTAAGCGCTAATATATCTTTACATATAAAGATTAATGGTCAGAATAGCTTCTCCATGTTGTAGGTGGAAATCGTGGACACAAACGGACAATTGTTTCCTTTCGTTGAGGACGAACGAGACTGGCATCCATCAGAGAACTACGGCCACCTGAAATAAAAATTTACATGACCAAATAATTTAAAATACTTAAATAAGAGGCTCAATAGGAAGAGCAATAAAAAAAGTTCAACCTAGTATGATTTTTTTGACGATAGCTGGAAGGATAGCAGAGATGTAGAGAAGATTAAAACCACTGCCATAAAACTCTGGATTTCGATGGCATCGAAAATAGCGGCTATGCAATGTGAACGCGCTAAGCACTGTGGTTGAGACAGGAAGCATCTTTCATTCAAGACTCAATAATTGTCACACTGTTAGAGCACGTTTCAGTTGAGTGTCGCAAGTTTTCGGTGATTGCTTTGGTTTTGCGTTCACTTAGCTCTATCATTGGCTGTGAACATGTTTCGTAATCAGTCAGCGAACTGATCAAATTCCAGAGTAAAACCAATCGTGGTTTTGGTCCGTCACGCCATCAATCCACGATTGCGTTTACTTTTCCTCCTGATTGGTTGCTTTCTCATGCCAGTGAAACCAACTTTAGTTCGTGATTGGTTCGTTGAAATTGCTTTGGTTTTGGTTTTACTACAGTCAATTGAAACCTGCTCTATTACCAATATGTGGACAATTTATAAACAATGAAGTCGTAGGTATTTTCATTTTCACATCGGTAGGAACCAGCTAACATAACAAGTTGACTAAGGGATTTAACGATATTGATGTTGCTTTTGCTTGCCTGTCCGCGTAAAGGATAACAAATGTTTCTGAACCTTCAACAGTTCTACTACCAACTTGCGCAACTATGGTAAATCCTGCTATTCAATGCTTTACTATTTTAACGTTTCATTGCCATGTCAGTTATAAAGTAAAATAGATAAAAATAAATAAACAAATAAAAAGTAAATGAATTTTATATGTTCTCTTTTACAGTTGAAACGCTCAGTTGTGAGCCACTGCGGATAATATCAGTATGCTGATCTAAAATTGCATTGAATTGTATCAAGGAATATATTTACTGTAATCCCTGTAATTGTAAATGTTTAATGGTGTGAATTCTTACATGCTTGTATTGTCGTTCAAAGCAGAAAGGTAAATGATACCAAAGTAAGAGTTAAATACCGAGAACCGAGGCACTAAGCCCTATACAACCCTCAGATAAAATTCTAAAGACCATTACGATTGCAGGGAATTGGATAGCCTCTCTCCTCATTCCCCCTCCCCTCCCCCTGCGCTTGCCATGCAGCTTAGGAATTGGACTGCTCTCATGTTGACCACCCGCGCGCATAAAGTTCGCGAATAAATCAAGTGGATTTTTGGGACGTTTCTTCGTAGAGTAAACAAAAAGAACGCATCAAACGCATTGCCTGAGAATTTCATTCGAATTTATCTTTCTGCTCAGGGGCATTAAGGCATGGGTCTCCAATATGGCCGCCGCAAATCAAGAGGAGGTGGTCTGTGTCTTCGTGCTTGTGAGATACATTTTTGATACTTTGACAGATTTGTTAAAGTCACCACCTTAATTAATACATTTTGTGACAGCATGGAAACGTGTAATGTGACCTTTGAACTCTAATTTTAAGGAAATTGAAGAAAAGCCTCCTGGAGGACCGCAACAGTTTTAACATAGTGAGGGGGACATTGGGGTTTGCGGTGTGGGTCAGTTTTGAGTGCGGTATTTCGGTGAATTAAATCCCATATTGCGCTATTGCGGTGATCTCAGATCCTGCGGTGTGTTTTTAAACCTGCAGTGTTCGGTGAAACGATATGTTTGCGGTGTTGTGGTTATTTTCAAAGTCAAATCCATGTAAATCACGGGACTTTAAAAAAAATGCGGTGTCGGTATTTTGTCAACGTTACATGCTGTGATGCGGTATTTTCGATTTTTTTTTTGCGGTGTTGCGGTATTGAAGAACCCCCCAATGTCCCCCTCCATAGTAGATATGTTCATGCAAGTGAATCAATGTTAGTGCACACTTTGGTGCTCCAATTAGAAACGTTGGTTATCTTATGGGGAAGGCTAATTAAGGCAAGTGCGAAATTTAATATCCTCAAGTTTCAACCTTCTATTTCTTCTATTTATGTACTTAAATGTATACTATATGTAAGCAGTGACCAACTCGAAAGCTTCACGGCTACTTTGGTCACTGCGCACTAATTACATTTTTCTTTTGTTACTTACTATTACCTATCTATCTTCTATAACTGGTCTCGTATTGTCTCTTATCCATGTATTCCTGAATCAGTGTAAAATAAAATGAAACTTGAAACAACCAATTAATAAATACAGGAGTTCACCAAAGTGTGCATTAATATTGATTCACTTGCATGAAATTACCCACTATATTAAAAACTTTATCAACCTCCAGGAGGCTTTTACCAAATTTCCTTAAAATCAGAGTTCAAAGGTCACATTACACATTTCCATGGAAACTGTCACAAAAAATGTATTAAGGTTGTGACTTTAACAAATCTGTCAGTGTCAAGAATATATCTTACAAGCACGAAGATACAGACCCCTCTTGATTTGCGGCGGCCATATTGGAATAGTTTGAAATCCATGCCTTAATGCCCCTGAGTAAAAGCTAACTTTAAAATATCCATATATTTATTCATAACTATGATCCACTCCCGAACGAATGAGCCACCGGCGCAAAACATACGGCAACCTTCTGTCTCCATTGCCTTCATGTTAATTATCTGAAGTTATTGTTATTAAATAGTTAATTGCGATGAAGAAAATACAAAGACACAGAGCACATATTAAGACTCGGATCCGCTTACGCGGTATGAGTTAACTATTATTTATTTTAATTGTATATTAACCTTACATTCAAGTATTCAGTGAAGGTGGGGCAACAAAAACGCCACACATGTTCTTAAAAAGGCAATTTTTGTTTATAGAAATTACAATGAGGTAGCTTGGAGGCGATCAGGGAAAGGCGGTGGGAAAATCGAAGCATTATTAGGGCCATCCTGTACCGCTCGAAACGAGCCACAGCATTGGCTTACCCAACAATACAAAACACCCTAACCTTTAGAATGTGCAGTACGAAAACAATAGAGCTACAGTATAATGGTGCAATCAGAATACAGATCCCGAGCGGTACAAGCTTACTGCATTATTACCGTTCACAAGTTCCGTGCAACGTGTTATCACGGCTTGTCCTTGGCGGCCTACCCCACCCCCCTTAATATGTGATCCATCTGCAAGAGTCATTTGTTATGACCAGTTTTATAAATTCTTTAAATTGCAAATAACTATTATTTTAATCTAACACTACCTTCAATCCTGAACCACTTTAATTTTGTTTTGAAAGAAATTGTACAGATTCTATTAACCTTATTTATAAAGGCATCAAACCGAGGCCAGTTCTCTCCGTTTGTCACAGAAAGAGATAAATCTACAATCGATGTCGGACAATGACGTTAATTTTGACTTATGACACAAAAGAACACAATATTGCGGTACGACAGAAACTAAGACAATTCTGACCGACTCAAATGTTGCGATTTTTGGGACAACTTGCCTCGCTCTGATACCATTGTTTCCAGACTTCTTCCCGCGCGGGCATGAATTATAAAGGTGAAGGTAAAGCGACCTTATTTAACGTCGGTAACTCGTGACAGTCCATGTCGGCCTCAAGTTTATCAGTCTCACTGGGACCTGCGATTCTACGTCCTTATCCGAGAAGACGTGAAGGTCTAACCGTTTGCAGTTCGAGAACGAGATTGTTTCACAAAGGCAGCACATTGGTTGGTCCGGCTTGGGTTTGAACCCGCGATCTCCCGCACGACAGACCGCGGATCTTAACCACTGACCTAACCGGGAGGCAGTTATATGAATAAGGTGTATATACTATTGTTGTGTAACAATCTGTGTTATGTTATCAGCCGACCCAGATTTCCCCAGCGATCTTGATTGCTCTTGACGTCACAATAAGACCGCTAATAACTGTTTATATATAATTGAGTTTTTGGTTAACCTCACGTTAGAGCCAGTGAAGTAAACATGCTTCATAGTCCAGTTGGTAGAACATCGCACCGGAATCAATATTTTTCTGGTGTTTCGTTACAACTTCTTAGATTGCTTCATAACTTTGAATATCATTTTCACTCATATTCGGATTCTGCTACGAATATCTTACGAAGACATTCGACTGTAATCGGACCTCGACTTAGTGACAATTTGACATCTGCGCAACACTTTAAATCAAACTTTAAAATTTTCATAAACATTTAGAAAAGCCTACTGTGAAGTCAACTGAGTCGTATTTTCCTTGCGCCTTGGCCTATGAGCACCGAGTTTTTTCTTATTGGCGGCCGCTCCCGGATTTCTCTTCCATGGCGCATTAGAATCCAATTTAAAGCGAACGAGAGGAATGTTTTGACTTGCTATCGCCGTCCTAATTGTGTCTTCGCTTTCCACGATATCTTGACCATTACAGCAACGACAAAATCTCTGGAATACGTCCATCAAAACTCTCTGGAACTGCTTTCTGTAGGCCCCGTTGAAGAAATAATATATTAAAGGAGTAATTGCCGAATTGGAGTGCGCAATGGAGAATGCCATGAAATATAGGTGGGGTTGTAACGCGCACGGGATTTCATTCACTTGCCCAAAGAAACCCAAAAACATGCGAACATGAAAAGTCAACCAACATAGCGCGAAGGTGACAACTACTGTGACCAGCATCTTGAGGACTTTTCTGTTTGTTTCGCGTTTTCGTTGCACATAAGCTGGAAGGAGCTCTTGTATTTCTTTGCCGCGCCCCCAAAGTTTGTAGATGACAACTGGGTAGACTATCATCATCGCAGAGATAGGTATACCGTAGAAGAACAAGAACAGCACGACGGTGTAAGCTCTGGCTGCGTACTCTTGATCGAATCCCTCAGGCCACTGCTCGTGGCAGTAATAAAAACCCTCCGGCAGTTTCTCGATCCGTATAACATAGATTAATGGAGCTAGTGTGAGCACAGACAGAAACCAAATTCCTGCAATGATGATTTTGACTCGGAAGAAGGTGATGACCTTCTTTAATGGCGTTACAATGGCGAAGAGTCTATCGAAGGCAATAGCCATGAGGCTGAATATAGCACTCTCCATCGATGTACCGTGGATTAATGGGTTTAGTTTGCACACTATAACGGCAAGCGCGAGGTTGTTGAAGTTTTGGAAACCCTGAATGTTAACCATGGTCACGATTGGCATGCTGACACAGGTTATAAGAAGATCAGCAACTGCCATGTTCGCTATCAAAAAGTTCGTCGTACTCCGCATGGACCGACTTCTGGAGATCACATGAAGCACTAAAGAGTTCCCCAGTAGAGATAGAATGATTAGTATGCAGTAAGTAGTACCTTTCAAAACCTTAGCCCAAGTTGGATCCTTGTATGACACACAGTTGCTTGCACTCTGGTTCGTCAGTTCGGTTGTTCCATTCGCGAATGACGACATTTTCGCTAAATTCCTGTGTCCTTAAGTTGGCTTATACGAGCTCTGAAAACATGAATGCAGAGACACAAATCACTTGTTTAAAAAAAGTCACTTTGCAAAAATGTGCGAGCACTTACACCATACCACTGGATTAATCAACTCTGTAATACTCCCATTCACCTCCAAGCTATTTAACACTTTTGCAACCACTAGATTTCATTTCATTTCTGTGTTCCAATAGAAGCCAGATGTCTACCCAATAAACATTACTTATGTGGAAACCGTATCCTAATATTAATATTTATTGCTTTATCGTGCAAATGAATACGTTCTAGTAACTTCAGACCGACTTTAATTTAGTTTACACCGTCCATGGAAATTACTTTTCTATACTTTGTTTTAAAGCACAGTTTGAGGTCAATCACACAATACCACATGTAGAAAATCCTTTCATCTTTGAGTTAGCTATCCCCTTTCTTTCTCTAACGGCGCCTTGGCTTAATATTAATAACTTGGTTATTTCGGTTTCCGAAACCGGTTAAAATGTGTCCAATGCCTTAAGGATGGGCCAGCTGTGCAAACTCGATTCAGCAAGAACCTAGAAGTTTGATGGTTTGTTTTTGAAGTGATTGCCGCCAACAGGACTGTTTAGATTTCAAATTAAATTCCCCATATCCTTGCAACGTTTCTTGTCCTTACCTTCACAGCTTTCGGATCGCTTCTTAGTCATTTCATTCTCGAGGATACTTCCCTGTAGGAAATGCTTGAGATGTCTTGCTGTGTCATCCGCAGCTTTACGTCAAGACAAATTATTTTTGTCAGTGTATCTGTTTGAGAAAATATAGACTACGGATCAATATCTACGGCTTTTATTTCACTTTAACAAATTTCAAAGCGTGAAGTTTGTATTTGTCTTTTGCTAAACATTGAAATCTCATTCTAGATAACACTGCAGGAGTTCTCCTAATTAATTTTTTGAACTTGACAAAAACATCACAATATTCAATAATGCTTTGAATTACGAATTCTTAATGAGAAGCCATAACGTCTAGTATCAATATCTTCAGTGTTATTTTGAGGGCCTTGAGACTTTTCAAAACGTTATTCACTCTTAAAAAGAAGTAATGACCTTGATAGATTTGAATAGTCGATGGAATTGACATTAATGTACACGTTTTCTCTTCTTAGACGGACGCCCAATGCACTAAAATATTTTTTTATGACTATATTTTGCAAACAGAATGATGATTTTCTTAGTTCAGGGTTGTCCATAAAATAACGGCTTAAACTAGTGTATTTCAATTTAAATGTATTTTAAATTTCTTTATAAAATTAAGAAAAATACACATAGAAATCGGTATTTCACAAAACAGAGAACTTAGCCGCGAAGGTACATAAATTAGAACGTGGGCAGTGTAGGACCTTGCGAAATGAGATTTTAATACTTTATGAGTTATGTTAATTCACAATGGGCCTTATGCATTGATCTTGCCTCTGCAATTAAATAAACTGGGATGAAATCCGCCTGACAAACATCACGTTTGGATCGTGTATGTGACGATACATTTGAGGTTTGTGTAACCTACATGCATAAGACTTCCCACTTTACTTTCCATCAAATCTAAAATTTCGGCGTCTTAAGATGGCATTAGGACTCAGATAATTGAGTGATTATTTTTGACGTAAGGGAATCAATCAAATTCGCCCAAAGTATTGATGATTTCATTATGAACTAATTTCTCATTTTTAAACATTGGAGCAGAAAGACAAAAGAATAAGAAATCATAAACAAAACCTCATCTACAAAGAAGGCGTCGGTTGTTCGAAGACCGATTAGCGCGTTAATCCTTGATTAAATTTTAACCGAGTATCATGGTCTCTTGGTAAAAGGTGTCTTACTCCAATCTATAGTGTTACAAGTAGTGATGTACTGCTACTCATCCAGCCTAGTCCGCATGCAGGTATCTTTAAGTATCGGAAACCGCAAAAAAAAATTAAATTGGTTTACCTGTGACTCGATGAGAGAAGAGGACTCTTCTCGGCTCCAATCTCCTTCTTCTCTTTTCTTCACCGTACAGTCTGACCGCCTGTGTGTACAACTAAACACAGAATATAACTGAACGTATTTATTCCCATTCCATAATGGCCGACTCCCGCATATCACAGGAACCCCGAACTACTACAAGTGGACTACCGCTGACCAACATACTAACATCTTCCTCCGTTAAAAAAAAATGTAAATGAAAGTATATACGTAACTTATACTTAACGAGTTAGTATATAAACTGTAAGATATATGCATTAACGAGTATAATAGAGATATGTTCCTTCACTGTCTCTATATAATTAACATAGCACCGAGTGATGTGAATGGTTCATGTACAAAGTCCCTCCTTGATGTTAATGCATCACATAGTCTTTAAATCTCACACCTGGTTCTAGATCTTCCGCTAGAATTGTCAGTGGAGTATAATAGAGATATGTCCTTCACTGTCTCTATATAATTAACATAGCACCGAGTGCTTTGAATGCATGGTTCATGTACAAAGTCCCTCCTTGATGTCAATGTCAATCATAGTCTTTAAATCTCACACGAAGTCTTGTGATCCTGGTTCTAGATCTTCCGCTAGAGTTGTCAGTTGATGTAGGTAAATCAGGTGATGTGAGCGTTGGATCTGTTTGTGGTTGTTCATCGGGAGTCTTTATTGCCTGGATTGAATCTGTTTGGTCTGTGTTCAGTAGTGGATCTTTTAGTTTCTGAACCTGCAGTGTGCTATTGGGCTGTAGAGTTGAGTTGTCTTCCGGCTGGACTACTAACGTCGTGCTGGTTACGGCGCTGGACGTCATCTGAGTAGGTGCTGGTGGTGCTGCAGATTTAATTTGTACTCTGTTCCTCCGTATTTTCTCTCACTGGGTGTGGATTGTATACGAGAAATCTAAACAGTCCTGTTGGCGGCAATCACTTCAAAAACAAACCATCAAACTTCTAGGTTCTTGCTGAATCGAGTTTGCACAACTGGCCCATCCTTAAGGCATTGGACACATTTTAACCGGTTTCGGAAACCGAAATAACCAAGTTATTAATATTAAGCCAAGGCGCCGTTAGAGAAAGAAAGGGGATAGCTAACTCAAAGATGAAAGTGTTTTCTACATGTGGTATTGTGTGATTGCATGATCTCAAACTGTGCTTTAAAACAAAGTATAGAAAAGTAATTTCCATGGACGGTGTAAACTAAATTAAAGTCGGTCGAAAGTTACTAGAACGCATTCATTTGCACGATAAAGCAATACATATTAATATTAGGATACGGTTTCCACATAAGTAATGTTTATTGGGTAGACATCTGGCTTCTATTGGAACACAGAAACGAAATGAAATCTAGTGGTTGCAAAAGTGTTAAATAGCTTGGAGGTGAATGGGAGTGTTACAGAGTTGATTAATCCAGTGGTATGGTATAAGTGCTCGCACTTCTTGCTATCACTTCGTTTGTTGGTGATGTTTCGCTCCACAATGTTGAAATTAATCACAGTAGGTTTCAGTATATAGCTGATCTGAAGTAGGTAGGGTGGTTCTTGTTCGTCTAAGGAACATGCGCTGTACTGGAGAGTAGCTGTGACCTTTTGATGCGGCCTTTTTTCTGTAATTAAGGATAGCACTGTGGCAGTCTTCTGACTTCTTTAGCATGGCTTGCTGACCTTAACTGCTGCTTCAACTCTCCCATTTCCTTTAGGATGATAGGGTGATGATGTTGTGTGTTTGAACCCATAATATGCAGCGAAGTCTTTGTAGTCTTAAGGTTACCGGATACCTTCAAAACGAAAAAGATGGGAAAATATTTTTTTCGCACAGAAATGTAGTTTTAGTAGTAGTGTCTCGTATAACCAAAAAAAAATAATATTGACGGAGAAATACCAAAAGGACGTTTTTAACCGGAAGTAAAAGGTTCTTTTTGATTGGCAGCAGATCAATAAACACGACAAGTGCTCACTCGCCCGTAACGACGGTGTGGTGAATAACGCATATTAAATTCATTTCATATACCACACACGATTCCACAATTCCATCGGTTGTTGGCCTTATATCTTACAAAAAGCAAGCAGGATGCCCTTAGCTTGAAAAACAAAGAAAAAAGAAAAGCAAAACGAGGCCAAACAATGCATATATTACAATTACAAAGCCAAATGGAGTCCTCGCAAAACCCGACAAGCGTTCGTAGTTTCACTTTCAGACAGAGTGCCGAGTGGTCCGCATCTGAACATAAAGAAGAATTGATAAGAGCCAGCCGAGAGAATATTTGTTTCCAAGAAAGCTTAGATGGAAACGTAGTCTGACGGTGACCCTGAATCGGTTGAACCACGATCTCGCTATTGCCGTGCTGTTTCAGACGCCTGCAAATCGCTGTCTCCTCTACTAACTATACTGGCATTCAAGGCGTTTCTACCTTGCCTTTGCCCCTCGAGTTCTTTTTGTCTTTCCCATTTTTCTAGCATGGGAAACCAGCCGACCCTTACCGCTACCATTTTTTCAAGTCACACACACAAAAAAACATTTTCTCGATGCGGCGCGTAGCTTCGATCGGAAATCAACATTGGCGGGAAATCTTAACAGATAGTTGAACTGTGATGAGAAATGATTGGCCCGGCAAGAGCTTGCTAATTGTTGGAGAGGCGGGGCTTCAGATTCACACACGACAGGCGGGTATATGTTTTTGAAGTGCTATTTTCTCGCTTTCGATTTTCAATCAAAATAGAGTTTAAAAAAAGCTCCCACTCAAGAGCAATTTATTCGATTTGTGCGAAATTTTCACAAAATGTCAATTGATATCGCAGCTGCAAAAGAGTTTCGGGGAATTGGGAAATTCTAAAAAAAGAGCTCTTGACAACGTTTCCCGCATATCTACTCGGATTATTTTTCGCCTTTTCACGGAAAGCATGATAACTTTTGAACTAAATCGAATTTTGAAATTCCCCGACACCCGTTTTGGTATACGATTCCTCTGAAATACGACAAAGCAAACAGATTTTTAAATTTTAAAATATTTTCGGAGTCGGAGCTTCTGAAAGCCATCTCACTAGATCGGAGAAACGGGATGGCGGAAAATTCGAGATTTTCAAAGAACTCAAAACTTTTTATGTATTCTTGTAGCCAATTTTATAAGTTTTAAAATGATACATGAATGATTTATCTACGATGTTTCCTCGAGGCGCTATATAATTTAGACTGGAAACGCACCCTGAAGGTATCCGGTAACTTGTAGGAACTCCATATCGCGCGAAGTGTGCCTTGGTCTTCTCGATTATTGTAGATGAGAAGGTGTCTTCTAGCTAGCTTGTCGACTTCGATCCAGTCTGAAAAATGACATGTACACAAAGTCATTAGATAGTTTTGTTGTTCAAGGGTGAACAGATCTTGGTTGATTATCTGCCATTACAGTGTGGGCACTGGCAGTTATTTCATTGGGTCTTTTGGTGCTGTTTGCCCATACTGTGCGCCAGTGCTGCACACAGCACACGTCTTGTATGGATGTCCTCATACCGGGCCAAAAAAGGACTTCGCGCGCCATACGTATGTTGGATTCTGCTCCAAAATGGTTGGCATGAATTTTGCGTAACATGTCTAGTACATGTATGGACTGAGGGACCATATGATTACTTGTTGTAACAGTACGGGTGCAGGACATCAGCGACTTGTTTCTTGTCTTTGGGCCATCCTAGGCCTTGTGTTATTACTGTGTATAATTTACGCAGTGTTTGGTCCTTGCTTGTTTCGTCGCGTATGCGTCTCTCGGTATCTTCCTGCTGTCAAAATATCCGGTTTCCATTTGAAGTCTGAAGACTTCGAAGCCAGTCACTTTGGTTTCTACTGGCCCAGGCAGAGCTGCTCTTGAATGTGTATATGCTACATGTAGGTGGAGGGATGTTCCTTTCTTGTACGTCACACTGAATCGGTAACATTGTAGTCTCATTAAATAAACACTTTGCAGCCTGGCTGGAGCCTTGTTCAGTGGTTTCTTTATGATAATCTTTAGGGGCTGCCGTAGAGCCATACTTCTGAAAACAGTTGCATATAGCCAACTCGAAAAGTAGCCAACTCGAAAGCTATATGCTACTTTGGCTTCTGTGCACAATTAATTTTCCTCAAATATATACATTTATAATTTATTATTATGTTATATACTTCTACCTTCAATATTCTCCCACCTTAATATTGTAAATAATGAGAAAGTGCTAAAATAAATTTGAACTTGAACTTGGCCAGGCAGTCCTTCTCTATTTGCGAGTACCGTTGTTCGGTGCTGTTCATACTACATGAAGTAAATGCTTCAGGTTGAAGCTTTCCGTTTTCATTGGGTTGTAAGAGGGAGCCTCCCAGGGCTTCGTCGCTGGCGTCAGTCCTACTGGTTTGTGGAGGTCGTAGTACATGAGCACAGGAGCAGTGGAGATGAGTTGCTTTGTCTTGTGCCGTCTGACAAATTGAATGGCACACCTTCTTTGGTCAGCATTCTGAGTGGTTGTATGGTTGAGCTTAAGTTCTCACAGAACGATGATATATAGCTAGTTGATCATACCAATGATTTTTAGTAAAGCTGCTTTGTTACGTGGTGTGGGCATCTGCGTTTTTGCTGTGACTTTGTCTGGATCTGCTTGCATTCCTCTATCCGTGATGATGTTGCCCATAAACTTTACTTCTTTGAGCTTGAACTGCAGCTTGTCTGCATTGAGCTTGATGTTTTTCTGGACACAGCGTTCCATTAGTGCGATGAACCGTCGGTCATGATCTTGTTGTGCATCTTCGTAGTTATTGCCCTCTCCAAATACTATGATATCGTCTGCTCACAAATGATACCTTTGAGGCTTTCTAGTGCGGCTGCTATTCTCATCTGAAATTCTTCTGGAACACTAGTAATTCCAAAGGGTAATCGGCGCCATCTGTACCTTCCATACGATGTGTGCATTGTGGTCATCCACGAGGATTCCTCGTCGGGAGGGATGTGTAGAAACCCTTCTTTGACGTCTGCCATGGAAAAACATTTGGTTGTACTTAGTTTATGTAGCTGTTCATTCAATATTGGCATCTGGTGTTTGGACACAGGATGGCTTTGTTTATGGTCTGACTTGAATTGTTTATGGTCTGACTTGAATACACACTCTGAATTTCTTTGGTGCTTCTGTGATCAGCTCGTTTGAACACCATGGGGTTGGCTCACGTACTTTAGCAATAGCACCGGCTGCTTCCGGCTTTTTCTCTCTCTCTTTGCCACAGGGATTCTAAAAATGTTTTACTGGGATTGTACTGGTTGCACACTTTCGTCTACTTTGAAATGTACCGGAGGATCTAGGCAGCCGAGGCTTTTAAAACTCTCTGCATACTGGTTTAAGATGTCCTCTTTCTTGAGTTGCCCTGCCCTGCTGGTGGTAGTCGCCTGTTTCCAGGGATCTTGTGATTATCTCTGATGGTGATGGAGCAAGGTTGCATCGACTTGGTGTGTTGTCGTATATTTGCTTTAAATGATTGCAAGTCAAAGTCTTTGTTGGTGCTGTGTGGCTGGCTGTCATCTGGATAGTGATGCTGTTGGTTTGCTGTGTTGGGGTGAGCCTGATGCTGGGTAGACTAATTTTTCAGGGGTGTTGCTGCAGATTGTGTCGTCTACCGCAGAAGACAGGCCGAAAACTTCATCTGCTTGAACTTCGATTAGCCCTAGTTTCTCACTATCGCTCCCAGAGAGGAGGGCTGGTTTGTTTCCCATACATGTATCTGGAAAAACGTTTCATACTTGTTACTTCTTTCACACAGTAGATCAACTTGGCCAAGTGGTTGTAGTGGCTTGGAATTTACATAGGGAAATAGTAGGTAGGGTGAACGTTTAAACGTGCTATCTTTGCATCTGGTAAAAGAGAATGCAAAGCGATTTCCGTGTGTTATATGTGTGTTACATGTTGCGGCTGTGTCGATTTGTAACTTGACTGGTTTGAAACATGAACCTGTCGTAGAGACCGGCAAATTAACAAAGTGTACTTGTCTTTCAGGTGAGTAACACTGGTCATACCGTGATCTGTCATCATTTTGTTCGTCTGTATAGATGTTGATTGTTCGGATTGTTATACTGGGTTTGTGTCTGCATGCTTCTGTTGTATCTGGTATAATTCTGGCTCCGTCTGGTTTCCCGTTGGGGCCGAGTCTTGTGGTCGTTTAAGCAGACAGACAGACATAAATAGTTTTAATTATTGGAGTAGTATACATGGTGTACATAGACTTTTGTCCCAAGAAAGAATTAAGTAGAACGCTAGCTATTTGGTGTTTTTACAACGATGATCTATCTCGTAAGTGCACTTACACGACTGTATTCACCTTACAAGTGTGCCTCTTAATTGAAAGCTGTTATATACAAACTTCGCTGCAATAGGTGCTACTGCAGATGGCGGGTTGATGATTATGTTAAATAGCTGATTGTCTGACATATCCGTTGAAAAATTTAGAGCTTGGAGAAGTTTTGACCTCAGATCGTTGTAGGTATTGCATTTGACAACAAAATGAAATTCATCTTCAACATTCTCGCAACACGTTGGACAGATTCGTTCTTCGGGAGGCTTATAAGGCCTTAGCTAGGTACCTGCCTATTTCAATAAGTAACCTATGGTTGCTAACTCTTAGCCTTGTTAAATTAAAGCAATTCTATGCTTTATTATTGAGGTGTGTTCTAGGTATTTCTCAAGCATACCCCTACCAGAGCACTGCAAGAATAGTAAGTTATCATTTGGTAAATAAATATGCATAACTTTCTGGGTTATTTTGCTGAGCCTTGAATAAATAGATGATTCCCTCCCCCTTTGGGATGCTTGTATGAGAAATGGGTAGGTATACGTATGTCTGCCCATGTGGTCCAGAACCAGACCTGGTTTTACGAGAAAAAAAATAGCTCAAAAACCCGGATTTCCAAGTTATTGTGAAAACAAAACCGGATTTTGTCCCTGTTTCATCATTCTCAATCGTCTATAACCCGGAATTAGACATATTGTTATGAAAAACCAGGAACCCGATTCAAGATTAGGTTGAAACCCGGCCCAGTATCGCCGCCCATATATATTGAGTGTTATTATCATAAGGTATTCCATTGCATGACGGGTATTAATGATTTAAATTGCCCCGCAAACTGAGGGAGGATTTGTGGAAGTGCGGCCGGGGGACTTTTACAAATCTTCCCGAGGCTCGAGGGGCAATTTAAATCACTAATATCCCGAAATGCCATGGTATAAGTTTGTTATACTATCGCCGAGGAACGGAACAAATCTCTGAGAAGTTTAGTTTTCTCTGCCAAAACTAAAGACGTCGCAGTTGAGTTGCTTTCGAAAACCGCCATTGATTGAATGACCCTGGCTTCCCCTGGGGACAATCATGTTGTTTTGAGAAGAATAACACTAAAATACATGTACTTATGCAGTTGGCTAATTATTCAAAGAGCATGCATGGATTTTAATTACGTCACGTGTATGGTTTTAAGTATCCCACATGGAAGAAGCGGGCTTGAGAAATGAAGAGAAGAATGTGAAGATTGATATAGGTCATCCCACATGGATTACATTGAAGGTTATGATGAAGACAGGTCAGTTTGGGACTAGTTGTGCCAGAAGGGAGCAGGAGTTGATGCCTTTGATCCTCTCATGTACAGCCTGCATTGTCAGGAACGAGACAATGCATATTCCTAAATTTCTCCTGCATGCGTAATGAGGGAAAATTATAAGACAATGGCCCTGACTAAATTTCTCTACCATCAGGGAAAATTTGTGGTTTTTTAAAAGTGTGCCTCGAAGAACAAAAGAATCCGAGGAGATCATGGCCATGGTTAGCCTGCTATGCAGACGTATATTTTCACTCTCATACATTCGAAGAAAAAAGTAACGTCTGCTTACCCGAGCGCTTAATTAGTTTCCAATATGCAAGCAGACGTCAGCACGTATGTTTTATTTTTCTGCCCAATCAAAGCCGTTGTTAGAATTTTAGTGAATTGGCACGCTATTGAATCCTCTCTTATTATTGGTCAATGGCAAATGTATTGTCTGAATTCCTTTTTAAAAAATGTAACATTACGTCACTTTCCAGGATATGGAAGGTATTAAAAATCTGATTGGTCCATAACACAATGAGGTGTGCATATTGGAAACTAATTAAGCGCTCGGGTAAGCAGACGTTACTTTTTTCAACGAATTCATGAGAGTGAACGTCTGCATACTCGGCAGGCTAGGCCATGGTATGACAATTTATATACAATCTACAATTCATTTCACACTGATTCGAGTAGGTAAATAACAGAGGAGTAGTATACGAAACACAATTAGATTTAAAAATAAGGGTAACACAATGTCTGTGTGCAGCAGCTAAAGTAGCACAAGGCTCTCGATATGGTTGCTGAAATTAGAAAAGT
Organism: Actinernus sp. WN-2022; assembly: GCA_030867875.1. Lineage (NCBI taxonomy): Eukaryota > Metazoa > Cnidaria > Anthozoa > Actiniaria > Actinernidae > Actinernus > Actinernus sp. WN-2022. The sequence goes on along the minus strand of JAOWCC010000577.1, from coordinate 101,160,505 downwards.
AAAACAGGCTGAGCTCAGTCACAAATTACAATGGAGTATATAACGAAACAATTTAAAGTAACGCAAACCCAATCGTATTTTTTCATCCAATGGCGCTAACTGAACACTTGTTTGGCCAGTCTTCCAACAAAGTTGTATCGAGAAGCGCCGGAGACATGCCTACGCTGTTAGTGAATCATATCTCGCCATTTGATTTTCGCCGGTACTTAGGCTCTTTCGCTTTTGTGTTAGCGCCATATTTTTCTTTCTTTGTTTTTAAAATCCTGCCAATTATGTTAGGGAGACGTAGTGGTTAAGCGTTTCCCTCTCACCTCTGTGGCCCAGGGTCGATCTCCGGACGCGGCGCCACATGTGAGTTGAGTTTGTTGGTTTCTCGCTCTTCATTCAGTGAGTTTTCTATTAATGATTTGCAATCAGTCCCCAGATATTCAGATAACAAGGCGGCCATGTTGGTTGACCAAACAATAAAAGTGAACGAGCAATGTCAACCAAGATGGCGGCGATGACGCCAAGTGAAAACAGGCAGTTCCCGTAGTTCTAAAAATATCCAACGTTCCAAACTGATGGGATCAAATGTGGTACTAGATTGACTGCCCTCGCCGATCTCCCCCTGATTTTTAGCAACAGTCAGCCGTATCGATCCTGATCAAGTTTGGTCTTTAGTTATCCGCTCATGTCTGTCAGTACAGTTATCGGCTTTATTGCTGGTACCAAAGACGTCAGGAGGTCAAAATGTGTCAACAAATATCACGAGCGCCGTCGCTCTTGAAATAAGCAGACTATAAATAAAATAAGTAAAATAAATTACAAGTAAAACAGATTGCGATAAATATCTGAAACATTTTGTCAACTTGGTTGATGATATCGCCAAATTTGTTTCCAGGCTCTAGGCCGTGCTAAACATGTCAATGATCCACCGAGTGACGAAACTCACAATAAACGTTACATATCAAGAAGTGAGTGACACAATTCTCCCATCACAATAATTAACACTTAATAATCAGTTTTGTCAGGAGCCCATTACTTTTTATTTTTTTCTACCGTACTTCCTACTTCTCCCCTCCCCTCTGGGTACTTCTTAATTAATTTCGTAGCATCTTTGGTGGCTGGGAAATCATTTTGAACAGAATCAAAACTAGTATTGTAATTGATACGACTCAATCCCGGTTTCTGAGAAACTATCCATCCACCCTTCCCTTGGTTATGCATCGTTTTATTAACGATTAACCATTGGATTTAGTGTGAAGTGTGGGGGAGGGGTGGGTTAGATTTAGGGTGAAGTGTGGGGGAGGGGTGGGGGTTTCCCGGAAACCGTGATTGACTTTGATATTGAGATATACGTGTTAATCAAAATGTTTCTTAGCTATATGTGCTCTTAAGGTAATTCCATTCAAAAAGAAGCTGAAATTAACTTTTTTCAGGAGCCCATGCTTTTTTAGAACTTTACCCCCACCAGGTGCCCATTACCAGGAGCGTCCATATAGCCGTACATATACCCGTGAGTCAGCGAATGACCGGTTTGAGCTATTTTTAGAACATGTTTCCTGTGTAACTGTCTTCAGACTATGCTGCGATCGTGCATATGCTTGCCGTAATTATCGAGATTAAGAATGATTTATTGTTCTTTGAGGTGATTTTACTAACGCTGCATTGTCCTGACTATGGTTTGATCGGATTCCCAAAGTGTGGGCACGTCAACTTCCGTGAGATCTGTTCTAAATATAGCTCAATCCGGTCATACGCTGACTCACAGACTTAGTATGGGAGATGTACGCTCCTGGTAATGGGCTCCTGACCCCAACAAGTTCTCCCTAAAAATGCGATAAAAATAGGGGTCAAAATGTTTCTTAGCCATTCACAATTCTCGTTTATACGTGAAGTAGCTGCAATTTATAGTAATTTAGAGGTCCCACGGCAGAAACATGCGAAATATCAGCATGAGTAAACAGCGGCCATTAACTGCTAGGTCTAACTGTTCATAGCGAACAAATGAATTTAATATGCAGTATGTGTACCAAACATAAAACCCTTTCAAATACTGCAAGTGGACAGTACTATTGCAGAATACGACGAAATCTGTTTTGTTAGTATCCCTAAACGATCGTAAAAATAACTACTTACAGTATTTGCATAAGAATATCTTTCAGTGGTATCTGTTGGTCAACCTTGCATTGATTGAATATATGGAAGAAAAAAAGGGGGCACAAATCTCGTTTCGGAGATATTTTGCAAAATATCGCAAATTTAGCTCCAAAACAGACTATTTCCGAGGAAGGACTGGGGCGAGTTTCATAAAAGTTGTCTTAAATCGCTCAAATGAACTTATTTTTCAATTGCCCATTTAATTTTTTTTAAATATATGTACGATTCAGTAATACACCCAAAACAAATATTTGTATTTCACCAACATGCCAGGAGCCATTAATGGCTCCCGACATGCACAGTACATTTTAGATGAGCATTGCAAAACAAGGGAATCACCTTAAAGGGAACCTCAACCAAAAAACAGTGTTTTCTCTCAATATATAAATATATTAAGATGTCATTTATACATACCGATTTGCATGGCCATGAAAGTCATTTAAATTTCAATGGGAGCCGCCATATTGGAATCGATGACGTCAGACGGTTGCCCCTATAACCCACTTTGACGATGTTGCGCACGCAACTAGAACAATGCACATAAAATCTGAATAACAAGAGACTGGCGGGCCACACATAGGCCTGAGCGGATTGTGCTCCTAAAAGTGGCATATTATGCCGCTAGCACTGCTCCAAATTTTGTCGAATTATGCCCAAATTATGCCAAAGTTCAAAAATTATGCTCGTAGATTACACAATTATGCTCACAAAAAAACGTTTTTCGAAGGTTGATGTGCGGCATTTTTAGTTGTTCACACAACATTTTATAGACTTTTTAGTACCAACGGACACAGAAACCAATCAGGCGTGACTGTTCCCACAAAAGACGGCTTTTTGGCTTTTTTCACGTTTAACGCACACTCGTTAAGTGAAATTCAGGTATTTGCTTTGGAATAATTTAGAATCTAAGCAAAATATACCAGCTAATAATTAGGAAAGGCACTATAAAAGCAATACTAGCATTGCTTTTGGCTTTAATGCTTCAAATTATGCTACAATCTGGTAATTATGCTCGAGCAGTGCTTCTTTGAAAAATTACGCTCGTTTGCTCCAATTATGCCAAAAATTATGCTAGCACAATCCGCTCAGGCCTAGCCACACACACTATTGTTCTCTGATGCGTGCGCAACATCGTCAAAGTGGGCTATTATCAGAAAACAATAGCTCTTTGACGTCATAAGATCCAAGATGGCGGAAATTGAATATTAGTACCATCTAAAGTAGAATTTAAGGGAGAAAACACAACAACAAATTTAGTAAAAAAACACAGCAAGAACCGTTTATGACAATCCTGTCAAGTGGTACATTGGATCTGCAGCGAGAACTCATCAGCATCGAGATCTGATCGGCATCAGCCAAACAAATGAAAATAGAAGAAGTTAATGCTGATCGAACAACGTATATATTAATAAACGTTTTAACAATATTTCGGCTAGTCAAACTAGCCTTCTTCTTCATTCTAAGGGAGGAGGTCGAAACAATGGTCCTGATATTAATAATATATTAAACTCATCCCTTCAGAACTAATATTTTCTTCACGAGACTCAATATGTAAAGCCAGGGAGTCACAAATTATTAATAAAACACTTGAACCCTTCGGCACGAATAAACGTCACGAAACCAATATTATCTACACATATATTTACGTAATTTCCTATTTTCAGTGATGATTGTGTAATCTATGCTATATTTATACCCGCCTTCGCAACTCTTCCCACTTGTAAGCTCCATCATACCTGAAGAAGGCTAGTTTGGCTAGCCGAAATATTGTAAAAAGGTTTATTAATATATACGTTGTTCGATCAGCTTTACTGTACTCCTCGGACTTCTTCTCTTTTAATAGATCAAACATTGTTTTTCAGTGGAGGTTCACTTTAATCTCCATTCTCTGCTTGCCAATGAATTTACTGTCTTAATATTTCTTATATTTTAAAGATCTCAACCAAATCTCATTCTGTTCAATAGCATCTTCCTTAACGTATTTCCCTGCGAAACATAATTTTGTTGGGGTCAAGCCATAGGACGTCGTGACCTGTGGAGCCAAGTCGTTGCCGCATATAACTCTCTTAAATCCCTCCCTGTAATCCTTACTAAATGCCGCATAGATCCAAGGAGTTAGACTGCTGTTGGCATGACCCATAAACCGTCCAAAGAACCACAACCCTATCGGTATACCGCACTCCCGATAATGAGGTATGGCTGTTTTGAGGAAAAACAAAACATGAAATGGTAACCAACAAATAGTAAAGCAGATTACGACCGTTATAAGCATCTTCAAGACTGTCTTCTTCGTCCTAGTCTGTAATTCTCTTCCAACCCTGTTCAAATGGCCAGGTAATTTTCTTCTCCAGACCTTAATGATGATAGCTGTGTATAAACACGTTATTGTCGACAAAGGAACTGCGTACAGTGTTGTAAAAGTGAATATCGTATATGCCTTCTCTGCCGTTGCGTCATCAAAGATAGGTGTCCAGTCTTCGTAGCAGTAAAGTTGGCCCTTTTCAAATGTACCAACCTTCATGGCATACAGCAATGGAGAAGGAAGAACTAACGAAACCAACCATATGATGCAGATAATAGTTTTTGCCATTGTCATGGTTACGATCCGCTTCAGTGGAATTAAAGTGGCGCAGAATCTGTCCGTTGCTATGGCGACAAGTGTAAGTATCGAGCAGGCGACAGACGTGTCTTGGGTATAGTATAACATCTTGCAGAATATGTCTCCCGTCACACCGCCATAGTCAACCGCGTCGGTACCAATGATTAGCTCCTTTATGGCGACAGGCATCCCAAAGGATGTTATGAGCAAGTCAGCGATTGCCATGTTTATTATGAAGTAATGGGTGACGGTTCTCATTCGGCGGTTCCGATAAACAACGCAAATGACGAGGCAGTTGCCGAGTAGGGAAGTTGCAGTGATAATTATGTAAGCTGGTGCTAGAAGCCATTGTTCTACCTTATTGAAGTCGTTAATGTGGCATTTCACTCCTGTTGTACCGTTCGCCGTGGTGTTGTTATTATACATGTTGCGTTAAAGATCTTAGTACATCCAAGGTATTGTACACGTCTACCAGTAGATCCTTGGGACTGCAAACTAAGTCGAAAATAAATTAGCAATCATCACGAATAAATCTTATTGAAAAAGTAATGGAACACCACCGTGGATGCCAGAGGCTCGAAGGAATAACAGGCGAGAGATCAGAGGAGAAAAGGGGAGACAGAATAAAAAGAAGAGTCTCAGCTGGTGTTATCCGTTGAACATCTCACTTCCATGCGCCGAGTCACTAATTACTGAGAAAACACGTCAAATTAGTTTTGCTGGGCCATTGGTAAGCCAATGAAAATTACTGTTACATCCAGCACTCACGGTTGCGCCTGGTAATGAGTGGATTATCCAATCAGGGACGAGGTTCAAATTCAGAACCAAATGTTTACATGGAAGTGAGATTCTCAAGGGATAACACCAGACGCTCTTCATGTTCTTCTCTTATTTCTTTGAGCCTCTGGAACCCAGGGTATGCGCGACATGTGACAATTTATGAAAACATTACAGCAGTGTACAAGCTGTCGTTTTCTGTTCGGAAAAACATAATTAAGATGTGCCAGCAATGGTGTTTTTGGTAAATATGTTTACTCGCAAGGTAGTCAATTTATTTAATTCAGTCTACTATTATTTGTTGTAGCTCTTATACTTTTAATTTTGGTGAAATGAAATTTACTGTAAAGGATTACAATTTACACAGTGTATTTGTTTGAAATATAATCTACTCTTGCAGGGACTAGGCTCTGGTAGAAATCTTAATCGTTCTCTCAAACATTTCACATCTAAAACACCGTTTGTTTTGCGATGTGTACGCGTGGACGTGTTTCCAGCCGGCGAAAAAAAACAAAAAACAGGTGGAACGGCCGAATGCAAATATTGAGAATGTACTCATCAAGACATTTCATTTGAGTGGTCACACTTTAGCGGGTTTATAGCCACAGATTTAAAAGTTACAACAACTCACAAAATAGACAGCAAGGAGAGTGCAGCTTCATCAAAAATGGTCACTTTGTGGTACGTATACCACACATTCACAAGTACGTATACCACACATTCACAAGTACGTATACCACACATTCACAAGTACGTATACCACACATTCACAAGTACGTATACCACACATTCACAAGTACGTATACCACAGATTCACAAGTACGTATACCACACATTCACAAGTACGTATACCACACATTCACAAGTACGTATACCACACATTCACAAGTACGTATACCACAGATTCACAAGTACGTATACCACACATTCACAAGTACGTATACCACACATTCACAAGTACGTATACCACACATTCACAAGTACGTACACCACACATTCACAAGTACGTATACCACACATTCACAAGTACGTATACCACACATTCACAAGTACGTATACCACACATTCACAAGTACGTATACCACACATTCACAAGTTGTAACGTCTCCAAAAAACTAAAAAAAAACACCAAAAAAAATATTTTTTTACAAAGAAAATACTGCTTCTGGTCTTGGTGCGCTTAAACGCATGAAGCCATTTGTTCCTTTTGCGACTCTCTTAAGTGTTTATAGGGCATTAATTCAGCCCCACTTTGACTATTGCATGTAGCTGCATATGGGGAAACTTAAACCAAGGGCTCTCTGACAAGTTACAAAAACTACAAAACAGAGCAGCCCGCATACTAACTGGTCTACCATTCCATACCCATGTTGACGAACTACTGAGTAACCTAGGGTGGAAAAGACTAGAATCTGAAAGGGCCATTCAAAAAGCAGTCATGGTCTATAAAGCACTGTACGGCCTTGCATCCGAGTATCTGACTAAAATGTTTGAAAGAAGAACCGAAGCTATTCAATATATTAATCTCAGAGGCTCGTCGACTAAAATCTCCTTTCCTCATCCGCGCACAAACTTCGATAAAAAATGCTTTCGTTTTGACGGGGCAAAGATATGGAATGCACTGCCGGAGGATGTCAGAGCCTCCGATAAAAGAAGTATTTTTAAGAAAAAAAATATTTATATTGTAACCTAACTATTAATATTGTAACCTATTCTTAACTATCATACTTCAACACACGACATTCATGTAAAACACTAGGCATATTTTAATTTTTTTACAATCTCTGTATTTTGTAATTGTTTTATGCTATTACTGATGTTTACTCGTGCATAAATAAAGTGTATGTATGTATGTACTCGGAAAGACATTTTATATGAATATTCTGATAACGTTTTATCCACGGCCGACTCACAAGGCCGCAGAAAACGAATTTCTTATAAAAATCTACAAAGCGATTGTACTCAGCAAGATATTCATGCACATTACTCAGTTAAAGCTAGATAATAATATGATAATAATTTGTTTTCAATTTGGATTTTCCATCTTTTTGAAGGGCGGGATATGGACAAAATTATGATCAAAATTACGTAAACTTTTCAAATAGTTGAACTCGCAATATATAGAGTTGACAGCTGAGAAGGGTGTATGAGAGAAATTATTACATAAGACATTTCAAAAAAGCTTAATAATTAGCCAGACAAACAATTAAAAATGGTAGAAATGAAAAGATTGTTCTGTTGCTTTTGGAAATAATTCTTACAACTGAATAAATGTAGTAACAAAATAAAGAAATACTATTTCCGGGATCACTAATATTTTTTCGCTTCTATCCCATATATAGAGCAACTTAATTCGGATCCGTTCTCAAATAACTTCTCGGAAACCATTCCAAATTTAAATAACCTTTTCTATTTCAATTGATTCTGAAAACTGATAAAATAAATAAACCCTACCTTTATCAGGATTGCAATGTTTTGAAGATCGGTGGGTCAATTTGAGTGATATCGAAATGTTTCCTTGTTGGTTATAAAATATTTTACATCGAGTCCTGGAGAAACGCTGCCACTACTGGATGGTCAGTTCGAGGAGCCGAACCTAGACATTGTTAAAATTCAAAACATCCGTTTTAAACTCATTTATCATGTGACCGTAACTAGCCAATCACATACAAGAGCTTACAATTTAATCCCATAGTCCATTTTGAAGCCTGATTAGCAATATCCTGGATTATTTATTCTGGTTCTTTTTGCAAAAGGTGTCTTTCTCAGATCTAGGATTATAATTAGGAATGTATTAATAATTCCTCATCGACAATCAATTTTTAACCGCAAAGCAGTATTCAACAAGTTAAAATTTCAAAGCAATGATTACTCTTAATCGGCCCTGAGGCCTGAGTCGTAATTGGGTTTAGGATAAAATCTAAATGAAAATTTAATGTAATGTGTTAAGCAGAGGTTTTAGGTTTGCGAAGCATCAACGACCCGGCGCCACTCAATTTGTATGGCCGCTTTAAAGGGTCACTGTCAGCGGCCCCACATGATAAACTTTTAGAAATAACTACAGTGAAACCTGTATTAAGCGGACACACTCGGGACCGTGGTTGGTGTCCGCTTAATACAGGTTCCGATAAATTACGCAATAATTGTTAATTATTAACATTTAATTGTCTCTCTGTTTACTTTAAACGTATTTCAAGCTGTTTTTTTTTATAATTCTCTACCGTAATTCGCGATCAACGTTCAGACCAATGAGCTAACCGTAACGATCACTAAATGCAGAACAAAATGTGCATACAGTGTACGACACGTTCCAAAGCTAATGGCAGTTTCTGTGAGCAAATTCTTAAAGTGCCAAACAAACTCTGGCATCGTAAAGATAACTGGAAAACGAGTGAACAGAGGTGCAGGCTATGGATTAGAACTGCCGTGTGAGTATAGCTTTCATGGAGATCACTTTTCACATGTGAATGGTTGAAGAAAAAATTGGCAAAAGAAGAATTTGATTGTGAATGGAACATTGAGACACTAGGACAGAGAGTTCTCGTTTGTGAATTGTTTCTGGTGACATGGAACGCCGGATTATAATCACTCTACACACAAAATACTACAGTACTACAACCCCCACTCCCGCTGATCGCGTTAATCCTATAATCTAATTAAAATCATTTAAGTGTCCGCTTTAACAATAGAACATACCAAATTGCCGCCTTTTCAGTGTCTGCGTCTGCTTAATGGAGGTGTCCGCTCAATACAGGTTTGTTTTAAAGTAAATACAGCAAGCAAATTTAGGGACCCAAGCTGGTGTCCTCTTAATAGAGCGTGTCCGCTTAAAGTGCCTATAACCCTTTTGCAATTTTGATAGCTTATGAACCTCCGAAAAGTTTTGAGTACTTCTGTGAAGAAAGTTTTGGTTTACAGTGAATACTTTATGTTCTACGCCTGTTTGAAATCGTGTAAATGTGACCTTTTGTGACCTTTCCTGACCCATGACCGCGTAAGTAAAAGCCTGGGTCGAAACCTGTATGTACGTCACCTCATTAATGCATTATTCTCCATGGCGCCTTTCTATCACAACAACATCGATGCATAGAAAATATACACAGTTTGTGGGTTGTTAGTAAAGAAAAAAGTCATTTTAGTCAACATGTTAAGTATTTATTGAAATGATTGCAAAGCCGAATTAATTATATGACGTCAAGATGACGTAAATACAGGTATCGACCCAGGCTTTTGCTTACGCGGTCATGGATCAGGAAAGGTCACATTCACACGATTTCAAACAAGCGTAGAACATAAGAGTATACACCCAAAACCAAAACTTTATTCACAGAAGTGCTCAAAACTCTTCAGAGGTTCGTAAGCAATAAAAATTGCAAAAGGGTTATAGGCACTTTAATAGAGGGTGTCCGCTTAATAGAGGGTGTCCGCTTAATAGAAGGTGTCCGCTTAATAGAGGGTGTCCGCTTAATAGAGGGTGTCCGCTTAATAGAGCGTGTCCGCTTAATAGAGGGTGTCCGCTTAATAGAGGGTGTCCGCTTAATATGGGGTCCGCTTAATACAGGTTTCACTGTTTCATTAGCAGAGTGTGCTTTCCAGGCATACTGGAGAAAATTGGAGATTATTTTGATGAAGGATGGCAAAGATTCCAGTGGATGAAAAACAGTACTGATGTTAAGAGAAAGTTAGAGCAACTTGAAATCGGCTCCTCCCTTCCACAATGGAGACTATTATGGTATCAGTATTCCCTGAATTAAGAAGGAAGCTTAAATATTGGAGAACACATTCAAACAACCAAGCATATAACCTACACAGTAATTATAGGCTCTCAATGACTGTATCAGTGGCTGCAAATAATGTCCTTCACTGGGGAGGGGAGGAGGGCATTGTGGTTGGTAACTATAAAGAAGCAAAGACCGATACAACGTAGAATTTTGAAATTAGTGGTACAATATTTCGGCTGGCCACACCAGCCTTAAGAAAATTTATATTGGCGTGTATTTTTTAACGTGATACTGAGCTGTCATAAAACAGATTACAATATGATATACCGTGAAAAAATGTCAAGAAGGTGAAAACAGATATCTAGTATGACTCTTCCCGGATGTTAAGGCCATAAGGTTCGAGTGTTCTCGCCTGTGCGATTAAAAACGCTTCTCTGGCCTTACGTATAGTCACTCTTAGAAAATATTTTTTCGATAGGAATAAGTTGCATCATGTCGTTGGCAGTGCGATTAGGAGAATTAAGAAAATGTTCGGCAACTGTTGTGGGTTTAGATTTGTTGTTAGAGTTATCTATCGTCCGGCGGTGTTCGTTAAATCTGTCTTTTAAGCGTCGTTTAGTCTCACCTATATATTGTAGATTGCAGCGGTTACATTGAATCATGTAGATTAGATTTTTGGTGTTACAGGTCAGGTTAAATTTGATAGAGCGCGTTTCACCGGTGGTAAAGAAAGTATAGTTAGTAAGTCCGTCAGAAATGTAAGGGCAAGTGGCGCAGTTCTTCCTACAACGGAACGAGCCAGGTGGGAGCTGGAGCTGGGAATTAGTCGAGTTAGAAGGGGGTTTAGCTTTAACGAGTAGGTCACGCAGGGGTTGGTGGTACATCTAAAGGCTACCAGGGGAAAGTGTTGAAAGGCTTTCTTACAGCGGTTAGAAGAGAGCAGCAGGCTGTAATGTTTCCTAATGATGTTAGAGATATGTGGAAGGGATGGATTAAAAGTAATAACAAAAGGGATACGGGTAGAACTGTCTTTCGTTTGTAAAGTAAGAGTTCGAGGAATATCGGCAGCGCGTTGTATTTGTCCAGCAAGGAAGGAGCGGTTATAGCCTCGTTTAAGGAGGTATGTAGTTAATTCAGCAGTACGGGTCTTAAAAGATTCGTCGCGGTAGAACAGACACGTCGCAAACGGAGGGCTAAGCTAAAAGGAATAGCTTTTTTTGTATGTTGGGGATGGCAAGACAAATAGAGTAAATGTTGGTGTTTATCAGTAGGTTTAGTGTAAAGGCCACGCAAGGAATTGTGGTCGAAACAGCGAATTAACGCAATGAACCGTTGCGAGATATTTTGTCCAGATTATTAATTACTGCTCCGCTCGCTTCGCTCGCAGTCGTAAAATATAGGAATTTCGTGGTACCATATTATTTTGTGTCAGCAATGTTTCATCACATTTCCACACTTATGTCAATAGAACCTCGACTGCGCCTCGGACTGGAACTAATAGCCCACTTCCGAGATATGCTTCACTTCCTACATACAAAGGAATCAATACGAGGCTCCGTGGATAATGCTCAGTCGTTCGTGACAAGACTACAGAAGTGCTGTAGACGTACGAGCATTATGCATGGAGCCTCGTATTGATTCCTTTGTATGTAGAAAGTAAGGCATATCTCGGGCTATTGCGCAGACTTTGAAATCCCGTCCAGTCATCATTGTCGGCCTTTAATAAACATTACATCCAGGAGAGCTTTAGGGTTTTGTATTTTTGGAAGGTAGCGAAGTGTCTGCAAGCTCTGAACCAAAATAATCTTCATTTTTTTTATATTCCGCCTTACTTTACTCGTGAAAGGTTAAACTGTTAAACTTCTACATTTTTCGTTTCTCATAAACTTATAGTAAGCTTGTTTAGAAATATTTTCCTGAAGTTCAGTTTACTAGCATTTAATGTATTGTTGCTGTGGTAGTCAATGGTGTCAACCATTTAGCTTTGCGATACTCGAGCGACTTTCGTATAGACGGGTGTGGTCTCTGTATTTTAACAGTTTAGCCACATGTTCAATATATGAAAAACAACATCCTTGCCATGCTAACGAGCATACCAACATTGGTGATTCTGTAGAATTTGAGTGTTGTAGCATAAAAGGCTGTAAAGTTACAGTGATTTGAAATTAGAGAGATACCGTGTAGGCCTTTACAGCCTCGCTTTCATGTATTTTCTACATTGAAAATGCCAATAACTCGACAGTAATTTGAAACATTGCTTCCAAACTGTGGTCAATTACTAATTTAGGTACGATCTTTCATGTGGTAGCAATAGTTTCTCTGTACACATTAATCTTCCATTTTATGCAAATTAAGTGGCGGCCATTATGAATGAGGTCTATGATATGAACTGATTCAGACGGCTTAAAAGCGTAAAAAACAATGGCGAGATCGAGATAATTAAATTTTAGGGATACTGTTTTTGGTATTCCCAGAAGATATGCAACTCTAGCAACACTCTAGAAAAATATCATGGTCGACAGGGTCATTCATATATTGAGACTTCGATTTGTCCGACTTGTTGGATGTAATAATCACACAAAACCTGCAGGATAAATCAGGATACATTGCTAAGTATCATTGTTACTTCGACATCCAGACTGGATAACCGACAATCATGATCAGGAATGAAAACTAGTGAAAACCTTTCAAAAACTTTAGTTCCATACAGATTGAAAGTCATCCTCCACTATCATATTTGAGGCGTTTTTAACTTGAACACATAATGAATCAAACTGAACCCCTAATATCAGTAATATGCATGGAATGGGATCAGGGAAATGAGAGCTTAAAACAAAAATCCAACATAATAATATAGAATCAAAGAAAGCAATATAGAAATGTTTGCCTCAAAAAGTCAAAATTTCTTAACAGTTAAGTTGTTACTAGGATACCAGTAAAGCAATTCCTATATCGTTTCATAGCAGCATTGTTCATTTTTGGTTAATACATTGCTCGCTTGCCTTATTATTTTAAAAGCAACATTGTTCTTACGTCTGTCATCCCATGTTGGATCGTGTTTATCCGACATTTGTTTTGTTTTGCCACCACCGCCGGAATTATCCAACAATGTTCGATAGTTTGACTATGGCTTCAAACAGTTGTAATTATACTCTCACTGAAAATTCATCAAGTCGCGATGTAAGTGTTAATGATATCTTTGATATTTTGTTATGAAACTGCCTACCTGTTTCAGCAAAGTTCCTTCCTTGACAAGTAGCGTTAAAAGTGTATGTTTTCAAGCCCAAAATTAACGTGGAGTCGGGATGGCACAAGTCACCTCAGTAACACGGGTTCGATTCTCGTTCGCGGCGCCACATGTGAGTTCAGTTTGTTGTTATCTCGCCCGTGATCCGAGGGTCTTTTTCCGGGTTCTCCAGCTAAATTTTAATTCGTTCTGTGGTTTAACCGGGTCCTGACTTTGATGCGACCCCTATGGTTGTTTCAGGTCTCGTTAAAATTCAGTTTTTTATACCTTTGGGTTTGTTTACTACTTGTCGACTTGACTTAATGTCTCTTTCTTAGTTAACGATTCTACAATGACAAATTGTCATTTTACAATGTTCAAATTCAGTATAATTTTATTAAAACACTCCTTTTCAATTAGGGACCATTCAAAATGTTACAAATAGTTTATCGGTTTGGATGATCTTGAAAGGTAAAATATAATTTGATAGGAAGGACCAATGATTAGTATCTTTGAAGAAAACAGTAGGCGATCAATAGCAATTGTGCAATATATAACTGATACAATGAATATATATGGAGTCATTATAACTGTAATTATCAGTTAGGATTTAGCATTTTAAAGAACAAAACCTAATTAAAACATTTATTACAAAAATCGAGGAACTGACGCTATAGAAAATATTAATTATTACTCGTAGTAAAACATTGATTATTTTCAGTAAAAATAATGCACGCAATAATTGTTGTATTATATAATGTTGACAAATTTTCAACATAGATTATACTACACGGTTGATAATTAGTGTTGGAGATGTGGTCAACAATTTTTAGTTATTGATGACTCTTTGGTTTTTTGTTTTGGATAGTGAAATGATTCGATTTATGTGATTCTATTTTGTATAACAAAAATTAATTATTGGCTTGACAATAAAAGTTTTATGGCTTTTCCGGTGCTTAATTGGTCTAAAGTTCAACCTGCCTATCTAATTACAACATGTAAGCACGTGTATGCACATGCGGAGGGGGGGGGGGGGGGGTGTCAATTGTTATCAATTAACCCCCCATAAGGGTTGGTTTATCACGAGTTTTGACCCATAATATGTATTAATTTCAATGTTTAAATTTTCTCAAACCACTGTCGCTGCTAAATTATACTTGTGGTTGCAAAACAAAACAAAGCAATTCTAATATAACCCAGATAGTACGAGCGCTCTGATTGGCTTATAGACTCAAAAATCTTTGGTCTACTGTGCCGGTAAACACATAGAAAAATCGGCACTCCTGCTTGCATTGTATCGTTGTTATATCATACAAGCAATAGACCACACATTTAAAGTGTTTACTGTCGAAATAAAGCACTTGGGCCAATGAGCGCGCACCAAAATGTTGTGGTGAACTATAACGGCTGACAGTTGACGAGGAGCTAGCCTGATCACAGGCTCTAGATACTGGGCCATGGGGAAAATGACGAAAATTAAACGTGGCGAAAACAAACTCTCTCCCATTCCCCCTCCCTTCACCTTCTCTACCCAGTCCTCCTCTTCTCTTTTGTCCGATTTTTTTTTTAGTATCCAGGGCCTATGAACAGGCTTAAACGAGGAGCGAGCCAGTCTAATTTTTTAGAACAACCAAGCTACCGTTCTATAGACTTAGCGATCGAGAAAACTGAGAAAAACTGAAAGTTATTTTTGACTATTATACAAGTAGAGTGTGTCCGTCTAGGAGCTAATGGTTGCCCGCGGAACTTAAGTCCGAGAATGAAGTTCGAGGGCTTATAAGCTAGTTTTAAGAACATCAACTTTTCAAGGGAAAATATCAGCCGATATTTCGAAGACAGACACACTATTTGTCGTTGTTGTTCATCACAAAATTGTCTTCCGCTCTCAGAGGGCACTATTTAAGTAATGGTCCAGATAAGAACTGTAGTGGAATCCATTGTTCTGCGGCAATGAGCCTCCCCCACATACGATTTTGCTTGAATATGCCTTAAGTGCTTTAGGAGGTATCTACAGTCCAAACTACATCTCGAAAATAAAGTATTTGTTATGCTATTGGCTCTCTTTTCTGTGAAAACGCAGAGAAGCCACCATCCAGCCAATCGGATATAGAGAAAACAAAGGATTTTTCAATCGCAAATTTGAGAACTTTCCCCACACACGATATTCTTCGAAATTAAACCATAGTTAGTTTGATAAAAAATAAATTTAAACCACAAAAAAAATATCGAATGAAAATGCATTATTTCGATAGGTTTCTATTGAATTTATAAGTATCAACCAATGAAATTACGAGAAAGAATAATAGAAAATTAACACCTTTTAACATTCCTTGCCGTAGACACTACAGTTCTTATCTGGACCATTACTTAACAATCATTCACTGAAGTCGAAGTGACTATTGGTGAATATTTACCGAGACGAAGTCCAATAGTCACTGAGACTGAAGTGAATAATTGTTTTAGTATAATTTCATCAGTGAATATCAAAGAAATTAAAACTAGACAATAATAGTTTGACTTCCGACCCTTTTATATGTTTTTCAAGCGCGCGTGACAGGATAGTTTTGTGACATTCATTTGCATAATCACGTGCCCGCTACGGTTCATTGCACAAACCGACTCGACACGAGACTTGCAGGGACTACAAGAATGGATTTTCTAAAAAGTTAGAAATACCGAAAATTAACCAGTCCAAATGCACACTAGAATTCGATTTGAAGCAACAATCTTCACTTTCGAGACCTCGTACCGTGTTACAAAGAGAGGAAATGCAGCGAAAATGAGTGGAAATGGGCAAAACTGAAAATCTGCCAGTGCACGGCGAGTGAAAATTTATCGAAAGGAACTGCTTTCATGAGTTCACTTCAAAGGACAAATTTCCTGGAAACTACGAACTAGTTCTGTGGATTATATCCATCATAGAATCAAAGACAATGGTAAATCAAGAGATAAATGATTTTGGCATGAGATAAAGCTTGAAAACACCGACACGGAGAGCGTCGAGAGAAGAGCATTACAGCAACTGGCTCCTAGGGAATGAAACTAGAACTTGTTGTTTTCTATCAAGAACCACAAGGAAAATAAGAACTCAAGTAAGTACACCCTTTTCGAGTCGAACCGTTCCCAACTGATTTGTAGGAAAAGGTCTCGTTGTGTTATTTATTGCTCTATAAAGTAGACGTTATTTCCTTGTGAAAGTTTATGATTCCGAATTAGACATCAGGACCGAATAAACTCAAGCCGAAACTCCGACGTAACTGACGTAATTAAGTAAACTTTGTTTGTGAAGGCTTATGGATTTACAAAAAGCTTCAAGTTTAGCCATACTTATTTAGTTGCTTCTTTGGTGGGTTTTGGAAAAGCTTTTTCTTTCATATTATTATTTCTTCGTGAGAAACATCGGTAAATATGCGAGCGGCCATTTTAATGCCTTGTATGTTATACCCACCTCCAGGCGCTCTGCAGGTGAATATAGCGACATATGACGTAATTCTCGACCAATCAGAGCACGGGAATCTCTATATTCACTGATGAAATTATACTAACGCCTGGTAGTTTGCATCCGCGGACGACAACTATCACGTCACGTGATCGCTTTGGCCGATCAGCGCGCCAAAATTTTGTGGTGAACTATAACGATCAATAGACCGTGCCTGGCTATAGCCAATCAGATGGCGAGTTTCCCAACAGACGGTGACTGGATTATTGCTAAATTGTTTTGGTAGTGCGAGGGAACTGAAACCTGGGCCGAGAAAGACCAATAGAGAGTTGACAGGTTAACAAATTAAGTGAAAGTGTTTTCACAAGCTCTTCCGAATGCTACCAAGATTCTACGAAAGCAAAAATTGTACACAGACAAAACAATGTTGATGTTATTGGCTTAACCAATAGCCGACCGTATTCGCTATGACGTCAGTTGACTTGACCAGAATCCCTTTCGAATTTATTTGTTTCTTATTCAGATTTTGAAACTCCTCTGAGAATTCCAAAACGATGGTGTAAATTAGAAGAACAAGAGAATCAGCGCAAATAGTCAGATGACGTCATAGCGCATACAGTATTGCTTTCGAATTTTGTCTTTGTTATCGCTTGCTTGTCCTCAGTTGTACATGTGTTCATTAAAAAAATGTTATATAATGTTACATAAGCTCCCTCGATGAGTTTTCTAGCTATTGGAGCAAATGTAAAGCCGTGAAATGTTGTTTAAATAAAAATGGCTTAACCGATCAGAAAATGGGATACAATTTATGTCACCATAAGTAGGTTCAGAAGTCCTTGACTTCTGGTCGGTTATATTCAAGACTGTTCGACTAATCAGAGTCTGTTATATATACTGTGATTTTGTAAACAATAATATCACACGCAGCGGTCTTGAAGCTTGGAAGAAAATTCAAGGGTGGAACCACGAATATATCTAGACTAACAATCTATAACGAAAATAGTGTCTATTATTTTAGTGAAAATATCATTTTTAAAAGCTTCATGAAGCCGATATGCCGAGAGCTGATTAATCAGTTCCTATATGGAAATGGTAAGTTTGAATTTAAAAGCATGTTAATAGACTCACTCTGCTTGCCTCTTGTTGCCCATTTCAAATCTTTTGACAACTCGTAAGAAGATTCAGTGAGTGCTTTGTTTAGTTCGAACTCTAAAAAAATATGCATTTCCTCTTGGGATACAGAAAAACAAAACGACGTTACTCAAGGGTAAATTCAGGTTATCTGAATTGGAACAATAATTAAAGAGGCTGTTGTAGTTTTTGTTTACTGTATTCCCATGCATATGCAGTAACCACAAGCTGGGTTTTAGTAAAAAATTGTAGCAATTTTATTTATGATTTGTAATAAAATATTTCAAAAAATCTATTACCTCCTTAAAATGAAAAACCGATAAAAATCGCGTTTAATTAAGCAAAGCAAGTAAAATGTAATAAAACCAAATCTCATTTTTCTTAAGTACGGTTTACCCAGCATGTCGCGTTTGGGAATCCCATAATACAATATCAAAACATATCATTTATAATATTCGCAAACTGTAATCTACAAAACGTTAACCCTAATTAATCCTATAGAATTTATTGAGGGCGTGTCTGTCCTTTCACACAAGCAACACATAATGAAACTAATCCTGGTATTCCATAAGTATATGGTATACACAATAGATTTCCATAATATAATGTCACTTTCACAATATTTAATCTACAAACCGTAAACTCTCTGATTCTTGATTGCTGTGTCTTTCCCACGAGAAAGGTTGTTCTATTTAATCCTGGATTTCCGTAGCGACATATCGTAGTAATGCATTGGGAATTAGCGGCACTTCAGTGTTCTTATTTCACATCTCTCGGTACCGGTAATGATAAATACGGCACTGC
Source organism: Actinernus sp. WN-2022 (assembly GCA_030867875.1). NCBI lineage: Eukaryota > Metazoa > Cnidaria > Anthozoa > Actiniaria > Actinernidae > Actinernus > Actinernus sp. WN-2022. The sequence goes on along the minus strand of JAOWCC010000577.1, from coordinate 101,141,666 downwards.
GTCTGCGTATGTTGCTTGTGCTTATGCTTATGTCACCCAATCCCCAGAGATTCAAATGACAAAGGGCATGGCGGCCATGTTGGTGTACCTAACAAAAGAAGCTAACGAATAATCTATTGTTAAAGGTACACCAACATGGCCGCCGTGAAAACCATCTATTAGACAGTCTTGTTCTCAGAAAATCCAGCGTTCTGTTTAATAACGTTACGCACTGCAAGAGTTTAGGCAAAGACTTAAGAAATAGCGAAACAATGCGAGTGAATTATAAGTGTCTCCCCAGTGACACTTGCCTTATTATGTAGCAGTGTTTCTTGACACAAAATATACCTGGAATAGCATAATAAAAATCTGGATAACAAACTTAGATTATATTGCCAATATCTCGCGTATCGTCCGAAATCATTCAAACCAGCTGGTTGGACGGAGATTTCATTAAGATATGAACATATTGTCTTTATCATTTTCATTATTTCGTCAAGTAGGAGTTAAACACGTGACAAAGTGTTATTTCTATATAATACCAACCGTGATGAAGCTGTTTTATAACACGCCAAACTAGATCCGATGCGACGTGAATACCAGGTATGTACGAAAGTGTTCGGTGTTTTGTCCATGTGATATTCGACTTTTGTTCTTTCGTGTTTCATGAATTTTGTATCATTATATGTCAATTGTTATTCTAATGAAAGTATACATAATTCGGGAAGCTAAACCATATAATTAGATTATAATATTCACCAAAAAATAAAGAAAACCGAAGAGAATTAAAGCATCTAAAAGTGTCTACTTTTCGACTGACGGATTCAGTGTATCGACCAGTTTTTGCAACCGAGGGTATCATGAAGTCGCTTTTCATCGCTCTCAATACTAGTGTTTCGTGGTGTCTTTTTGCGTGAGTTTTAAGTGTTTACAGTGTGGACAAGTACGTCTGAATTGAGGCATTGTATTTCGAAAACTCGGATGTTATTATTAGATTTACTTCCAAGAACATCCCAATCCTAAAACGTTTAATTTAGCCTGGTATAATTTTCTAAATTGCTTGAATCGTTCTTTCATTCCGCGAATTTTCAAACTAGGCATCAGTACATATACATAAGTGATTCGCAGTTGTCTAATGAGATATACAAAACTCGAAAATAAATCCTATGAATTATTTTCATTCCCGTCTATCTAAGGCTAAGTGTTTTGTCTTGTTTTAATTCGTCGCTGCGCTTGTGATAGTTATTGCTCGCGTATAGAGGTATAGGAAATAAAAGTTGTGAATAAGGAATTAAAATTATTAACAGATTAAGTCGGAATTTAATTATTTGTTTGTTTGCTGTAGTTTGGATATAGATTTGTGCTAACGGTCATGAACACGTTCAGGGTCGAAAGACATGAAAATTTAAAGAACAATTTCGTTACTGTGCATGGATACAATAAGCTTCAGAACAGACATCCAACGAAACTTTAGCTTGTTTTCGATTCCGATCCTGCAACGAAAGTCTATGCAGACTTCATTTCCGCCGAAACCTGATTGCGGTAAGACGAGAAAATCGTTTTGTTTTAATTTGGATCCGCTCAATTACTAATCATAACGTAAACACAGGAGTCTTTAGGATAAATTTAAGCTATGAAATTCGTCTTTTTTAATCATTTTTATTCATATCTGTAATTCGATCCATCTCCGGTCCTTTTATAATTTCGGCTACATAAACTAATTAGCAGTTTAAAAAAAATAATAATCACGCGGTTATAGGAGGGTCATAGTTATTTTAGGGTTCCCTCTTTTTTCTTCCCATTCGTTGTTTTATTCAGTAAGGACCGCAAATACCTTGTGTCTGCTTTCACATATTCAGGAAAACGGACTCATTCATGCAGAAACAACCCGAATTTTGTACCCGGATCCCACTAAAGCTCGGCGTCGCCTGACCGTGAAGGGGGATTGGGGGAGGGAGAAATAAATCTATAGACCGATTTAGCTAATACCGTTGTTTTCCCAATTCAGATCATGTGACAGCTCTCCAGAGGATTCAGTGCTTTGTTTTCCAATTAGAGAAATTTGTATATTTCCTCTTGGTATACAGAAAAATAAGAAAACATTACTCAAGGGAAACGTCAGGTGACCTGAATTGGGACAACAAATGTACAAGCTACATCGGTCAATTGACCAGCAGGCCTTCACCTCTCAAAACCTTGCATTTTATTGGACCATTTGGAGTACACTGACAAAGAATTCCATTGTTTTAGGGTTAGGGTTTGTATTGTTTAAGGGTTAATATAGGCATTGTTTGGATAGCCAGTACTATGGACTCTTCTCGCATGGCGGCCATGTTGAGTCCCAGGAGAATAAAAACCTTTGTTTTTGCGCGCCTAACCTCGTTCTGAAACTGCTCAGTTCGAGGCTGATCATGCAAAACCTATTGTTTCTAGCAAACACGGCGGCCATGCGAGAAGAGTAAATAGCAGCAGCCCTTCACCTCTCAAAACCTTGCATTTTATTGGACCCCATTTGGACTGCACTGACAAAGAATTGCATTGTTTTAGGGTTAGGGTTTGTATTGTTTCAAGGTTAGGCATTGTTTGGATAGCCAGCACTATTCCACGTTCCGAGGAGGTGAAGGCCGCCCCGTAAATAAGCTAGCCAGTTAAGCGTAATATGTCATGCTTTTGTGATCTCCACCAAGCCTCACTTTCGGAGTTGAGAGGAAATGAGGATTGGTGGTGATCACAAAAGCGTAACATCATCATGTATAATAAGGCCTGATCCTCTTCAAGTTCGCTCTACCATAATCAACTACTGATTTGGTCTGAGAGTTCAAACGGGAGCCCGAAGTCGAGTTATAAGTTAGTATCTTTACCTAAGAATGTGTATTACTTGTAGTGTAATACGAAATTAGCTACAATAGCTACCTATAAAGAGCTGGGCCGGATTGTTCAAAGCCCGATTAGTGCTAATCCAGGGTTAATTTCCATGACAACCAATAGGTTCTGTGCAGAGTTAATCCAGGATTAACACTAATCGGGCTTTGAACAGCCCGGCCCTGATCTACAAATAGATCCTCTTGTCATGGCAACGAAACGTAGTGTCCTCCTCGGAGAGATCAGGTATTTAATTACTGGTATATAATCAACTAAAAGTCGATTAAGGTATCCTAACTGCTGTCAGTACAGAGCGAATAGCAGCTGACGTTTCGAGCGCTAGCCCTTCGTCAGAACAAAAGACTCTCAGTTGACCATACCAGTGTTGACGCAGAACAACACTAATTTTTACAGGACCTAATCACCCAGGTATTTAATTATGTCGACTGCTACTTTTTGCCAAATAATTTTCTTCGACCATGCACATCATGATATTCCCGAAGATATTCACCAGTTCGTGAATTCAAAAAAACTGACCCACAACCCAGTTTAGAATTAATTCTTAGAAATTCTTAATTAAGTTCTTCTCAGTTCGTTAGATTCTATACTCGTTTTTGGATTCTGAGTGAGAATGAGACACAATATGACACGCGGAAAATACGGCTTGGATTCTCCACCTTATTACGCGGAGGCATGCGTAATCCCAGGAGAATAACAATCTTTGTTCTTGAGAAGAGAAACTCATCAGTTTAAAGGTAAAGGTAACAGTCTTGAAAGACTAATAAACTTGAGGCCGACGGGACCTGTATGATTTAGCGTCCTAATCCAAGACGTGAAGCTCTAACCATTTGCAGTTCTAGAACGAGATTGTTTCACAAAGGCAGTACCTTCTGTTTTAAGACCTTCCAGAAGTGCTGGTCTAACCAGGGGTTGAACTCTTGAAGCCCCGCCTATCAGACCGACGCCTAACCACTGAGCTATTAAACTTTGGCTATAATTGCCAAAGCCAATCAAAGGCTTGGATTACTCAAACGTGTCAAGCACTTGCTTCCTTTAGAGGCACGAGCAACTTTATATAATAGTCTTGTTAGCCCACTTTTGGACTACGCTGACGTTATCTGGGGCGATAAGAACAATGCCACCCTCATGGAAGATCTCCAGATCATACAAAACAAGGCAGCTAAAATTATTCTTGACCTGCCTAGGCATGCCTCAGCCACTGATGCTCTCAATAGACTTGGTTGGCCCACTTTATCCCAGCGGCGCCTTGTACATAGAATTATACTTATATTTAAGTATATCCACGGACTTATAAATTACAATTTTAATATTTTAAGAAATAGTGATATTCCCAACTACAATACGAGAAGAAAGGGAGATTATCGCCTCCCTTTAGTAAAACGTAATAATGGAAAACAACGGCTTTTTTACCAAGGTTTTTATGACTGGAACAATTTAGATAAGTCAATAAAGGAATCCGAATCCTTGGCTGTTTTTAAACAGCATATCAAGACACATATTTAGATTTTATATATTTAATTTGTATAATAGCATTTTTAACTTTTATCTTTGAACTTCTCATTGTATTTTTATTATTATAATTTTAACAGGGCCTCGCTGAAAAACACCTTGGTGATGCGAGCCCCCTGTATAAACATCGTTATTATTAAGCCGGTGTAAGTAAAGGTTATCATGATGCCGCTACCGAGGTGTATACGATATTTATCAACCCGAAGCGAATTGTTTTATATACTCTCCAGGTTGATAAGTAAAAAAAGGTATTCATTTATATAGCGCAAATTCTATATGAATATATTCAAATGCGCTTCACATGGCTATTTTTGTGATACGGACTGCTATAATTGTGGCAATGTGCTGCCGTGCAGTTTACAATCATGAGCGATTGTTAGTACCTAAGAATACCTGGCTGTTGTGTCGGGAGACAATCCCCTACACTTTATCGAAATAACACAACAGGTTATTTCACGTCCCCCTCGTATACTGAGATTAGAAGAGGAAGGAGACAAGGCCAACGGCTAATACGTCCCTGCCCAAGGATGCGGCTGGGATTCGAACCCCCGACCTCCCGCACTACGGATACCAACTCAGCTAAACAGTGAGGCGATCTCACTGTTAGTAGGTTATCAACCTCATGAAGTTATTAACGAGGTCAGTTGATAACCTATACTTATCAACCTGGAGATTCAGTTGTTGGGTTGATAACTCAGATAAAGACCGACCAACGAGTATGTAATAATGATATACCATCCGCCGAGATAACCGAGTGGCAAACGATCTTTCGAGTGCTAAGCCATAATGATTTCTACTATAATTTTTTCATCAAGACGCAGCCGCTCCATATGTTTCTAGGAATGTTATTTTTGTACGATAACCGCATCTTAAAGCAATTTCATTTCATTTGACAATCTTCACCCGAATAGCCATTTTCATCTTTCCGCCATTATACCTGTTATGAGGCCTAGGAGCCCATTAGGTTCCTGCCTGTTATTTGTTCAATCTCGGCTGAGGGAAGATAGATTTACGAAGTCTTGTCTGACAAGATTGGCAATATTTCTGCCCGCTTATTGTCACACTGTCTTGAAATAATTCGCTTTGTTGGATTAGCTTTCTATAAACTTTTTAGCTTCATTTACACTAGACGTTTCTAAGTAGATAATCCATACAAGGCTTTTTTTACAATTGAAAAAGAAAGTACGGTTAGTTACGAATCTAAAAATAGCACTGAATGGCGTCAAGGAATCGCGCGAGAAATCTCAGAGAGAAAAAGACTCGAAATATATTAAAGTTTAATGCATGTGCCTGAAATGCCTTTATTTAACCTGTCTGAGGCAAAGTAACTAGATATGTTTTCCTAAAATAATTCACATGTATGAAGGCGGAAATGTACATATCAGGAAAATAATATTTAGTAGAAAAAACACACTAGTGTTCAGGCTGTTATTTTCCTTTTGGCATATATATGTCTTGTAGCTAAACTGTAATTCGAAATTTGCTCTTGGGTTTAGCCTGGCAGTTAATTTTTTTAGATAACTTAACTCGTGATTCGTAAACATGTCTTGACTAAATATTACAGTAGAATAATTTCAAGTCTATTAAGTTATCCGATGTTTAATAATTCTGAAGATGCGGCTTTTTCCTTTTCAAACTTTTAAAACATTCATAAATACGGTGGCCCACAAAAATACTCAGCCAACTTACCTTTTTGAGTGTAACATCCATTAAGAATGAATATTTTATCCGTGACCAAGGAATATTGATTTTCTCTCTATCCGAAAAAAAATCACCGGGAAACACGAAATTTGTAAAGCAGACAGACAAGGCCTTGAATAAACAAAACGGACTCCTGCCGGATAAATATTAGCATTGACGAACAAAAGCTACCACTAACATCTAATTGCCTTCATCTATCAAGTCTGCTGAGTCTGGATCAGCTGCAATGAATACATAAACGCCTGGATATTAGGTGATACGCTGAAGTAAACCTCAATTGCGCCCCGCTTTGGAGTTTCTGTGTTTCGTAACATTCACCGAGTAGCCGTACTCAGAACGTTATCTGCGTTATCGGATTTGCAAACTCGTGCTGGAAGAGAGAGTTTGTAAAGCACGGACACGACATGAATTCTGTATATGGCTTATCAAACGCCTCTAGATGTATATATAGAGTCCTGTTTTTCATTATCAGTTCTTTTGCATGGCAATACGTCCTATTTCGGCCGAGAAAATCGAAGCAAAGGTTTATGCACATCAGGACGAAATCTGTATCAGGTTTACAGATCACTTATTTTCTTTGGGTTTCCTTCATGAATTATTAATGAGTTTGATAACATTTAATAAAACCTCAGCGTTGTCAGGAAAATTTATATGGTTCAAGTAAATAGAAATAGATAATCATGGCAGGTCGAGAATGTGGTAAAATATTTGAACTTAATTTACTATATACAATATTGGAATGAAGTCTAAATTTAAAGTCAGCTTTTAAAACTGATGCCTTTCGTTTCTATCAATAGAAATTGTCAAATACTATTTGAACTAAAGTAGAAGTTAGACAGTTAATTGTTTAATACTGTGCTTTGTTCAACCGTTTTATGCATGGTATAATGAGTTCGAGTTGCTGGTTCTTTATTGCCCCATTCAGACCACCTGACAGTTCTCCAGTGGATTCAGTGTTTTGTTTTCCAATGATAGAAAAATTTCTCCCTGGGATACAAAAAACCATTACTCAAGGTTAAAGCCAGACAGTACCGTCGAAACGAGCCACGAAACGAGGATCACCCAGCAGTACAAAAACAATCGAGCTACAGTATAATGAGTCCAATCAGAACACAAGTCTCGAGCGGTACTGTATTACCCCAATAAAGAGGTAAGCTGAATCGGTATATCCACTCTTTTCACCTTGTGTCCAATTCACCCTTCTCACACAGCGGCCATGTTGGATATAAACAATAGATTTTGCGTGGCTAGCCTCGCACTGAGCAGATTCAGAACGAGTTTAGCCCGCAAAACCAACTTAAGGTTTTTATTCTCCTGGGACTCACCATGGCCGCCGCGTGAGAAGGGTGAATTCTTGGATCGAGGCAAACTTTTGTTTTTACTAAGCAAAAACAAACGTTGCCTCGCTTTGAATCCAAACTGACCGCCCGATTTGTGTTGCAGTTTTTTTGCATTGTATGCTTTGTAGAGTTGAAATTAGAACAACAATATGCGGGAACAAAGTTTTATGATTTATGAACCCGCCTGCGTCGCGACGGAAACGTATCTAGCTAATAAGGAAAAAGTACGAAATCGAGGCCATGGTCGTCTATGTGTCACGTGGCCTTTTTACCAAAATTTGTCAGCCGTGTGGCATGCACCATCGCGTCTCTAGTGGAAGCAGCAAATAATCGCTCCTATAACCACGGCTTAAAGGAGGCAGCTACCTTAGTTGCTTTGAGGAGTCTTGGCATGTTCCACTAGTAGTTCAAGCTAATTAAGGCACTTGATGGTTGAGTTTGATAAAGCAGCTAGGGAGGGATATAGGGTATCTGGCAGCACAAATCTCTATAGACTTAATGCTAAAATGGCTGTCCTAATTTGTATATTGCCAGAAACATTTACTTAGCCTATTTGGTAAAGTGCACACTACCATGTATATATATAGAGCATGCTATACAGGCAACTCTCGTTATATTATTTAAACGGCACCCTCGGGACCGAGATTTGATGTCAGTAATAGCGAGAGTCCTGACCCGTAATAGCACGAGACGAGCCGACAAAAACATTCTTAACAAGTATTCTTTTGAGCATATACTTGTTAACTGCTAGACCGTATGAGCTGTGTACACAATACTAAACTCTGTAAACTCCTATTGGGAGTTAACAAAACCGCCACAAACACAGCCTGTAGAGCAGAATTGGGAAGGTTTCCACTAAAAGTAGAGGCAAAATTAAGATCCTTTAAGTTGTGGTTCAAGCTTCTCAGAGCAGAGGGAAATACGCTGTCACGTGATACATACTTAGACAGTATTAACTCGAATAACAAGACAGATTGGTATAACAAAACAAAATACGACATAGCCGAATTAGGACTTGCCGATTTGTGGATCATGCAGCCCGATGAACCTCATGTTCAAAAGTATTATATTTTAATGATAAAGCAGAGGCTGGAAGACAATGAATATCAAAACTGGTGGCCGGTACAATTCAAAATGATGACAGAAAATATAATCAAAGAAACAAGCTGCGAACATATCGCACTTTTAAAATTAGCTACCTACTCGAACCTTATCTTTTGAATGTTCACAATATTGAACACAGAACTGCACTTATGCGCCTTAGAATAAGTAATCACTGCCTTGAAATCGAGAAAGGGAGGCATGAAAAGCCATATCGGAAAGTCGAGGACAGAATCTGTCCCAAATGTAAAAGGGAGACTGAGGATGAAAGACACTTTTTAACTAAATGTCCAACTTATGACTCTCTCAGATCCAGTATAATTAGTATAATCAATGTTCAACGAAAGTACAACTCGACAACACTAAACAACAACACCCTCTTTAACATTACAATGAATCCACCGCTTGCACTCTAAAAGCAAGTTGCAAAATATGTACACATGTGTTTTAAAGTACGCAACGAATCATAGCGGTTGGTCCCTCAAATACTTTTCCTACTTCCGGTTATTAGACTCTCCATTTTATATTTTAGGTTGTTATTAGCGTACTTGTAGCCTATAGTTATATCCTTACAGATTCACTGTAAATATCCTACAAGACCAATGTACAAAATTGTATACGGTGCTAATAAATATGTTTATGTGTGGGAACACTTTGAAATTCGAAGTGCTGACTTTCGCTGTGAAAAACGGCAGAGGACTAGGCAACGAAACGGACGTCGGTGACGTCTATAGCGTTATCACGGACACTGTAAAGCGAAATACATAAACCCTAAAATGTTCTTAAGGGGCTTTCATTTATTAGAGCAGGGGGGGGGGGGGGGCAAAATTGCTAGGTGTGTGCTCAAAATATTATTCAATACCCCCTCCATGATACTTAAAACATTTCACAACCCCCCTTGCCTTCATCTGAGATTTTTAACCCCCCTTCTTTCCATTACTACCAGCCTGTTTCTTAGTGAGCTGCAATGAGCAAACCTAAATAACACCCCCCCCCCCCCCCCCCATAAACCGCCTTCTGTGAATTTCAAGCTCCCCTACCAAGCTTCTCAAAACAACATAACCCTTCCCCGTGCTCTAATAAATGAAAGCCCCCTTAGTGTCCGCTTTACCGAGAGTCACAAAAAATATAAACAATTCACGTTTGGACCAAGGGAAGTTGTTTCCAGTCAATCTTCTGTAACTTTCGCCGGGACTGTCAGCCCCTGTCCGTAATATCGGGGTGTCCGTAATATCGGGGTGTCCGTAATATCGGGGTGTCCGTAATATCGGGGTGTCCGTAATATCGGGGTGTCCGTAATATCGGGGTGTCCGTAATATCGGGGTGTCCGTAATATCGGGGTGTCCGTAATATCGGGGTGTCCGTAATATCGGGGTGTCCGTAATATCGGGGTGTCCGTAATATCGGGGTGTCCGTAATATCGGGGTGTCAGGCGAGAGTTGTAGTAAGTAATTCTGTCTGACCGAGCAGTTTAAGAGTTTGGTCATTCAATAGGCCATTTCAAGGTCGCCATTACCACTACGATATCTACTTCAATTAACGATAGCACCGGTACTACTACAAAGAGCACCTCAAAATTAGTCAAAATCCCAAATTTGATAGTTATATCTTGTATGTGCGCAAAGATACAGTCCCACAAAGTAAGACAATTTTACAGACATGTGTATGCGGGGGTGCAAATATCTGTAAAAATAGCGCACTTTACTTGACTATATCTTGGCTTCTAGGTGAGGTATAACTCCCAAATTTGGGATTTTGACTATAGGAGCTCTTTCAGTAGCACCGGCGCTATCGCTAATTGAAGTAGATATCGTAGTGGTAATGGCGACCTTGAAATGGTCTATTGCTGCACTGTTTATAGCTCTGTCATATAAAACTCCGCTATATTAAAAATGATCTATTCACCGATCAAAAGCAAGACAAGCTAAGGACCGAGAGATTGGCTTCAGTACATTGTACACGAGGTCAGCGAGTATTTATTTAACCACAACGCGTACGAAAGACTGCAGAGCGAGGTCTGTGAGCTTTTTCTAATCCATTATTACGAAATATCAATTCCACTCAAAATAATTTTATTTTCTAAGAACCAGACACCTTTTTAGTTGTGGATTATTGCCTTGTTGATTTTAGAACCTTGTTGACATATGTCTGATAGTGCTTGCAAGGTTTTTTTATGACAGATCATTTAGGGCGCTTACTATTTAATTACAGCAAATAAACGAGAATTCCGGTAGAAATATCAATTTCCGGGAAAACGTTTCGGAAATTGCGGAGTGTCTCCAGAGGTACTCCTCTTTTCCCAGTTGGAATGACTGCCTGGAATGTATTGTACAGTTTGCACGTTTCACCTGCCTCACGCAGTCTCTTTTGAGTATACCTCGGCAGCCATAACTATTAAATTATCGGAAACCGCGGAAATATCTTGAATTGGGTTACCTGTGTCTCCGGGAGAGAAGAGGAGGGCTGGGGAGGGGAGGAGAGTGAAAAAGAAGAAATAGATGCCTGTCAAAAATCGATGGGTATGGACATGCCGTGTCAGCCCAAAGACTTGTTACGGGACCTGGAGTACCCTTAGGAGATAATTGTAACTTTTAAAACTAAACGGGACCATTCCGATAATTCAGTTATAACTCAACTCAAGAGTTGTAGTATCGAATATGTAAAGGCTTTGAAGGGAGGCGGAGAAACGACAAAATATTGAGGACAAAGAAGATGAAGTTTATAGCAATTTGAGGGCAGCAACTGAAGAACTTCATATTATCGAAAAGGCGAGAGAACTTCGAGGAACCGACCGGGCGAGGGGTTCTCCTTCAAAATTAGGATGGGGTGTGCCGCTGAACCCTTGAAACCCTTACCCTGTTCCAGACCAAGAAATTGTATTTTTGCGACCCTGTTCAGACAAAATGGCAAAAAAGGTTACCCTGTGAATCAAATTTCCATCGAGTAAATAGAGGCAGAGTTGTTTTCAAATGGCACTGCCTTAGTCAATAACTGATGTTAAGATATTTCGATTATTCAACTGAAGCCAGCCGAGCAAGAAGCCCTGGAACCCGCAGTTGCAGCAATAATTCGGACAAAATCTCGCAACAGTTCATTGCGTGATTCGCTGTTTCGACCATAATACTTTGCGTGGCCAACCACCGATGCGCTCCTCCCCACTGGAGGACATTTTTTACAGCCACTAATACGATACTGAAGGGCAAGATATCCGCGCGTCATTGATAGACTATAATTACTGTTTAGGTTATATGCTTGGTTGTTTGTATTATCCAACATTTAAGCTTCCTTCTTAATTCAGGGAATACTGGTACCATAATAGTCTCCATTGGGGAGGATAGGGGCCACAATCGTGGCATCTGGAGGAGAGCGATTTACGCAAATTCGAGAGTGCTTTGTCGTACGCTGTATTTCAAGCTAATTCTGATCGTCTTCGTTTGTATTTTACTACAGTTCCTTCAGTGCTCCTTATTAGTCTTGTGTTTTGACGTGAAGTTTACTAAAACAGCGAGTTTAACCCACAAAATATGTTTTGTAACTTGATGATCACAGATGATCATGTATGCTAGCACTATAGTCATTGGAGGCGTGTAGACGCAGTGTGAGAATATATAGTTTGATATAGTTTGGGGCGGAGATAATATGGCTAGTAGTTGTGAGAATATATAGTTTGATATAGTTTGGGGGGGAGATAATATGGCTAGTAGTTGTGAGAATATATAGTTTGATATAGTTTGGGTGGAGATAATATGGCTAGTAGTTGTGAGAATATATAGTTTGATATAAAAAAACTCTGAAAACTCTGAATTTCTAACGAGACCTGAAACAGCCATGGGGGCTGATCAAAGCCAGGTCCCGTCTAATCCACAGATAAAATTGGAATTTAGCGTGTTGGCTACCATAATTACGTTCATCTTATTCCTAGACACTGCCTCCGAAATAATTATCAAGAATAATCGAAAACAATAAGGTATATAAACCAACTAACAATAACCATACCAGTAAAGGTATCTTAGAATGGAGCCGTGAAAAGAACCAACATAGTTTAATCAAGAAAGAGCTTAAAAGTAATGAAGTAACTATATTTGTAACATATAATGAAGTAGCTTATATTTAGTTGTTAATCGATTTACTTATTTATGTATTTATTAATTTATATTGGTTGTATGCAAATAGCTTTACCGATCAAATAAAGTGGGAGCATGACTTGGCAACCAAGTCGCTTTCAGCTCTTTCTGCACATACAAAGGAGAAGGCTCTGCTCGCAGGGTAAACGTTAACTCCATAGTGATTGGCAATAAGTCAGGATATTGCATGACCATGCCGATAGTGTAAAACGTCAATGTAGCCTACTGCTACTTCAACATAAAATAGTTCCTACCTTCGATTGCTGCACTTGGGGGAGTGACAACGTTGGAGATCCCCGGCCCGTTGACCGGGATACCGACTGATGCAAGTTTCAAGTTATTTCGCACTATCAGTACATAAATAAACACAACAGTACATTTTGAAGAATAAAAAAAAGTGAAGAAATAAATACAGATTACATTTCAAATAGTTGGTAGTGCGCAGTGACCAAAGGAGCAAAAGCTTTCGAGTTGATCACTGATGCACGCTGCACACGTGGTTTGAATTGGTCTAGCCCTAAGTGCGCTGAGAGGGCGAGATTGAATGATACGGCCGAATCAATTTTCACAGCAGTTCGTTCGAAATGATCTTCGCTTATTTTCAATTTCATTGTATATAAATTACTTACCGAGAAATATCTTTAGTATATCGGGAGTACACGAATATATTCCGTGGAAGTGTTCACTAACTGCTCCTGTTCAGCTAATGATGGTCGAGAGTAAACTGAGTGAGGGTATTATATCTACGATACGATAAGACGCTGATCTGTTTTTAAAATGACAGCAGGCCAAAAGACAACACAATAACAATAAACTTATATATTTTTAATTTGCATGTTACAAGGGCTGTCATCACGAGGTAACAAGCCTACCGTTATATCTCAATTACAGTTGACGTCTGGTGTTTAAACTTCACTGGGGAGAACAGCAGTTTTTTGTGCTCGGAATCTTAAGAAAATGTCGGGAATTGGTAGGCTCGGGGAATTTACCGGGAAATCGTTGATATGTCGGGACAAAATGAAAATGAATCGGGACAACTTTTGAGAAAACACACCACACTCAAACAGGCTTCAGTCACTCCATAGCCCCAAAACTACAAAATATATTCATCTAACACCATGGCATTTTTATCACCCGGTAATATATTTTTCCTGCAAAAGAGCTACTGTCGGTTTTCATCTAATACACTTCCTTAACTGAGCGGCAGCATTCACTACCTATTAGCTATACTAGTCATAATATAATACAAATAATTATCAAAATACTTCCACGTGCAGCCCGGTTAGCTCAGATGGTAGAGCATCAGGCTTTTAACCTGAGGGTCAAGGGTTCGAGCCCCTTATCGGGCGCAGAATGTTTTTCTATTCTCTTTGGTCACTATCTCAATATTAAAACAGAGTGAACGCCTATCTCGGGCGGTTGTGTCTTTTTAGGTCCCGTATATTTCTCTCTTTTTACTTCAGTCTTTCTCATACCTTCAGTTGGTACCATCTAGAAATAATTAAGGTTAGTTTTACAAAGTGGTATCTCCGTCTTCGTTTTCTAGTCGTTTTTTTGTTTTATTTCATTCGATGTGATACTTTATTCATTCCGCTTCCTCTTCTTTCTTTATTGCTGCGCAGATTTGGACAAAATTCGCTGTTTTCGACCACAATCCCTCGCGTGGCCAACCACAATGCCTTGCGCGGTTGTCAAGATATTCTGCCTCTTCTCGGATGCTTTACAACGTGGTCGTACATCTCCGTTAGAAGGAGGTCAAACTGGATTGTTGTTGTAAGTACAAGATGCTTTAGCGATTTGTTTCTTCATCCGGCATCATTTTTGGTGGGCTTAACTTTGAATTTACGTTCTTGAAACCATTATTTTGCAGATAAAACCTCGACGATACAGAGACGAGTGCATACCGTCATTGAGAAAAGACTCAAAAGAATTAACAAAACAAACAAACCATTGTCTGGTAAGTTTCTATGTCTTCTTAGGCAAAGTCAAACCTGGGGCTTGGACAACGTTTTGCACATCACTATCTTTAAACACAAAGTTCCGCAACGAAAAGGCCATGCCAGGCCGTTGACACCTTCAGTGGTCACTTAGGTAGAATTTACACAATAAAAACTAAACAAAAGTTTATCTAAGGTTTAGTAAATTCTACCAAGGTAAATGATCGACTGTAAACATGGTATCAGTCTTTCTGGAGTCTACATCTCTGTCTGACTCATTATACTATTCTCCTTTGCAGCTGTTCTCCCCTGACACCAAGAACACCCTGCAAATGATATATATTAGATAAACTAGTTTTTAATAATATACGGACCGTTAGCGTTTATACTCTACGGCAAAGGCAAAGCTGTGAAAATAATATGCAAATTAGTTTTGCCTTTCATATCGATATGGAGAGTGCGACGAAAACCTTTGCAAGTAATTTGCAAGAACCTTACCAACCAAAAGCCAATTAATGTAAATTTCAATTCGACCGAGGAAATTAATTATTTATTGCGTTCGACGAAGAACGCATACTGATCTTGCAGTGGATTCCCTGTGGTCATGTGTGGGCTACCTGTGCTTGCCCAGGCGAAAGAAACCGAGATTCGTGTATGTGTGTATGTTTGTACTTTTTAGAATAAATTATCTCGGCCGGGAAACTGTTAACTACAAAATACTCGCTCGCTCGAAGTTGCTCGACATTCGGTGCATGGTTTATTTGTCTTATTTTCCCCATTCAAATCAGCACTGATGCCGTTTAAAAAGTTCGCAAGTACGATTTATCAATACCCGAGGAAAATGTGTACTACTTCTGGAGCATCAAGTCTGATGTCCGAACTATATCAAGTCAACCATGGTCTGTTTTGTCGGACGTGAAGACGTTCATGTACTGATGCAGACGACGTTGAACAGTCGAACAGCTCGGCCATAATTTGTGCTGAACTGTCGACAAACCGAGTAAATCTCCTATCGAATATTCCATAGGCTTGCTCGCTGTATTGGATTGTGCTTTTCACTGAACAGATACGAAAACTACAAACATCAAGATACTATAAATATATTCATACCTGAAGAGAAATATTTGGAATGAGTGCCTTGTGTGAGTTGTGAAGATATAGCTTTTTAAACACTAAACGTGTGTGCACCTTGCCGTTATGCATATTAACACTGCATTTAGGCAAATTAAGAGTTGATCTATAATCACACTTGGAGTTGGATAATTCAAGGAACTTATAAAAATATCAACACAAGGTGAGGGAAATTTGAAGTACTCTTTAAGATTGGTGTGTACGTGCATGTACTCTAATCAATGGCAAAGATCATGTGTGCATGATACAGTGTATGTTAACATATTTAATCTTACAGGCACAATTAATCTACCAACATTGATCAGAAATTATTCTACAATAACAATGGACACTCAATATTCTGTAGGCAGCCTTGACCACACTTGAAGAATAATTTGAATGCTCTGAAGGAACTGGAGTGTAGTTTATACACATGGGTATATAGTTTAAGTTCTACACTGGAGTGTAATCACCAACATTAGTCAGTATTATATAGCCAGCCTTGGTCATCTGAATGCTATACACCACATGGTTAATCACCGGTAAACTATCAATGTGCATTATATCTGTCGAATTTATTAAAACTTTCCTCAAGATCCACATTAATTTCCAGTCATTTGAT
This sequence comes from Actinernus sp. WN-2022, assembly GCA_030867875.1. NCBI lineage: Eukaryota > Metazoa > Cnidaria > Anthozoa > Actiniaria > Actinernidae > Actinernus > Actinernus sp. WN-2022. The sequence goes on along the minus strand of JAOWCC010000577.1, from coordinate 101,125,360 downwards.
TACCTATTTAACTGAACAGGTCCATCCCCTTGAATAACTTATAAGTCAAGACATTCAAAACTCTTCACATTTATTTAAAGGCATACATTTTTGATCAGGATATTAATTGTTTATACACACAGTCCACACCACTGTAGCAATAAAGGATGTGTCACCATAGGAAGCCTAGTCCTTTCTCATACAAAAATATATGTCGAACGCACTTTGATAATCTATATGATTACTTCTAGTTTTATTACTTCGTGCTCTATAGACTGGGCGGGAATCCAAACCTGGTCTCCAACTTGTGCATTATTCAGACCCACTGAGAGCTAAAGCCAGCAAATGATATACCATTTTTACGGCAGCTTGAAAACTTGAGCTTCAAATTTTAATATTTCTCAGGGTTTGCGATCCCGATTTTCTAGCTTGTCTGCTGAAATTGCAAATGGTAAACGCCGCCTCTTCCAGTTGGTCTGCTAGTTTGAGAAAGTCCTTTAAATTATACAACACTAAGGGTCTAGGGTCTAGATCGTCTAGGCTGCTTACTATTTAATTAAAGCAAATAACCGAGAATTCCGGTTAAAATACCAAATGGATCATTCAATTTCCGGGAAAACGTTTCGGAAACCAGAGGTACTCCCCTTTTCCCAGCCGTTGGAGTGACCGACAGTGATTTATTGTATCACGATTCTCCCTCCTCTAGTCTCTTTTGAAGATATACTCCGGCGCGAGGTTAGTTCCTCGAGGTTTTCTGCTGGAATTGTAAATTTGTTGCACCGATCATACAATACTTATCTCAACTGGTTTACAATGTGTGCTACAAATGATTAAAGTCCCTAGTCGCCGCCACAATTACTACTTCTAGGACGTGCAAATGGCAAACAAAAAGCCTTTTCATTTAATTATCCTTGTCCTCTGTTGTGAAACACTATGACACAAACATTTCTAGGAAGACAAACATCTTTTGTTTGAAAACGTTTTATGAGGGCGCGATCAAATTATCAGAAAATACATCATGTTGATTTCGTTGCGAGTTGAGACATTTAACACCACTGCGTAACCAATAATAAAGTATAAACTGAATAAGGTAAGAGGCGTTCCAATTATCAGTTCCTCAAATACTGCTTAAGTAATTAATGGTTTGGAGTCACTGAATATTCTATAATGCTCAATATATTAAAACTGATCAGGATAGTTTAGTTGGCGAAGAAATAAGGTGAGGAATTTTGCGGCGATGAAGATCATCCTATTTCTGGTTGACGGTAAGAGCAGAAAGAAGACCTGGTATATAGTTATTCAGTAAGGAACATTTTCGTTTGTAGTCAGAGTAAATGTTTTAATGTACTCCACTTGGCTACAAACTCTAGACAGATTCTTAATTAGCATTTTTTGCCCAGTCTAAATTCATACTGCTAGTAGGTTTTGACATACATTTGACACAGCCTCAACCGTCTGTCATTCAGTAAGTAAAAGTTTTCCTTGATGGTTACAAATGTCTTAATGTTCCTCCACTTTGTTACGAATCTTAGACAGATTCATTATTAGCATTTTTACCGTCTAAATTCGTCTGATACATGTTTTCACATCTTACAGTGACACGGTTTTCAACACTGAATCAACACTGAACTACCAGGAGAATGGCGCCGGATAATGTACGTTGCCCGGGGTACATTGTCCTGAAAATACCCACCGCTATATTAATTATTTCTCGATTGACTCAGTTTTCATTGTTATTCATGGTGATTTATCTCCGATATAAACCGATTGAAAAACAGAGTAATTAAAAGCCTTTGATATTCAGCCGAGTTAGATACACAGCTCGGGCCCTGCACGTATGTTGGTTAGGTTTGTTGTTGATTCCTAATCTGCATCGAAGGTTCTTCTAAAAATACCTTCACTATTTTTTTTGTTGCAAACTGGGTCGGGTTCTGAAGACGACACCTCACATACCTCTCTTTATTATGCAAGCGGTGCCCCCCCCCGGTTTGAAGCTCAGTACATACAGGTACCGTCGCCAAACGGTGCTATAAACTACAAAGGCCTGGCTTTTGGCGGACCCCGGCGGCTAAAATTGAAGGTTTTGGAAATTGAAATTGAAATAAATGTATAGACTGCGGGTCATCTGTGTCTCTGCTAATGGTTAGGCTTTGGCACAATGTGCTCTTTTTTCTTAAAATGCCAATGCTTAATGCTCAAATTCGTCACTAAAATGCTTGGAACTAGCCTGCGAATACAGCCGTCTCGCATCGGGAACCACAATCAAAACGTGGCCCCCGAGAGAGACGTCTGCGTCTTGAGACGGAAAATTCCATACTGATGACATTTCGCGGACAAGATCTGGTCGCGTGATTTGATTGGCTAGTATGCCTAATTATCATATAAAAGCCAATCATATTACGCGACCAGATCCTGTCCGCGAAACGTCATCAGTATGGAATTTTCCGTCTCAACACGCAGTCGACGTCTCTCTCACGTTTTGACTGTGGTTCCCGATGCGAGACGGCTGTCTTGGATCAAGCTTGCTAAATGCTCGAAAATTCCCAAAACACTAATTAAAAACAACAACACATAAAACAAATTATTTTCATTAACCAGAAGGAATATGTAATTCAATTTTGATAAAAACAATTATTTCACCACCTGAACAAATAGGTTTGATGACAAGACCCAGGTCCTCTCTAATTTTGACTCTAAATCTCTCGCCGCAGTTTTTCGTGGTTTTTATGAGGAGCTTTTCGCTTTTAAATAGTTTTTATAATGGATAATTAATGCACATGATTAATACTGGGTAAAAAAATGCTGGCATTATTCTCGATGCTTTGACCTTGCTAAAATGCTCAAAATAACGCGAGCATAATGTACCAAAGCCTACTAATGGAAAATTGGGGTGATTTGAGAAAGTTTAAAGTGATTGCAAGTGTTCAAGTGACCAGTTGACTGGCGACGAGTAAAGTTTGAATGAATGAAAACGGAACCGAAAATTCACATTTATCTCGCTTTTTGCTAGTGTCTTCACATGTTATATCTATTTTCTCTCAGTTGCAGTCGATTATTAAACCTTAATTTCTTTGAGGCTGTTCGATTGCATAAGCTAAATTATCTGTCAAGCGCAAACTTACAGGATTTTCATTTGAGCTCAAACTCAAAGAAGTAAACAAACTCGGTGCACCTGAGAAAATCTGATTGTCTTTTTCAGTAAATTTCTTAGGTCATATTACAAACAAATAATAGCATAATTTGTACGTGATATTTGTCAATTGCTGTATTTACTAAGTACATGTCAAATATCACTAATACTAATAACCTAAATCTGCGTTTATGAACCAAAAGGCAAAATTTAGCTTCGTTTTCTATATATATACCAAGGGCACCCAACGAAGTTTTCGGTTAAAAAGCTGTTCGGGAGAGTAAGTTCGCCTAAAACTTTCGGATTTAAAAAAAAAAAATTCAATCCCTAGAAAATTATAGAAGAAAGGGGAGACTAAAAGGTTTCCCCTAAAATATAACAACACATTTTCATTCCTTAAGAATTGCCTAAAGGAAAAAAATTATCCCTAAAAAATTCGTACCTCCACAAAACTTTGCAACATGAAGTTACTTGGGCTAGAAAATTCTTGTTTCTGTTCTAGACTACTAACAAATTCGTAGGCCGGGAATATTTTGTCATAGTATTTTCGGTTGACGCGATTTCCACCTAGAAAACCCGAACAGCTAATAGCTTTCTAGAATACGTCAAACGACATAGTAGGCGCCTTAAAATGGCTAGATAAGCTGCAGACAACTCGTTTCAAACGAATTTCAAAAAGTACTCGTTGGGTGCCCTTGATATACTTCTCAAACACACGAATAATTAATGAGTTCAACAGCCAATCAGGTCATCCCATTTTGGTCAGGTGGATGTACCTTGATATACGATGAACTTGAGAATGCATCTTGATCTCCAATCACATGACAGATGAATCTTGATCTCCAGTGAAACGCCAGATCAAGGTTGCTCCGATCATAGTTAATAGAGTGGAATGGTTATGAAACCCAGCGACCTTCTTTGTTATATGTCTTTGTTAGCTTTTTTCAACCGTGACCCTGCACAAAACACAATAGAAATTCCAATGTGTTAATCAATCAGCCAATAGAAACGTGTGAGTTCAGTCGTTCAGGGGACGCTAATGAACTATGACCCTGCAGAATCTTTTGTCTTGCCCTCTTCCAACATAAATCGCAGCGCCTTTGTTAGCTCCTTTAAAGTTTGCCGGGTTTCATAACCATTCCACTCTATTAACTATGCTCCGATGGGTTAAAAAACTGATCATTTTAATAAGCGTTACATATGCATCAAAGGCAGGAATGACGAGAAGTAAAGGAAAAGAAGGAAATGAAAATCCACGTCTGGAGTGTGACTCGAACCTCACTTGCAACCGGCTGCTAGTCCTCTGTCCCGAGGGTGGGTGGGGTGGGGGGGGGGGGGGGGGGGGGGTGGGTGGGAAGGGGGGGGGGGGGGTGAAGGGGGGGGGGGGGAGGGGGGGGGATAAGAAAACTCAATGTGATTTTCCTATATCTACTGATGCATGCAAGTCTTTGAACTATCTTCCTCCTTGTCATCAAGAGTGGTCGCCATCTTGGGCCCATTTTTGCAATTTTTTTGGAGGCAATAAAAATGGAGCCAACGAAATATCCTGAAAGTAGTTGTTTACCAAAAACAAATTCGTGCAAGACAACGTATTAGGTGGATCCAGGAAAATTACAGTGTGAAAAAAATCGTGCAGAGCTCGCACAGTGCAAAAAAATCGTGCAAAAAAATACCATCCCTCCCCTAATTTCTAATGTTTCATCCCTAAGCAAATAATTGTAAACTCCCTGACGAAGTCTGCTGAAGTGAGACGAAACGCTTAGGAGAAGCATTTTAAACTGACTGTTTCAAAAACATTGCACTGCAAATATATGTACCTTTTGTACTCTTGCCAAATTTGACAGCTAAAACAATGGAGAACACAAGGTGTGTGTATATATATATGACAAATGTTAACATAAAAGGCGCCTTAGCAAGGAACACTCATTTTGTGTTAACATGACTCATCTTGTGTGGAATTCTCGATTTCCGCAGTTTAAAGCGCTGATAACTGATATTCTAGGTTTCAATGATAGTAACATGACACTTGCTTCCATTTATAGCCTTTCCATCCCATAATTTCCTTGTTTGAGATTTGGAATTTTTCGAGATTTTCTACCTTATCGCCTTTTTGCAGTTCATCAACTAAAAGTGACATTTTGGGGTGTTTCTAATGCACATGAGCGGCCAAAACTCAGTCGAAAGTTCTTCTATAGTAAAAGACGGTTCTTTTGCTGCAAACCGCATTAAAATCCATCAAGCCTCTCGAGAAACGGTGGCCAGTTGAAACTGAAACGGTGCACAATTTGAGGCATGCTAACACAAAAGGCGCCTTAGCAAGGAACGCTCATTTTGTGTTAACATGACTCATATATAAATCAAAAATATAAATCAAAAATATGAATATAAATCAAAAGCAATGTTTTTGAAAACGAGTATATATATATATATATATTATATATATATATTTAAAAATACGTTTTCTACGTTGAATAGAATACTAGGATTATTTGACAGTATTATCTCTATAATAGCACTACACGCAAATATCGTAAAACAAGAAACTGATTACATTTTTGTCCTTGTTCATAGGGCACTTCAACTCTTGCTACAGAACTTTAGAGAAATGAATGACAGCCTCATTAGTAACAACGACTCTGAACCAGATCAATGCACATATTCTAAAATTACAAAGATAGAACAATGGATTCAAGTAGGAGCCTACATCTTTGTCATTGTATCTTCGCTACTCGGCAACTTCCTCGTCATTTGTGTAGTTTATCGGAACCAGCGCATGAGAACGGTCACTCACTACTTCATCGTCAATACGACGATCGCTGATTTGTTGATAACTTCCTTTGGGATGCCTGTGACGTTAAGGGAGCTAATACTGGGCAATGAAGCTATCGACTATGGCGGTATCACGGGGGCCATATTTTGCAAGATGTTATCCTACACCGAGGATGTATCTATATCCTGCTCAATATTAACACTCGTTGCCATAGCAACGGACAGGTATTGCGTCACATTTTTTCCATTGAAGCGATTGGTCACAACGAGAATGGCAATGTATGTCATTGGAATTATCTGGTTGATTTCATTTATAATCCCATCTCCTCTGCTCTATGCCATGAAAGTGGAACAAGTTGAAGATGATCAGTTTTACTGTTACGAAGATTGGAAGCCATTTTTTAGCCCTAACGCGGCAAGCTACAGCTTTACTATAACACTCTTTATATCCCTATACGCAGTTCCTTTGTTAGTCATCAGTATTCTCTACGGCGCTGTAATCCTTAGAATCTGGAAAAGGAAAATACCCGGAGAGATGACCATACGGGGAAGAAGGCTTCAGGCGAGAACGAAAAAAACCGTACTGAAAATGCTTATAAGTGTCATTATTTGTTTCGCGTTGTGTTGGCTGCCGTACCATGTATTGTTCTTCTTGGGCGAAATTCTGCCTGAGTATACTATGTGTGGATTTCCGCTGCGTATTTGGTTCTTTTGCCGATTTTTGAGCTATGGCAATAGTAGTTTCACCCCGTGGATTTACGCGATATTTAGTCAGGATTACAGAAAGGGGTTTAAAGACGTTCTGAGTTGCTGTTGTCATAAGTCACCGTCTTTGTTTCATGATGAATATTGGGTTGTGACAAGACAAAGTACACAAGGCGATATGAATGAGCAAGGTGTTCAATTGAAAACCTTTGTAAGGACTATCAGTACTACAGAGCTGTTAAACTGATCTGATGCGATCTTGACTAAAACACCACGAGTGCATACGAGTAACATACGAGTAACATACGAGTACATGCGAGTAATATACGAGTAAAAAGTAAAGTAAAGCAACTTTATTTATTATCACCATGCAGTCTCAACTGACCAGCTGTCTCAAATGGTGAGACTGATAAACTTGGGGCCGACGTGGGACCTTCATATACGATTTTACGTCCTTATCCGAGAAGACGTGAAAGTCTAACATTTTATATGCACACGAGTACATATACGAGTGATATACGAGTACATACGAGTAACATACGACTGATATTCGAGTACATAACGAGTAATATACGAGAACTATACGAGTAATACACGAGTAATATACGAATACATACGAGTAATATACGAGTAACATACGAGAAATATACGATTAGCATAGTTTACTAGTCCATACGAGTAAATACGAATAATATAAGAGTTCATATAAGTAACAGACGAGTACATACGAGTACACTGTACGTGAATTTGAAGCGAATAATTAATAAGAACGTTATCGACAACAAGGTACGATATCGGGTGTAGTTCTCAATCAACTTATTCAGTTAATAAGTTGTGAGAACAAATTAAAATTGCACTGACCTGCTTCTTTATAGTATTTTTTTGTGACTTAATATAAAAACAATCGTATGTTACTCGTATGTTCAGTTGTGTGTGTACTCGTGTGGTGTTTTAGTCAAGATCTGGCGATCCATGACGGGTTAGAAATAATCTCCCGTACTCTTTCAAGAAAATGAACAGTTACAGTAGAAACGTTTTAAGAAGCAGCATCGATCTCTCAAACAAATACACTACTAGTTATTGTTTTTATTAGCCAATTGAAACGAGGCAACGATTTACGCCCGAGAAGCCATTCAAGTTTAGTTTCCATTGTTTTTCATTTGTTTTGCTAAAACCTGTGCAGCTCATTGGGTGAACGATTGTCAGATTTTGTGGCACTCTAACGGAGTTGATTCAATCGCCGGTCTTCGCATGTGCCCAACTATATGAAGAGTAAGTGGTTGTTTGTGCTTATGTCACTAGTGTAAGATAAGAACAAGCACCGTTAATGATCAATACATTATTCTGTCTGCGTATGTTGTCTGTGCTTATGCTAATGTCGGTAGCGTGAGATAAGAACAAGCGCCGCTAATGATCAATACATTACTGTGTCTGCGTATGTTGTATGTACTTATGCTTATGTCACTAGTGTAAGATAGAACAAGCACCGCTAATGATCAATACATTAATGTGTCTGCGTATGTTGCTTATACTTATGTCACTAGTGTAAGATAGAACAAGCGCCGCTAATGATCAATACATTACTGCGTCTGCGTATGTTGCTTATGCTTATGTCGCTAGCGTGAGATAAGAACAAGCGCCACTAATAATCAATACATTACTGCGTCTGAGTACGATTTCTGCACTTATGCTTGCGTCGCTAGTGTTAACCAGGCTTAAATTATATAACCTTTTTAAGCAGGTATTTTAGTTTTTAACCTTTTCTTTACAAACTTACCACGATAACTTATTTTGATAAGCTCAGTTCTTACATCGTCGCCATCTTGGATCTTATGACGTCACATTGTTGGCCCTATTAGCTATTTCGGAGTTGAGGAAGGGACTGGGACCGAGTATCAACAATTAATCTCATTAAGATATGAACCCCATCGCAAGAAATTAAAGATCATACTAACATTAGTAAGTTTATCGAGTTGGAGGAAGATTGGTTTGATAATAAACATATAGGGAACTTTAAAAAAATCGCAAAAAATTAAATAATAGAGAATGTATGGCTTTCAGGGAGGGCGTCCCCAAAACCATACATTCTCTTATTTTTGCGATTTTTGAAAGCGTGCTGTTCAGTTCGTATTTATGCAAACATCCTCAAACTCGGTAAACTTACTAATTTTAGCACGATATTTCTTGTGATGGCGTTCCGTTTCTTAATCAGATTAATTTTTGACACTCCTTAACTCCGAAAAGGCTAATTGTTACACAACAAATTTTACCAAAAGATGTTGGTTCTCTTGGTGAAATGTGTGTTGCATCATTTATTCTAGGCAAGAGACCATCATAGAATGACACAGTCAACTCATTCCTCGACCAAACAATACATTTTTTATCCCAATTCAGTATTTCACGAGTTAACAAATCTATTTACAATATCAGCGACCGAATCGTATATCCACTAGCGTAGTTGTATTGAATCATTTGATACTGAATTCTAAGAGCTATCCATGTGACTTGAAGGCTGCGTTTAATTGGTTAGCATTCTGAATTATTAGTTTCTATTCGCGTTCGGATCCAATTCGGAGGCGAACATTGTAATGTACTTGTGATATATACTATATGAAATCATGTTCAGAACAATTCCGAAATTGACGAAAGGTAAAATAAGAGTTCAGCGGAATAGTTGTACGTCAGATATGCGCAGCGTTCATAAAAAAACATCAAGACAGAGTTATATCCCGGCTGCGCATGCGATAGGCTAGGTCAGTGATCGAGTGCGAGACCTCATACAGACGCGTATAGTTAGCCGTCTGTATCAGGATTCTAGTTTGCTGGAGCTTATATTTCCCTTCAGTTTACAATCAGTTGTCGGTTTGATATTAGTTTGAATTAAGCTTAATATAGTTTGTTCGTCACCCATCACCCATGAATTCGACAAAGGAAATGCAGCGATTAAATCCGTGAGGAGCTGGAACCGAATCTGATAACATTTTATTTTATTTTGCACTACTTTACAAGTTCAATTTTAACAATTGGTAGGAAAGAGTGGAGAAAAAAATAAAATAGGTATTCAAAGTTACAATTTCCAGGAAATGTGCGTAGTGGCCAAAGGAGCGAAAGCTTTCGAGTTGGCCACTACCACGAAGAAACTAAATGAGGAGAATTACCAAATGTTGCAGTCACTTAATTTTTGAAAATACATGTATGATTGAAGTGAGTTTAAACATGAGTTGATCGAGAAAAGGAACTCGAACTCGTAACCCTTTGCGAGTACTGCAGTGTAGTGCAGACGTCATGACTACTGAGCCGGCCTACCGCCGTTCGTTATGCGACAAATGTTTATCTTTATCCTTGACTGGTTTAATTTAAAAATGTCATTAGAATTAACGATTATCATTATTTCAAGCGTGTGTTTTTTCCATTTAAGGATAGTTGTTAATTCAACGGGGAGAATGCATTAGGTCACGGCGGAGATCAATTGTCTTTATAGTTGTTTCCAGGAGCCCATTACCAGGAGCGTCCATATATACTATCGAAGGTAGTATATATGGACTTGCAATCACTTGGGTCAGAGATTGTTTCTATTTCCCTCGTAGCGCGTGCACACTTAGCACTACAGCTTACCACTTTACATCACATTCTTTAGACTTACTAGTGCTACGCGGCATACATGATTTTATATCATAACTACATATATACTATCGGCCGTGAGTCAGCGTATGACCGCTTTGAGCTATTTTTAGAACATGTTTCCCGGGTAACTGCCTTCTGACTCTGCTGCGATCGTGCATATGCTTGCCGTAATTATCGAGATTAAGAATGACCTGTTGTTCTTTGAGGTTATTTTACTAACGCTGCATTGTCCTGACTATGGTTTGATTGGATTCCCAAAGTGTGGGCACGTGAACTCCCCTGAGATCTGTTCTAAATATAGATCAATCCGGTCATCCGCTGACTCACAGACCTGGTATGGGAGATAGACGCTCTTGGTAATGGCGCCTGTTGTTTCTTTGCATAGTTATTTTACTTATCCCCCCCCCCCCGCATCTTATAAGCCGCCATGACTGATGGACTGGTACTCAGCTGGGACTTGCACCCAGTCCTCGCGGCTCGCTGCCGCGCGTGCGCTGTAACACCACTGAGTACTGCGAGTTTTTTGGTGTATGCATGACGGCTCGAAAATACATTTTACCACAATTGCCGGTAATCTCGCGATCTGATTGGTTGATGTGCGGTGGTAAATGAGAGTCCAGACAACGGTGCTGACGCGAGAAAGTTATAGACAATGCTGGCTCTTTCAAAGCTGTCACGCTTTGTCACGCTTTGTAACGAAACATTTTTGTACTTTTTCTAATATTGTTGTAAAAAACAAATTTCCTCTGGTTTTCCGTGGTGTGGACTCTGCGCCTTGTGAGTCCACAACAAATTTTGACGATGTGATGACGTAAATCGTGGTAAATAAGAGTCCACACCACGGAAAACAAGAGGAAATTTGCTAAATGCCAATTGAATAAAAACTATGCTGCCAAATTGAATCCAAACAATAATCCAGTTTCACGATCATGCGCAGTTGTACAAATTGTTTGTTTCATTGTCAAACAAACAAAGCATTTGTACAACTGCGGACCTGAAACTGGGTTACATCATCGATGGCCAACATTAAAATATCCAAGCAAACACAAAACAAGGGACAACGGGAGATGATCGTGGTGAGAACGCCGTAAAGCTGCGTAATCAGTCGGATGCCAAATAGAAACGATTGTGGTGAAAACGCCGTAAAGCTGCGTAATTCGAATGCCAAATAGAAACGATTGTGGTGAAAACGCCGTAAAGCTGCATAATTCGGACGCAAATTAAAGCCAATACGTCAATAGCAGCCAATTGCATACAACACAAATAACGAAGGAAAACGATGATTTGAAAGCGCATAAAGCAAATATCAAAGAACACCGAGAAGTAGGTCGAGCAAAACCAAGAACTGGAGAGGCGTAGAAAACCCTAAAGAAAAATCAATAGAATTAGTTGTGCGTATTTTATTTATTGGGCAACACGTACAGTTCACATCAGTGACCACAAACGACAAACACCCTGAAAGATTTTAAAAGGTATGTTAGTAAACTGGTACCCAAAAGCGAGTCGTAGAAAACCCGAAAAGAGAGTCGTAGGAATTTTACATTTGGCTTGCTCGAAACGACTTCCGTTTTCGCAACGTTCGTCCTTCCGGCTCTGGACGTCATTGACTCCGTGAGGGCACGTGCACACCTCATACTCACCCTTATGTTTCGTTGGTGCCATTGCCGCCGTTCCAGGCGTTCCTTCCTGAAACAATGGGGTGGGAATGGTGCCGTCGTAACTTTACACGCGTGGAACTCTTGTTTTCCATTTGTAATTGTCTATGTTAGCATGTGGTTTTTTGTAGTGGGAGTTGGGGCTCCCTGCTACAGGTAAAAAAAATACTGGATGATGTTTGCAGTTGGAGTTTTGGACTCCATGCTGTTTTTGTTTAAAAAAAAGTACCGTGTGTATTATTTGTTAGAATATTATCTGAGTAGTTCGAGTTGTTGAACACCATGCTACTATTGTTAACAAAAAACGTGTTGTCCTGTTTCCGTTTTCCGTTAGTATGTGGATTTTTGCAGTGTCAGTGTTTCCCTGCTGTAGGTTAAAAAAAGGAATGTTTGGTTTTAGCAGTTGCGGTTGGTTGGCCGCATGCTGCTTTTGTTAATGGTGCCGTCCTGTACTTTTATGTCTAAAAAGAAAAACCCCAAACAAGGAAAAAAGTAGTAACGTCCCCGTCTTTATGTTTGTGATCATTTGTAAATGTGTTCGCCCTGCAGATGATTGTTTTAACTGATACGGGTGGTATGTTTAATGTTTTAGTTTAGGGAGCGAGGTTCGATTCCTCCGGCGATTTTAGCGTCCTGGTGGACCTCCGTATTTTGTCAGCGTGGCACTGCCCTGATAGGGGGTGTCATGACTATCACATAAATACAAAAAAAAACCATTACAACATTCGTGGCAATGTTGTATAGGGTATACAATGGAAGCGGCTCGTCATTGTATATCCGATACAACATCGCCACTCATATTGTAAATTTTACGTAATAACTATGCGTTTCATTTTTTAGAGTAGGGTGGTTGGAAAAATTGCTAGGTCTGTGCTCAAAATATTATCCAACCCCCTCCACGACACTTAAAACATTTCACAAACCCCCTTGCCTTATCTGAGATTTTGTAACACCCCTTTTCATTACTACCACCATCATTCTACCCCAGCATGCCTCTTAGTGAGCTGCATTAAGCAAAGCTTTGATTCATGATATAAAAGTCTTCCACATCAGTATTATTTAAATAATCCCCCCCCCCCCCCAAACCTATAGGCCTTCTGTAAATGTCAAAACAGGCCAACCAACCAACCAACCGACCGACCGACCGACCGACCGACCGACCGACCGACCGACCGACCGACCGACCGACCGACCAACAAACAAACAAACAAACAAACAAACAAACAAACAAACAAACAAACAAACAAACAAACAAAAAATATCTGGACAACCGAAGGTGTAGAATAGCCTTGGGTAGCGATGAGGGAGGAGGAGGAGGGAGGAGGATGGCGGAGGAGGAAGAGGAGAAGGAGCAGGAGGAGCAGGAGGAGGAGGAGGAGGAGGAGGAGGAGGAGGAAGAGGGGCTTTCTCGATATATCAACGTCCTGAAATTCAGGACAATGAACAACTCTATTGTTTTCGTTCGTTCTTTGTATTTCAGGGTATTGTTTTGCTGTAGTTCATTGTATTCTGGGGTTAGGGTTCTTTGTATTTCAGGGTATTGTTTTGCTGTAGTTCATTGTCGTTGATATATCGAGAAAGAGCCGAGGAAGAGGAGGAAGAGGAGGGCGGCGGGCGTTGCGGGCGTTGTGTCTTCTTTAGCTAGACTTTCTAGAGTTTCTAGACTAGTACAATTTCTAGACTAGACTAGAAAATGATAGCTAAAGTAGAGTTTTTAGACTAGACTAGACTACCTAGGTCAACAATTTCGAGACTAGACTAGAAAATGATAGCTAAAGTAGAGTTTTTAGACTAGACTAGACTACCTAGGTCATTAATTTATCTCAGTCCTCGGTAAAAACACAACTGTCTGTAGCAGTTGTCAACAAGAAAAAAATCAATGAAACATAAATCAGTGTAATCTTGTAACACGGTACATTATATCAACCCAAGAACTGAGAAATAAGAAAGTTATGAACTCCGCGACTAAAAGGAAAACGAACTGTAAATTGGTGTTTTTTAGATTGAATAAACTTTATTTAATTTATCTGGTGGATTTGTTTTTATTCGTATGGTAATTATAGTTCAGTTTTAGAGAATAATTTGCATCTCAAGAGTTTTCCTCAAAACAATAGGACTATTGTTTCTATCAAACTGTACTGATGGCCCTTCAGTTATCGCTAATCCCTAAGGACAATAGCGAAGTTGCTCATATGAGTCACAGTGGATTTACTGTAAAGGTTTATAAATATTCTGATCTCAGAATTACGTTACGATATTTGTGAATGATATCAAAAATATCGTTGGGTTAATATAGAGCAGATTACCGAAACAATAGTGTATTGTTGTTCATAACAAAGACTTGCCCAAACCTGTTCAACCAACACAAGTGAACTTTATTGATTTAAAAGCTAAAGTAATTACAAAGTCAATCAATCTGCATAAGTTCTTATACATTTGGTGTATGCTGCACTCTGTGAAGAACCAATCTATGTCGAGAGAGAAAGACAATGTTATGGCTGTGAAATGCGCTGTTTCTTTCGACGTGTTCTACTTCATCCACGGTGATCGTTTTTCCTTGAACGCCTTCCATGTCAGAGTTGAATAAAAATACGCGAGCTAATAAAGATGCATTAACGGAGTCTGAACAGATGATCAAATAAAGATAGCACCCACACGAAGCGGTTTCAATAGATCGTTAATCCCTTAATTAACTCAATGAATAGACACACCCCCTTGCAGTGGAATAATAATGAGCTGCAGCGCATTCCAGCCTCAAAAATGCGGCGTACGCCGCATTTCAGTCATGAGCCCAAGACAATAGGACTGTGAGGTCATCCGAATTAATGAGCGCGCACCGAAATTAACATAGCGTACCAAAAAAGGGGGTAATTCCATCCCTCTCCCACTGCTCATGCGTCTCTTCGTTCAGCCTTTGCACCAACAAATGCATTTGAGAAGATTTTTAAAATAATGTGTTTTTTTTTCTAAATGTAGCGGTCTGGAATCTAAGTCTAGCCTTTAACTGTCGCGCAAAACTAAAATTTGCGGCGAACTTAATTCATCTGCCGCACAAAATTCAAACATGTCGAACCACTTTCTATTCATATAGTTCGGCACATGAAGAGCGGCGATTGAATCAACTCCGTTACAGTGCCGCATAACGCGACAGCTGCTGCGCCGAACTTAATTCATCTGCCGCACCAAATTAAAACAAGTCGAACCAAGTTGATTCATACGTCGCTTTTCTGCCGTTCATAAGAACACCCTAACCTAACCTAACCCTAACCTAACCTAACCTAACCTAACCTAACCTAACCTAACCTAACCTAACCTAACCTAACCCTAACCTAACCCCAACTGAAATGTTTCGTTTATCATCGCCCTCTGGCTCGGTCGGTCGAGCCAAAACCATAATCAACGTTAGGGGGTCTGGAACCAAGTAAAGTCTTTGTCGGAGATTGGCCATTGTAATGATATTATAATTATGCAACAAGTGAATCGTGGAGCGTTATGAGTAAAGTTTAATTAGTTCATAAGCACAGTGTAAGGTAACACCCAGACAACTATTCACAATACAGGGTGTGGCGGTAGTTATCCAATCAGATGTGGGTACTTGATTCGTATGTACTTGACATGTAACTCAGAGACACGAAAATAAAAACCGGATTAAGGGAGAGAGTGTGTTGGTGATCGAGAGACGGAGTGAGTGAAACATTGTGACAAGAGACAAACCGTGATTGTGATTAAACTTCAAGATCATAAAGCTGTGAGTTATTGTTGATGAACGTGCAACAAGCAATTCACGACACCTTGTTACTAAGTCAGTTTGAAGACTCGCGTTACAACTTTCATGTATTCGAGCTCGACTATTTTCCCCTCTTACTAGCTCTGGATTGATAGTTCGCATGAGAAAAGCAGCAAACTAAAACGCAGAGATCTCTTTCTTTCTACTTTTCCATACAATTGAATCAGTCGGGCCATGGTAAACGAAAACATTTTATTTGGGTGGCCTAATTCATCTACTGAGTGGAGCAGAGTCTGAAACAGGCCTAAGAGCAGATTTCGTACCATTGTCATTTTTATTTATCTCCTTGTAGTTACAAATGTAAATATATTATATCATGATGATCATGACATAAGGGCTCAAACGTTGTTTACTAGCTATACCGAATGTGTCGGAGTTACATCGATGTTTGATGCCATTAATTAGCATTAATTAACGTAAATGTCACCTATCGCAACGGACACAAATTGTGTCAATTGATAGCTACTGTAACAATTATTACTGCGGCAAGTGTGAGATTAGTAAGTCGAAAATCCAATGAGAAATCTCCGACAATTTAAAAACAGCGATAGATAAAAAAATAATTACTTGTGGCATCTTTCTTGATTTTTCCAAAGCATTCGATACTGTAAATTACAATATATTATTGAAGAAACTTGAAAAATATAGTATACGAGGACCAGCCTTAATATGGTTTCGCAACTATCTTAGCAATCGTACTCAGTTTGTACAAATTGGCCATGCTCAATCCACTCCTATGTATATGAAATGTGGCATACCTCAAGATCGACTCTCGGACCTCTACTCTTCTTGATCTATATAAATGATTTACCTAACTCTTCTCATCTCCTTTCATTTAGAATCTTTGCGGATGATACTAATATATTTTATTCATCTAATAACCCAACTGATCTTGAAAAGGTGATTACTGATGAACTTAAATATGTTTTTGAGTATTGTACTGCCAATAAACTTTCAATGATTTAAAATAAAACTAACTACATGCTCATAACCTCACCACAAAAAGGTAAAATTGAAATAAGTATACCCAATCTCAACCGTAAAAACTCTATTAAAGGGGCTCTGTCATGAATAACAGGCCCGGTTACTAAGCCGCCCAAAACTTGAAATCGTTCGCCAACGCTTTCAAGTTTGAAAAGCAAATATATCCCGAGGAGCTCACAACATTGATTCGATCCGTCTACATCGCAGCCATCTCTCGTTTTAGTATATAGTAGTTTATCTTTCATATTTAGTTGTTCAAGTTTTATATTTACCAGAAATGTTCGTATTCAGATGTAGTTGTAATGAGATTTTGGGATGGCATCGACAAGAACTTCGAGCTTCAATGGCGGCTGAACTGCCAACTGGCCGTGATGGACGAAGAAAACAAATCTGGCCGCAGAATGATTTTGAAGAGCCTGAAAGAACACTGGAGAACGTGTCAGGAAAGCCCACAAGAGTATAGTCCTTGTCTGGAACATTTACGAAGCCTGAAACGATTTCCAATACCGCTTTTGAGATGCGAGTTTCGTGTTTACAGTGCCCGGGTTTCGGAGCCAGTGAAATAATTTACGCTTCGGTTGTTCATTCCTGCTTGCATTCGTCCCCTTTAATACGTTTCTGACTACAAGAACTCTTGCATTTGTAAGTAATTTTATCTCCCTGAAAGTTGGAGAGACAATAGATGAGTACATTTTGTAGGTTCTCATCGAGAAAGCACAACTCGCATACCTAGAAATGTAGTTTACGGTAAAATACGATAAATTCGACAACCGGTCACTGAAACTCGCCAGAATGTGTCTCTCTTCAGCCTGAATCGCCATTGCAGCAGTGATAACAATACAAAGATGTTTTTCTAACTGAATGCCTTCGAGCAAGAGCCAGTTTGTATTATAATATAACTGTCGTTGTATCGCGATCGCAAGGAACTGAAACTCATTACAATTTTCAAGTGTTATGCATATCATTAAATTGCTTGAAACCTGTTCATGCGCATCTCATGACAGAGCCCCTTTAAATACCAAGGAGTTTATATTGATGAACATCTTACATGGCATGATCAGATTTCACATGTTAACAACAAAACACTATCTGAGTCTACATGTGCTAACTAATCATTTTATGCCGCGTCATTTGCTAGTTATCAAGAGATCGAGAGCTCTGCATGGCGTCGCACTAGTTTGCTGAAATATTGAACAAAGAGAATTATATCCAGTCTCAGTTTGGAATAAATCTGGCCACTACTGTGACGGTTTTATTTCAACATATCTCAAGGACAATAATGTCCTATACAATAAACAATTGTTTCAGCAAAGGTGGGAGAAGACCCGCCAGAAGCCACAAACTGTGGAAAATCTCATTAAACTAAAAATAGCAACATTCACTCACAAAATAAAAAAATGAGGCAATTGATATTTCTCCAGTGTTTATGGAATTTCTTATCCCAGTGACATTGGTACATTCTCATAATACAAGATATTCGGCCAGCAAAAATTTCTACAGATCCAGGGGTTTTCTAGAGAACAGAAAGAGAGAACAGAAGAGCCTCGCTCTTCTGTTCTCCGCGGCTCTTCTGTTCTTTTTGTTCTCTCTAGAAAACCTCTGGAACCAGGGTAGGGTCAGATGTAATTATGGAAAATTTACTTTTAAATATTTAGCCACCAAGATCTGAGAAGCTATACCTCTTACTATTAAGCCTCTACCTTAGTTTTTATTCTTTAAAAAAAGCAATACAAAGCTAGACCTATTAATGATCAGGAATAATCTCTTTTTTTTTTCTAAATTGAAGTAACTCTGTAATCATAAGTCTAAATACTTTTGTTCTGTTAGATTTGGTAGAAATCAGGCTTTATTATTATTATTATTATTATTTATTGTTCTTAAATTCTTTATACATGTATGTAACCAAATCTACTTGCTATCCAACCATTTACGGCAGTCAACTCGAAAGTTTGTGCTCATCTTACTTATCAGTTGAACTTTTATTCTTCTTGTAAACTATTCTTTTATAACTATTGCTTAATTTGTCTCTTTATTTGTAATTCTTTGTTAAACAGTGTAAAATAAAAACTGAACTGAATTCACAAGTTGTCAATTCAATTGATTTGTCAATCTATATCTCAACTCTTGGCCTCTCTAAAGGTTCATACTCAAGCAAAAGAGTTACGCGCAAGCAACAGACGCAGTGCCATAATTGACCGATTTAGCTCGAACATTTGTTGTCCCAATTCAGGTCACCTGACTTTTTCCTTGAGTAATGTTTCTTGTTTTTCTGTATCACAAGAGGAAATGTAGAGGCTGCATGAGGAAAAATATGATGAATTGTCTGTGGCGAGCTACCAGTTATTTTCCGATGCCGTAAAGCGAGCCACAGACAATTCATCATATTTTGCGATAGTCGGAGTTCCAATAATTGTTTTATTATTCAGTGTTTTTGTTACCTTTGGCATCCAAAATGCTCGCAATTTCCTCCTATGAACACTCTGGAAACCGAGCGGCCATGTTGGATTTGTTGTTGAACAGCACTGCGCATGTTCACAACAATATCTGTAGGCAAACGCTTATTTGCGCGCAGTTATCTGCAGGTGAATCAACCAATCAGAATTCGGGATACTGAGGCACCGAACAATTCTAAAAGAAATTAATATTCCAACTTCCTATATCCAGGCTATGTGCGGTTTTTCGATTCCGTGTCCGGGATTTTCGTAAAAATATGTCGAATTTCGGGTTATAGACGATTCCGAATAATCAAACAGGGAAAAATCTGGGTTCGTTTTCACAAAATATTTTCTCGTAAAATGGGTCCGATTCTGGACCACATGGCCGCACATAGCTATCCATTTATCATGCAAGCCCCCCCCCCCCTACATATTTTTTCATATAATATCTCATCAACATGAATGCCCTCCGGGGACGGCTGTCAGTAGAGTAACTTCAAGAACAAATAAAGCACGTCCACTCAGTCCGATTCCACAGCAAACGACACAGTTCTTTCTCTCGGCACACTTCCGTTATCAGTAGTGACGTCACCATTGTGGAATGCACCATTGAGTCGACCAACATCAATTTCTAGGTTTGGGAAGATATTGTTATCATAACTTTCTAATTTTGACTTCCGTCGACCGAACATGGTGAGTTTAACACCGGCAGTATTCGTATTGTCGGGTTCAGTTTGACTGGAGTAAAATCCTGACGTCACTCTCGGGATATGCGCAGCAGCACTGTTACTTAATACGTCACAGCAAGGGTGTATGTGTGTTGACAGATACTTTCGCATGCCTCTGTCGAAGGTGATAAAAATGCATGGGTTGACCGCGCTGTTTGTATACGCGATAAACTTCCCATAGAAATAAAGATTCCAGGGATCCTGGCATATTATGAAAAAGTAATTATCAAGAAAGAAATAGATGTGATACGGAAGCCAGCAAAGTGCAAAGGCGACAACGATGATGATCAGCATCTTGAGGACTCGTTTTTTGGACTTCGATCTCTGACGTCGACTCGCAGCAGTGCGATGATCACCGGGGACATTTCGATGCCACAGGCGGTAGACTACCCCCGAGTAGAGCACGCAAATTAAACAAAGTGGTAAAACATATAGGAGTACAAATGTTGTTATAGTATAAGTTCGACTAGCTGTTTGGGTATCGAAGG
Organism: Actinernus sp. WN-2022; assembly: GCA_030867875.1. NCBI lineage: Eukaryota > Metazoa > Cnidaria > Anthozoa > Actiniaria > Actinernidae > Actinernus > Actinernus sp. WN-2022. The sequence continues at coordinate 101,105,076 of JAOWCC010000577.1, read as the reverse complement.
CCGGTTTCCAGTCTTCCTGGCAGTAAATTTCTCCTTCATAATTTTGTATCTTGTTGGCGTACAATAACGGTGAGCTGACTAAAAATGCTATAACCCATGTAGCTGAGATGATGTACTTGACATTAAACAGCGTTATGAACTTCTTATAGGGACAGCATATCGCGAGAAATCGCTCCACAGCGATTGCTACCAGAGTCAATATCGAGCAAAATGATGACACGTCTTGGCTTAGGACCGTTACCTTACAGAAGAAACTCCCGATGGCTCCCCCGACGGGGAAAGCATAGGATCCAGTGACCTCTTCTTTAATGAGCTCGGGCATGTTTATGAGTCCTATTAAGAGATCCGAGCAAGCCATGTTGGCAACAAGACAATTGGTCACTGTCCTTATTTTCCTTTTTCGTGTGACAACGCTGATTATGAAAGTGTTAGCGATCAATGATATAGCAAAGACTAGTATGCAGAATGATGTTTTTAACCATTTGTCCGTTTCGGTGGGCATTTCGAAAGGACAGTTGTTTCTTCCATCGAGATCAGACTCTTCTCCGTCAGTTTTGTTGGTTGTTGTGTTTACCAAACTGGCGTTATTCATAGCGGACGATTCTGAAAGAAAAACGGTTTGTGTAAGGTTGGTTCATATAGGTGAACTTTACCCTAAAATTGACCTATTTTAAAATAGATATTAAAGGTATCGAGAATCGATTTAAAAAAATATTTTTCTCGTGTTGCGTTTCGTAATTTTAAAAAAGATCCTTGACAAATTTCGATTTTTGCCTCGAAAACATTTGATGTGATAGCGGATATTTTTGGAATTTATGACGCAGTATACGATACGAGGAAGTCAGAGTTGCCCTCATAAACTCTGTTAAATTTCGAGTTAATTTTAACATGAAACTTGCACCAGTACACGTGTTATAAGGTATCTGGATAATTATGACGATATATTATCGGGTATAAAGGAGCATGCACGTGACTAATTTGCTTCATCTGATTGGTCAAAATGGTAATTAATTATGCATAACTTTTGAAGAAGTCCAGTTTACGGTTCATGCGCAGTTTTACAAATCCTTTGTTTATTTGGCGGGCACGCAGATGTTAGACAATACTGCGCACGAACCGTAAACTGGTCTATTGTGTAGATTTACAAATATAATTGGGCAGAGCCGTATCCAGGGTTTAATATGGGGAATTATCAAATTCATAATAATTTATGAAGCAAAAACAAAGGAAATGCATGTTTAATGAGTGTTTATAAATGTCTCGTTTACATAAACTTTAACTTCGATTTTCTCTGCCTGCATCGCCAACTGATAACTGAAAATATGACTCTACATCTAGACGTTTGATAAGTCCGTGTCCGTGTCCGTCCGTGTCCGTGATTCGTGTCCGTGATTCGTGTCCGTGCTTTATCTGATTTACAAACTCTCGATGATAAATCCGATAAGGCACGGCCACGAATTATTTATCTGTTACTTCGAGTGCCGTAGGCGCGCGAGTTGCAAGGGGTGCGGGGCCAAATTGCCTGGTCTCTGCATGGAAGAGTTCAGTGACAATCTAGTCAGTGGTAGCAGGATAAATAATAAGATTTCTGTTTTACCCTATTAGCACGAGCATGGAATAGATGTAAGTCATTATTGTGGCGAGTATTATACGAGTGAATTGTGGTAAATGATTATCTGATAAATTGCAATTGTTATAGAATAGAGCTGCCAGGGTAGTTACCTTCAAACTATGATAGACGGTCAACTGAGTTACTGGATGAACATAGATGGGATAATCTTGAGAAAAGGAGATCGGAACAGCCAGCTATACTAATGTACAAAATAGTTAATGGGAACACCCCAAATTATTTGACTAAAATTTTAAAATATATATACAACTTCTATGCAGTCCCATAACATGAGAAATTAATTCCCATAATATCTATATCCAAAGACCACTTACTGAAGCTGGGAAACATAGTTTTCGAGCCTGACGATCCATCATCTTACAGAGCCTTTTACCCCGGCTTCGGAAATTACGACTCCCTGGCTACGCCCATAATTTAGTACATTAAAATTTTGGGATTTTCTGGTATAACGGATATGGCAAGATTTTGACGTATGATTTGAACGCCGGTCACAAAGTCTTCTGGAGCTATCTCAGAACTCTTAATCTGGTATTTTGTGTAATTTGTAAAAAGATATTTGAATATACCTGGTTGAGCTTCTTGACGAGTTTTCCTCAGAATAAACAGCTAGATAAATGTAGACAGTACACTGCTCAAATATATAAGTAGAATGAAGAATAACCAATACGACGTAGAATTATACGGATTTAATGTAGCACAATATTTCGACTAGCCATACTAGTCTTCATCAGGTGCTTAGGAGCTTTTACAATGTGACTTGACAATATATAATGGTAAAACGGAAATGACGTAAAAAACATAATATGATAACTAGATTGGTAAAATAAAAAAACTTCTGGTGTACAAGATTTCTGAAGCAAATCAATATAAATATTCAGTTCAGAGGTTAAATAACAAATAGTGTTCTTACATTCTTTGATGAGCAGTCTGAGATAACGGCGGGCGGCAAAATGCGAAATGAATCTCCAGCGACGATGAAAAGTCTCGTTTTGAGTGTTTATAGGTGGTATGCTTGTAAATAGCGATTTAGGGATAATGGAATGTTCTTGGTAATACTTGAAGTTCAGGAGGTGATGTTGATAGCGGGTAAGTTTAAGTTGAATACGTTTGGTCTTGTTGAAAAGGCTGGAGAATCTGTATGTAGTAGGATCGGTAAGGTTGGCAGCAACGTGTGCAGAAGCCAAATTAGTAGAGGTTGAAGAAGGACCAGGGTTGGGTTCAATATCCATGCAGATAGTTAAAGCAACAGCAACAGCAAATAACATGAAAATAGGAGCATATTTGAGTGGTCTGGAAGTCTTGCACGATTGGCTAGATGATAAACTTGATCGCTTTGATCGTGAAGTGGAAAGAAAAGTCCCAATGTAAAATCTCCAAGAGACGATGTCGATGCCCATAGCAGATAATGTCGGATCTGTAAAGATCTGTGGTCGAAATGCAATCCAATGTAAAAGTTTATAAATGAACTTCAAGTATTACCAAGAACATTCCATTATCCCTAAATCGCTATTTACAAGCATACCACCTATAAACACTCAAAACGAGACTTTTCATCGTCGCTGGAGATTCATTTCGCATTTTGCCGCCCGCCGTTATCTCAGACTGCTCATCAAAGAATGTAAGAACACTATTTGTTATTTAACCTCTGAACTGAATATTTATATTGATTTGCTTCAGAAATCTTGTACACCAGAAGTTTTTTTATTTTACCAATCTAGTTATCATATTATGTTTTTTACGTCATTTCCGTTTTACCATTATATATTGTCAAGTCACATTGTAAAAGCTCCTAAGCACCTGATGAAGACTAGTATGGCTAGTCGAAATATTGTGCTACATTAAATCCGTATAATTCTACGTCGTATTGGTTATTCTTCATTCTACTTATTTCTTAATCTGCGAACCATTTAGATCATTGTTTGATCGGACGTATACCAGTGGAGTGTTGTTCGTGGTCGCTCATTTATAAACTTTTACATCAAATATATACTCCAATATTTCCAAATCCTTAATATTTTTTCTCTTCGATATACGCTCTATACTCACATAACACCTCGTAATACTCGCACAGCATTCGGTCGTTGAAGCGTGAATGTGAGCGTCGAACGAACCGCACAATCATGAGATCACTTGAAAATTTAGTCTGGTTTTAAATAATCACACCAGATATTATGTGCGGTAGTTTTATTGTCATATAGAGGGCGTGTATAACTTTTTCACATTAATGTTCAGACGTCATCGGCGTCTGAGAATATAATTGTTTCTAATTTTTTTACCGGTCGTTTCAGACTTATTGTATCCTTTCGGCGGAAATTAAGACCTGTAACTAAGAATGTTCGAATTCCCGATTCCTCTTTTTCTCAGTAGATACTTTTAGCGTTCCTACAACTATTTCTAAATCATTAAAGAGCCCTCAGGATTTTCGGTGCTCAGCCCAGCAGGAATGTGATCGGAATAAATGAAAAATCGGCCCAAATAGACAATTTGATTGCCTTCCTATAGTGTAAACATTTCTGGCCCAGTGCTAATAAAACTGATCGACAACTATTACTATTATACATTGTACTCACTTCTCAATTCTGATTGGCTGAGAACAGACAGCTAATTCTCGACAGCTGGCTATAGCATTGACTGCGCATGCGTAAAATATTATCTGTATATCTATATCTGTCGGTTTTGTCTGTAGGTAGCACTCGATGTTATGAAAGGACGACCGTTTAAGCTAGAAAGTAGAGAACTTATTTCGATTTTTGTGCCATTTTGCTATTTTAAGCTCTCAGCTATGTTTACAGTCTTTCCTTTCCCCTAACCTTGTAAATAATAACAATTTGTAGCTTGAACAATAAACAAAACATCTCAGTTAAATTTAATCGTAAACAAACCAACCAGACGGCGTTTCATTTATCTTCGTTTTCACTAGGTTTCTTTAAGCTAAAACGTTTATTTAAAATGCATAATAAAACAATTAATTAATTCGGTTTTCGCATGATAGCGAAAATTATCAAGACCTTGGTCTGTGTTATCAGCCTCAACCTTCGGATTCAGCTGATAACACAGACCTCTGTCTTGATAAGTTTCGCTATCGTGCTCACCTCATCCAATAATTGCTTATTGTTATTATTATTAGATGAATTTAAGAAAGAGCACGATATAGAAGTTTTCGAGGAACACATTTTCTTATTCAAGAAAAGACATGTAGAATTAAGGCAAACAAACTGAAATAAGAGAAAATAATAAGGATACTGCTTCGATTATGAGTACGGCATTAGTTATTAAAATAACTATTCTACTCCACTTATGTCTCTATCAATTTCAAATTGCCCATTGGGCATTTGACATTTTTGAATCAGAGCGTTGCAAATGCCCCACCGTCGAGTCAGCTAAGCTATGCAAATGTCCCACTGTGGGCTTTGGAATAAGTCAGTGCAAATCTCTTATAAAATTCGATATTTTGACGGCTCTTTGACCAATTCCCCACCCCGCAACTTTTCTTTGCTAGCACATGCCTCACGTATGCCCCCGGGGGGGGGGATTGGCAGGTTTGGAAACTGATGATAGAGCCATTAAGGAATATACACAGCAGTAGCGATCATGGTAAAGACTCGGAAAAGGAACAAAATCAAAGCGAAATACGAAGCAAGGATGATTTTTTTCATCAAAAGCATACATATCAAACAATTGGTGTCGTTCAGAGTAATATTTGGGCCTGACTAGATGCTAGTGAGGCATACGCTCATCCTTTTCAAATTTATCTATCGAATCTTAGCTTCAAAAAAACGATTCGATTTACTTCCTGAAGCCTACGTTGTATCCGCCTCTCTTCTGCCGGCTCGCTACACTTTCTGAACGTGTTCTAGTATTCGACGATCCGTCCTGCTTTCCAAATATGGAATATATTGACCATATATGGCATATCACAGGGAGCTCTCAGGAACGACACTTTTCTCAATAAATTGTTTGATATGGATTTTACTTGAAACTAAGGAAACCGATAAATACGGAATTTATTCGTGTGTAATTTGTAAGAAGAACGGGATTAATAATTTCAGTGCGGTAAGACATTTTATCAACATGGGTATACACTAGATATACTAAATAGTTTCGTTCTCAGAGCCCCACTTGATAAATAATATATATATATATATATATATATAATTATCTGAACTGAAGTAACGACCCGAAAATAACCATAAATTATATAAAGAAAACAAAGATAAAAACACAAAAATAGCTGGTAGAATACAGGAAAGAAAAAAACAAGATAACAAAAAAAACATTGAACTTTGAGCGAAGGCGCTCGCTGTTCGAAATGATGTACTCAGATTGCGTCAACAGCGCCGCAAACTAAAATTGACACTCAAATCACAGATAATTGTCCGCATTTTCTCATTTTAAGGCTCTCTTGATAAAATATTAGCCAGAAATTCAGGAAGGTCAAAGATAGCGTAAATTTACGTCAAAATCCCTGAGATACTTTGTGAAAATATTTGTGCTGCCGAGGTCCGATCTCCAAGTCATTCAACGCAAAATCAGGTTGACGTAGAATGACAGTTTGGGAATAGCCTTCCAATCCTCTTTGGGCGAAGGTTTCAATTCCAGCCGCCTGGTCAGTTTTAGCAGAGCTTGGGCTGCCTTTGGTTACAGCAATGCGCGCGCAGGTGTAGCACATTTTCAGGCACGTCGGGCGCGAAGGGAAACCGGAAGCCGTCCAATTTTGCTTTCATCCTATATGTCTAGTTCTCCCGCGCGGAAGCTCCGCTAATATATCCGGTCGGCCATGTTTATACAAATTGATATAAAAATGAATGTCTGTTTTTATAAATCTGGATTGTGTCTCACATGGATATGCCGTCGGATAACGTAAATATTTAGTAAGTTTGGTATATGTATATATACTTAGGCAAGCCTAAAACGGAGCTCCTAATTATCTGAACTGGAAAAAAACGATAAATCATATAAAGAAAACAAAGATAAAAACACAAAGATAACTCGTAGAATCAAGGGAAATCAGTGCGAAAGGTTTAGAAGAATAAAAGGAGATAACGAAAAATGAAAAAAAGAACAAAGAACAAAATTATCACCAGCTACTGACTAAGGTTTCGATCCAGGCCGCCTGGTTTCAACGGTGCGCATGCGCAGGTGCAGCACTTTTTCATCGCGTACCGCGCGTCGGGGTTCGGGCACGAGGGAAACCGGAAGTCACCCACTGGGTGCTTTCATCCGCTCGACTCGCGCGGGAGCTCCGCAAAAAGAGTATTTTATGCTTTCAATGTTCCCATTGTAAATAATCATGACAATCCCCATCTGTGCTGAGCTCTTTTCTCGTGGTAACAAGAGACAAATCCGTGTTAGCCTGCGTTGCTGCTCTGGAGTATGGAAGTGGAGCGAGCTGAGATTAGGGGGATTCGGGCGAGAAAAAAAAGAGGGAGGGGATTCTCTATTTATTTTCTCGCCCCAATCCCCCTAATCTCAACTTGCTCCGCTCCAATATTCCAGAGCCGCAACGCAGGCTAAATCTGTGTAAATATGGCAATGTGACAATAGTCCAATTCATAGTCTCGGTTCAAGTACTTGTATTATTCACGTAGACATCGAATGAAGTTAAATACAGTCAGCGATATTGATCTAAAAATAACTTAGAAGTCTTTATATGAAACACGGAAAGACGTGAGTTTGCAAAGGATGTGATATTGGGCCAAAGAGAGGGATGAAAACCGCACTAAGATCAAGAGTAGACGTATATAATCTTGAATATTCACTTCCGTTTTCTGGAACAGTGCGTGTTTACCGATTATTTTTTGTATCTCATTAACTCTGATGCTGACCTATTGCATCACTCACGTCCATACGATATCGTTTTCAAAAATTTGAGTTTTCAAAAGTTTGCGTTTTCATCTCCCGTCCACTGGGAAAACGATGTTCGTTTTACTTAAAAATGGAAACTTTTGAAAATGCTCTCCAAAGTGGATTTTAAAAAACCGCAACGTTACCGTTTTCGTGTGGACGGGAGATGAAAACGCAAACGTTTGAAAACGGAAATTTTTGAAAACGGCGTCGTGTTGACGGGGCATGATCGGATGGAGAGAATTGCCCTATATCATTTTGACGTCACGGCTTGTTTATGAGGGGGACAGAATCGGCATGAACAATAGAATTTTGAACTAAATCTGCTCTGCTGAGGAAAATTTAACTTCGAATTATCTGGTTTCCAGATATCAGCTGTATCAATGTTTATCCCACAATATTTACCGTATTTGGTGACTGTTACCGCTATTCTACGTTCTTCAAAATGCATTTGATAGCGATTTCCCTTGTGTTGTTGCTGTTTAAACAATATACGGTTTTGATTTGACGTCATAATGATATAGGGCAATTACATGTTCTTATATTCCCTAAAAACAAAGTAACGCAATAGGGAGGTCACGTCAGACAGGCATCAAAACGTATTTACATGATAGTCTCCTTCTTATAAAAGAAAAAAAAACAGATGCGAAACGGGGTTTTCGGTGGTGATAAGACTCAGGGATATAAAACTCAACCTGCCCAGGCCCTAGTCACACAGCGGCAAAACGTCACGCGCATGCGCTTATGATGAGCCGGTCGCGTGCGCGTCTCCCCAGTTTCCCGCCGAAACTAAAAGAAAACAGAGCAACCACCCCTGTTTCTAATTTTAAGAACTTACACATATTTACGTGAAATGTTTCGCGAAAGACAAGAAAACTACTTAAATGCTAAGCTTATGACTTTCACAGGTTTAAATTTTCTTAATTTGTAATTCACTGTGAGATTACTAAATTACAAAATTATTTACTAAAAACGTTTAAGACCTCGGAAACTTGTATTTGAACTCCAGGGGTCGGGTGGAACTTCTCGAAACGAGCGACAGTATTGGCCTACCCAACAATAGAAACACCATGACCTTTAGAAAGTGCAGTACAAAAACAATTGAAGTGTAGTGTTATGGGTGCAATTAGAATATATGTCTCGAGAGGTTCCGTGCTACTTACCCCAGAGCCTTCGTTCTTTCGGTCAGCGGAGTGTAACGTTTTGCCTCGGTGTGGGCCCAAGTATAGCCCTCGAGGGAGAAGTGGGGGGGGGGGGGGGGGGGGTGGTACTCTTGTTTATGACGTGATATATATGTACGGCGGTATCGGGGCCAGGTTTTTCGTAAAAATATGTCGAATTCGATTTTAGCCAATCAAATTGTTGGATTGACTAGGATATGGACGATTCAGAATAATCAAACAAGGACAAGAACTTGGAAATTTGGGTTTTGGAGATATTCTTTCTCGTAAAACCCCACATACATTTCTCCGGCATACAAGCATCCTTGGTTTTCACGTGACGTCATCAAAAACCTAAAATCTAAACTACAAAGTACAAAGCTGCTCTTAGTATATATTCTAGACATCGAAAATAAAAGTCTAAACAGAAAATTTCACATCGATGGGGTGTATTGTTTTGTAGTAAATAATTTTTTGAAATTCATGACAGAACGACCCAGCGTGTTTACCGGAAGGCATAAAAATCCATGTAATTGTGTCAATTTCTTTTTTTTAACTCAATGAATCTTTAAAAGTTGCATTCAAAGAGTTTTGAAGTGAAACCCAATGATTTTGATGGGAAATTAAGCTGTATTTGTATTTTCGTTTTATGGCCGCCAGGCTTGTGTCCCAGAGGGGGACACAAAGTTGACGGCAGCACACACAGTACTGTAAAATTGTCGTACATTCATTGGCCCACATATCCGTTAGGAAATAAACTAATGTTCAAAATTTGGGTTATAAGTGTATTTTTGGTAGTTCTACAAGGACCAATAAGTTTTATCAATCGCGTGTCATGACGATGAAAACCACCAATAGCCTAATAGGATGCTGTTGTCATGACTACTGCACGAGATGGAATGGTTCCTATATGGACACACAATACTATCCTTTTCTCATCGGTCTCACCCGTACTCATTGAGTAACGGATATCCGGCGGCCGCTCCTAGTCCTCGAATGCAGGAGGAGTCACCCAATAGGGTGGGTGGGAAGGGAAAGGACCGGAAGCAGCCGCCACACGGAGTAGGATGAGGGGAGACGAGGAAAGGATATAGAGGCTGGCGAACTCCGTGCCGAATACGGCCACCTCGCTCAAATGGTGAGGTGATTCTATGAGGTTGTGCCTCTTATTCGTACTTGGGTGAGACCGCTGATAATAGTACTAATGACTTCCATGATTTGCGTATTGTTTCCTGGTTAAAAGATCCATTTCAACGAAGCGCAAAAATATACATTTTCATATCAAGCAGAGAGAAAGGTGAAGACCACGCATTGCATGGATACAAATGCTGTAGTAGTGTGATATTTCCTGATTGTACTTTTTAATCTCTCAGATCAGAAGCTGCGGGATGCTGAACAGGGAAAAGGTAATCATCCCTGCACACGCTAAGATAAAAACCTATGTTACAATAAACAACACGAACCGTGATATGTAGACAGTTTATCTCTTACGATATGACAACATGCATGGCAATAAACGTTTTATCGCCGTCTAAGATCTCTCCAGTACCGAGTCATGGGTCTGAAGAGTTAAGGTTAAGGCGGTTTGTGTTCACATCTCCTTCTGTGGACGATGTTCTCACCTTTGGATCCCTTGCGCAACCAAATACCATGCAGCTCTATTGCGATTCTAGATGCGGTTCTGTCTCGAGTAGTTTGTAAAAATGTATTCTACCAATTACGCTAAGCGCGTGTTCAGACGTTCTGTGGTAAAACGCATCGTCGGGAAGGACTCGCCTAGTGTTAAAGGGGCACTGTTTAAGAGAAACATGGAGCAACTTGAAATCGGTTCACTGTAACCGAAATTAAGTTTCTAGGAAAAGCTTTTGTAATCCACTTTAATCTTTGCCATCCTTTATCGAAAACGTTTGAATAGCATATCAGCTAGAACATTCACATAGTATTTCTTTTCGATCTCAGGGCGATATTTTTGTAATTTTGAGTAAATAAACATGAAGGTTCAATTCGATTGACAATGCCCCTTTAAGAGTCTGTTTTGCTAAACCTCGAGTTAGGATAATACTTAAGTACTTTCTTTTACCTTTGACCGCACGTAAGAAGAGCAGATTATTTTGTTCAACTCGCTGTTTAAAGTTGTGGTTAGTTTTTGGTGCCCGATTCCAAGGCTTTTTATACCGACGGTAAATTACCACTGTTAGCTTGATGATCACTGCACGAGAGCGATTGGTTCAAACTTTGGACATATTTGTGGATTGTCTCGTTCTTTAAAGATCTATTTCAACAAAGCGCACAAAATCAGTATTTTCATACTGTGAAAAAACATAAAGAACATGTAGTAGTCCTGTTGTGTTCAAGATTGTACTTTTTAATCTCTCAAAAGCTGCGGGATGCTGAACAGGGAAAAGCTAATCATCCCACACGCCAAGATATAAACCTATGATAAATAAACAACACCAGTCATGTAAATGTAGACAGTTTACCTCTTACTAGACAGAGTGACAACAAGACACACAGTGACTCGATTCACCTGCCCACGGTAAAGCTGCCAAGAAATGTTGTTTATTATTAATTATAATGGCTGGTAGTTTTTTTATAGTTTTAACCGTAGTTTGTGGGGGGAAGTGACAACACTTCTATTTTCTTTCACTACACTCAGCCAAATAGAAAGTATTTCTATTTTCTGCATATGAATAATGATAACAACGTTTGGAGGGAGCCGCATCAGCTGACAGCATCGTTTATTACATTCAAGTTACAGCAGTAATTGGTGTTATAACTAATAACAGTAGTCCGGTACAATAATAGTACAATTCTGAGCTAGATTTTAGATGGTGAATTGCCGGATACGAAAAACCGGGATAAAAAAACCCCAGTTGAGGAAAAACCCGGAAACGTATTCTCCAAACCAGTGCAAATTCAGTTCTACCTCTGGAGTCTAAAGGTTAAAGCTTCCTATTAATATACTTTTAAGAACAATATTTCCGCACAGCCGACAGCCGCACAGCTGACAACATCGTTTATTACAAGTTATTGCAATTGTATACATACTCAGTTACTGTTACGTACTATTAACTCAAACTATAAGAGAGCTATATGTGAAGAAAAAACTAAGGCCGTTGCTGAAATGCGACGTCAAGTGGTATGAACGTGTGAAGGAGTGGTATTTATAGAACTCCTAATTGATCCCAAAGGGATAATGCAAGCATGTATTCAACATGCAACAAAGAGAAAAATATTTTTCATTACCTTATCTTAATTTTAATCATCGTATCTATAATTATCATCTCATTTAGAATGCTAGTTTTTAATATTAGTTCAATTTTTATAGTAGTTTTAAATTGTATAGCGATACTAACTGCCACGTCATCTATTGTCATTAATGTATCAACCATGCAGAGATTCATTGGTTCCTGACACAAAGCGGCCTTTAGAAATCAGCATGGTTACATTAGCATAACATTTGTAATGTTTATCAACACGAATTATCGCTATTGTCAGTATTTTAGCTTTTAAGTCAGGGCTCCTCAGGCTTGATAACAGCATGTATTGTATATATCGCTGACTGGAGTAATTACACTGGTGTATCTATCTGTCTACTATTTGACAAGGTGCATGGTAATAAATGTTTTATCGTCTAAGGGCTATTGCAGTACCGAGTCACAGGTCTGAAGTCAGAAGAGTTAAGGTTTAAGGCGGCCTGCATGTGTTCACATCGATATCCCTTCTGTGGAAGATGTCCTTACCTTCTATTACTATTACTATTATGTTATGAATGATTTGGATCCCTTGCCCAACCAAACACTTATTCTTTTGTTGATTCTAGTTGCGCTTCCGTCTCGACTAGAAAAGTCTTCTACCACTTTGCTAAGCGCGCATCCAGAATTGTTTTTCCTCTTCTGTAGTAGAACACATCGCAGAGAAAGACTCGCTTAGTGTTAACGGCCTGTTCTACTAAACCTCGAGTTAGAAAAATACTTAAGTATATACAGTCTTTTACTTTAGTTACGGCATGTAGCTGCGGTAGTTACTGTAATTTGTTTCTATCCTTTAGCATACCTAATCAGTGAAGTTGGGTGCATGGCGTTGGTGCTCCGTTTTACGCAAATACTAGAGACGGGAAACGTCTAGGACGACGGCATAAAATAAATACAGTGAATTACGAAAGATAGAAACTGCACGGGAAATGGATCGCAGTCATGTTTTGACCATTCATCTGAAGAAAGTCCACTTGAAGTTCTACGTCTAGAAGAGAACGCGAGAGTAATGGAAAGTTAAACACTCCGTTTTTTTTCGTTCGGCCTGGACGGAATTCTAAACTGATAATTTTTTCGTAGTCTTAGTTATGATACTAGTTACGCTACCCTTTTGGGGTTGGTGTTACTTAGCTCAATTTTTGTTATATTTCTACATGTAATTCATTCTGTATTTTGCCCATTTTACTCTTTTTATCTTGTTAGGAGGGGGGGGGGGATATCAATTGGAGCGCAAGTACTGTTTTCTTCCCCGGCCTGTCACCTGATTTCTTGGTGTTTTACTTTTTCTTGATGAATATAACCTTTACATTTTTCTTTCTTCATTATTGATTTTAGTAACAAGTTGTTATCAACATTATTATGTGTGACGAATAGAATATGAATACAAGTAAAAATATAGAAGGACATATAGAAGTTGAGGGAAAATAAATTAATAACATGTTAATCGTTTTATTGGAGAATTGACTCTTTGAAAATTAATTTTATTCAGATACTAATAATAACAAGAGCCCATCTGGGCTTTCACTCGGGCCACATGAGATTGAAGATGTAATACACTTTCATTTGAAATCCTCTTAGTAATAACCAAAGGGAAGAATTATTAACTGAATTTAGCAGTCTTTAGTGGCCGGTAGCGCGGTGACTTTCATTCTCTGCTCCCCTAGTATATATGTAATTTAATAGTTTTGTTTTTCTCGTATGTTGACCTTTTAATTTAAACACTACTTATTCGTTTAACACACTGCATTTGAGCAGGCATATATTCATTGGTTGGAACCCGAGAACTAACCGTACTACCGTACTTCATGGTCCCTTTCTTTAGTAGTGGGTTGTCGGTCAGGTGATTGTAAACTCTCGTCAATTAGCACAGAAAATGTATTCTGATGAATAGGGTCGGGTTGTCATGTAAGAAAGATGGTTCTTGAACAAACTGATAAGCTTCAGTAGGTTGGGTAGTCTCGGAACACTGGAGACCTTGGTCTTTCATTGTCTTCTTTTTTGTATTCTTGATTGTTTTTTTAAAGTTTGAAAGTCGGATCTCAGCTTTATTATATCCGCTTTCAACTCGCCATTTTCAACTTCTAGGTCAATAATACGCGATGACAGCATCTTGATTTCGGTCTTGTATATATTATCTTGCTGCACTAATTTGTCTTCCAAATGACTGAGTTTCGTTTTGATGTGACGAGAGTAAGAATTCATTACGCATATCAGTTAGGTCAGCCTCCATGTTACAAATCAAGGTCATTAAAGCAGCGAGAGAGTTCTTATTGCGGGCTAACAATCCTCGTGAATAATCTAAAGAATTCCGTCTCTTCCGGTTTGAATTTGACTCATGTGTATGTTGCTTTTGGAGTTTCAAGGATATGTTGATCCAAAACTACAGGCTCTTGGGGTTTTTCATTGACTTGTGAACTTGCAGGCTCTGTAATTTGTTTTGTTTTCTTAGTATAACATAAAGTGTTGAACATGTTCATGTTCTCAAGCATGTCGCGCGTGACCTCTGTTTCTTCATTCATTAAGTTCTCTACTTTCATCTGTAATCTGGGAAACTCAATCTTTGCCCATGCCTTGGCACATAACTATTCCTGTTGTTAAGTAGACGTGGATGATTATAAGTAAAATCCTTCGACAGCTTGTACCGTTTCCGCTAGGTCAATGTCCTCGCTGGAACGAAATAACTTGATCTCAATACTCTCTGATCCAACTTACGGTAAATTGAAATCTCTGACAGTTTTTAAGAGACTCGTAATATTGGTCTTGAAGTGCCTTCACCCAAAATAAGATGTTCTCCTCGGATGTTTTAAATGCAGCACAGCGAGCCGATGGCTTATAGATTCCAATATCTCTTTCTTCGAATTTTAGCTTTCCGGATCCTGGCCCCAGTTCACTGGCTTCAGGTCGTCGTACGTGTCGTATATAAAATCACTGGCCATCTGGGTAAAAAACGCGTTCCTTCGGCTCCGACAATAGTGCCAGTTGAAATATCATGAGCCTGTTGGAAGGCTTTCGCACGAGTGAAGTTAAATAAAACATTAAACTGGCTTACATTTGAGAGATGAGACTCCAAATTAGAGAGAAAGTTCCTCGCGGGTCTTCCGCCATCTTGCTTTACTGTATTAAATTCTGTAAATAAATTAACATGGCGATTGTTGTGTGACCAGCACAGTGCAATCTGATTGGTGTGAATTTGACCTTTAACGCATGCGCAAACATTTTGCGACACCCAACAAAAAAAAGAAAACAAAGAACGACTTGCATTTTAAGACTCGGTGCTGCCAGAGGCAGCCCGAGTAATAATGGCCATATTTATATAGCGCCATATCACCACAGTCTCATGGCGCTTTACATATTACTGACATATCCCTTCAGTTAAATATTTCGGACTGCTTTACGGCGCTAATAGCTGCCATGTAGTTTACAATGTTGAGTGTGTGGTTAGTACAATGGCCAGGCTGCTGTACCGGGTGACAATCCCCTGCTCTTTTCCGAGTAGTACAACAGCCTTCAAATACTGATTAGAAATAGAAGGAGACAAGGCCAACGGCTTATAAACCTCCCTGCCCAAGGACGCGGTCGGGATTCGAACCCCCGACCTCCCGCACTCTAGACCGTGCTCTACCAACTGAGCTAACCAGTGAGGCGTGACTGCATTATGATTAGAATGAAAAAGGAATAATTCCCCAGAGTAGCATCTGTTTACATCACATGATCTGAATTGGGTGGTAACAGCGTTAGCCGATTACCTCTATTTCAATATGCATTTAATTAAGGACACTGTCAATTGAATTGAATCTTCAAGTTTCTTAAAACCAAACTACAAAAAGAGAAACATCATGTGAATGTCCTGAAATACTTCTCAATTTTTTTTTGATAGAGGATGGCAAAGATTAAAGTGGATTACGAAAGCTTATTCCAGAAATAGAGATTACTTAATGGGAAGTGCTGGCGTATGGTATTTACGCACGAGTTTGTTTTCACAAAACGAACGAGCGAGGTACGAGCGAGTGAGTTTTGTGAAAACAAACAAGTGTGTAAATACCATACAAAAGCACTTTCCATCTTGTAATTTGTTTATTATGTACATACTGAGATTTTTCTCCAATATCAAACAGGTTTTATTTAGGTCTTGTCATTGAACACGTACATTTGTAGCTTTCAATTGTTTGTTTTGCATTTCGTATCCGACTCAACGTAGACTAAAATGTATGCTCGATACAATAAAAATGGAAAGAAAATCTTACTTTCTAAACTGACATCAGCCTTGAAATAGTTTTCAACATCAATGTGAAACTGTCTTTGATTCAACAAATAAAGTTTACAAGTTTACATCGTCAATAGATTAGTATACCTGCTTTTGTCCAAGTTGTTTGCTACGAGTTTTCAGACATCTCCACGGCTTGTAGGTTTTCTCTGCTCACAGAATATTTACGATTTTTCAAATATCGATGTTCCCTGCTAGCAGAGGTCTCTCTCTGTCTTGGTAAAATGGAAGGCGAGGGAGAGACCTCTGCCGACATCCGACACTTGCCGTCCACATTCATGGACGAGTCAAACCAGTTTCGAAAACACGTTTTACCGGAAATAGCTGTACGCGTCAGTTGTTTGTTACAGTTGTTTCGTGCGCTCATGAGTACACGTGAGATCGCGTCACTTGTTGCCAAGGAAACTTCACTTCTAGCAGGGAAATATCGATGGTCTATGGAAGTTGAAATCACTCCACGAAGAATTGAAAGCTCGTAATCTTCGCCGTATTTTCTTTTGACACTAAGAATGATTTCACATAGATTATCTCAATATCTGTTGTGTTCTTTCGGTAGAATTTCGCTTCTTCTTTGTCGCTTTAAGTCACTTTTATATATAATACGTCTGTTTCTCTAAGTTTTTGCTCTTGCGATTTTGTTTTCTTGGTCGATAATATACTCCTCAATTGACATGGAAGTTTTAACATCGTTAGTTGGCTGTTTACAGATCAATATTACATTATTTAAAAAAAAGGTCAAAACTCCAACTTTCGGTAGTGAATGAAAGTGGCGCCTCCGATCTAAGTCCAGTTTGAAAATCCCGATATGTTTTGGCAGGTGTTTTCTGATGGGACGAAACGCTTTTCGCACGTGTGAAAAATTCGTTTCGCGATTCTGATTGGCTAAGGAAAATTGTGAAGTGGGTTTTCGCATGAATGATTCCATTCGTAAATCTCAGTATGTATGTGATAAACCTGATTTCTATTTTTTTCTTAAAAGGAGTATTTTTCATCCACCCTAATCTTTGCCATCCTTCATCAAAATTGTCTTAAATTTTCTCCAGTTATACCTGGTACGCATATTCTGCTAATCTGAGTAGTTATTTTGAGTAATCTGAGTAGTTATTTCGACAGTCCCCCTTTAATGTATTATATTTCTATTACATTATATTTTAAGTTTTGAACGCTAAATTAATAATAAAAGGGCGTTTGAAAATTGAAGGGAAACCGCCGTTATTGTGATCTATGTTTTATTGAGACAGAGTAAGTTCTCTTAAAGATGCAGCGGTCACGCCTTATTTCTCAGTTCCCTTTCCTTTCTTTAAAACTTAATTATAAATGTTTAATCCTACTAGCTTCTAAAGTTTTGAACGATAACATAGACCCAATTGAAACATAGCGTCCATTTAAAACATATATCGTCCTCATGCTGACAGTCAGTCCTAAACCAGGGGCGCAGCAAGGGAAGCTAGGGTTCCAGGGGTTTTGAACCCCCCCCCCCCCTCCTTCGTGATTTCCAAAGGGTAAAAAAGCTCTGTAAGACTTCCCCTCGCGGAAGTCTTGGCTACGCCCTGCAAACAATAGCTATTTTTAAATTGGACGCCATTTTTGGAATGAGGTTATAAGACATTTTAAAGTCATTATGAATAATGATGAATATATGTGGCAAATCATTAAGAATATTTAGTGTTTTCTAGTTCCAGTTGAAACATGGTGTCACATTTGAACGTTCGCCCAAACACTCAATTCTATTTTTGGTTCTTTTTGAAATAATTTAAAGAAGTCTCCACGCTTTATAAAAAACTGTGCATGATGACAATAAAACTATCCGGTCTCCCACTGGTGATGAAGGGAATCGAAAATCACACGACAAGAAATAATAATATGCCAAAACAGCCTCGCCATTTTGTGAATCCCTGTTTAATTCTCCTTGTATTTTCGAGATTTATATCTTTGTTATTTCCTATATACTCATTTTCAAACTGAACACACTAAAACAACGTTGTCATAGTGTACTCTGTGACAAGATAGCAATCTGGAAATAATATAAATTGTTTTTAATTTTGTTTTTCGCATGAAACAAATAGGTTATTGATTTGTAATTGGAAGCCAGTTGAGAGGAAGTTCAACGAGCGACATTGGAAGGTAATATTTTGTACCGATTTGAAATAGATATAGGTATTGTTATGTTTTTGATAAACTGTATGTAAATGAAGAGATTAGCAATTCCCTTGTCATTGGTACGTTTTATTATCCGTTATTATTCTACTTGTATCGATTGCTGAAATTTCGATCCTCTCTAAGACAAATAATCCAAAGGCACAAACGAAAGGAACGAAAATTCTCTGCTGAATTTAACCTCTCTTGGAATAGATTGGACAGTTCCTGCCTTTATACCTCGCAACGGAAGTAATTCCCGTATTGTGTTCTACAGAAGCGTTAAAACTCAGATCAAAGTAACCAGGAGACATTTAATTATTTATTAGTGTGTCTACGAAGCTAGTTTAACAATGTGAACCAACAGGAAGAACTACCCATGGCGAAATTCTGGCAGTAATTTGGGTTATGTTCTATACAGATTGTTAATTTGAATTGGAAAATCGTCGCTTGTCTTGAGTTTGTTAAACCGAGATCGCGAATAACAAAGTTTCGGTTGGAAAGATCTTATTTCAAGCCAAGTTTAGGAAGAGTAGTTTTTTTCTGTTAATACCAATAATTGAACATACAGTTCATGGAATATGAGTTTTAACGCACAATCATCATCAATAAAACAGCGTAATTCTAACGCGAAATTAAATTCGCAAATCAGTGTATTTTCTGTAAGAGCGCGTTCGATTCAAACCGTATTCAAGAAAACGAATACACGGAATAGTATCTGGAAATCACTGGTTCAGGCACATTTTACGCTGTAAGCCACACGGCACTTGCTGACATATGATATTCAGGATACATTTAGTCAGTTCCAGTGGTTAAAACATCGCAATATAAGCGCGATTTCCAGTGATAGGAGCATTCTGTGTATGTTTATTCAGGAATACTGTCTCTGGAACGCACCCTAAACTACATATGCATGATTGTTATTATTGTCTGTTTCATGTCATTTTCTGATTTTACTGAACTTGAGGTTTATATACCCCACTCGACATTACTTAAAACTTATTAGCTTTATTAACTGAAGTAATATTTCCAAAGAAGAACTCACTTTTGTGTTTATAAATACACTTTATAAACTGTCCTCTATGAAAGTGGCGATCTGGAGGATGTTTAAATAAAATCACACAACCTTACCTCAAAATGTACTACGCTGCTCCGTCTGTAGTTAATTTGGTTCCCTGTTTTGTAACTCTGGAAATCGATTCGTCGATCACAACACACTCTTGGATCTATAATGGAGAAACATATTCTCGTTTAGTTTTTAACCATATTTTCATGAATGCTTTTAGAAGTAAGGCTGAATTACAAGTCTCGAACTTTCATTGGCTGTGGTCTCTTGATACTGTCTTGAGTTAGTAATAGCATGCATGTTGCCCTGCATTGTAGCTTACCAAAAATTTAAGTTTCCGATTTACCACGCATTCATTCTGATTGCTATTTCCTTAATACTTGACATGAGTCTGTGACCAATTTATTTTGAATGAACTGCATGAACTCAAATTCAATTTGAATATTTTTAAGTATAAGTACCAGAGTGCAAGCTGAACAAATAAACGTCACTTCACTATTAGGTCTTTATCCTTCAAGGCCTGAAGACTTTTGAACTGGCAAGTTTGAAGGTGTAGCAAAGTAAATATGTTAGAGTTCTGTTAAAAGTGTTAGAATTAGTGGCCATATGTAGTTCTATACTGTTCTATACTGTTGTAGTTCTATACAGAGAGAAAAGAGAGAACAAGTCGACATAAGAATAAAATAAAATGTGAATGAATGAATGAATCCACAGAGTCAATGATAAATTATTGTCACAAATTGTCAGAACTTATTAAAATGAAAAGCTATGTTCTTTCGAGCAAAATGAAAAACTCGCATGGGTGTTCAAATACAATGCAGTATTAGCTAATATAATCTAACAATATTGTTAGATATGTGCGGTTTTATGAGTAGGCAACTTCAAAACCCGAATGTTCAAGTATAACGCACCCGGATTTCCACCCTGGTTGATTATGCTGAGTCATCATCTATACCTCGAAATTCCACTGACATATTAGCCCCATGTACACGACATTCCGTTTATGGTCACGGCACTCCTAAATTTGGGCCCACGGACTGATAATTTTGGGACCGGCATTCTTGATTTACACGACAAAAGTCAGGAGTGCCGATAATTTAGGGCACGGCAATCTTCATTTACACGGAAAAAATCAAGAGTGCCGTGCCCTAAATTATCGGCCCGCAGACCAAAATTAAGAGTGCATGTCCCAAAATTATCGGTCTGTGGACCATATTTAGGATATCTACCGACGGAGCTCTGTTCTACAACCATTACTGACTGATGTTCTACTGGTTAACAGTAACTTGCATTGCAAAATTTTGTTATGTAGTATTTCTATCGGATCATTTTCATTAGATCTTTTGTTTACTGGTCGATCCCACAGATTTCGCTTCCATAGAGCAGGATTGGTTTTACTAAATTAAAGTGTCAAAGATCAGTTTGATTGTCATCTCGGGCTCGCACATTGCACATCCCTAGCACGTCAGAAACATGAGTGCCCCCACCCCCTCCACCCCCGGGCAACAATGTGGTCCATGGGGAGAAACATATAGATTTATAAGATAGTCAGAATTAACGTAATTAAAAGCGAGTAGTTGAATATATATATATTTTTATTTCTATCGATTTCTTTGACTAAACTAAGGAAAGAGGCTATCGAAAATAAAGAATTGAAATATGACAGCGATGACCGAATTCTGAATACTAGGTTCAGTTCATTATTTCTCATTCACCTTTTTGCTCATTTTCCGCTCAATTCTAACTGAAATCATCCTGCTGTTTCGAACATTTTTTGATCCAAACTTAGAGTCGGAGAGTTTTCAGGAAATGTGAGAATTCAATTTCCGTATTTTCAGTTTTTCTGCGAAAACAATATCTGTCTGATCTGTGCGAAAGCGGATTTATTTTCGTTCTGTATTTTTAGTTAATTCAGTTTTAAACCTAATTCTAATGTGAAAACTACAATGTTTGGGGTTTAAAATGTTACCAATGTACAGTAACATTTATAATGTATTATTATGAATATGACGGCGTTTAGAGTATCGAAGCCTCACGATGGCGCACTTATTATCTTCATATGAACCTTGTCAAATGTAAAAAAGAACTCTAGAAAAAAAAAGAGAACAAGAGAAGTCAAGAGTTAAGCGGCGGAAACCTTTAAAGTTTGTAGTTTTTCATTTTAAATTAACAAGATGGTGTTTGTTTTGAGACTGGTCCCAATCATAAATGAGAATGTGAGATTAATTAATTCCAACGATGCCCTTGGCAACGATGTAGTTTTAATGTAAATGGCGAAAACAAACTTTCTATATTCGAGAAAACTCCTATAGATACCGAATTCTCTATTTATGAACCGTCTGAAGAGTAAAATAAATGTTTTTAGAACTGTCAGTTTATGAGCTAAAATTGTACGGCTTACTTTACGAGAGAACTAAAATGTGTTCCCGATACCAGTAACCCTAGACACTCAGCACAATGTCTTTGATCCTGAATGAACTAAAGAAATCATATATATCAGATATAATGATATAGATATATAATAATAGTATGTCTTGCTATTGATAAAATATCAAAGGTTACAGCTAAACTACCTTTTTTAAATAACATATAAACGAACATTAGTAGTAAAAATTAGAATACTCTACTAAATAAATATAAAAACTACAATTACTACACCTAAGTTACCTTTATAAAATGTCACTAAAATTGAAAACTATGGAATTATATGAGTTATTAAAAGTAGCCTCTATTTACAAAGGCATGTATAATCTAGATCTAACTAGACTGCCATCAAATAAAAACATAAGATCAAATTTATATATTGTATTTCACTGCCATCTGATTAGCTCAGTTAACCGTGGAGAAGAATTAATTGAGTTGCGTTTGTGAAACAGTTTCGATGGTACACCTTCAGATCTTGTTGGATAAGGAAGTCATAGAGGCCTTAGGATATTTTTGTAGGTGGGTTTCGACTCTGTCGAAGTACCTTGGTTTTCATCTTCAAGTCCAGTGATTAACATGAAAAACAAATAATAAAACCTCCCCCTGCTGAAATTGTTATCCAGAACGCTTCCGAATGTATTTCAAATGCGAGGTCAGTTCATTCATGAGCATATCAAATTACGCCAAAAACCCACCTCAATTCAAGTAAGAACAGCGTGTTGTTTTTGAACGCCAAGGTGTTATGGTAAACGAAGAGTTACATTACGTCTGCTTCTCAGATGCTAGTCCGCTGATGCATCGAACGCAACAGATAAGTTTCGTATTCTCATTAGCGAGCTGGAACGAGCACTCAATGGACAGTAACTAGGGCCGCATCTTTCCTATATAGCTTTTAGCGAATCCCCCCGCCCCCACCCGACATGAGCTCGTCCGTAAGAATATAAATCTTGCATATTGAAACTAAAGATAACAACTCGGGTTCTTTTGATCTAATTAGATTCGGCACATATGGGTAGAACGGCGTCTACTTAGAAACGGTCGTAACTCGCGTACGAATTATCGTCCTTATCAGAGAAGGCACCGGTAGACTGTTCTGCGGCACCTTCTGCTCAATTATTTTAAAAATCCACAGCGTTGGCGCGGCAGGGCATCAACCCCACGACCTTCCGCACGTCATAGGCGCTTTACCAAAAATAAGATAAACTTTATTGACTTTATCTCATTATCAGCAAAACAAAATAATATAATTGTTACAATAATGAATAATAACATTTGCAGATAAGTTTCAAGCAACAGTGATGCTATATCACTGTATTTATATTATACTAGATGAAAGATCACCTTTGTAAATATTCATTATTTTCTTGATGTAACACGCACGTTACACTTTGTGATGTTATTGTCTTTCATAGATAACATATAATAAAAAAATAAAAATAAAGAATAACAAATCATATTTAAATCTTGATCTTTCAACTAGTAATTTGCTGTAGTTACAGTTGAAGGTGTAATAAAATGCATCTCCTACTTGATCATTATTTTGTGCATAAATAACAACTTCTTTGAGGTCTTGGTAATTTCTTATAACGACCACTTTCTATATATTGGGAAATGATGTGCTGAAGTTCACTAGAGACTGCTTTCCTTACGTTAAAGTCACTCAGTGGCACAAATAATCGTCAAACTGATAACTAGATTTAATTTAGAGTTCTTATTTCCATTTGAAGGAAAAAAGAACTGAGGAAATCCAAGAAAACATGCCCTTTTTAGTAGAGTACATGATAAATTTGGTATTTGATTTGCAAAACAGCATCCAAGATACATTTAAACACGAAAATATGTTCCGCAGTCCTACGTGATTTGATTTGCATGGTTTAATAATGTTTGAAATGTTGTTGTTATTTAAGAACATGATTAATCGCGAATTTAAAAGGGTAAAAATCTTTCCAATACAACTATTAATAGTAATACCACGATAATTATTCAGGTCACTAGTCGTACCTGACTTAAAAATTGGAGAAATAAAACCTTCATTACAACATTGTGGAAAATAACTGCTTGAAAGAACCAGGTTAAAAAAATGTAATTTTTATCGCAGAATTATGAATTACCAGCTGGCCGATATGAGTTTGAATGTTATAAGTAACAGCGCAATACAAAGACTAAGAATTAAGGGTCTAAGAATGCAGTAGAGCACATTTCATACGAGAGGGAAAGATGTACGGCAAATCTGTTGCTCCCTAAAACTGTAATTTGATCCGTTCAGAAAGACAAGCAATGTAAAAGCCATTTCAAATGCATGTCACGGCATGCCGTACAGTAACTATGCCGTTAGTCATGGATTTCAGTATTTATAGTTATATACACGCTAGTCCCATCAACATAAAATCGGTTTCCACTAAAGGCGTCACGTTATTACAGTAAATATAGAAATATGAAGTTTTTATAGTAAATTATTTCATGCTTGACACGGTTTTCTTTGTTCTTCATGAGGCTATATTTTCCATACATACCCCATTATAAGCAATTCAATACAATTCAACGATATTTTGTTGTTTCTAGCTTATTATTTTCTCGAAGGAATTCATTCACCTTGGCTTCATCCAAACTTACTAAATATCCCTATAATGATTTAGAACCTTTTCTCCGTCTTGGTACTCGCCCAAAATCTACCTAAAAAGAGCTACATTGTACATCAATGAAAATTTTGCGAAAACCTCGTATGAAATAAGCATGAAATAAGACACTTAAATACCTCGAACGTCGGCAATAAGCCATATACATCCCTCGGGCCTACGGCCCTCGGGATGTATATGGCTTATTGCCTCCGTTCTCGGTATTTAACTCTTACATATAGTAATTACAATAGTAAAATCATATGATTAAAATCTAAACGATCAGTCTACAGTAGTATTTACTTCTAACTGTCTTCATTACTCAATGAGGAACATTATTTAATGAATAAACTATACGTAATATTAAGTTCATCTACACTTGCTATTCTAATTATGAAATGTGAATGTAAGGTCTGGGCTCGTTTGCTCGAAGCGAGCCGGGTAACTGAGCGCTTTAACCCCGAGGTTTGCAGTTTAGCATATCTTAAAAGGGATAAAGTTACCCCTGCTTTAATTGCCGTAACTTACCCACTATATACAAAATCTGTTGTATGATGACGAGTCAGTTTGTGTTGACATCGCATTGATCATTTGGTAATCACCATATATATGTAGGCCTAGACCAAGTTTACGGTCGGTATGTACGCGATTACAATTGTATATATAGAAATATCACTATTGTCGCTGTCATGCTCTCAAATCTAATAAAATGTTTCAAAAACCTTCGCTTTCTCTTGTAGTTATTACCATTAATGCGTATGGCGATTTCTGGGCAGTTTAGCCTCGATTCAGGGTGATTTTTGGTTTCGTGATTTTCTGATCTTCCGGCCGAGAAGAAAGTACCCGAACCGAAAGTACCCTAATACTCTAAATAATTGACAATAAAGTACCCTAAATAATCGAAGGACGGGAATTACTGTTGGCTGATAAGTGACTTGTTTTTAACGACAAAAGGGTGCTTAGATTAATTGACATATTCACAAAAACCGGCAAACAGCAAGTTAAGAAATCCTTGGTTCCTCGAAGATTTAATTTTAATTATGATTTCAGGTGATTTCAAAGAACATTTCACGCCATACCGCCATGTTTGTAGAGTGGGTCGACCCTCTGATTTTAACTCCACTAACTGACCTAATTTCACGTACAAAGTGAAGTCAATTTACACAGTTGTCTTGCTTTTCTTTACGAGTATTGTCCCAGTTCTACAAATCTTGTCAGCTCTGCCTCTTTCTCAAGGTCAGGTAATTGGTCGTACCACAGAACTGTTTGAAGGGTCTATGTCAACCCCCCATATGACAAATTTATCATAACGAAAAGCAAAAATAACTACTCAGATTAGCAGAGTGTTGAATACTGGAGAAAATATGAGACAATTTTGAATCGGAGAATGTCAAAGATTCGAGTGGATGAAAACTACTGCTTTTAAAGAAATTTAGAGGAACTTGCAATCGGTTCCGACAGTAACCGATCGAAATTGAAAAGCATATCAGGACATTCACATGATATTTCTCTTCTATCTCAGGGTGTTATTTTTGTAGTTTTGTTTTAAATAAACTTGAAGGTTCAATTCGATTGACAGTGCCCCTGTATTTAGTAGGAAATTTGCCTGGCAACCATTTTTTTGCATACACTTATCCAACGTTTGAAGAAAATCGAGGGTTTTATTGTTTTCGAAATATTTGGAATCCCCTGATGAAACACGAACAATGAGTGTTTGACATGTCTTCTCATGCGAATGCAAAACCGACAATTTACATACGTTTCTTTTCAAACTTCATTAGCAAGTATTGTTTACCGTTTGACTGTTGTATGTAATTATTCAATAGATGGCTTATTATTCTTTTTTGATGGCAGTGATTTCAACTAGCGTACTAGTAGTGCAGTGGGCAAGAGTTAGTACAAGCAGTCGGAAGGGTCGTGGTTCTAACTCCAGTGGAGGCAGACTTTTTCTTTCTATGTCATTCTTTATTTCTTTACTTCTTCGCTCCTTACTTGTAGTTTATCAGTATGTAATTAGTTAGTGGTTCATGAATATGATGATTAAGAAATATTGATCACTAGGGTTGGAAACATGATCAAACACAAGGGTTTCACCCGGTATCAAGACCCATGCATGTGACCAAATACAGTTCCTCCATTGGATGACTATCTCATGAATTATTAAAAAAAATGAGTTTGAGAAGATATTGTCTATTAGAGCTGTTGACCTAATAAGCATGTGAAGAAAGCCTTATGAAAGGAAACTAGATATATGTGTTGAACCAATAACTGTTTTTTAGTTTTGATGAAGGTTTTTTGTAGCAATAAAGGGGCTGTATCACGGTGGGGCTGTGTCACGGTGAGGCTGTGTCACGGTGGAGCTGTATCACGGTGAGGCTGTGTCACGGTGAGGCTGTGTCACGGTGAGGCTGTGTCACGGTGAGGCTGTGTCACGGTGAGGCTGTGTCACGGTGAGGCTGTGTCACGGCAGGCTGTGTCAGGTTGTGTGTCACGGTGAGGCTGTATCACGGTGAGGCTCAATCTCGTACCCAGACCTCATTTGTTTCTTACTGCGCATGCTCGATGAAAAAATAGGGCTCTGGAAGAATCCGATTTTTATGTATTCTGATTGGCTGTTCTGAACAATGCAATTTCACCGGAAGTCAAATATAGCCTTTTAGGGGTTGGACAAAGGCATTGGAAATTGGGGGTAATCTAAACGCTAAAAACCGTTGGATTTTACCTAAATGGATGCCGCTAAAAATCTTCAGGGATTCTTAGATATTTGCTTGCATCCTATCAGGAGTTCATATCACTTCACGGCCAACACACATCGCACACAGTACATGAATTCTCAGAATTCTCAGTAAACTCGAACCCAACTGGATATTATACCCGAGGGATTTACCGTAACAGATACTAGGTAATACTACACATTCCCATATTAACAACAATGTTCGTAAGTTCTCTATAGGCAGAAGTGGCATTTTCCGATCTCATAAACTTGTGAACAGGCGCTGATCGCTTAAATATAAGCGTTTGTATGGGAATGCAACGAAATCCAGCCTTCAAGGAGCTAAAATACGAGACTCGTAAGTAAAAATGCCTTGACTTGCTTCTACGGTGTATTCAGTTGCTGTTTGTGTGGTCATCGGGTTCAGGTAAGGCGATTTCAGCGAGTTTTCGATCCACACGAATCCTCGATCTTGTGTACTGGAATCTGTGATGTCTGATTCCATGAATCCGGATTCTATGTAAATCAGCGTTATGCTGTTAGCAATACCGTGTAATAAGTGAAAAAATATATATACACTAGTAAGCAAAAGATCACTATAAAAAAACCGGGCGAACTTCCAAATCCAAACCAAAACCTAGGCCTGAGGCGCTCAGCGAGAATCGAACCAGAAGAAACGACTTCTCAGGGTGACGTAATGATAAGCATGCGGCCGAGTCGCCGGAAGTCCGTGATTCGCGGACTTCCGGATCGGATTCATCCAGAGCCCTATTTTTTCGTCGAGCATGCGCAGTAAGAAACAAATGGGGTCTGGGTACGAGATTGGGTGAGGCTGTGTCACGGTGAGAGGTCTTTATATTCGCAGTTCGGACCAGACAGTTATTCTCGGAGATTTTCTTAAGAACTGACGAACCTCGCGGAACTGTGCGACTAAATAGAGCAACTATGCAACAATAACTAACAAACTGGGTATAGACGTAGTCACCTGAAGGAAAATATTGCGTATCATTTCAATCAAGCATCGAAGACGTGGACCGAGTTTGACTGCATGTTTGTAACCAATTAACAGCCACCAAGGAATTGCCCCAGGTTAAAAAAAATCTAACATTTGATATATTAAAGCAAACTTTAATTTAAAACGTAAAACCCCAGAAAATACATAAGATTGGCCAAAATCTTTACCAGTAAATGCTTGTTTTTACAAGTATACCATCCTTCAATTCGAATGGGCCAGAACTAAGCCACCGACTCAAAGATGTTAAATACATACAGTGCTCCTGACCCCATTTTAGTCTCATTTATTTTCAAAGGCTATATGAAAATTCAGTGAGGACGAATGAAAAAGAAAGAAGTGATTTTTTAACGACCGCGCAGTTTGGGGTCTTGGTCGATTGACGTAAGACCAGGCAAAACGCCATTGTTCACCATGCAGCACTTGTTATAGGTTCTATTGTTATCGATTCCCGATCTTACGTCACACACAATGCACGATTGTTCTAAAGATTATAAGGTTTTAAGGAAATAAAACATGGTGTTAGGGACCCTTTAAAGAAAATCTTCAAAAACGCATTAGGGAGGCAGATACTGAGCTATTTTGAAACGCTAACAAAATAAATTGACTGGAGAGTACAAAGTCAGTGGAACCTCCATTAAGGGGGCACTCTCGGGACCAGACAAAGTCTCCCTTAATGGAGGTTTCCCCTTATGAGAGGTTGAGGAGGTTTTTGTTAATAATCAACCGCGTACATAACAATAAATGTATTTTTCGCTATGAACAAGCTCAAACTACTGTTGTATGCATTGTTCTTGCATTAGGATTACAGTACTAGAGAACATGAGTTTTCAAAGCTAGTCACAACTGCTTTAATATTTCAGTATTTGGAAATAAATGCTCAGGTTCATTCAGCTCATTTAAAACATGAATGATAGAAATTGTTACTTGGACATTCTGTAAACTTTCTTTCCACATGAAATAACCAATAAAGCACGTTTGAGGGAAATTAATAAGTCACAATCTGAATGAGCTGTCATTTACTCGTGATTAGATTGTCTCTTTTCCTTGGTTGTCACGCCAAAGAGATACATCTGACACATCAGCTCTTCCCTTATAATGGGGGTTGAAACAATGTGGAAATAACACTTCGGGACGCTGAAAAAGTGTCCCGTCCCTTTAATAGAGGTGTCCCCTGAATAGAGGTCAGAAATACGAAAATAGTGTGGACGTTTTGCCGGGACCCAGGATTGTGTCCCCGTAATAGAGGTTTCCCAAAATAGCGGTTCGACTGTCTTTGAATTACGTGTTACCACAAATTACAACTTATTCAAACTTATTCAGTTCCAGAGTGGGAAATACTACATTTTTCATGGATTGAATTGAACGGGTTCTGTTAGAATTTGGGACATAATTATATTATTACACATTGGCATTTGTCAGGTTTTGTAATTTTAGTCCACGAAAGGCAAGAGAAAACAAATCAAAACCAGTCGAGGACATTAACGTATACATGCATGCATATACGATTTCGTTCCGAACTGAATACAAATTTTAAAGATCTTTAAATGGTTCAAATTGAAACTTATTCATTTTTTAGAACATGTGTTTTGTTTTGAAGTGTACCTGCTTGCGTTGGATTTAGCGCCGGCTGTAGAAGTTTAGGTTTTGCACGTATTAAAATATGTATAGCCGTTTATTAATTGTAGAAAGAAGACCCTGGTGGGACAAAACATCACGTGCATGTGTGTGGCGCAAGGGCGGGCTAGTGCACAGCACACTGAGCATGCGCTGCCGAGTTCAATTCCTGCCGCTGAGCAGCACATCTGTTAAGTACCAACTCTTCTCTGATCCGAGTAGCTTGTATAGCATTGAATTTCCTTAATTGTGAGCTCTGTTAGAGAAGGAGGTAAAGTCGTGCACCGTCAGCCTCCTGGAAGAGCAGTCGATTAGACTGAAGGGGCTACCGACTTTAACTATGAGAAGGGTGGCATGGGTGGCGCAGTGCGTATGAGTGTAGTGTGAGCGTGTGTGGAGTGAACCGGTACGGAATAGCCCCTCACGGGGAGTGCCTGGTTGTAAAACAGTATTTATTATTATTTAACCGCTTTACATTACCACCGATATCCTGGCATTACACGCAAGATATTCCATAGAGTAATATGGTAAAATGGAAACGTTAATTTTAAAATTATTGAGGTATCGAAGTTTTATTTTTTTTAAACTGAAGAGATTAGGACTGAAGGACAAACCGAGACAGACGGATAGACAGACAAGGATGGCGTATTGGAACACATATACATACATACGCTAACAAATAAGGCGAATGAAGGAAATTCAAAAGCAGCATTAAGAATCGGTGAAAAGCGGCCGTTGGTAAGAAAACACTCGATCAGTACAAGGAAGTAGCGAACTTTCGAAATGATTCTGTTAAAATAGCACAATTCTGACTTTCTAAACCGCATAACGATAATAAGTTCGGTATTTCGAATTCTAAGGAGTAGAACGCTTGTTTGTCTTCCATACACTCTATAGAATATAGAATTTCGAAATAGACTCACCTTCCGGTTGGAGTTGGCGTGTCACTCCGTGATAAACGGCTGGCGAGAAAGTCAAGTTAAAACTGGAGTGCGCTATCTTAGGCGCCACAGTTGCTGTAAGTTTTCCCCATTATATTATTGGTTTTCTAGTTTCTGCAAACTAGTAGCAGACGAACCGTCGAATCGAAAAACCCAACCAAATGTCCCTTGACTTTCCGTTAAAAGGGATGAGTAGTGAATTTAATTACAGTATGTTATGTTTGCTCTCAGCGGCTTCCAAAAAGGAAGACTTGGAGATTCCTAATACGTGGGATAGTAGGAAAAACAACAGACCCCAATAAATGTTAGCTAAACGGACTGACGGCAAATTGGATTTATTGTAGTGTCAGGCGACTCAAGAGCTAAAGAGGCACACCTGCTGTTTAGGACAACAATGGAAAGTAACTTATTCCTAGCTAGATAAACTTCAGTTGAGAAACTCAGGCGCGTTAATTGATGGAACTCAAACCGAAACAGAGACTTAGATATAATGAACAGATACTCAAGTCCAGGTACGAAAAAAGAAATAAAACAAATGCACGAAGGAGACTAAAGAATAAATGTGATATAATCGTGTGCTATGGCTAAGTAATTCGTGAACTGATTAAACTTTTAGAAAAATGGTATGTAAAGATAGACTGCATAGAACTGTATATAGTTCACTTTTGCAGAGACAAAGAACTAAAATAAAATCGCGAAAATACAAGAAGGAAACACAATAATATAATGTGTGTAATCGTGTGTTACGGCTATAAGAAAGTTCAAGGTTTCAAGTTTTTTTAATTTGTTACACTGTTTATATTGCTGTTGTTATTGTTATTTTAGACGTAAGGGAAAATATGATAATTGCAAAGTATAAAAAGAGCAGACAAAGTAGCAGAAGCTTTCGAGTTGGCTACTGTTTACATTTGAATATAAAAATGAGGAAAATCTGGGCTCTATCAGCCGACTCGCAAACATTACTGAAATGGGTAAATGATTAAACCCAGTTACATTAAATTTAATGTAACTTAACCAGGGTTCAGTTCGGATGAGACGCAGGCTATCTTTTGTGTTGAGAGGAAATATTGTACCAAAGTGAGGCTTAGTGGTGATCACGTGACGTCATCATGATTAGACCTATTAGTACATGCATTTGACCCTTGGGGTTTAAAATTATGTTCGTAATAGGCCTTTGCATGATAACATATTATATACCTATACTTCGTATACCAGAATCTTCTTTTGTTACTCTAATTTAGACTATTGCCTTGGTATTCTCAGAGGAGTTTTAAAATTTGAATAAGAAAATGTAATTCTGTTAGTGTATGTGTAATACGTCATCATGCATATAAGGCCTGTTGAAATGAACACAGCCCGCATGTTAATGGAACATTTACTATCACCGGCCTTATTCGAGATTTAGCAGTTTGCGAAACCCCGCGCGAAACTGTGATGACACACGCCTGAAACACCAGGCTATAAAGGTATTTTTGGGGGGTCAGTGCATTTTCGAGGTGAGGTATTTTTAGGGTATTTTCAGTTCTTCCTACGAGCATCTTCACCATAAGGAAGCAGCACCATATATAGATATAGCATATGAAAATTATCCCATACAAGAGTGAACATTTGGTCTTCCTAGCCCTTTTTATCCGTACTGCCTTCACTTAAAGATTAAAGAAGGTACTGTAACGACCGAGTGCTGATTTTGTGTTTGCTCTTGATTTCAAGTGCGAATGGGAAGGATGTTTTGAGCCGATTTTCAGCTCCTTAAAATTCGTGAAAATCGAAGAAACAAAAACGAACGCCAAAACAAATGAGCTTTTCTCCATAGTGAAAGAGTCAAGCGATCCCTGTTATAGCTCTGACTTTGAAGCCATTCATCCCTTCATATAATATCGCAACATCGTCTTTCCGGCATGTCTAGATGTGATGCAATTTTGTTTCTCATATAGGTCTCAGGGGACCTATATTTACAGGCTCGGACCCGAAAGAGTTAATTTCTGAACAGTTTATAGTGGTATTTCGACCCGACCGATGGTAAAACGATGCACTGAAATGACCCGGCAAAAGCTAGGTCTTTTTGTATCAAACAGTTGAAATCATTGAGAAGAGATGTTAATATTTTGTATTTCGATGCTAGGTTTTTGGTATTATTTACGGCGATGCATAAAATCGGCAAACTAAACGAAAATTCTGAGGTTTTTCAGTGACCTCGCGCCACTAGCGTGACCGTGAAACACGTTTCGTGACCTTTTGTTAAACGTGAGTTTCATATGATGCCGATGAGAGCAAACATTGGCTGACTTCCGGTTTCCCTCGCCCGGCCGATACACCTGCGCGCGCACTGTTAAAACCAGTCGGCCCGGATTTCAACCATGACTAGTTGCTCGTGATTTTTTCTCTTTTGTTTCATTTTACGTTGTCTTCTTTTTTCTTCTAAACCTTTTGCACTGATTTCTCTTGATTCTAACAGTTATTTTTGTGTTTTTATCTTTGTTTTCGTTATATATCTTATCGTTTATTTTTTTTCGGTTCGTTACCTCATGTTCAGTTCAGACAGGAGCCCATTACCAGGAGCGTCCATCTGTTATGCATTCGTGAGTCAGCGTGTTCCCAGATCAGGCTATTTTTAGCCGCGAAAAACAATGAGAAGCCTTGTGAACAGTAATTTCATGCAACACTGTACTAGGCAAACAATGCTACCTAATGATTTATGAAGGGTTATTCAGTACTGCGTACAATGAGAACACCTCGCCATTGTCAAAAGTAAGCATTATATCGGTCTACCGCTCGAGGGTATGGATTTATTTACACTGACCTCGGGTGTCCTAAAAATAACCTGATCTGGGAATATCAAGTATCGGGAGATGGACGCTCCTAATCTAGCCTGCTATGCAGACGTATTTTTTCACTCTCATAAATTCGAAGAAAAAAGTAACGTCTGCTTACCCGAGTGCTTAATTAGTTTCCAATATGCAAGCATGACGTCAGCACGTTTGTTTTATTTTTCTGCCCAAACAAAGCCATTGTTACAATTTTAGTGAATTGGCGCGCCAGTGAACACTCTCCTATGATTGGTCAATGGAAATGTATTGTCTGAATTCCTTTTAAATGTAACATTACGTCACTTTCCAGGATATGGAGGGTAAAATATGATTGGTCCATAACACAATGAGGTGCGCATATTGGAAACTAATTAAGCGCTCGGGTAAGCAGACGTTACTTTAGACTTTCTCAAAGTCCTTCTTAGCCCCCCGCACGAATTCGATTCTCACGCTCGCTTTTTGACCTAGTAATCGCTTACCCAGTGACTCAGCGAGTTCGACTTGGAGCAAGTCTAACGTTACTTTTTCTTCGAATTTATGAGAGTGAAAAAATACGTCTGCATAGCAGGCTACTCCTAATCGGGAGCTTCGTTTTTAAGCTTGCCTATATATTATATATGTACCGCGTTCGGTTTTGAATGGAATCCTGTTTTAAACCCGAATTCCGATCATTTTCCGGGTCCAGGATTTTCGTAAAATATGTCGCACGATTCAGCAGGGAGAAAATCCTGAAAACCGGATACGATTCTGGATTCTATGGCCACATGTCGCCTACTCGTTCATGGTCAACCAAGTGCTCCCCCCTCCCTGTGGTTTTTTTTCAGTGCCCTTTTAACCTTATTGTTATCGTATATAGTCCTTATCCCATCTTCGCTTTGTTATTACCTTTGTTATTATATTATCTGACTTTGTATGAGGCCAATAAATACCAGAGAATTATTGAAAATCTTTGAATGAAACAAATATCAGTCATATCAATCAATCAATCAATAGTTTATTGGCACCTTGTACAAACAACTTGTTTACATTGGTGTGTATCCAACAAAGTGAAAGAAAACTAAACTACAAACTCGTTGTAAATATTTAAAATCTCCTTAATGTAGTTACTAGTAACCTTTATAACATTTATATCTTTCATAACCATTAAATAATTAAATAGGGTAGCCGAACTGAACGAAGAGAAGAGATGATTAACGGACAGTAATTTGTCCATAAAAACACTCCGTGCTCGTACTAAACGTACGTTCGTGCATCGGAAGAGATAGTGAAATTCATCACCTAGCTCATTCGATCCACAAAAATTACAGCACCGTTGTGGTCGTGGAATCTGTAAATATCGACCACGCTCAACCGGAAATTTATGAGCTGAAATCCTTAATTGAGTGACAGCACGCCGCGCCTCAAAATCGTTAATGCTAAACAAATAACCTTCCCGCGTGTATTCACTCTTGATGCTCATATATAACTCTAGCTTAGACGGTTTCAATCCATTAACAATTTTCTCTCTCTCTTCCTTCTCTCTCTTTCTTTCATATCAGAAACAGTTTTTAAATCACAAAGGTTTTCTTCAATTTCAAGGATAAATTGGATCACAATTTCCTAGGAAGCAATACGGCGATTTCTTCGCAGATGTAATTTTGAGGAATGCGAAGGATAATCTTAGTTTGGGAAAGTATTCTGGCAAGCTTTTTGTGTCTGCCAAGCAGGTACATATTTTTGTGACTAAACGTTTGTTTCAGTATTATTCAAGTCAAAACAAATTTCAATTGCTTGAGTCATGTGCTTGGAACCTAAGTTAGGCTTGAACTGAAAAACTTGCTGGGCAGTCTACTGCTCCTGGTTGGAGTTAACAGAAAACGGTATCTAAGCAAATTGGCTTACCTTAGCGACGAGGAAAGGTTGAGCACTGCAGAATATTTACATCTCTTCGATGGTGGACGAAGAGGGCGAGAACACTGCAAGACCCAATTGCAGGAAAACAAGAAACACGACGGGATGGGACGAGTGTTGTCAACCGTAAATAATCAAACTGGCATCGGAAACTCCAGCTGTGAAGTGTTTGGTACCGCAAAACACACTGATGCGAGAAGCAAAATGGCTTATATATCAATCAGTATACATTTATTTCCAGTTTAAAATGTTTTGAGGCCCAAGCCTATCTTCAGGTGCGACTTCATTGTCTCTCGTACCAGTAACGTGATTCTGCTTGCACCTTGAGCCCCATTGTCAAACGGTCTCCATTCTTTCAGTTTCAGTCCATAGCTCTAGCTCCCCCAACCCTTTGTACTTCCTCTATATGAACCCGGTTTAGATAAACGCTACACACACTCAGAGTATATATATGCTTGTAATATCTGTTTTATCTGCATAATAACGTGACTTAAGGCTAGTCTAGATTATTCCAATTTCTTACCGACTGTTTGTTGACATATCAGCCTTTGTGGCCTTAGCAGTGCAATAATTGGCTTATATTTAGATTGGCATCCACGTAGAAACTACCTTAATCTGATCTTGAATTTCCTTTTTTTTTACTTAAATGACACAGGCCTGAAGAACTGTCGAGGAGGTAATTCGTTGCAAGGACTCTTAATCAGCACGGTATTGCGGAAATTGGGGTTTGGGGGCCTTAATTACCTAGAAATAACGAAAAGGCTTGCTTGTCCAGTCGTAATTAATATGGTTTCCTTTTGTAAAATAATACCAGTCTGACAGAGGACGTTAGTTACATCAAATATTAAATCTAAACCTACCTAAACAATTATAAACTACTTTAGGATAAAATCAATAAACCCAGTAACATGTCTATTTATTACCATTCATATGTTAAAGAAAACTTACCGTTGCCTATATTATATTCAGAAAAGCAATTACATAAGGCCGGTTAATCTAAGTGATTATTCCCAGGTACATAATAATAGCATAGTCAATCAGATCAAGGGAGTTAACTTGAGTACTGACGATTATACTGTCAGAGCGGTTATCGAGTGAGTGTCGTAAAACCAAAACCAAAGTAATCACAGAACCAATCACGAGCAAGTGAAAACATAATGAGCCAATCACGAACGGAAGTAATTCGTGATAGGCCTTTTGCAGAAAACAGTCGCGAGCTGATATGTCACATCAAAAAACCAATGAACCATGGGAAAGGCGCGTTGCCTGTTCAAGGAAACTGAATCGCTCGTGAGCCGCGGCTTTATGTATTCAGCGAACCGCCCGCTCGAACGCACGCGCATCACGCACGTCATACTTGAGTAACTCAACAACTACCTGACGTAATCAATTGATAAAACTTGATTATCAAAAACCAATTGATACCGACAATTGAAATTAATTGATAGAGCGGATTTCGATCCGTGATTGTTTTGGTTTTGCGTTTGCTCAGTTTTCCTATTGGCTGTGGAAAATGTTTTGTGTTTATCAGCCAATCAAGTGCTAAACTAAAACCAAACGTGTTTTGGTCCATCACGCCATCAATCATCACGCCATCCACAATTGTGTTTACTTTTCCTTGTGATTGGTTAAAGTAAAACCAATCGTGAATTACTTCAGTTCGTGATTGGCTCATTGTGTTTTATACTTGCTCGTGATCGGTTCAAGTAAAACCAATCGTGAATTACTTCAGTTCGTGATTGGCTCATTGTGTTTTTACTTGCTCCTGTGATTGGTTCGTGATTACTTTGGAATTGGTTTTACGACACTCAATTGAAAACCGCTTTATAACAACAACAACAACCATTTATTTATTTATTTAATACCACACAGATTACAGGAGTTTAATGATAAATAAACTTAATTAAAACAAGAGTTGGGTATAAGCTACCTAGAATAACCATAAAGCTAATCTAGCTAGGTAGCTACAAATATTTGATTAGTGAATGGATAATAGGGTCACAACAGACGGAAACACATCATTACTAAGGCAAGACAAAAAAAATAGTGAAAGCAAAAAAGCTATAGGAGAGAAAAATATAACTACAGTTGTTAGTGGAAGTAACTAATAGTAACAAGAAACAACAAGAACAGAGCCGAATTATGAAGTTCTTAAGAATGTGAGAAGACTAGAACCGTTTAAATAAGGTTCGTAATACACCTCATTCATAAGGGCGTAGTCTCTGTATTTTATCAGTTTAGCCACATGTTCATTGTATGAAAAACAACATCCTTGCCATGCGAAAGAGCATCTCAACATTGGTGATCCTGTAGAATTTGAGTATTGTAGCAGAAAAGACTGTAAAGTTACAGCGATTTGAAATTAGAGAGATTTGTATGAGAAAAACCTTTCCAGCCTCGCTTTCATGTATTTTCTACATTTAAAATACCAATAACTCGACAGCAATTTGAAACATTGCTTTCAAACTGTGGTCAATTACTAATTTAGGTACGATCTTTCATGTGGTAGCAATAGTTTCTCTGTTCACATTAATCTTCCAATTTATGCAATTATGTGGCGGCCATTATGAATGAGGTCTATAAGCTGTTTGGTATTTTCATTTATATCATTCCAAATCACTGCGCTTGTAAAACGAATGTCATAACTGGTTCTAGCAGAAGGTATGAAGTAAGACGATTTGACTGCTAGCCGAGTATTATAGTGATGTTTCGAGGATATAGCTTGACTGAAGAAATTGTTAAAAAAGCAGCATGAAACATTTTAGGCACAACTGCACACTCAATCGCTCTACAGTTTTTCCGTACAGTTTCCCCCGAAAGGTACAACTACAGAATACACCACCACTTCGATAGGTCACTTGAAAAGCCCTTACAAATTGTGCACAATTATCCATTTAGCTCAGGTGTCAGTTAGACTGGTTCTATGAATGATTTGGGGTTGAAATGGTTAGGTTTTTTTATTATTTCAGGGTTAGGTTTTTAGAAGGTTTGTATGAGAATTTGAGAAAATGCATTATCAATGAACCAAGTGGCGGGGTATTCTATAATTAATCAATTCACGAGTAGAGTTTCGTTTGCAGATGTCTTCGAGGTCTTTGGGCGATTTGATCGGTACTAGGTAATAATGCGGGCTGTTATTGTCAAGTTAGTTAATTTAATTGATTATCAATTGTATCATAGTTAATAGAGTGGAATGGTTATGAAACCCAGCGACCTTCTTTGTTATATGTCTTTGTTAGCTTTTTTCAACCACTACCCTGCACAAAACACAATAGAAATTCCAATGTGTTAATCAATCAGCCAATAGAAACGTGTGAGTTCAGTCGTTCAGGGGACGCTAATGAACTACGACCCTGCACAATCTTTTGTTTTGCCCCCTTCCAACATAAATCGCAGCGCCTTTGTTAGCCCCTTTGAAGTTTGCCGGGTTTCATAACCATTCCACTCTATTAACTATGATTGTATCAGCAATTGATAGACAATTGATATTCACGGAGATTTTGGTAATTAACGTATCAATTGTTAATATCAGTTCAAGAGGCCCTGAGTGGCCTTAACTCGGGCCACCTAGGAATAGGTGAATACATGTATAGTTCATGGAGTTCTAGCATATTTTTGTGTAACACATGGTTTGTGTCGGGGAGCCGGATAATATACATAGTCAGCTTGCCTGTTTGTTGCCCCATTTCAGACCACGTTATAGCTCTCCAGGGGATTCAGTGCTTTGTTTTCCAATTATAGAAATTGGTACATCAGTCCTCCTGGGATACAGAAAAAGCATTATCAAGGGAAAAGTCAGGTGGTCTGAAATGGGACAACAAACAGGCAAGCTGACTAGGTCTATTCATTCACTACTCATGCTCGTGACCATTTATATATAATTATGATGGCATGGACCTTTTGCAGGAATGCAATCACGTGGTTGTACTAGATGGCAAACAAATCTTAATTCATATATTTAAAGGTATACTTGTACGAGGACGGTAGTATTATTAGCAAAACGTGTTTGTAAATGCTATTTTCCGCCTCCAATCGATTGTCGATCTTTCTAAAACAGCATTTTTAAAGATAGCTTGCCTTCCAGTATCCAATGGCAAAGTCTTTCCCTTTGGAGATCACAAGCTCAATTCATTTGTTAATAAAGTATTATACCTGACTGTTTCCTGCAAAAGGACTGCTCCCAGTAATTATAATAAGTCTGAACTTCACATATCACTGTCTCTGAACTTAAAAAAACACAATTATTTTTAGCAGGGTTTACCAACCCATACTTTTCCTTTAGCTAACAGCTATATCCCTTGTGAATATCTAGGGTGTGTCGTTCTAAATGTGAAATAAAGTCATCTGTCTAGATCTGTATATATGCAGCCGGTTTAGAGTAGAGTGGAACTTTTCGAATATTAGTGCTATAGTGTTCATTTTCTACATCTTGAAGGAGGCTGAAATTTATAACAAAACATGTGATTTCCACTCGTTTTTTCCGATCACTGGGGTACCGCCCTCAGTGTTTCCAGAGGTTCTCCAGAGAGAACAGCCGCGGATAAAGAGCCGCGTAACGGCGATCAGCGCGGCTGTTCTCTCTAGAAAACCTCTGGAACCAGGGTACATGTCATGAAGTGATCAAGTAAAAATGCCTACGCTGGCCATTTACTGCTATATTTACATTTACTTCCATTGCTTTTAACAGAAACGAATATTAAATAACAACAATGCAATCTGGTAAGTGTGCTCGGTAATTACTTCATCGCTGTACAGCTTACCGTTCATGGCAGCCTGTACTTCATACCTCCAGACACGATATGTAGACCACTTTCCTGTCGAATTGCCAAACTCATGGAAGGTAGGAAACTGTGGTCTAGAAAGCAATCATGGGTGTAACTGGTGGCATGGGTGCTGTCGTTGGCGTCATTTTGGAGAAAGCTTTTCCTTCGGTTACCACAACGCTGCAACCATACTTGAGGAACGACATCAGGTTAGTGAACTCTGTTTGAAAGTATTGAATTGGGCATCCAAACTTGTCTTTGTACCTGTCTTTTAGCTCTGTAAGAGACAGCCCTTCGACATCGTTCTTCGGTAATGCTTCCAGCCTTACTTTTCCGCTCACAGTTGAGTTTTTCTTCAATAGTCAATTCCATCACAACTTGTTTGTCCCGTCGGGGGTGCCAAATGTAAACGCCGGAGTACAAGTTGAACCGATCAAACGACCACAACACCTCTTGTATAACAATAAGTGCTTTAATTCCTCTCAACATTTAAACTCTACGAAAAGCTGAACACAATCACGAATGTACAACTTACAGTTAGAAAACAACCATACGCCTTGTGTTTGAAGGCTTCAACGTGCTGTCTAACGAACTAAACTAACGAGCTTAAAATACGCCTCCTCCGCAGCCATCTCTAAGTATCGGAACTAACCGCGGAAAAATCGTGAATTGGGTTACCTGTGACTCCGGGAGAGAAGAGGAGGACTGGGACTCCAATCTTTACCTGCCACAGGGAGCCCATAATCTGATTTCTTCGAAAATTAGAGATGCCTGCGGAGGAGGCAAAGCTTAAAACTGGCCAGAGCGAGCTAGAAAACAAAAGCCAAACTATAGCTATTTACTACATCCGCATGACATCATTCGTTTCCTTCTATTTAAGGATCGGAAGGGCAAAACCCCTGTGCACTCTAAAGACTGCAAAAAGTTTGGTCGGTGCTCCTCAGTTGGTTGTAACTGCCCCAAACACCAACCGCAGCCACAGTAGATAGACTACTTCCCTCTCTCCTATTCAAATTTATAGTCTCTCTAGAGATCTAGCATTTTTCCCTACTGATCTTTCTCCGGAGATAGAGCTTCTGCCTTATTGGTAGAGTTAAAACGCCGGATAACATACCAGATAATTCTGGTTTGTTGTTGAACCACA
Organism: Actinernus sp. WN-2022; assembly: GCA_030867875.1. Classification (NCBI taxonomy): domain Eukaryota; kingdom Metazoa; phylum Cnidaria; class Anthozoa; order Actiniaria; family Actinernidae; genus Actinernus; species Actinernus sp. WN-2022. The sequence continues at coordinate 101,063,796 of JAOWCC010000577.1, read as the reverse complement.
CTTTCGGAAAAACCTTAGGGGGAAATAAATCAGTGGTAGATTCCGGCAATTCTGCTTTTCAACGAAAACACAAATGCTGAAGGCTGAAAAAGGCCAACTAACTAGGTTTGTCCATAGTTTACAATACTTTCTAAGGCAAAATTTATACGGCTTCTTTGTTGCTTGATTCCTTTTTGAGAAGCCTTTGAAATAGGTACCCTTTTTGCTAATAAAGACTGGACGTTTTTTGGTTTCATCCAAAAATCCAGAAAGCTGAAATTTCATACCTTTTTTCAGCTTCGATTAGCCTTTGCGAGATGGGCGAAAAAGGTAACTTTATTGCGCTTTCATTCGAAAACCAGAACGCATGCAAATTCATACCTTTTTTCAGCTTCGATTTGACTTTGCGAGAAGAGCGAAAAAGGTACCTTTTTGCACTTTGCACTGAAAACCAGAATACACGAAATTCATACCTTTATTCAGCTTAGTTGCGATATTGCGAGAAGTGCGTAAAAGGTACTTCTTTCTTTGTTTATTGGCTGTTTGATTGGCATGAACTGCCGGCACTGTACTATACTAGCGTGTTAATATATACGGCCGTATAACGTTAACTATTGGCTGTTGCCTGATGATTGACACTGAGACAAACTTTCTTCCCGCATAAGTGGCGGGAACTGTTGGTTCACAATTGAAACCATTCAGTTTTCTCGGTGTCAATCATCAGGCAATAGCCAATAGTTAACGTTATACGGCCGTATATATTAACACGCTAGTATAGTACAGTGCCGGCAGTTCATGCCAATCAAACAGCCAATAAACAAAGAAAGAAATACCTTTTACACAATTCTCGCAATATCGCAGCTCAGCTCAGTGAATAAAGGTATGGATTTTCGTGTATTCTGGTTTTCAGTGCAAAGTGCAAAAAAGGTACCTTTTCCGCTCTTCTCGCAAAGTTATATCGAAGCTGAAAAAAGGTATGAATTTGCATGCGTTCTGGTTTTCGAATGAAAGCGCAATAAAGGTACCTTTTTCGCCCTTCTTGCAAAGGCAAATCGAAGCTGAGAAAAGGTATGAAATTTCAGCTTTCTGGATTTTTGGATGAAACCAAAAAATGTCCAGTCTTTATTAGCTAAAAGGTACCTATTTCAAAGGCTTCTCAAAAAGCAACCAAGCAACAAAGAAGGTATAAATTTTGTCTTAGAAAGTGTTGTAAACTAAAGTATGCAAAAACCTAGTTAGTTGGCCTTTTTCAGCTTTCAGCATTTGTGTTTTCGTTGAAAAGCAGAATTGCCGGAATCTACCACTGATTGAAATACCACCACCTTTGTTGTTAAGCGTGTTTCCATTCCGGAAGTGTGCCCAGTCTCTAATCCACAGAATCATATTAATTTGTGCGACAGAATTCAAGTGCAACTGAGAGATGGGTATCTGTTCAGGTCTACTACTCCTAGTAACTACGTTTCTACCTCCCCTTTCGTCGCATCCGCCATTGCTAGTGTGCTAAGTAAACATATTGAAGAGTCGCACTTGTATGATGGCGAAACGGCACATAGTTTTAGAGGAGCTTGCTTTAATTATTATCAATCTCTATTAGGCGTTTCTGTACGCCAAATTAAATCGCACAACACGTCGGCTGGAGTAGTACTGAGATGGCCCAATTACTACTCCCGGATCTATAAGGTCATGCATGCGTCAATTAGACTGCTTCTCCCCCCTCCCCGGGGGGGGGGGGGGGGGGGGGGGGGTGGGTGGGTACTTCCTTTAATGAACTATACGGGGAGGCTCCTCCCGAAAGGGTTACCTTTTCAGGCTGGATGTATTTAAAAGGGTAGGGAATACACGAGTTGAAGTATATTTGCTGTATTCCTGGTTTCCATGTATTAGGGGCAAGGTCAAAACAATGGTCCTAAGTAGGGACCCGATTTTAAGGGGTGGGGTCGTACCGCCACCACTCATCAGCCAAGTAAACTTTAGGGGGGGGGGGGGGGGGGGGGTGGTAATGCAACGTTACCTGAAACGAGTCTAATGATGTGTGAGAAACTTATTTCGTACCTAAACAATATGACGCACATATCACAAGAAGCGATTGTTTTGGACGAATACGGTTTCATGGATGAGGCAGGCGTTAAAGTTCGACCAACGCAGTCCTTGGCACGAGACCAAACACTGTCGCTACTCTACTGGGGAAACGAAAGTTACGGCGTTATCTAAAATAGAGGATCTGAATTTGGGGGGGTCAGTTGTCAGTTTAAATTTTGGCCATTTGTCAGTTGTCAGTTAGCCCTAGTTAATCATTACTAGAGAAAATTTACAATGTTTGACACCGAAACACCGAATTTGTCAGTTGTCAGTTATTTTTCCGTTGTCAGTAACAAAATCGTCATTTGTCAGTTATTTTTTAGGCCGTTTGTCAGTAGACAGTTAACCCCATTCAGACCCTCAAAGCAATCGCTTCTAGATCTTGTGATGTGCGTCATATTTTTTAGCTACGAATGTAGTTCGGTCATTGGTTTTTATAAAAAAATTGTTGGAGGTTTATTTAGTGTAATTATAAAAATGGACAATTTCCTCTTCCGTTTTGTCACAGGAATCGCGAGAAGTTACCGACCTCAGTTTTAATCCCTTCATAATCAGTAAATTATTGGTGAGTATTGTTAAAAGTAGGGGGAGGGGAGGGAGGGTAGAAAATTATAAATTCACAAAGAAAACGTAAACCACGTATACTCTATAGTTTTCACTTCACAAACAATATGTAAAACACGTTGTATTCTAGTTTTCACTTCATTATTGTGGTTTGCCTATGGTTCAGCAAATTTGACATTTGCAGGGAACATTTTTTTCATGGATATTGTGATCAAATGTGCATTTTTTTTCGTATGGTGGATTCCCTACGCAAAGAATAAACGTACACAGCAACAGCTATGATGTTCAACATTAATTTTTAATCCATTAGTAATTATGACTTCTAGTAAGCCTGTACTGATGATTCATACAGTAGAATGATTTCCATAATAAAAACCGCTCGAGAATATTTAACAATAATAATAATAATAATAATAAATGTTATTACATACTCCCCTCGGGGCTTTTCAGTATCTAATCACAATCATCGATCAACCCTGTACTAAAAATCAATAATAATTATATATATAAGACCATTTAAAACAATATTACTAATAATTTGAAATTTAAGTATATATGTACAGTATATTCAATTTGATTAAAACTCCTCCAAAAGCAAACACTTAAGTTTATGCTTAAAGGTTGTAATTTCATTACAGTCCTTCATATCGTCTGACATAGCATTCCATAATGTGACGGCTCTGTAAAAGAAGGTCCACTGACCGGAAGCTTATCACTATTTCTGGTAACCAAGGAATGCACTTCAGATCTTTTCTTAAATTTGTTACACATGTATAATGGGGCTAAACCCTTGATGCACTTAAACGCCATAATGGTATCCCTGTACTTAACAGTTAGACGAACCGGTAGCCAATTTAACTCGCGCAATACTGGAGAAATGTGTTCGACAGATTTTAACTTCAGAACTAGTCCACCAAATTCGCCTTTTACTGGATCGAAGCTCAAGCAAGTTGAAATGCTATTGCATGTCTTCTGCTCGATATTGATTGGCTCAAATAACCGTACTTAGAATGCTTTGTTTTCGTTCTGCAATGTGATTGGTTCTCGTTGTCTAAGTGGCGCCGGTTACAGTAGTCGCGCTGTAATAATTTAATCAGGCTATCTTGAAAAAAAAGTCCCCCTAGTTTTATATGTCATCCTTACTTCGTTCAGTCTGTAATCATTATCATATAATAAAGGGTTCGTTGAAGTCGATTCAGGCGGTCGGTGAAAAAAAAAAAGGCAAATTGGAGCCTGGAACCTGCTAGGCGCGGTATCTAAGCCTACTGTATTACGTCATGGTTCGACTGCGAAAGCCTCGTTTGAAAGAACCGGAGCTGTATCATTTGCGACTTGTCGTATTCACTGACCTTTCAACTGATCTTTCAAGATATTTGCGTGGCTCTCTTAGCTTTCGCTTTATGTTCCTGGTTATTTTTCTTCAAAAAGTCAAAATTTGGTTCAGGCAGAAGACGAGAAACGCAAAAATGTAGGGATGGCAACAGGGATCCCACACATCTAAGAACGCTTCGTTGTCTGATTGTAATCTGGAAAGCAGCGGGGTGCTTTCATGTTGCTTTAAGGGGCCAGATCACATTACATCTGACCGTTAATTGGTTTAAAATTCGAAAATCCCGGTGGTCCCTTCATATAGGCAACACATGAATTGCTATCAAAATACATATGGACGATAGTATTTTACTGAGAAATAAATCACTCATAGAACTCATACGAAACTACATCCGGGTATTGGTAGCGTATTTTCCATATCCTCACTAATGAAAATATCGATGACGTCACATTTGCCGCCTGGCGGCAGGTTTGTGAAAATCACAGAGGAGGATGAATATTCCGAGCACAAAAAGCCAAATACGATCTAAAACTCTCGAAAGATTTTCTCGACTGCAACGAAGACACAAGAAAACCCTATGAAACTCCCCAGGACAGCTTAGAAAGATCGCGAAGAAATTTGTACCGAGAGTGAGTAAAATGAATAGATAAGAGTTCTTAGAGCAGTTTAGTTGCCCATATAATAAAAAGTAAATTACACAGTGGTTTGAAGATATGAAGTTTATCCTCGAGAGTCGAAAACATTTCACTCGTCCACTGCGCTCACTCGTGACTGAAATGTTTTCGACTCTCGAGGATAAACTTCATATCTTCTCGCCACCGTGTAATATCCTCTAATAGAATTAACACAATACAAAACAATAGAACGAAATACACAATACAATAGAACGCAATACAATTTGGTAGTAATTCATGTCTGCCGACATGAAGGGAGAACCAAAATTCCAAACACAACTTAACCGTTGCCACAGGGATCGTGGCATTGGGTAATGCGATACCACAGGAAGCCCAAGCTCTAGATTATAGAATTGACAACAACGCGCTCTTTGATGTGGGCTCCCTGTAGGACAATTCTGTAACTTCCATTAGATGCTGTTGTTCTTCTAGCTACGCTTTACATGTTTTAGAATTTGAGTTATAGTTCACTCAGTTTCATAGAGTTTACATTGCTATCCTAAACTAAAGATGGTTACAATCGGGGTTATAACTTTATTACCCCTGATCATATTGCTATAATTGGGACTTCCCTTTATCAAATCGAATCATTAGTGTTGCCAATAATTTCCAAATTGTTATATTAGCTGCCCAGTCAATAACTGACCAATATTGTACATTATCATTTGACTTTCTCTGATTGGTTGATTCACCTGCGAATAACGGTCTGAGAATGCGCAGTCGTCATTATTCAATATTTTCTACAAATAACCGCACTATTGACCACTCCGTTTTGGTAAACAAGGCGGATCGATTTGCAGAGGTGTTTGTAACTCAAAATTCCAGTTTGAAACTCTGTAGGTAATGTTATATTTTGTCGAATGATAAAACATTATTGTCAGTTAAAGTGGCTATGACGAAAATTGTTTTCCCTTAATCTTATGAAACAAGGTTTAAGTTATTGGCTTCTGTTGTTAGAACTGGATATCCTACCCTCCAAAACTGCAAAAGCTCAGTCGAACATGACAAAATTCATGCGACAAATTTCGCTCGGTCATAAATACCGATTGCAAAGGTATTTACGTCACAATTGTGTTCCAGGCCCCTTAGAATCTGTCGCACAAAAGGTGGTTATTTTGGGTCAGGAAAAATTGTTTTTCCATTTGAAATTTTCTTTTACATGCATCAATCAGTTTGTGTATGGTAATTTTAAATAATCGTTTTCCCTTAAAACTGTAAAAAAACACATTTCGTTTGATATCACACTTTAAAGACCGATGCTCAGTTTCAGCCTACTTGTATCCATGGCTTTTCCTCCGTTAATATCACTGACTTGTTAGGCGTGGCACTTGTTGGGATCTTAGCCCTGGACAACCATCAATTAGTCTCACTCGGACGAATATTTGTTGTTGTACCTGGACATGTATGATTGAAATGACTTTAGAGTTATTTTGTAGAATGATCGCTTTTACCCGAGAGCGTTGGGGCATGACCCAAGAAGGTGGGAGGGAAGGGGATATATGCCGCACTCTAGGATATGGTTTTCGCAGTCTGGTTTTCGAGCTGTTTTAGTTATCTTTTAGAGTCATAGACACATACGTAAAGCCATAGAAGCGCACCTTATAGATAAAACTAAAACTCTAGAACCACATGGTATGGTGAAACTTGGTGATTATCTCTCATGTGTACATTTGCTACTTCAAGTTACGGTCTACATCACTTCCCGTTTCCGAAATTCAACGCATTTATATTAGATTTCCTTATCTTAGAACTCTTCACTTGTAACATCTAGTACCTGAAGGTTTGGCCAGCCGAAATATTGTAATATTCGTTTATAAATATGAACGTTGTCAGCTTTGCCGTAGTCCTTGGACTTCGTATATTTTCATAAATTGCCTTTTTTTCCTTTTCCAGAAATAGGGTGTGACTTTGACGGGGAAGTATATGAGACCGCACATGTTTATTGATATTTTTCTTGTTATTTAGACATTGATTTTCAAAATGAATTGAGAAAGAGAACAAACTGCCTCTCGATTAGCTCAGTGGTTGAGCGCCAGCCTGTCGTGTGGAAGGTTGAGGGTTTCAACCCCGGCAGGACCAACACTCAGGGTCGGCTTAAAATAACTGAGTAGAAGGTGCTGTCTTTTGTGAAACAATCTCGTTCTCGAACTGCAATTGGTTAGACCTCACGTCTTCTCGGATAAGGACGTAGATCGTAGGTCTCACGTCGGCCTCAAGTTTATCAGTCTCTCTAGACTGTCACGAGTTACCGACGTTAAATAAGGTCGCTTTACCTTTTTGATATTCAGGATTTTGATTTTGAGACCCATGCGGCACAACCAAAATTCCGGTGAGTACCACCCCCGGGGGCCATAATCAGATCGGATCGCGAATAACAGAAAATGGCGATGGAAAAATACAACTTCTCCTGGATGTATGATAATCGTCTATCTCTAAATTAAAAGAATTCCTTTTCTACCCCGGTATACGTATAGCCTTTCCTTAAATGCCATTACTGTTTTTTATGACCTCAAGTTCGACCTCTCTGGATTCCACCGGTGGAGTGTAGGCAGTCTTAACAGTGCTACATCTAGTGTGAGAGTGAACCCGGACTGCCGTATAGCGTACTGTACATGGTGCTTGACACAGCTCCTTCATATTTCGGCGGTAATCCTTGTTAAACAAGAAATATATCCACGGATTGATCGCACTGTTCGCATGTCCAAGAAAAATCCCAGTAAAGAGCATGACTGGCGAAATATCACAACTGTTAATCCCATAGTAGAAATTAACCAGTAGCAAGGAGACATGGAATGGAAGCCAACAAAGTGCAAACACTACCACCACGGTGATTAGCATTTTCAAAACACGTTTTTTTATGTCACCTTCAAGTCTTTGATTTGCTTGGGTCACGTTTCCAGGAACTTGACGCATCCAAACTCTACGGATCACGCAGGAGTAGAGAGCAGTTATCATAGTTAAAGGGATGACAAACATGATAAGAAATATGACGAAGGTGTAGTACTTTGGCGTCGTGGTGTTATCAAAGGCAGGTGCCCATTCCTCCACACAATAATATTCTCCATCTTGTTTCACGACTTGCATTGCGTACAGAGTGGGCGATGAAAGCACACATGCGCATATCCAGATGAAGAAAATTACGAGCTTAGTGACTTGCGGATTCATTACGCCCTTAAGCGGAAAAATCACGGCAAAAAAGCGGTTGAAGGCGATTGCCGTGAGAGTCAAAACGCAACAAAAAACTGAAACTCCTTGGATAAAATCGACGAACTTGCACAGAAATACCCCGAAGTGTCCGCCAAACCAGATTGGCGGTAAATTCAAAGCCTGTCTTGTAAAATAGCGAACGAAAAAGCTCATGTTAAAGAGCGTTGTTAAAATGTCTGCCACAGCCATGTTGACGATAAGAAAATTCACTTCAGTTCGCATTCTTTGAGTTGTAGTAAACACGCGAATGACAATTATATTTCCAATGAAGGATACAATGATTATAATAATGTAAGCGACAGCTTTCACCCATTCACTTGAGGGATTTAGCGGTGCGAAACTGCACTCGGCGCCTGTTTCCATGGAATCGTTCTTTGTAGTATTGGCAATCTTCATGGTGTTGTCTTCTTGCTATGAATTCTCTCTCACTAGTTGTAGAACCTTTATCTATAACTGCAAGAAAAATTGTACAAAATACATTTTAAAAGTTGTTAAAATCAGAATTGCTGCGTCAAATGAACGCTTTGTACTACTTCGATAAAGCTATTTCTCAACAAAATGAGAACTAAATTTATAATTGCATATACACTTAATTTGTAGACATTGTTCGACATAGTTTTTTAAATCTGCCAGTTTGAAAAATGTCTTTCATGCCAGGACACCACTTATCAATGAACTTTCTGTTACTTCAATTTAAAATCTACCCATGCACCAAACTCCTAACTAAAGGCTGTACCTCGGCCTCAGCCGTTTAGAATCTTCATAACACTCGGGCATGGATTAACCCATTCGGAAGCCATTTTGAACAGTTTGGCTCGCGCTGCAGTTGTACTCCTAACTCAAACGCTGTGAAACCTGATGTGATAATCGTTTTGTTTTTCGAATTAATAGGCAGTTGAACTTTTACCGCCTGACCAAGTTAACCTCATGTCTTTGTTATTTTGGATAATATTGCAGGTACCATCTATTGCATTTTAATTGAAGAAACCAATAAGACCATAACATTCTGCAGGTGCTGCATGCCATATCAACGAAAAAAAATCCCCTTTAATCTTTGCCACCTCTATCGAAAATGTTTGAAAAACAGCCAGACCATTCGGATTACAAAAACGTATTCTATAAACTTGATTTCAGTGAACCGATTTTAAGTTACTTTAAATTTCTCTTAAAAGAGGTATTACTATTCATCTTATTCTATAATAGTCTTTAATAATAAGTCTTTACTTCTCCATAGGATAAAAATACATATCTTATGTTACAAAAATTGGAAGTAAGAAATATCTTATACAATATATATATAGCAAAATATTTAAAAACATGCAAAATGTACAGACTATGAATATGTTAAACATTACTAGAGAGCTATAAATTATATTTAAAAATTACCCTATTAATAAACTGAATAAAAGAACTATTAAAAGGCTCAGTGTTAACTTGGGGGCGTGCTGCAGCTCTTGTCCGTCCTACTGCCAGACTTAAGTCCTATGCCGGTCAGCGGGCCTTCCAGGTATCTGCACCTACATTATGGAACTCTCTCCCGTTAAATATACGTCAAAGTCCATCCATTAATGAATTCAAAGCTAAACTAAAACACTACCTTTTTTGACATACCTATAATCTGTACACAGTAATCAGTCTTGTTTTCAGCTGAATGTAATTTATGCGCAGATATTTATATTTACACTTATTTAGTACATGTAGTTGTCAAGCGCATAGAACATTTATGTATATGCGCTATACAAATGTCATTATTATTATTATTATTATTATTATTTATTCTAAGATTATATGTAGTAAATTTAATTTTCGGTATTACTTGCCTTAAAGGATGATTGTCTAACGATGTAAACTATTTAACAATCTTATAGAGGTTTTGCACCACCACGTGATGGCAGCCATGTTGGTGGCCAGAACAATAGAATGTTATTCCTTTGAGATTTAATTTTTCACATGATTGAACAAATCTCATTGTTCTGGCCACCAACATGGCTGCCATCACGTGGTGGTGCAAAACCTCTATTATCCTGCTTTTCGAGTACGTGGCGCACGTCAATAGTATTAGAAATGTAGTGACGCTTATGGCAACGATCTAAGAAACACTGGATTGTAGTTAACTCTGAGTCTGAAGCTCCATATACTGATAAGCCGTATGTAATATTTAGGAGTACTATACCATTGAATAATTTTCATCTACCCTGGCTAATACCCGAATCTTTGTCATCCTTCATCAAAATTGTCTCAAATGTTTTCCAGAATATTTGTAAAGGAAACTGCTAATCTGAGTAATGGGCCAAAAACAAAAATTCGCGCAAGGTAAAATTGCCTATATATATGCGGCATTTTTCCTCATCAAGGTACTACCGAAACCCGTAAACGCAAAGAACAGAACTTTATTTCCAAATTAGGCACATTGGCACCTAACGGCATTAATGAACGCTTTTCGTTCAGTTAATTTCATAATTCGCGTATTCATTCATACCTAGATCAGCATGTTTCATTACTTTATTCACTTGTTTCCTCAGTGCTAATCATGCACTCAACACTATATAAACCGTTTCCCCAACCATATTTCCCCTCTTTTGCTCTGACGAACGGCTAGCGCTCGAAACGTCAGCTGCTACTCGCTCCATACGGCAGTGAGTATACTATAATCGACTTTTTAATAGTTGATCATACCTGTCCAGTGTTTATCCTCCCCGCCAAGTAGATCAACACTAGGGTTTAAAGGAACTAGTCACCCAATCATCGTAACCAAAACGAAAATGAAACGTTGTAAATTGGCAAGCTACAAAGACAGTGCTTTTATTTATTAACAAGTTTAAGGTATAGTAGAGTTTTAAGTAGACAAAATGTTTAGTAGAGTTCAGTAAACAAAATGTAGTCCAGCAAAGCTGTATGAATATCCTTGTTCTCCTGAAACATTTCTTGAAAATATTTACAGCTGCTTCGGCCTTTCCATTTCCTTGCCACCAATACGGAGAGGAGGTCACGTCAGTCAAATCCATATTCTGAGGCAAACTGGTTGTTATTCTGCACTGATAAATATAAACTGCGGGCCATTGTCTGTGCATGCATGACTCCACGATTTGGTATCCCAACCCTTCAAAAGCGTGCTTCGGTGGCCTCTAGTCACTACTGTTGCGGTGGGTGTATTGGGTAATACGTCAATTTCTACCCAATCACTCTAATGGCATGTTTTGACCAAATGTCATTTTCCTTCCCACATGAGGATGGATATCTTGACTCACTAATGACCACGGGATGTTTGGAACGTCATGGCTCAGTATGGGTTCTTTTGCAGATTGGATAGCATATTGAGCATACAGAAAGCATTATGATAAACACTTGTTCCAATTGATATCTGTGGATATGCCGGGCCAGTCAAGTGGCTCACCTTGGCTCTTCGAATGCACAATCCTGCTCCAAAGTGTGTTCTGTGTATTCTCTCCAGCATCGCTGCTCTCATTGAGTTCGGAATGATCGCCTGATGCTCTTTATATACTATATCATTGGCCACTGATAGTTGTTTATCTTTGTAAGTATAGTAAGGTCCACCCTAGATCCACCCTAGGACCTTTACTTTTCCTACTATATATTAATGATTTGCTAAATTGAAAAAGTTTCTAAAACGTCCTTAACGTCATGATCATTATGAAAACAAAAACAAAACAACAACAAATCTTCGTATTTATATAATTTTACTTATTTATTCATAGTTATTGTAAATTTGTTTAATTATTGTAAAATTTGTATAGTTATCAAAATATCTTCCATGTAAATAAGAAATATTATAGCACTACCCGCCTCGATTAGCTAAGCTATCTGCGGGTGTGTTAAGTAATATATATTTATAGACACTTGTTCATAAACTTGAACTTGAACTTGAAAACTCTTCAAAAAAGCTTTTGTTTAGAATTTAGTTTGCTGATGATACCGATATTTTTATTCCTCAAATAACCTTACTCAGTGAACATTATAAATAGCACATTATTATTATGTCAATTTAATTAAACTTATGTAATAACGTAATACCAATATTACATAAACATGTAAAATATATCAATTATGCAATATGTAAATATTATCCCACACTTCTTCTACTTCTCTCCCTCCACTTTTCTAATTTCAGTGTACCGCATTACCAGAAATCACGGACAAAATGGCGGACAGCTCATTATGCATAGCTTTTGCAGGGCATTTAAAAATGGCCTACACTTACAAAGAAATGTATGGGACCAAACATAAAAGGTTTTATAGCCTTACCTCTAGGAAAGATTTCACATTGTCGGTCTCCTCGTTTCAAACACATGACTCGTAGAAACCATTAGTTTCAAAATTTAATGAATCCAGTCACGTTTCCTTCGGTCAAAACAAATGCGTCTTTTTAGCCAAAAATCACCACAGGCTACCATACATTCATTGTACATTTTCGAGGAGTACATCCCAAACCTCCATATGGTACTCGCTAACCAACAACGAAGACCAAATCCCGGTCTTCTAATTTGCTTCCACCGATAATCAGGCCTTGATATCGCCATTTTTGAAGCCTGTTTATCATAGTTTGGTTCGGTCAAAACTGCTCCGAAAAGTGCTAACTTTTGGCTACAAAAAGCCGCCATTACAGTTCCGGCGAAGCCTGTCAGGAAACCCACATTTTCAGATCCTAACATAAAGGAAACGAAGGCCTTTTGTTCGTCATTCTCCACTCAAGCTCCACCGACGGTTTTAGTTACTATTCAAAGGTATTACCGTTGTTTAGATCAAATGCAGGGCCCTGGCTCTAATATAATAAAACGAGAGATTGAGCTGCATTTGGGTTCCCTATGGTCGAGTGCCACAAGACGCTATCTATCTTTGTTATTTTTGGCATAATGCGCAAGCTCTGTGCCCTTGTGTTAACTCCGCTGTTCGGCTTAATCGTGGTCGCGTCCGTGATTTATATACAGTCACACTCGCACTCCCTCATTAACTCCACAATGGTAGTGGCCAACTCGAAGGCTTTTGCTCCTTTGGCCACTACACACTTTTCAACTAAAAAATGTACTCTTATACCTAACTCCATCTTGTCTATTTTATAATGTTTGCTAGTGATATATACTTTTATAAAATAGAAATAAGTGTGAATAAAATGAACTTGATGAACTTGGGCAATGAGATTCTTAGACTCATCATAAGTCAGTCCATCGGAAGGTGACATATTTGTGGGATAATTCTCTCAGATGTTTTTCCACAACACTTAACTTTGGGAAGAATCTTGCCAATAAATTCAGCTTTCCCAAATAACGCTGCACAGCATGGAAGTCTGTAGGCTTAGGCATGCATGCTTGTGATTGCTTCGACCATGGACGCCTTCAGGTGTTAGCTGTAATTCCATGAAAATACTTTTTTGGTTTTGAACTTCCACTTAGTCGGATTCAGTTTGAGCTGCACTTGTTGCATACGACTAGCAAGAAGTTGTCATCATCGTCTTTGTCTGTTTCCTCCTGAGTTCATGTCGTGAAAACGTGGATACGCACGCGCAGTGGCCGCCTAGCCTTTTAATAGTTATAACAAACATGGCGGCCCGACAGTTACTGAGCTTGTATGGAGTAATAAACAACTTTTTGTTATACCTGTTGTCTCTTGATGTGCATCTTACTTGTTCAATCAGATTCGAATATTGTATCAAGAAACCTATAAACAGGCGAACAAAATTACAAGTTTAAGGCAAGATATTCATTGCGGTAATTGACTTACAAGATAGCTAGGACCGGTGATGTCTCGAGGACTGTGGAAGGGTAAAAAATGCCGAAATTTAGGCTAAAAAGATTATTATATAATAATTTTAGAAGCAAAGATGAGACCCGAACAAACTTTGTTCAATCGATTTTAGCAACAGTAGATGGCATATACTTTCATGAAATTATACTCCAAAATACAAACCCTTTGTAAGTATTGCGGTAAATGAGTACCGTGTAGCATGAAAATTTTGCGGGAGTTTTATTTTGCGGTTTTTCGTGTTTTGCGGGTACAATTTTTTGCGATTCGAGATGACTGAAATTTCTGCTGGGAACTAATTTTTGCGATTTCCTGTTCAATCGGCAGCAGAACATTAAAAACGAAGGAAGCTTAATATTTTCAACTTTTATATTACTTGTCGAGTTACCGTACGCTCAACTTAAGAGACTTTTCACTGAATTATACAATCTTCGAAGGCGATACAGTACTGCCCTAAAGTGACTAACGCAACAACAAAATCGAACAGAAAGCCTTCCGGTACCCTGCAATGCTAAAAAAAATGTTATTACTACCGGTATTACGGTATACCGTATTCTACCGTATTACGAGAATGTAAAGCTCGGACTTTTGTTTTCTATTAATTACATAAAAAGCAATGTTAATAGTTCTTATTTAGTCCAATATCGTCTCAGTAATGCAAGTTTACATCGAAAAAGCAGAGATGTTTAGTTGACCGAAGGGAGTAAATTTTTGCGGAGTATTATTTTGCGGGAGATTTTGTCTGCGGGAAATTATTTTTGCGGTAGAGGGCAATCCGCAAAATCCGCAAACATTTAAACCCCCACAATTTTCATGCTACACGGTATTCCATTTTCACGAAATGTCCTTTCTGCTCTAGGAGAAATCGAAATTACGCGAAAAGAGCCAAAGGTGAACAAGGCTGCTTTACTGGGGGTTAGATAATCTTTTAACCATTGCCAACGAGGGATCAGGGTGAGGGCAATTCTTGCTGGCAGTGTGTTGCATGTGGAAACTGTATCCAGTCAGTGTACCCTGATTGACTTCAATTATAACAACTTACTACAACAAGTTTATTCGTACCCAAAAGAATAAAGTGTATATAAATGGGTATAACGAGACTAATAACAAGATAGAGTACAGGCCACCTAAAATAACTATAAAGCTAATATATTTAGGTATTAGTCAAGCAAAGTTTCAAGTCGCTGAGGAATTTACGCCCTACCGCAGTAGTAGACTGATTCTGTGATGTACTATGGATGCTTTCGGTGTATTTGTGTGGCTTGATATCCACTGCATATATAGCAATCAGGGTCATGCATACTCCTCAGATTGATGGGGTGTTGTTAAATTGGCTTCAAGTTGGTGTGCCTGGGGTTTGGAACTGATGTCAGAGGCTGTGTCAGGAGGTGGTGCCCTCGGGCAAAGTGTCCGATCCTATCACAGCCTTCCTTTGAGCATCGCTTGAGTCGAGCAGGGCATGTCGAGCAAGGGTGTGCTGAGCCCGCACAATTCAGTTTTCCCCTTACGGCTTGATTGACCTTGGGCCCTGTTTTGCTGTGATTTATGGGGTTCCCTGCCTATGTGTAATTTACTTGTTCAGCTGGCTCCTTGGTTTGATGCATCATTGCCTTCAATTGGCCTTCTTGAAGTTCTTAGCCGTATATGTACCATTGTGTTGAATTGTCCTTTAGCTACTCTATAATCTTCATGGCCATAGACCAGTTCGCGGTTAATTCCGACATTTTGAAAGGGCCGGTGCAAACATGGCGCAAAATACAGCGTTTGTATGGGAATCCGATGCCAAATAAAATCTGTAAAATCGAATTTCTGAAATATCCTTCAGATTCAAACTTAAGGTACCAGGTTAAAGATTATTAAACTGATCGAAATTTGAGGGATGTAGCTGTGCTGGGAATCGTTCAATCGTGTTTTCAGTTTTCCATATATACATTGTCTGTAAATTTTCTCGCGGACTTTCACTTGCTCGTTTTCAGTGAGTCGCGTCGAAGATACATGAAGCAAGCGAAAAAAAAAACTCGATTCCATGCGTCAGCAGACAAAAGGACCTTACGGGGGGGAGGGGAGTTCGTTCGAACCCCTCGAACCTCCCCTGTAGACGGGCCTGCAAAGTGGTGATTTACGCTTCGTCCTAAACCACTGAATCACTTTCTGACACCATGTTAAGGTTACCGGATACCTTGTTGTTTTAAAGAAAACTATAGAAACCTGTACACCTCTGTAAAGATTATGAAGTGCAGAATACGCTGAATGAATTTGTTTAAAAAAATATTTAATTGTAAAGCAATGCTAAGCCAACAAACGCAAAACTGACAAGGTTTATAAAAGTGAATTAGCAGCCTTCGGGTTAACGCATAAGAACAATTCAACTGCACAATGTCAATCAGCATACGACAGCCTAAAAAAAGTGTGCACATTTGTTAATTAATATTTTACTTCAATCAAATGCAATTCATTCCTAAAGTTTTATTCTTCGATAATGTCCGAGTCACATTACGCGGGATACTCTACGAGGAAAAATACTTTGAATATTGCTAAACGCTCATACTCTTTTCTTTGTCAGTAACTTATCTGTCTTTTGGTAGAGTTTTATCAAAATCTGGCAAGTCTGCATACCCTATTAATTCATTCAAAGAGAGGGGATACCGAAGAAAAACCTAGTCGGAGATTTGGCGTGTAAAGTTTTGTGAACATTTCACACCTCATCAAAGCAAATGTCAACACTTCGAACCAACTAGCCAATGACTACGCAAGGACCCCTGGAGCTTCAAAGCAGTAGTGAAATTCGCGGGAAATTGGTAAATAGGTCATATTTTTAATAATAAACCTTTCGCTCTCACAACAATTCAACAGTTTCGCTGAGTTCGAGAGCCGATAAGTTTCATTCCCAAAGTCCACAACAACTGAAAGTTGATGTCCTCTCAAGCTCACGATTGAGAAGTCGAGGATTGACAACGGCCCAGGAGTGAAACTCGGATCTGAATCAGACTCAATGTGAACTCATCGCTGCTCGCGTCTTCAGTCTCTTCAAATGACTTGCTGGTTCCTGGTGAGCCAAACGACAGTTTAAACCTGCTAGCGCTGCTTATATTTGGAGGTGTCCCTGGGGTTGAAGGTTCGCACGTTCTTCGAACCACGAGCCTTTGTCGCTGTCCGCGAGCTCAATCCTCGTTTTACCGAATTCCTCCTTATCGCCGGTTTCCTTTCTTTTTCGGTCCAGGATTCGCTTTATGTTTTACCCAAGGACTGTGCTTTTCTCTTTTGGATTTCCCCCATACAAACGATTGATAATAGACTCTAAATGCACGTTTGTTATTTCGAAGAAGGGAAGCCACAACAACAGTATGCAAATTACTCGGATAACAGCTCCCGCTAAAAGTCCACGGGGCGCCCGTGGCACGTAAATGGATTATAACGCCTCGGCGATTTATTTAGTTTCCTTCTAAATACGTTTTTTCTAAATATCTCGCAAGCTTTAATATCTTTTGAAATAATGTTTTTTCTAAATTGTAGAACAATCCATAAACTTTCCAAATAATCAACAATATTTTTTTACAAAAAAACATGCCTTAAAGGTATCCGGTAAACCTTACAGAGTAAACTACAAGAAAATTCTCAAGATGGACACCATGTTTATTACACCACGTGATCTCTCACGTTACGCAACGCATGCCGGGACAGGGGTAACAGTAGCAACTAAAATTCTGTGTGACATTCACTTACTGACTCAAGTTCAAGTTCTTGACAACTAAAACGATATGTAAATCGATATATATATTCTAAGGCTATTTACCATTAACTGAGGACAAACATGGATTTTAAGAACTTGATAGTACTTTGATAAAATCATTATCTTTGAACTACAAATTGTAACTTAAACTTACTATGGCAGACGAAATGACTCTGGTATATAATTGATGAATTTACACCGATATGACAGGAATCAGTAAAATGCCAGATTTATAAAAATAAGCCGCAGTTCTACTTCCAGCTTACGACAATGTGTAATCACGCAAAGTAACATTAGTTTACTCAAAACCTCTTCAAAAAGCATTGCATCTATCTACTATAATAGCTTCTACTTAAACGTCTGATTCATTCCATTAGCTGAAATACTTGAAATCTGATTTGCGGGATAATAATCAATGGAATCATAGAACTGATACAGTTTCGATTACCATCCACTGTATTTTATCATATACTTGATCAGCCGAACTCAAGATGGATCAGATAGGCCCAAGGCAATCGAAACATGGCCGAGTCCAATTTCAATATGAATCATACTGGACTGACCAGCCTTCTGCTCACATAAAAGCGTTTTCACGTGAATGCGAGGCTAGTAGTCGGTCATAAACAATAGCTATATAAATTGATGGCAGTTTTCGAATGGGTCTATACCCTAGAAATTCTTAACATGACGAACAAAATGATTCCAGTCCTTTGACGGAAATGTTAAAATTTATCTTGCATCTAAAAGAGCCCGTATTTGTCAGTAGTTGTATAAAAGCCAGTATTTGTCAGTAGGTGTATTTGGGAGCTTGGGTAGCGCAGTGGTTAAGCGCTTCGCCTCTCACCTCTGTGGCCCAGGTTCGAATCCCGGACGCGGCGCTATATGTGAGTTGAGTTTGTTGGTATCTCGCCCTTGCTCCGAATGTTTTTCTCCGGGTTCTCTGGTTTTCCTCCCTCCGCAAAAACCAACACGATAAATTCCAATTCGATCTGTGGATTAGCCGGGACATGGCTTTGATCAGCCCCCATGGTTGTTTCAGGTCTCGTTAGAAAATTCAGAGTTTCAGAGCCAGAATGTGGACCACGAAGCTTGCACGCGTGGAAATGCGTAGCAATTTGAACCAGATTTGGGTCAAATATACTGTAGAAATTCATTTTCTACTGAGAAGATCTATTCCGCACCACAAATTCTAAGAAGTTTCCGGCGGCACCAGATCTCCCGTACTGACAAGTCCTATTAGCGGACCAGTTGTATTCACATTTGCTATAATGGTTGTTTGTCGGGAAACTGTCACAACTAGTGTTTCATTTGGTTTACGTCCTTAGTATAGTTTACCCACACAGAACTGAGGAGCGTTAAGTAGCTCCATTTGTACGTACATGCATGTGCTTTCCCAGATCGATTCGAAATTTAGGTCGCAGAGATGAGAGGCGAACGCTTTAATAACCACTCGGCCACCCTTATATACATCCATTCTGTAAAGCCTTTTAAACTAAAAGCTTGTCGATCCATTAGGTGCCACCGAGTTACCCTGATACACATAATTATGATACAATAATTTTAGTACTATACTTTCTTCGTCCACTATAAAGCTTAGCTTCTGTACTGAAAGTAATAAAACCTTTACAACACTGAGTCTTATTGCATCTGGACTTTAGTTAGGAACTGAATTCCTGCTTTGAGGGTCTTGAAAAGAACGTTACTTTTGTGTGCCTTTAGTTTTAACACTGGTCAACGCCAGTATCATCCAATTGCAAGTATCATAATTTCTCCCGTTCATTTCTATAAATACTTTGGCTTACATTTGTTTTCTTAGTGAATCGAGAGAAACAAGAAACACTCTTTCTGTAATAATATTTGTGGTTAACAAAACCGAGACTAAATACGAAAATCAGATAACTTTAAAAGTTATAACGCTAGACATAGTTTTTATCATATTTTCTTGGCGGTATATAGTAGGAATTGAAAGAAAGTCGATATTATATCGATTGAAAAAGGTTATCCGTTTTCCATTTTGTCGCCCCCACGTTAATACAAAATACCCGCTCTCTTGAGACTCTTCATTTGGCTGTTTTTGTTACTCTGCGGCCAACGTAAAACGATATGAGAGTTTTTAAATGACTTTTCGCAATGTTATTCATTTAGGCGCAGATACGACGTAGTTTACGAATACTTTAATGGACTGAGCAACAAAATAATCGCTTAAATAAAAAAAAATCCAATTAAAATTCATCTATCTGTTTATTTGTATATGCGAAACATTTTCTTCTCATAAACCATATGGTAAAGATGTCGTAATCTTTATATTTGTGAGCTCTTGCCTCATCTTCAAACTTTCTACTTATTTCTATTTTTATACAGCTAATGGATTGCTTTCGTTCCGCTCGTTAAGAAACTCTAGCCCACATACGGATAACAGTTTATGTATATAGGATTTTCGGGTTATTTCGATACTTAGACTATTCTCGCCGGAAATTTAGAGGTAATGTTCAGAAAACTGTCCAAGTTGTTGTTCTCAGTAAAAGAACTTACGCCGGTTCAGATCTCAAACACACCGAATCATTGTGTAATTCATACGCACAGTGAATAATCTTAAACTGTTTAAGCCGATTCTTTCTAGGCCTCCCTCTATCTAATTATATATTTAGTACGGTGTTTAAACCAATACCTAGACTGTGTTTAAGATTTATACTTCGTCCTTTTGGTTACAGTGCCTATGAACAATTTTTTTTTATTTTAGATATCAAATCTAAATCAAGTGAATAGTAGAATGGTAAAATATATTTTGCTTTGAATGCTGTGTCGCTGAGTTAAGGAGGTTTTAATGGGAATCCGATGCCAAATAAAATCGGTACAAATCGAATTTACGAAATATTCTTCAGATACAAACTTCAGATACCAGGTAAAAGATTAACTGATCGAAATTTGAGCGAGGGATGTAGTTGTGCTGGGAAGCGTGCAATCGTGTTTTCAGTTTCCATACATTTGTCTGTAAAAACGAGTCAAAGTCCGCGGGAAAATTTACAGACAATGTATGGAAAACTGAAAACACGATTGCACGCTTTCGAGCATAGCTACATCCAGTTAATCTTTTACCTGGTATCTTAAGTTTGTATCTGAAGAATATTTAAGAAATTCGATTTTACTGATGGATTTTATTTGGCATCAGGCCATACAACACTGCCGTATTTCGCGCCATGTTTGCACCCCTTTCAAAATGTCGGAATTAACCGCGAACTGGTCTATTGAGTAAACCAACATCAGCTAAATTCGATCTGTGGTTTAGCCGGGTCTTAACCTTGATCAGGCGTTATGGGTTTATTTTTCAGTGTCACATTTTAACACTTGCATAAACAGATTTGTTTAAAATTATGTTTCTCTTAGTATCTATCTAAAATCAGATATACCAGAGAGTCAAAAAACGAGAAGTTGTTCAGTAATAGTTTCGTCCTGGGATATACTTGCGATGAAAGGAGCGAGGTTGAATTCAGTTTGCGCCGAAGAGAAACCTCCAAATTGTATCAAGGGTTCTCAATTAGTGTTTATATTACAAGTAAAGATGAAGAGAAGACGAAATAAGCCGGGTCACTAATTGTACAAACCAATCCACTAATATATCTTTAATATTTCTTCTCAATTTAAAAGTACAATTTCAAACTTTTAGATTTTTTATTGCTGTAAACACACCCTACTTTTAGTTTAAAAATTACTTAAACGCTTGACTCATTTTTTATATTTAATAAGAAACTTCATCATCAATTGTATCTGTTTTCGTTTAAATTCGCATTACCAATAAGCATTTCATTTCAACAAATCGGATTTGAACCCGACGGAACTGTAACATAAAATTAAAATTAAGTTTGAGCATTCAACATTTGAAATCCAAAAGGGAGAGGGCAAGTGAGTATCTTCAGTCGACTTATATTGATTATTGTACATGAAGATTAACTTACATTAGCTAAACGCTTTATATCTTACGGTGAAAGATTGAACGCTAAATTTCACTTACTTTCAGTTAATGAATGCAGCCGTTATTCGATAGGAAAAAAATATTCGCCCTCTTGCCGAATTAAACCTCGTATCGACCTCCTCCTTGTTAGATTAGAAAGGGCAATAGAAAGATTGATTCTCATTTCCCGAGTATATTAATTTTACAAAACGTGACTCATACCACGTGTGTGTTTGGCTCCCGTATATGGACTATACGGGGATGATCCGCTGGACAGGGTATGGTTTTACGAGTTTCTGATCTTAGACAGGGTATCCATTTTCACATCGACAGATCTTGAACAGGGTATGGTATTTATCTAGTGCCGTTATTTAGTCCAGTGCTTGCTGAAGACTTATTTAGTTATGACACTCATTATACAAGATCACAATAAACACTGACATCCAAGGATAGATAATTTGTTATTTGTCTTATAGAGGGACAATTTTAACACTTTGTCTTAAACAGGGTAAGGGTTTCAGAGCCCCAGCGGCACACCCCAGTACCCCCCCCCCCCCCCCCCCCCCCCGCAGGGGGTTTGGCTCATGGGGACATAAAAATCAAAACAATCAATTTGCGGTTGAAGTATGAACGCCGAATGCCGACAGGAAATCAAAGGTACACCCTTAATCAATGTCCCTAGGGGTGACATCATGAAGCAAAAACTCGAAAAACACATTTGACCGATATGATGCGCTCTGTCGTTTGAAAACAATTTACGAAAGTCACGTGATGGGGGTATGTGCAAGCCGGGAAAAGCATCGTGACTTCGAGCCGAATATTTTGACGTCCGGCCCTGCCACTTGTCAGGGTCTAGATCATCACCTTAGTGGTTTTCCCGCATGGGAGCGCGTCAGTTTTCTGTCTTTAAAAATCACCCTATCTTTTATTCTTAAAAAAAGATTGAGTTGCTGCCAGCAACCTTCAGGCTAAAAGTACTTTATTCAAAGCCTTTATTTTTTTCTCGCTTTATGAAGTACGTTGTAATTAATTTCCTTCAAACCAAAACACTTATTCAGCAAAAGAGGAATTTTGTATAGAGTTATTTACACAACTGTAATATCTTGGTGTAATAAGGTTGTGATATATTTGGAAACATTTCTGTGTAAAAATCAAGGAGTAGAAAACATTTTCCGTTGTTATCAACAGAAAAGGAAGTTTAGAAGAACGAGAAATTGTTGTGAAAACGCGAGCCCGAAGGCAAGGCGTTCGTGTAGTACGACGCTCAGTCAATAATAAACCTGTGAAGTTTTGGTTTGCTCTTCTATTTCAGTGTTATCATTTATCCGGCCCTCCCGGGCGAGAATATACCAGACCCGCGCGATAAGTTTACAGTTACTAAACAAGTTAGCCATGAGGCGATAATACTTATTCAGAAGGGAATCGTACATAAAATGGCAGCTGGGTGACCCATACCGCCGTTTCCAATTCAAGTACTTCATTTACTTAAATTCAATTTGATTTTCTTAATATCAGACCTTTTCGCCGACATGATATAGAATTAATAATTAGACTGCGAGCCCGAGGTTTCTATCGACAGCGGTTGGTCAACGTAACTATCAAAGGCGATGGAAACCAAGAGCGAGAAGTCTAATTGTTTTAGCATAACCAATCCATCGTTCCATCAACTTAATGATCGAGAGTGTTGTTACAAACTCTGCTGCGCTAACAGGGTTGACAATGAGGGGATAGACGCCGCCTAGCTAGCCAATCAGATGGCGAGTTTTCCAGTAGATGGCGGCCGGATTATTCTAATGATAAATATTATAAGTCTGAAAATTCGGCAAATATCGAAGAAAGCATTTCATATGTATCTGTCTGTTCTCAACGGGGTGCTTCTCGAATGAATCTACAGACTTTTGACTATTTTATGACGAAAACTATTATCAGCAAGAGACAGACACATATAAACAATTAATATCAGACTCTCACCCATTCTGAACTCTGATTGGCTGATTCACTTGCAAATAACTGATTGTAAAATCGGTCTGAGCATGCGCCGTTGTGAGAATTCAATATTTGCTGCAACTGATAACGGTCTGAGCATGCGCCGTTGTGATAATTCAATATTTGCTGCAACTGATAACGGTCTGAGCATGCGCACTATTGACCATTCCTTTGTTATGAATGAATGAATCTTTATTTTAATACGGATATTCATCACCTATATATAAAAACAATCCTGCTTTCCACGAGAGCCGCATATACACATATTATTATAATTAAAACTATAAATATAAATATAAAAGTTAGTTACAGGTTCATAAATATAAAAATAATGATCACTTTAACAGGCCACAGAGATCAATATGATTGAGATCTTTTTTAAATCATTTATACTCTCCGCCTCTTTGTGATTTTAGTCAGTAGTAAGTGCCATAAGGCTTAGCCCCATCGTAACCATATATAACTTTTCTTGTATGCCTCAGTCTTTAATTGGTATGGGAATGAAGAGATCTGTTTTGGACTTCCGCAAATTATATGAAGGGTGGTTAGATACTTTTGAGAATAATTCACAAAGATAGGATGGTGCTAGGTCATCAGCAATTTAAACATCATGATAGCCTTAGCTTTGAACTGTCGCTCTACTAAGAAATCCCAACCCAATTCTCTGCGAATCTGCGATCGATGATCTAATTGAGTAAACAGCCTTGCTAATTATTATTGCAGCTCCGTGAGCCTACCTTTTCCAACACCGCACTGTAATAGTCTAAATTGGCTAACTAAATGCCCTAGTAACATTGATTAGTACATTTTTAGGCACATAAGGTCTCACTCTTCTTAATATTCCAAAACCATACGGCACTTTCTTAATTAATTTTTCGATATGGGCGGTATTCCAACTAAGGTTTTGGTCAATGTCTATACCCAGGTACACAAGGCAGATCGATTTGCAAATCTATGGGTGATTAAAAGTTCCCGTTTCTAAACTCTGTAGGTAAGTAAATTATATTTTGTCGAATAATACAGCAATTATTGAACTGGACTATCGCAAAATATCATGACGTCTCTCGCTGTCAGTTATTTCAATCCACCGTATCGAAAACGATGGCAGCTTAAATTTTGTTTTTATTTAAACAATATTTGAAGCAATTGCTCCAAAAACAATGATGCTTATCTAGGGAGCTTTTGCTCATCCGTTACATGATAATCAGACTGAGGATACGAACTACGTTCAGAGATCTATTGGATTCTGCTGGCATGAAACAGCATGTTAATGGACCCACTCATCGAAATGGTCACACACTAGATCTCATAATTGATCGACAAGACGACAAACTACTTTCCAAGCTGTCCATAGAATCTGGTTTACCATCTGATCATGATGCTGCTCTCTGCTCAATCACTTTCTCAAGACCTAAAGCTACGAAGTCACTCGCGAAACAAATAAAAATAAAAATCATAGATATGGATGCTCTCAAAACTGATATTCTTGACTCATCACTCTACTTACAGTTACTGATGTCGACTACCTTACTGATCAGTATAATGTTCTACAGACAGTCATCGATAAACATGCGCCTGTACATAAACGATTAGTTACATCACGTCCTAACGCGCCGTGGTTTAACGACTCTTTGAGAGCTTTGAAGAGACAGAGACGTAAGTTTGAGCGAAAATATGTTACCACAGGTCTTGAAATACACCGTCAACTGTACAAAGATCAATCGTGCGTACACTTTGGCATTAAATTCTGCCAAGTCAGATAAATCGGAAATAGTAAATTCTGATCAGAAGATGGACTGTTTAAGGTCAAGCCAACTCCTGTATTACCTTCTCATGAGTTAGCACAGTCTTTAGCTGAGGATTTCAGTTGCTATATACTTCTCCTCCAAAATACAATCGCTAAGAGACCACCTGTTGAGTTCTCGTGCGTCGTCTCTTCACATGTCTGTTGCTATAGCGGATCCGGTACCATGTCGATCCCCACTTAGTGAATTCGCTGTTATTTCTGAAAACGACGTCAAAGAAATTATAAAACACTCTAAATCTAAAACGTCTATACTTGATCCAGCACCAACACAAGTCATTAAGCAATGCGCTGCTGTTCTCGCCAAACCAGTTATGCAACTCATAAATGCCTCACTGTCTTCAGGAATATTTCCAACATCTCTCAAGAAAGGCGTAATTACTCCATATTTTAAGCGAAAAGCTAAGAATACTGATGAATTCAAGAACTATCGTCCCATCACCAACCTAGCTTTTCTTTCCAAGACTCTTGAGCGTGTTGCTGCCACTCAAACAATGAACTATCTCATTGAAAATAATCTTTTGGCTAAGTCGCAGTCTGCCTATAGAGCATTTCATACTGACAGAAACAGCACTTCTTCGTGTATTCAATGACATCTTATCAGCCATTGACAAACATCAGGAAGTTGTACTCGTTCTCCTGGACCTTTCGTCAGCATTTGACACTATCGACCACTCACTGCTGCTGAAACGATTACACGATCGTTATGGAATATGTGTGACAGTGCTTAAATGGTTTCAATCTTACCTTTTTAATCGTACTCAGTCAGTAAAAATTGGTGATGTTACATCGTCTGACAGAACATTGCTCTATGGTGTCCCCCAGGCTCCGTTCTAGGCCCTCTTTTGTTTTCACTATTCTTCGCGCCTATGGAAGATGTAATTACCTCTCATGGCCTCAGATGCATGATGTATGCTGACGACACACAGCTCTACATTTCTATCGACTCTACGCAAGATCGTCTTACTATGTCATCAAGAATTGAGTTGTGCATGAAAGATATCGTCATTTGGTGTACTGCAAATGGCCTTATATGTAATCCTGACAAGACCGAGGTTCTCCATCTTACATCTAGGTTCTGCAAGCAGCGTAATGAGATTAGTCTCAATATGGACGACATCACAATTGCCCCCAAACTGACCGCGCGCAATCTCGGAGTTACTGTAGATCCTCATCTCCAAATGACCAATCACACCAAGAACACTTGCAAATCTGCTTATCTTGCATTGAGAAACATAGGAAAGATTAGGAAATACCTTGAACAGGACAACTGCGAAAGACTTGTACATGCGTTTATTTCGTCCAAACTCGACTCTTGTAACAGCCTACTAGCTGGGTTACCATTGACAGAAATCGATAAACTCCAACGTGTGCAAAACGCTGCTGCAAGACAGGTGGTTAGGGCTAAGAAGAACGATCACATCGCCCCCATCTTAATACGTCTACACTGGTTGCCTGTCAGAGCTAGAATTGATTTCAAGATCTTGCTGCTGACGTATAAATCTCTCAATGATCAAGCACCTGAATACATCAAGGAGCTTTTGACTATATATAAGCCTAAACGCAACTTAAGATCATCTACACAAAGTCTACTTGTCGTCCCATCTTCAAACTCAAATAATTATGGTGACAGAACATTCATGGCAACGGCTCCAAGACTCTGGAATTCTACTCCCATACATATCCGCTGTGCAGAAACTTTAAAGATATTTAAATCATTACTTAAAACTTATCTTTTTAGCAAATATTTTACTAGATAAGTCAGTTTTCATTTCATTTTATTTTATTTTATCTCAGAATTATGTAAGAGCGTTGAGACTTTGTGTAGCGCTCCCAAAACTATTTATTATTATTATTATATTTACATCATCGTATAATTACCCTCCTTCCTAACAGCGACAAACCCCTAATTAAATGTAGCTAATAAAATTTCAGTTTAAAATTACCCACCACCCCACCTTACCCAACCCATTTAAGACTGAAGTTACGATAATAAAATTAATGTACGGTCCCAACCTACACTACCCCCTCTTTGCCCCTACCCGATTCGAGACTACGAATTGCGATAATAAAATTACGGCCCGAGTCGTTCCTTTGCCATTATATATTTTCTAGTTTGCTTAATAAAGTTTTTAGAATTAATTGATTGTCTGACATAGGCAGGTAGCTTGTTCAAAACGGCAGAACAAGAGTCCTGCAGTGTTCATTTCTCTAGAGGTACAAAAAGCTGAGGAGCACTGCTGGAGCGCAAGTTACGCTGATGTTTATACTTCTTCAGCGGGGGAAGTTAAAGCATTGCGTATATACAATTCTGGCAAGATGTAATTCTCTCCATTCAATAACTGGAAGCCAGCAATGACAGACTAAAGTGCATCACTGAAGCGGCTAGGACCTTGAAGACGAGGCAAATTATGTGTGCGACGTGGAAATAAACCTGTCCCAGATTATTTACTGTAATAATCGACCAATTGACCAAATTCAAATATGGCAATTTACAATTTCGCTTACGAAAAGTCTTCGTATAAAAACAAACTGCCCCTACCGTCTAAAATATAACTTTGAAAACAGTAGTTTTGGAAAGTTTGGATGCATGATATAGCAAGAAAAAAAAACTCAGACGGACTAGGCAGTACAGAATGCAGGGCTGACTAACCTCGTTTATGTGTTTTTCAAATACTTTAAACCCGTACCTTGATAAATTCTCAATGGTTCATTATGTCATCTTCAAACTTATAATTAAAACTGTTCTGGGGCAGACATGCACATTTTCTTTCAAATGTCGCAGTTTATTCTCCTGAAAATATCGAACTTCAATATTATGCAAATTAGCCGCGGCCATATTTGAGTTGAAAGAATGTGATGTAAAGTGGTAAGCTGTAGTGCTAAGTGTGCACGCCCTACGAGGGAAAGAGAAAAAAATATCTGACCCAAGTGGTACCATATTTGAGTTGGTCTATTGGGGAGCGAGAAAAACCTGGAGATCGTTGTAAAAAATAAACGGATCTATAGATATTCCGTATATGCAAGAACAGAAAACTCTCCCGACTTCCATTCCTTAATGAGTGTGAAAACTGTCTGCGGTTTTTTAAGTCTGAGTATGCGCGTTACGAAAAGTCCAATTGCGAACAGAATCGTAAGTTTACGGAAAAACCTATTACAAAATACTACGCTAAATTTGGTATTATTTATGGGATAAAATGATTTTATTGAAGTTAGGATTCTTTTTAAATCTGATCTATTAAAGGGCGCTTTCCATATGTCGACGAGGCGGACTAGTATTAATTGTCCGCTCTTTTTTAAACGTAAAACTCGGCATTTTCACGTTGTGTTTTTCTAGACAACAGCCAAATTGTTTAGAACTCCATGCCGCATTTTCACGTGCAGTTATTGTATTGTGTAAGGTCCCTAATTGTATATTTTAAGTATGGTTAAACAATGAACGCGAACGGTTAATAAATTTAGAGTGTAGAGCATTTGATAGAACGCCATGCACGAGAGACGAAGCCTCGAGTGACGTTCTATCTAATGCTCGACACTCTAACTTCTATAAACCACGAGTGTTCATTGTTAGAATATATGGTCACGCCCACGAATAATTTTGTCAACAAACTTTTGGCATTATATTATGTGTATGTGTCTCTGCAATCAGGTATATTCAAGTTTACAAAAATGTTTTTATCATTGTTACCTCATGATAATTTTGGGCCGTTATATTGTCGGAGGTTTTCATTATTTAGATAAATAATGAATCAAAATTTTAGTAAAACAACAAATAGAGACCGCGACCGAAATAAAACGCGATTTACTCGCTCGTGTAACATATATGGCATTTGCTTTAATTAAGTATGGCATTTGGTGTCTGGTCTTTGTAACTATCAATACCAGCTCAGTATTTGTTATTTAGAAATATGCTCTAGTATTAAATTATTTTTGGGTAAAACTGTTCTGGTAGTTTCATAATAGCGTTCCACACTAATGACGTCACGAAAATTCGACCCCCCGCGAGACTCGGACAAACAAACCACACGTGTGTATAGATTTCTTTACATTATGTGTAAGAATGGCATTCACAATAAGTTCTTCTACTCGTCCTTTAACGATCTTAACTGAAAGCGATGGCGTTCCAGGCTCTTACTTTGAGAACGATCCTTCAAACTACACTGTTGAACAGTTGAAACGCTGGTTGAAATGTCGAGGGCTGAAGCAAAGCGGCAAACGTGGAGAGCTTATCGAACGTGTGTCAGACTGCATCAGTTCCGGCAATCACAAGATTCTCGATAGTAGTATCGACGCTGGGAAGTGGATAGCTTCAAAGGTTATCAAAGAAAATAATGAGGCCCAGAACAACACCAAGCAAGCAACTTCAGATGTCCCTGTCGCTCCCTCAGCTGGCTGGAATAATTTTCAGTCAAAAGATATACCGCCGTACTTTAACTACGGGCACATACATCACTACGCTTTGGAGTCTGTCAAGACGATAATTTCTAATCCTCAACAAAATGAAGAAGACGAAGATGAACAAGGCCTTGCACATATGACGGATAAACCTCTGAAAAATGCTCGAAAGTACGTTAACTCGGATTTTGTTCACGACGTTATGGATACAAAATCGGAGGAATATTATTTCGCAAGAGCTCACGTATGGCCATCGATGAGAACTGATCTCCCTCACAACATCCTCGTCATTTTATCTAACGTAAGTGGTGCTGTAATACATGCTTCTTGCGAACCATGCAAAGTCGCCGCATTAGGTCGTTGCAGCCACGTTGTAGCAGTTCTTTTGTCCATACTTGATCACGTTGAAAAGCATGGTTTCTTGGCTACACCGACGTGCACAAGCAAGCCATGTACGTGGAATAAGGGGAAAAAACGCAACAAAAACCCTCAAAGGCTTTCAGACGCAAATTACAAATCAAAGGTTCAAAAAGGTGAACTAAAACTGATTGATTTTGATCCAAGGCCGAGTATTTACCGAAGGGTAACTTCTGAACACATAAATGGACTTGTGAGAAATCTGCAGCATATACCTGAAGAACAAGATGACCTATCTATGTGGGAAGTACAGTTACAGATGACATACAATGATTATCCTCCAGATGCTGAGATTTCTCTAAACCTGAGGGAAAAAACCAAGATCCTTCAAGAGAATCTCACACCAGATGACATAATGGAAATCCCAGGAACGCAGGGTCAGAGTAGTTGTGAGGGGTGGTTTAATCAGAGGTTTTGGCGATTGACAGCATCAAAATGCCTAGCTGCATCCAAGATTGGTGAGCTTGTCAAAAAAGCAGCGTCCAATGCTTCAGTTCGAGCATACATTTTCATTAAGTCGCATGTTTGGAAACTATACAAGGACAATTTTCAGTCATCCTGGATGAAATATGGCATTGAAAGCGAGGCTAAAGCAATCATCAAGTATGAAGAGCAAACTAAATCCAAAGTTTGCCCAACAGGACTTTGGGTTAATCCCAAGTATCCATTTCTTGGTTGCTCTCCAGATGGTCTTGTTGATGAGGAGGGACTGGTGGAGATCAAGTCCTTGAAGATCTTTAAGGACCATTCTGTGGAGGATGTTATTTCTGGAAAGGCTTTACTTGCGAAGGAAATTATTAATAGGCAGTGCTTCAGAATCCAAGATGGCAAATGTGTGCTAAGGCTCAAACATGCCTATTACTACCAAATACAGATGCAGTTGCTGGTCACAGAGAGGAAATTCTGCGATTTCATTTTGTATGCAGAATGTGGCGAAGTCTCAATCGAGAGAATATACAGGGATGAAGCTGTCATTGCTGAGATTGTATCTAACCTCACTGCATTTTGGGTAAGGGTAATTGCCCCTGAGCTTTTTGAAATGCGCGTACCCAGAGGCCTGCATCCCTTCATCTTATCAGATGATAATCTCCTTGACGACGCTCAGACCCACACTCCAGATGAATTAGATGTAGCTGCAGATGATAATCCCCTTGAAGATGCTCAGACCCACACTCCAGATGAATTAGATGTAGCTTCTATTTTAGTAAATGAAGTAGCAGCAAGAGCCTCACCATTGCCTATCTCTGATCCAACCAATGATCTGGTGATTATCCCATGGGGTGGAGTAACAAGCACAGGTATTAGATTGATTAACACCTGCCCTCTTGATAATTGGCTGATGATTTTCCAAGCACTAGTAAAATCAAAACAAATTGACTTGACTGACCTAACTGACACAGGTTACATCATAGAGTATGCACTTCAGCTTATTGATCAGCATCAGTTTGGTGATGCAAAAACTGCAACATTGACAACTCAGCCTCAGGTAATCTCCAATACAATAAATTTATATGGCAATGAGGATGACTACTTCATCAAGCTCCTAAGACCTTACCTATACAGCAAAGTGACCTCTACATGCAGCCTGAGTACATGTCCTGCCCCAACAAATGTAGCTACTCCATGTACTGTGAACCTGGGATTACCAGCTCATCTAAGAAGCAATGTGTTCTTAGATTCACTTGATGATTGGCTTCACCCTGCAGCCTCCATTTGTGGACGGAAGTTTAACGCAGAACCTCAAGCACACATACCATGTGCCCAGGATGTCACCCTAGATGACAATGGTGTACCTCACCCATCATGGCATTGCATAGGTCTGAGAGACTATTCAGAGCGTTCACTTCTTAACCCAAAAAAAATCTTCATTTTCTCTGTTGACCTTTTAAGTAGAAGAGGAGCCCTAACGATATCTCAGGTACCATCATCCATATTACTACAGGGAAATAAATATTGTTTGTATGGTGCTACACTCTGGAATGGTGGACACTATATAGGAATGTTCAACTACAAAAACAGATGGGTAATGTACGATGGCATGAAAGAAGCACAGAAGCCTAACTCTGGACTCTCTTATTCTCAGGCTGCCTTTCAAGAGCCACATGGATACTTTCTGAGCTATCTTATTTTCTGCATTTAACTTATTGTTTGGATTATTGTACACTCAATGTATGTGTTACACTGGTGCCGTCAGTGTATACTTATAAAAATTGACAACACGCTATTATAACAGTAGAGTACCAGTACTATAAAAATGTACTATTTAGTATTAGCGTGATGACTTCAACCTGGGCCACTTGGACAACGAGAACCAATCACAATTCAGATGAAAACAAAGCCAATTTCAATTTTTTGTACTTCAGCCAATCAGGAGAGAGCATTATCATTGTCTAAGTGGCCCCGGTTGAAGTCGTCGCACTGTAAATAGTGATATCTCTATTGTTACATACATAAACTTTATTTCAACTCGAATTTTCAGAGTAGCAAATACATGCTAATATCTTCGAGAAAACTACTGTTACTAATACTAATACTATTGTTATATTACTAATACTAAAAATATTTACAATGAAACCTAGAAATTATTAACAAATAGACATTACTGTAAAATTAGATTAGATTGTATTTACGGATTTCTCTCTTAAAATCAGTGATAGTTGTTAAAGTTTACTTATAGCTGTTTAGTGCCATTAGTAGAAATGATTGCCATTTTTATTTAGTGTTTGTACTTTAGAGTGCAAACAATATAACCGTGAAATTGCACTAACTATTTAGTACTAATTAGCACTGTTGAAACAATGGAAAACAATAGAGATAACACTATTAGTACTACTGATTTAGTACTAGTACTATTTCACGGTTAGAGTGCAATTTAGAAAAGCGTGAAAACTAAATCACTAATTAGTACTAAATAGCACTAATTAAACAATAGAAAACAATAGAAATAACACTATTTAGTACTATTTAAAGTTAGTACTATTTCACGCTTTTCTAAATTGCACTCTATAATGTCGGTTTGCACTCTACCAAAGACAACAACAATAGATATAGTGATTTTTATTTAGACCATACATGGTCTCAACCAACCATACTAAAAGTAGCAGTGCACATGTGTACATTTAGTCACTTGCAAAGGCACTTCTGGAAATTAACCAGCCCACCAGCGACAACAACCATCTGAGTAGCAAGGGGAGCAAGCGATAAAGGTATCTTCCTTCCAATGAGACGGAACTGCTCGAGGCGCTCATTATAACGTTCTACATGGATTCTTGCTTTTGCTATTTTTCTTGTTTCAAGTTCCTCAGCAGCACTCAAATTTCCCCTTCCTTTTAAAAATGCAGGGATCTTTAAGTGAGCACGAAGGGGATTCAAAAGATGCTGCACTGTAAACCCACGGTCAGCTAACACAATATCATCTGGATTTATGTGTTTTAAAATTCCACACTCTGTGAAAATTGCAACATCACCAATATCTCCTTCATAGAGGTCTGAAATAAAGCAAGCACCTCCATTAGGGGTGACAGCAATAAGGCACTTAAACGTGTTGGTGTGTTTGTAAGAAGAATAAGTGTTTCCTTGTCTTGAAAAATTTCTTGAGGTTTGAACACTGAATTCTGTACAGTCCACAATACACCGCACATTTCTCATAGACTTGAAAACTCTAGGCAGGTATCTCTGCAAGACATTCCTGGTCGGAAACATAACTTCGTCCATGTCTCTAAAAATTTTATAGATTAGTTGGATGTAAGTAGTGAATATTTTTCGAATTGTCGATTCATCGATCCTTCTTTCTGGTGTACTTAATAGGCTTGCCAGTGTTTGTATGGTAAAACCTCTTCTCAGGCGCACAAGAGAAATGAAAAGCTTCTCACGGTTAGAAAGCATAGGTTCACGTCCGCCTTTGCCCTTTCCAGACTTTAATTTGCCTGTCCAATATACAATATCATCTAGTGGACAAACACTGTTTATGAAATTATACAAGGCTTCGAATTGTTCACTTTCAAGCCCAACAAAATGTTTCATTGAAGCCGAATCTTGGCTGGTATATTCATAAGATAATGAACTAATAATTTCGGTATTTTCTTTGGAGTTTCGTTTTGTTATGACTTCATTTCGCAATACCATCGTGTCCACTTTGGCTGCTAACTCATGCTTTGTGTATTCAGTTTGAGACTCTTTGTCAGATACTACTTGGCCTGTTATAGGATTTAAATATACTTTTGCTTCAACTCCAAGATCAGACACAGACATATCATCTATTTCTTCCACTTCTTCTGTTGGTTCAGGCTCGATTTTCCTTTGTTTAAGAGCACAATCCGGCCTGACTTTTGGTGCCTTCCTCTTCAATGTGGAAGCCTTTGCGATTTCTCTCGACGTGAAATTCGCTTTAAGCGGATCTGGATGGTCTGATGTCGGACCCTTTTCACCTGGCCAGTGAAGAGCACAAATGTAAGTGTTCCTTGTAATACTTGCAGTTGTGAAAAACTCTCGTGAACAGGCTGTGATCCAACGCTGGCATTTATCTATTCCTTGTGAGGGTTTTGTGAAGGGGATAAACACCTTTTGCCCCGAAGCCATCATCTCTTGTAGCGATTTTGGTAGCTTTTCGGGGTATCTTGAATCGCTTTTGCACTCACCCCAGCAGCAGTGCTTAGTACCAACCATTTCTGTGCACTTTATCTGATATAAGACGTATTTTGGTGCTTGAAAAGGGATAAGTAGTAATATTTTGGTTCAGCCGCTCACACTCGCTTTGTAAAACTATCGATTTGTTTGTCCGAGTCTTGGCGGGGGGTCTCACATGACGAAATCTATTTTTAGAGTTAGTGTGGAACGCTATTGTTCTTCGTTATGTTAATCATTTTCCATAGTGGCTTTCTACATAGTACTTATATGCATAGTGATGTACTATATACTAAATATTTCGCTGGTGAGGTTGTAAAACAATGAAAAACAAAAGGCCTCACCAGTGGAATACTATATAGTACTTCACTATGCATAATTAAAATATTTTTACCCCACAGTTTCCCTGTGCTTCAGAGCCCACGCCACTTGCCTCATTGAGACACTATGGAATATAGAACACTAAAATACTCGGCGCTGATTGGCTGAGTGGGTGTCACCATATTCTAATTGTGTGATAGAACTGGCAGAACTGGCTAGTTAAAAGGCTGGTTCTCGTTTAATCGTCCCGATCGCTTGATTCTTTTGTTCTGCATATTAATTTACGCTTCGATTCACACCGAACAAAAGGTTCAAGCGATCGGGACGATCGGAACGATTATATGAGAACCAGCCTATATCCTAGCTCCCTGAGTAGGGCAAGTCTGTCCTGATCGGAATCAGTTCTAAGAACTGAGGCGTTCCATTTGAGAATTGACCAATCAGACCAGTCGGTTAATGGGAAGCGCCCAAAGAATCAAAGCTAACAATGAACAATAAAGCCGACGTTAAAACGTAAGAGATTCAGTTAAGATTGAAAGCAACGGATAAGAACCTACTTTGATATTAGACTTCGCTCAGCTATTGTTTATCAAAGTGCAAACGCCACGGGAAATTATGATTGTATTGAGCTTGTAGAAATGCACTATGCTGCGTTTGCAGTACGTGGGGTATATATATATCATAGAATAGAACAAAAACTCCAATATCAGTAGCACTTAATTTAAAAGTGAACAGACCCATTCTCTTGGTAGGCAGCCAACTCGCAAATGTTAAATGGCTTTAACCCAGTCACATTAAATTTAATGTTGTCGATTGAACTCATACCGAATAATAATCTGAGAAATCTTGCGTATGAAAATGGTCATAAAATATATGTAGTTTCTTTCACAATCTCTTTTTCACTCACTATAAACTCCTCTGACCGTTATCCCTTTCTAATTTCAATTTGTCTAATCAATATAATTTAGATCTTTAGTGTGAAAGTGGTCGTAAAAATATATATTTAGTTTCTTAGACAATCTCCTTATCCCTCCCTAAACCATCTCTCCCTAATTTCAATTTGTCTAATTAACATAACTTACTTATTTATTACCTTTCGAATTCGGGTTTGATCCTGAATTGAAACCTTTGGTGTGGACCTTTACCAATGAACCACACTGACAAACTTGCGATGGAACGACTGTCACTTTTCAAAATAATAAACCTAACCCTAACCACTCAGTAAAAATGTCCCAGGTAAACGACGAGGTTGTAAGGATAATGTTTCAACAGGCCGTTCACCGGTACTGAAAACGTGTTCTGACTGTTATGAGAACACATATTTGGGAGATTGCTCAGATTATAATTCATTATGGGTTCATTTATTAGCCTAACATCAAATTTAATGTTCAACTTCGAGTCGGGCTGAATGATTTCCAAGCAACTTGAGCAAGTTGCCAACTATGCAGTAAGCTTCCGCGAAGTAACCGGGATTACTAGACGTCCAGAATGTATTATTTAAGAAATTGAAAACATGTTCCGTGTTTCCATAGATTTATAGAAACAAAAGTGGAAGTTTGGGAGAACGCTAAATGGCTGTGGGAACACGAACCCGAAGGGCGAGTGTTTCTACTGCTATTTCGAGTGTTCTCAAACTTCCACAAGTATTTCTATAAATCTATGTAAACACACACAAAAATGTCAAGTTTTCTATTTCCTTTATGAAATAACTCAAAGCATCGAGTAGCAAACGCTTTCTCAATTTGATGTTCAAAGTGGAAATTCTCCCAACTAGCTCAAGAACGCGAGGAACTTTTCATGTTTACATTGAGATTAAGAAAACGGTTTTCAACAAATCAGAGTGCTTAATTGTTATATAAGGCGTTATTTTATAAAGATACTTAGAACTCGCTTTGCTTTCAATAATATTCCTTTTCCATTCAGGGATTTCGATTTTAATGGCGTTTAATGAGTTAAAATGCAAGAGTCCTTTCAATTCACTGAGGAGGTCCATGATAAGACAATACTTTATTTGTACCTTTGACGTAATTACAATGATAGAAAAATATAGTGAAATAAAAGTATCACGGGTTATCTGATACAGCTATATGCTATCTGCATCAGCAACTGAAGGTTAAATCTATTTTAAAAGTAGCTTCCAGATTGAATCATTTGAACTCTAACCATTCTTACTATGGTTCTTAAATCTTAGATGTTAGATTAATAGCACGTGTGAAACCATTAACACGAATCTTTCATTACTACACTTGCTGTAGGGGCAGCTATTTCAATAAAGTGTCAACTAGTTTCACTTCAGTACGAATTCTATTCATTGTGCTGAAGAGTGTAAATCCAAAATTATGTCATCTTTATGTCCTAA
The DNA here is from genome assembly GCA_030867875.1 of Actinernus sp. WN-2022. Taxonomy (NCBI): domain Eukaryota; kingdom Metazoa; phylum Cnidaria; class Anthozoa; order Actiniaria; family Actinernidae; genus Actinernus; species Actinernus sp. WN-2022. The sequence goes on along the minus strand of JAOWCC010000577.1, from coordinate 101,026,622 downwards.
TGACGTAAATTGGAGATTTTAGTGAATCCATATTTGGTCTTTGAAGTAGAAATTGTGTTCGTAATATCGGCAAATGTCTTTAAGCTCTTGAATATGGCATACATACAAAATAGTGTTAAAAATTGCACTTCACTACAGATAATGAGTATTCAGAGTATTTGCCCAGAATGAGTATTCTCTGAGAGCGACCATCTCTCATAAATTCATTGTTTAATTCTCAGTCAATTCATTACACGAAAGCCTCTTTAAAGCGACCTTCCTTGGCATTGAGGGTGGTCTCTTATGGAAAGTTCAACTGTAATAAATGTGCTTTATTACAAGAATGTTTGCTTCGACTGAATATATGCACGGAGAACTGTCTGGTTTTCACTACAGTAACACAAGCACCATACGCAGACGCAGTACTAATGCATTAATCATTATAGCGAAGCTTGTTATCTACTTCCAAGACAGTGCGAGATACGAACAAGCGATGTTAATGATCAACGCATTACTACGCCTGCGTATGCTACTTGCGATAAGTTTGCAGCTTCGCTAGTGTGAACGAAGCTTAATAGATTTTGCAGAATTATCGACATATAACAAGAAATGTATACCAATTTCAAAGGGAGAAGTCCAAATTGACATAATTGTTTTTATGTGCACAGTCAATCTTATCCAAAACTTTCAGAGAGATAGTTATCCAGCCTAAACAAATGTAAAAATATTAAAGCTCAAATGTATAGTAGCCGTTTTTAGCCAAAACAACTTCAAGAGTTTCGCTAAAGGACCGTTATACTTGCTATTTATATTGTGAAAATACGTGAGATTGGATACTAGGGCCTTTTGGCTACAAATAAAGCCGAATGCAAAGCATTACAACTTATTAAAAGTTTTTAAATTTGTTTTGAAATGTGTCCATTAGTAAATAGTGAACGCTCAACAGTTTACTGGGTACGAAGATTGTATCTAAGGTTATAGAAACCAATGAAGAAGAATTGGATTACGTACGTGCGTCTAATTCATCCAGTGTCGTATATAATGTTAACATTAAAGAAAAAGGTTGTGTGTTGAATGTAAGAAATACACTAGGTATTTCCGCAAGTTCTGGTAATTAAATATAAAACAAGATAACATAAAGAAAGGCAATGTAAATAATTAACGTCGAAATTTGAATTTCAAATCCAGAACAGTCAAGCAAGTAAGAAGAATCAGCCTTCTGTTAGCGGAATACTAAATTGCTGGAACTAAAATTATATAAGCCAAGAAACCACTTTCTTGTTTTTGCTCAGTTTCTCTTGTTATTCATTATTTTACTTCGCGAAATTAGATGTATTTAAAGATTTTAAAAAACCTAAAATACTCTGTACTCATACTTATTATCATTTTTTTTTTTTTGCATTTTTTTTGGGGAAAATAATTAATTACAACATGGTAAGTTTACAACGTATATTTAAAAGACCAAAGTGAATTTTGTCAAAAGTGGTCAAGTGAAATTTAAATTACCAAACGTTTAAAGAAGTTTTAAGGCATGAAAATTGCTTCCACATTATTTCAAAAATGTGTTTTGACTGAATAGTCTCACAGTAAATTTTAAAAGAGATCCCCAATGAATTGTTGTTACTTTTTTTTTGCAAACCGCTAAGCGTTACAGATTACGATTTATTTACAGATTTGGCGCTATTCTAGAGCGAGTAAAGTAACCCTTGTTTCGAATAACTGGACCCTGGAAAAATTAACATATATGTTGGGTTAATTCCAAAAGCTTTAAAGGATTTAAACCGAAAAATAAGTATAACTCATAGTTAACACTGCACTGAATACGATCATATTACTGGAGAATATGTGAGACCATTTTGATGAAGGATAGCAAATATTCGAGAATAAGCTTTTGTAATAACCACTTTAATCTTTGCCAACCTCTACGAAGAGGTTTGAAATGCATATCAGGACATTCACATGGTATTTCTCTTCTACCTTGCCTCTGGGTGTTAGTTTTTGTTTTAACGAAACTTGAAGGTTCAGTTCAATCGACAGTGCCCCTTTAAGGAGGTAAGGAGGGTTTATACGTTTTATAGCGGAGCTATACAACAAAACTGAAGGCCGAGGTGAAAATTTAATGGTAATGCAAGATGATACGAAAATACTTCAAATCGTAACGATTAAGATGATAACAACGGGAATTCAGCAACACATTGCAGTAATTAAAGTTTATATATCTGCAATTTAGAAAGGAAAGGAGACTTTGAAAAGTGACAAACAGTAAGCAAACATGGGAAACTTTGAAGCATAAATAAAGTGCTGTCATTACATCGTCAATTAAGTCTTCCGGTTGTAATAACAGTTTGAATATTTTTGCGAAACAGCTTTACTGCCCAAATTAAGGACAATTGTTATTTAGTTGTTCTATTTTAAAGACTTTTCTTCGATATTCTCAACCTGAGATAGAGGCATACAGTTTCCAAAAAGGGAAAAGCAGTGATAATTTTGAAATAAAAAAAAGTTAATTGTTTCGTATAACCAAATACTGTTTTTAACGGCAGTTAAATACGAGAAGAAAATCAACAAAATACCGGATACCGTATATTTCTAACTATTTAATAGATAATCTATGAATTTTAGTTAAAAAACATTACGTGACAACCATTACATAAACGAAATTTACCAGAACTAATTTTGTTTCCTTTCTCTAAGATAATTGCTCTCAACTCACAAAATTTGCCAAACAAGGTTCAAATTATCTTTTGAATGGATTTTTCTTTATACAATCTGAAAGTTTATTTGACAGTATTCATTACTGAAAACAAACAACTCAAAATATTTTAATATTCGAAATACCCTCATAGAATTACAAGGAAAACAGTTGTGGGAATTTGAGATTCCCCAAACCGGCTGTTCCGGGAATTGTTTTCTCCAATTTAAGCAAATATATGTCAATTGTGACGAATAAAATACAGGAATTCAATTCATGTACTTTTAATAAACCTTTTTGTTTGCTCCATGCTTTTTTGTGTGTGTGAATATATCTAGAAGATTTAGGATATTTATTTTTATTATATATGTGATATTATCATGGACTGAAAACAATGTTGGATTATGAAATGTTTACTATATATATTTTGCTGACGTCACGAGGCGTTTTATTATTTGTTTTCGAACTTCAAACAACGAGTGGAAAAATGGTAAAGTAGTTGTCCCAAGTTCCCAGTTTGCACTCAATCCCCAGAGATTCAAATAACAAAGTCGTGGCGGCAATGTTGGAGAACACAACAAAATATGCTAACGAGGAATCTTTTGTGTACGTCACCCAAGATGGCGGCCATGTTGGTTGAACTAACAAGACAAGCTAACGAGGAATATTTTGTGTACGTCACCCAAGATGGCGGCCATGTTGGTTGATCTAACAAGAGAAGCTAACGAGGAATATTTTGTTTACGTCAACAAAGATGGCGGCCATGTTGGTTTATCTAACAAGAGAAGCTAACGAGGAATATTTTGTTTACGTCCACCAAGATGGCGGCCATGTTGGTTGATCTAACAAGAGAAGCTAACGAGGAATATTTTGTTTACGTCAACAAAGATGGCGGCCATGTTGGTTGATCTAACAAGAGAAGCTAACGAGGAATATTTTGTTTACGTCAACCAAGATGGCGGCTATGATCACCTTTCCGCGATCCAACGTTGTTCGACTGAGTTTGTTATGATATCCTATGTTGAAAGATGTTGGACTAACATTTTTTGCTTGACCAAATGTTGGATGAAGTTTGCTTTTGTTTGATGAAATGTTTGACATCGTTTTGCCGCCACATGCACCGAACTTGACATTTCCATCGAACAAAGTTGGATAATGCAATCCAACAATGTTCGATATTGAGCATTTGTCCGTTTTAGTTACTTCCAGTGTTTACAAACATGTCTCAAAGTATCTACTTTGAGACATGTCTGTAAACACTGGAAGTAACTAAAAATCTTCTTGAATAAGAAACACATCTTGTAATAAATTTTCATTAAAAAGTTACTCATACTACTCTGTGATTGGCTTAGATCTGTCTCATTTTTGGAATATCGAAGGGATCAATCAATCACTCAATACTTTATTATTAATATATCAATCATGATATTTTTAAACAAGTATGGCTACGTAAGGCGATGCAACTAATAATAGTACATTTGCATGATGGCCGGCGTCACATACTACAACTACCCACATACTACAACTACCCACATACTACAACTACCCACATACTACAACTACCCACATACTACAACTACCCACATACTACAACTACCCACATACTACAACTACCCACATACTACAACTACCCACATACTACAATTACCAGAACTCCTTGCTCGAATCCTTTTGTTCCTTGTCTTGGAATTCTCAAAGGATTTTAAAAATCTGATTAAGAAAAACAAGCTGAAAAGATTCTGGTTTGTGTAATTAAATGACGCCATGATGCAAATATCCGATATAAAACAAAAAGCATTCTAAAATATTAGATTTGGCCGAATTCTATCAGTAATAAATTTAGCTTCATTTGAAAGAAAGATATCCTACATTATCGATGACACAATTCGAAGAGTTTATAGTAAGGTATTACAGTGATCTATATAATCTATATATATCCTGTATAGAAAGCAGGAAGTGGTGTTCAGAGTATATTTAGCGTCCTAAAGGCTAATGTTGCATGGCCAGGTTTATGTTCCTTTGGCGCCAAAACTCATCGGGTTTGGTCTCTCTGGAACCTTCTAAGAAGCCCAAAAATTCTCTGAATTAAATATTTGATTAGATTTGTATCTATTTTTCCGAATCAAACATTCTGCTAAATTTATTTGAATGAATCAGTGAAAATGTTACGGAACTCATGTAGCGGCCATCATTGCAATCCATTAAGCAAACATTAATATTTCCAGGTGATTGTAGAATCCAGTCAAGCACATGTACGGTCAATGCTCACAAGCTTACGGTTATTAGGCTGACAAAATCATTATTTAATAAAATATGTTTGTTTTCTTTTTAGTCGAAACAAGCATATTCAAATTTTGTCTTGAAGAGAGTAAGGCCTATATCACAGGTAGATATTTATAGGCATAAGAATGGTTTGAAAAGCAAAATGAACAAATGGGCCATTTAATTTTAAGGATCTAATATTGGTGAAGAATTACCATATTTTAAGAGAAATGATATGAACAAATGGTACACTGAAGAACGGTCCTCAGGCTTTGATATTGAGTGATCTGCGAGTATATTTATCCTTAAATTTCTCAGATGGCTTTACCGCTTTTTGTTGGGAAAATCCACTGAAGCCGACAAAACTTCAAACAAAAGCTTAAATCATCGACAGAATAAGTTTTGTTTTGTTTCGCAAAATGAAAAGTAATGAAGAAATATTTACTTTCAAAAGCAGGATAGTACTTCGACGCATTATTATTAATGAAATTTTGTTTCCACATTTCGTAATTGTTGTTAAATATCATTCCGGTTCGCTTTGCAAAAGATTTTTAAGGGCCTTCGACTTCTATTCTTGAGGCCTCGCTTAGGCCTAAAAGGATTCTCATGAAAGAAGAACAACCTTCTCAAATAATGCAGAAGTGAAAACTTACAATTACCACGTTACAGGCACCGGCCGAAAGCTATTACTCCATTGTAATCGGAAATTTCAGATATTAAGCAATCTTTGGATCAGGTTGAGCATGACAGCGAAAATTATGAACACATGCAGAGGTTTGTGTTATGTGCCGAATCTGAAGGCTGAGGCTGATAACAGAGACCGAGGACTTAATTGGTAATGTTCGCTATCATGCGAAAACCGAATTCAATAATTGTTTTATTATACATTTTAAGCAAACTTTTTATCAAAAAGAAAGCTAGCGAAAATGAAGAAACGCCGTAAATTGGTTTGTTTACGATTGAATTTCTTATTCGAGCTACAAATTATTTGTATTTACAAGTTTAGGGGAAAAGAAAGACTGTTAACATAGCCGAGAGCTTAAAATAGCAAAATCGCACGAAAAAGCGAAATACTTTCTCTACTTTCTAGCGTAAAATGGTCATACTTGCTTATCATCGAGCGCTACCTACAGATAATAGCAGTGTGACGTCACAACCTACAGATAATACTGTGCGCATGCGCAGTGAATGATATAGCCAGCTATCGAGAATTAGCTGTGTGTCCTCAGCCAATCAAATTGAGATAGTGAGTAAAATGTATAATAATATGTATAATATAATAAAGCTTTGTTGTGAAATATCGCACCGAATCTTCCACATACAATGCAACAGTTAGCTATAGCCCAAAGAGAAATAAGGCCATTGATAAAAATAACATTTCCTACGCATATGAACTGGAAAACGATATCGAAATACCTGGTTAGGTTAAAGCTTTACCAAATAAAAGTGCCTGTTTGTTATATATACAAATATATAGGCGAACCTTCCTTGGTATATTTTTCATTAAAACGAAAAGTAAGGTGGAAAGAAAACAAAGCAATTAAATTGTTTTTACACCCACTGAAATTACCGATTCACTCACAGTGGCCATGGTTTCTGAATGTCTGGTTTGCTCGCTTCTTCTAGGCTTCTAACTGAAGAGCTAGACGAATTTGTTTGATTTTTTTAAACGGGTGTGTATTTCATGTCTGTAAACTTCCATGTGGCTTGAAATTTTTCAGTTGAAAGGGGCTTACGTCCCCGTACGACTATACGAGGCATTAAACCCTTGTCAGAAATCGTTGTGGAGATCAGAATTCAATACTTACAGTAACCTTGATTCCTGGATAATTTAGTGGTTTTCTTCCCCAATGCTTTCTATTTATCCTTACACAGAAGCAAAACCTTGCTTGAGTAATGGAAGTTTGGGATCAGGGAAGATTCAACTAATAACCAAAGGAGTTATCAACACACTTTTAACTAGTTCACCTGCTCTTAGGAGCTCCTCCTAGTTAGAACACTTTAACTCGCTTTGCTCGTTGTCTATTTGCTAGCGATCCAAATTACTAATGGTTTTGGAACAACCAATGGCTAAATATCAAATAAATATACTTCGCTTCAAGACTTAGACGATTCTGACAAATGAGTAGAGAACAAGGCTACAAGGCCATCACGACACATTATTTTCGCAACTCGTCCCCTAGCAACAGGAATCTTGATAATCCCAATAATTCCCAAAACGTCATTTCAAAGTCACTCTTGACGGAGGTATCCGATTTGAAAGTAGATTAAAATAGCTTTATGGTTTTTCTTTCAGGAAATTGTAAGATTTGTGTGTATTTCTCCTAGATGTATTCCGGTGCTTGAAAGATCTTGTAAACCTGCTTTAATTAAGATACGTTCACCGAAAGAAAGCTAATTCTCTGCTGGTAACTCTTTGGCTCTTTCAATTTCTCCTAATCAGCGTAAGCTGAAGAATTGTTTTAGTTCTTGCTGTGAGAGATAATGCATCGTTCCTTACAAGATGCCGACTATCTTACTGCCGAGAGCTAGAAGTAATGGAACAGCTCAATCCAAAGCTTTGTCTAAGTATAGCTTTAAAAATAAAGAGCGCATTTCGCCTAGCTCAGAGTTTAGCATACCTTTAATTCTCTAAATACTGCATCCTGCGAGACCAGAGTAAATCAACATCGAAATCGAGGGAATCGAAAGCTTTTTTTATAGCGCGGTTTGTGCCGCTATACTCTTACGATTTATCCCAGTCAAAGCAAAAACTATTAAATGTATTTTCGTGGCTTATCGATGGACTTTTCAGCATTGGTTGAAAAGGTAATTTCTTTGAATATTGCTGGTATATTAATAGTTTAAGTAGAAGATATTTAATCCCAGAACTAAGGCGCCAAAGAATGCAGTTCTCAAACATATTGTGAAATAAAGTTCACATGCAATACACAAGTACAAATCTCATGAATATTTAATGTGAAATCTGTGGAAGTCACTTTAATCTCATTTGCCGAACAGCTGCCTTTGTGAAAAATAAGTAAATTGGTTTAAATTTTAAAAGTTGTCATTGAAAAGAAGCTTAACTTATTTTCGGCTGTGAAATCCTTTTATAAAAAGAATATTACGCTAACTTTAAATGACTGATTTGTGTTGTAACAATTACAGAGTCGTGAAAAAATGGCAGCTAGTAGCAAATTCTAATGTTTAAATACATAGAACGGAAATATGCATTGAAATACAAGAAAATATCAGTCACTATTATTGTATATGGTATAGTTGTATGAATGTATCCCAAAGTTAAATAGCGTAATTCGATTTGGAAAAGGAAATACAACACATTTTCTTAGTCTTCGATAAGATCGAGAGTCTGAATCAGACTTGAACATTTTTGTCCAAAAAGGAATATCACGAGTATATCAAATATGGACTGTTAATGACTTGCTGTTTGCCGCTGACCACTAAGCTTGGATCAGCTAAGAACATACGAATCTGAACCTCCACAAGTTTCCAAGATACTCTTACTAAATCTGATATTTATCTCAACTCGTTAACTGATTCAATTTGCATAATACCTGGTCCTTATTCTATTTGTTCTCGAATGCTCTATAATATTTATTATGTAATATATGAGTATTGAATATGTCGTAAAACTACGTATAACCAAATGCATATTCGCAATTTTAGTATTTTGTGTATAAATGCATCGGTAGACAAATACATGAAATCGAAAATCGTATTAAACATATATATGTTCATAAAACAAAACTATTCCCAGTATATATGTATGAGTCTAGTTACGGATATATAGACGGAACACAGTACAATAAGTGATTGTTTGGTATTTGTACCTTTAGGGGCAATTACAGAATGCAAGTAGTAAAATATGATCCTCGAATGGATAAATTGAGTGTGGGTTTATGACAACTAGAATGACTAGTTTTCCGAATTGGTAAGTGTAACTATTTGTCGACATTCGTTTCTTTAACGAAATCTTCTGTCAAAATAAAAATTGAAGGTTCTATCATTATCAATGTTTACAGTTCTATAAGTCAGATGTCCTTACCGTAATATATACAAGTTTCTCGATTCACCGATGGTAGTCTTAAAAGCTAAATCCACCAACTTGGAGCAATTAAAGTGTCTCACAACAAACCGGATTTTGTCTGAGACACTGAAAAGAGTATGGTAGCTTTTATGGAGAATATTAAAGGAATGACTCTGCATGACTGCGCAATTTCATTGGTTAGGAACTCACTATATTATTGATAACGTCACTTGAGCTCACACATCTTTACCATGGAAAGCCTGATTTGCATGCTCGGTGTTGTCTTCATCATTTACGCGTGCGAGTTGCCTATATTCCGTGTTTCTTATTGGATATGAATACTCCCTTTGAGTATTCCGACTAAGAATTTCAAAATGTAATGTACTGGATGCAAGGACCAATTCGGTCGAAGTGCAGGAACCGGATCACCTTGGATGGGATCTAATCAGCAAATATATACGAATATCAATACAAGATGAAAGGCTGATTGTACGGTTACTGGGAAATATATATATATATTTACTATTCAGTAGCCCACCGCATTGTTCTCTCTCTGCACTATATCGCTGATTGCTGTGTGACACCCTTTGAAAGCAAACATTCTTAGAAAAACGGTAGCGGCAGATTTTTTTGTCAGAAGGGAAATTAACAGGGGTAAACATATACGCACTAAATTGACCACACAGCAATATTAAAAATATTGCAGCCTGCGAACTGCAATATTAAAACTATTGCTGTGTGTCCATTACAGTGCGTGTAAGTTTACCCCTGCTAATTTCCCTTCTGACAAAAAAATCTGCCGCTACCGTTTTTCTAAGAGCCTTTGCTTTCAAATGTAACATTTGAAAGAAAGACAGTCAGACAAATACACAAAATCTCCATTTAATCATATTTGAAGCTAGTCTACTTCTAGCTGTCTTTACCACATAGCTAAATTAATTGTATGTTTCGTAAGTACGCTTGAATACAACAGACCATCTCATACAGCGTCTTCCCTGGGTATTCTTCTCCGTCTGTCTTTCGGACTTCAGATACGAACTTTGTCAGAACTTCGTCCAACTCATCGTCTGACATGCTTTCCAACGCTTCATTGACCACAGCTTCCCCGAGGTATGGATCAGCTAAGACAGTTTCGTTCCGTCGCTCACGCCATTCTTCGTACAACCTCAAGACCCAGATCCACTTCTTCCGACTATTATCAGCAACCCAACTTTTCCCAAACTTGTCTAGGTCTGACGTGGTCACTAGTTTCCTAAAGCGCTGATCATCTAAAACAGAACAAGAGTTGAACATGTTTTAAATAAACATTTACTTCGTTATTATCCCGTGTCGCAGTAAGGCGCGCAGATTTTCCTTTAACGCTGCATAGCATGATTTGAACACAAAAATATGTTTCATATTTACCTTCTTTCTCGGCAGCAATTTTCTGTGTGATGAATATTGCCAACTCGTCCTCGTCTTCCCAAAAAAGTGAACTCATTATACTCAACTGCGTCGGAACCGGGTTGTTCAATACCAATTATTCAATTGCGCTTCGAGATCGCTACGCTCGGGCTACGCCCTCAGCTGACTGCAATATATCTAATATTGCTGCGTGCCTCAGAAACTATCTAATACTTACTACCTATATATATATATATTTCCCAGTAACCGTACAATCAGCCTTTCATCTTGTCTTGACATAAGAATTCCAAGAAGCATTAATTTTAGTCCGGAGGTATCAACGCTTCTTTGAGACGAAAAACTCCAGACCTTGTTTACGAACAGTTAATTATTATTAAATTCGTCCATATCAAGATGCTCCCTATCCATACCAGAGCATCTTGACCTTATGGGTACAATGTTTGTAATTTCGATATCTTTTGACTTCAGTCAAAGATGTAGACCTGAAAAAATACTCTTATTCCTATCTCCTAAGCCAATATTCTAGCGAAGATTCTAGTAAACATAATATTGTTGACGATAACCTGCAGGCTTCTCTTTTTGTCGATTTTGGCCATTAGTCAAAACCGACAACACATGTACATGACGTATGTAATGATATTTAATCGGATTAATTCTTATTTCGTACAAATTAAATAAGATGTTTAATTCTATAAAACTCAAAATACATCACACTTTACCTCTTTGGATTTCTCATCTTAAAAGGTGAGTCCCTTCAAGTTCAAGGTGATCAAAATACATCACACTTTACCTCTTTGGATTTCTCATCTTAAAAGGGGAGTCCCTTCAAGTTCAAGGTGATCAATTTCAAATGCCGGTTTGAAGTGTGAATCAAGCTCTTTAGCTCCCTCTTGCAAGGTAGCTAACTTCGAGAGCCGAAACGAAAAACCGCGGCGGTTAGCCATTGACACTTTAGAACCGCTAATATAGCATTGCGCGAGATGAAATTATACGGGGGCTCTAAGTGTCACTTACAATAGGCCATATTTATATTGCGCCATATATCACAGTCTCATGGCGCTTTACATATTACTGACATATCCCGTCAGTGAATTTTTCGGACTGCTTTTACGGCGCCAATGGCTGCCACGCAGTTTACAGTGTTGAGTATGTGGTTAGTACAATGGCCAGGCTGCTGTACCGGGTGACAATCCCCTTCTCTTTTTCGAGTAGTACAACAGGTTATTTCACGTCCCCTTCAAATACTGATTAGAAGTAGAAGGAAACAAGGCCAACGGCTTATAAACGTCCCTGCCCAAGGACGCAGCCAGGTTCGAACCCCCGACCTCCCGCACTCTAGACCGTGCTCTACCAACTGAGTTAACCAGTGAGGCGGTTATGTGAGACTTATGGTGCAAAACATCATTGGAAGACATCCTTCATTTTGGAAAAATTGATTTAAAAATTACCGCTATCCCAAGATTGATAAGGTTTCGCCAGTCTTCTTTCCAGAGTGCGCGTTCCTATCGGTCAGCGCCAAGAAACGAGAGCTCAACAGTCACGCATGCGCAATAGGTGGTAGCGCTACTTTTATGACTGAGTCAATTTCGAAGAACAGTAATTCTGCAATTCTATTTTGTCAGAAGAGCAAAACAATTGCAATCCATTTTAGCGTTCCAGCACATTATTTAGTTTAATTTTCAAACTCGTTTAAATACCGCTCAATTTAACGTGCGCCCTCATTGGTTCATTCATGGTCACCTGACAAGTAACGCTGAAAACAAACTCGGTTATGCGCGCGGGTAACAATTTTGAAAACTTTGACGTCAGAGGATAACAATGCATCAATTGTTGCCCACTGGTATCGCGTGCGCCACTGGCTAGCTAAAGACAGGAAATATTTGTTTACCTTTTTCGTCGAAATGGAACCAGCTCCAAATAAACAAATTTACATATTTATCAAGCGTGAGAGAGAAATTGGTAGCTAAGAAAAGATGCAAGAAAGACACAAACGGCTACTAAAAATGCCGTAGTGACGCTGGCAGCATTTTCTATCGAAGAGCAGCTTCCCGAACAGAAGATGACAAACCTCGCTTGTATCAGGTAGTAAAACCTATGTCAAACACTTAATGACTGGTCCCTCGCGAAACCAGTGAATTTTGATTCCCTCGACCCTCGAGGAACTGGCGTCTCGGGAAACATCGAGATTCTTGGGAAACAAAACTCACTCTTTCCCTCGGGGCCAGACATTAAGTGTTTAATACGAACCGAGTGAGAGGGGCATGCTTACGAACCGAACGTAGCAGAGATCGGTACTATAAAATTCGTACTTTAAAAGCACTACCAAATAACAGCCAGTCAGAACACTCGATTTGACCTAAAAAGTGACCTCATATAATACCAAGTAAAATGCATGGCACTATCGTACACACGCCACATCTAGCGTCTCGCTCATGCGCACATATATGACCCGTGGAGTGGCAGCCATGGACAGACATGTCCAGCTCCCACACGTGTTAGCGTGGTGGCTGGGTTAAAGTAGCTTGTTAGCTGGGGTAACGAGACTCAAGGCTGGTTCACGCTTGCGGCATAAGCATAAGTACAAGCAACATATGATGTGATTACTTGCATCCGCGTATGATGTTTGTGCTTATGCTAATGCCGCAAGTGTGAACTGGCCTTCAGTGAGGCTGAGGGTTTTGGGGCAATACCATGCTGAAGAGTCCTAACAAGTCCGTGCCTAGTAAGATGTGCGCATGTGTTTGAGATGCTAGCTGTGGAGTCGGTATGTAGAGTAGTGTCATGCATGTTGCTTGGTTCCAAACAACAACAACAATGAATTTAAGCTTTTTTTACGCGCAAAGGATAGGGATAAAAGTAATGCTCGCAGTTTTTATCTTGTGATGGATTCCAACTAGTACTCTAGTTACAATTATGTAGAGTAGTGTCATGCATGTTGCTTGGTTCCAAACAACAACAACAACGAATTTAAGCTTTTTTATGCGCAAAGGATAGGGATAAAAGTAATGCTCGCAGTTTTTATCTTGTGATGGATTCCAACTAGTACTCTAGTTACAATAATGTTTTTCATTTGACGCAGGTCGTTGATGTAATCATATTCGCGCAAAGAGTCTGAAGGATCCGGTCTTCAATTTTGACGGATGTAATTTTATCTCGTTTTGCCGAGCGTTCGGCGGATGCGCTCCTAAAGAAAACCTTACGACCATAATCACTCAAAGTGATGGCTGCGATACCGTAGATATTGCTTGATAGCGTAACGAAAACGTGCGCTACACCTCTTGCTCTAAGAACCTGTAATTATTAGTTGCAATACAAAAAGAGACATTGCATTCAAACTGTGGTCAATTACTAATTTAGGTACGATCTTTCATGTGATAGCAATAGTTTCTCAGTACACATTAATCTTCCAATTTATGCAAATTAGGTGGCGGCATTATGAATGAGGTCTATGTATCACTTTTGTTAGCCAACAGTTGAGGTCGTGATGACGTCATGACTTTGAATATAATAATAATAATCACCTTTATTTTACGAGGGTGGCACCTAACAGTCAACACTGAATAACTCGTGGCCCTCCTACAAATTCTAAAATATGATAAAACTACAAAAACGACAACGAAGTACATACACAGCAAAGTGATAAAAAGCATATATAAAATATATAAAGATGTCACGATTTTTTAACTGTGCCGCAGTGCACGTCGATCAGTATCGATAGACTTCCTGAAGACAGGAATTGCTCAACAGAAGGCCCAAATTGCCCTTGGCCGCTAAAGGACTGGGCACTATTCAAGCATTGAACTGAGAATAGACCAATCCATGGTCGCCAATTCCATTACGATATCTATTTAAATTAGCAACAGCACCGGTACTGCTAAAAAGAGCACCTCAAAATTAGCCAAAATCCCAAATTTGGAAGTTATATCTTGTATGGTAGCAAAGACATACGGACACGCAAAGTAAGACAATTTTACAGACATTTGTTATGCGGAGGTGCAAATTGTTGCACCCTCATACAAATATCTGTAAAAAATAGCGCACTTAACTCGACTATATATTGGCTTTTAGGTGAGGTATAACTCTCAGATTTGGTATTTTGACTAATTTTGAGGTGCTCTATTCAGCAGTATCGGTCACTTGAATCTAAGCAGATATCGTGATGGTAATGACGACCTTGGATTGGTCTATTGTTCACATCTCATTGGCGGATGTTCACTTAGTATAGTGGTCCTCACGTTGGCTTTGATGGCATAATGTTTATGGGTTAGGAATCCGTAAAACCTTGCGTGTTATTCTCGCTCTACTCTTTTTATCTGCTATGTACCTATAAATCCTGGAACCAAGCCCTAAAACTTCGTCGTTTACCTGGGAATCTGTTTTCGAATTGGTTAGGGTAGGTTTTATGGTTCGGGTTTGTGTTAGAGATCAGGTTTGCAGTCTATTAAGCGATTCATGTCATTAGGAGTGCGCATGCGCTACTGTTTGTTGCATCGCTGCAAGGGAGTCACTGCTGAAGTCAATCTCGTACCCAGATCCCATTTGTTTCTTACTGCGCATGCTCGATGAAAAAATAGGGCTCTGGAAGAATCCGATTTTTGTGTATTCTGATTGGCTGTTCTGAACAATGCAATTTCACCGGAAGTCAAACAGCTTTTTGGGAGTTGGACAAAGGCATTCATTTGGAAATTAGGGGAAATCTAAACGCTAAAAACCGTTGGATTTTACCTAAATGGATGCCGTTAAAAATCTTCAGGGATTCTTAGATATTTGCTTGAATCCTATCGGGAGTTCATATCACTTCACGGCCAACACACATCGCACACAGTACATGAATTCTCAGAATTCGAAAATCGAACCCAACTGGATTTCCCGTAACAGCCGGATAGGTAATACTACACATTCCCATATTAACAACAATATTAGTAAGTGCTCTATAGGCAGAAGTGGCATTTTCCGATCTCATAAATTTGTGCCGACAGGCGCTGATCGCTTAAATATAAGCGTTTGTATGGGAATACAACGAACTCCAGCCTTTAAGGAGCTAAAATACGAGACTCGTAAGTCAAAATGCCTTGACTCGCTTCTACGGTGTATTCAGTTGCTGTTTGTGTGGTCATCAGGCTCAGGTAAGGCGATTTCAGCGAGTTTTCAATCCACATGAATCCTCGATCTTGTGTACTGGAATCTGTGATGTCTGATCATGAATCCACCGTACGATATTAAAGAAACACGAGCCTGATGAATGAAAATAAAGCCTTAAAATCCAAACTAAAAACGGCAGAAGATGAAAGAGACTCCCTAAGGCTTGCCCTGACGTATGGGAAGCATATCATTCAAAAGTGGTACGAGTTCACGACTGGTGATCGAGAATGACGATCGCGATGGTCAAAAAAACGATTGGTGATCGAGAATGACGATCGCTATGGTCGAAAAAACCGATTGGTGATCGAGAATGACGATCGTTATGGTCGAAAAAACGATTGGTGATCGAGAATGACGATCGCTGTGGTCGAAGAAAACGATTGGTGATCGAGAATGACGATCGCTATAGTCGAGAATATCGACTATCGATTGGTGATCGAGAATAACGATCGCTATGGTCGAAAAAACGATTGGTGATCGAGAATGACGATCGCTATAGTCGAGAATAACGACTATCGATTGGTGATCGAGAATAACCACAGGAAGCCCAAGCTATGTTTATGTAAATTTAATTTTATAAGGGTTTGTATGGGAATTTTTAAATCTGGATTTTCGTTAAATACACTGTAATAAAATGGATAAAACTTACCTGGTGTCTATAATATGTGTCTTGGCTGTGTCTATTTTGGCGAATTTTACATCCCTTACTCTACATACTATTAAAATGAGAAGAAATGGAAGGTAGGAGACGAACTTCAAATCTCAGCTTCAAAGTTTGGGTCGATTTTTTCACGAAAATCGCATCGAGTCCGCCAAAATCTCGCCAGAACGAGCCAAAATACCCGTGACTCGCCAAAGTGGTGACAGCCAACCGCCAACACGCGGACAGAGACCTAGGCACTAGCATAAATTCTACCGAAGCGGGGTACCACAGTGGGATTATCGACAGTATCCACTTGCACTCAAGGCTACCCTGGGTGCGCAATAAATGACCTCTGACGCATCTTTACTGTATGTACTTTATTTTGGACTCTACAGTTGTTTGATTAATGAATAAGTCTCAGCTTTCATCTATACAGCTTTGAAGGTACATATGTGTTGTGTTGTGCAGTTCTCATCTTGACTTTCCCTTTCCCTCAATCCTCGATCCCAATCACTCGAACATCAACAGTATCTATTCCAAGAGCCTCCTGCCATTTAATTGAAATAATCCCCATTTCCAATTAATGATCAAATAATTAATATAATAATTACACCGTAATTACAAATAATTACCGGTGTCTAAAGGTATTTAGCAGCTTTATATTTTGTTATATCATTTGGATGCAGCCAAAGGCGAACTGTAATTACAAATTTGAGTTTCGTTTTTCTTTTTCGAATTACTAATTATTGAAATACTCTTCTTGCAATCTATACATAAAATCATATCTGAGGAATACGTGACTTAAATTGAGAAATAAGACTACTTTGTGTTTTATTAAAAATAACCCTGGAATAAATGTTCTTCTCTCACTTCAGAACTTAACGCAGGGTTGCATTTAAACAAAATATTATAATTTCATAAAATCTAATAATTCAAAATTTCAGCCTACGAGCGTTGAAGTTTTCAGCAATATATATATATAAGCAAGAGGCAATCAACTTAGAGAACCGATCTCCCTTGGTTTATTTTTATCTTGCATAAATTAGTTTGACTATTTTTACCACTCTATCCGATTGGTTGTTGGTGTCACGTGTCCGAATGGGCGGTAGGCGCCGGATCGGTATCAGAAAATCAAGAAATCAAAACATTCTGTGTTCATATATATGAAACAATTCACAATATTCTACTTTCTCACGTTCACATTACGGTGTTGCAAAATCATATATGTCCGATTATTTACGATATTCTAGCTTCTATTTCTAATTTCTTTAGCGATTTGTAAGCGTGTGTTTATGATATTTCAAACTCAGTCAGTCAGTGTTTCAGGGACGGCGAAGCGAAATTTCAAGTTGGGGGGGGGGGGGGGGAGGACTATTTCAAGTGTATGACCAAACTATAGTCTTAAAGACCCTTTAGCACGCCCCGTGATGCTTTGCGCGAAACAAGTATTTTCGTGGACCACGAAATTCGGTTCTGGGACCGGCGATGTATACATGTAAAGAATCTGCTTGCATCGTTGTTGTTGCCGCTGATGGTTACTATTATATACGCACATACGATGAATACTCTTATTAATAACTTATTTAGGGCATTATTTTAAATATTGAACCAAAATATGTTGACAGTTTTTGTGTGACATCCAACGGCCTAGCAAATCCGAGATGGCGCCAGCGAAGAACAACCGCCGAGAAAATTGTCACGGTCTGTCTTCCTTCCTGAAACGAAGGTAAGAAGATCATTCGCCGATAATTCTTCGATCTTTCAGTTAGCTGGGAAACACAAGCAACTGCGGTGAGTTTGGAGAGTACTCTGCATTCTTGCTTTTCTGAGTACATTTGTAAAATAGCCAGCGGCTTAGCGGATGCCAAGCGAATGACTCTGGCTGTTCAAAGCCTGTCGATTCTCCAACGGTATGATACTCGTGGTTCAGTTTCCTAGTTGGGTGTATATCAGTGGATAAACTCAAAGAATACCTTGCCGTTCCTCCGTTGTATCCGTGCTACTAATTCCGATATTAAGTAGCTTGTAAGTGTTAAAACCGAAGTCAAGTCAATGCAAATACTTTGTTAGCGATCGGTCAGTACACACACTTACAATATTCTCCTAAACGAGCAAATAAAATTATTGCTGCTACTGATTTTCTATTGCTGTATGTTGCTTGACTTATTCCTCATCTAGATTATTAGTTAGATGTGTATTTGATCAAGAATCGAACTGTTTGCGTTCTATAATCTCGTATGAAATGCATGTAAGTGTTCATGCATCAGTTTTAAAATCCTAGAACGCGCTGAATAATTAAACGTCCTGCACAAGTTCTCTTCCAAGTTCTACCTTTGTGGATGTTTGATTAATGAATAAGTCTCAGCTTTCAACGCTGAATCGATTTTAGGGCTTTTAGTTATTTCTTAAACTAGGCATTATTTCCGTTTATATAAAGTTTCATAGAATTTTGACGGTTGTTGAGTTACTTGTTGAGTTAGGCGCTCGTCGCGTCACAGTCAGTGAACACGAAATCAAAACAAAAACATTGGTTTCGCGCAAAGTATCACGGGGCGTGCTAAATGGTCTTTAAATACATGGAAGTAAACGGCTGCGCGGTCCCTTTGTTTGCTTTGTTTTATACGAAAGCGGATTGATAATTTCTTCTGCAATTCTGGGAGAATAAGCATCAAGAAGAGCTAATTCTGAAGCTATAATGCATCGCTTTAATTGCCAACGAGTAACCCAGTGAAGACGAGAGGAATTATAGTGCCGATGTGCGTACTAGATTGTGCCGATAGTCAGAAAAAATCGCGATACATCTTGAAATTCGATGTCTGGTAACGTAAGGTAACAATTGATGCGTTTGCGCATGCGTTGGAATCAGTGTTGTGTGTCTCCTCATGCTCGTTCTTGCATACTAATAAGCGTGGGATCACTCCTCTGATTGGTCAACCCGTTTAAGCGTGACTAAAGTGTTTATTGACTGACGACATTATTTTTGCATTATTTCTTGCCATACAAAATATAAAGCAACAGGAATCGATTTCTAAGATCTCAGACGAATTCTTTGAAATTTCAACGAACGGAACCACTGAGTATTAGGCGACATTAAAATCGTGCATTTCATGTATAAAGCTTGGTGATTTCTGAACAAACAAATATTGGTGAAACATAAAAATTGTGCGGAATCCTCGAGCTTATATATCTTGGATTCAGCACATGATTATGCTGATTATCGTTGTATAGCAAATATACTTACTGCTACGTCATCCATGTGCCAACCAGCGATCGATCCATTGGTTCCTGACACAAAGCGGCCGTTGCGACATTAGCATAACAATCGTAATGTTTATCAACACAAAGTATCGCTATATTAACCCTTTCACGCCCACATACGGAATTTTCCGTATTTTACTGGTTACTTGATTTGGGAGTTTCAGTCTGACAAAGTTTAAAGAGCTAGGCCCTGAGATTCCCACAAACCATAATGTATAGACAAGTGATCCTAGTGAACTGCATTGGGCATGTCAACAAAGAATAATTTCATCTAAATCCTCCTTTCTTTGCATAAGTTAACTACAGGTTACATTATTTCATTTCAGAAAAAAAGACTAAAATAGCACTTCCAAAAATAATTATTTCTCCTCAGATTCTACATTTTCTCTCAAAAATGCATATTTCACATAACATTTAGAGTTTCATGGTTGCACTAACCTCACTTTCTGTCTCCCAACACCTAAACTTGCCCAGAACCAAGCCATTCTGTCCACAAGCACTTCACAGCAAGCTAAATTCATCCATAATGACCGCAAAGCATGCCGGGAAACCCTAACAAACAGCGACATGGCACTTCCCCATCTTCATTCTTCAAAATATATACTAAGTCTAAAGCCATTTCGACCTAATACCTTCATATTGGAATCAATGGCAAGTAAATGTTGTCCAATATTCCAAAAAAGCTATGATAGGTGGCTCCAGACCCCCATTTATAAAGCCCACGCTAAAGTGACAAAAGACGTCCTGGCCCATTCACGAGTGGGAAATGAGGCTCTTTCTCTGTCACAATAAACTGGCACAGACTCGCTTCTTTGAGAAAGTGCTGATTGAAGCTCTCATCAGACTTAATGATGTCCTCCAGCACTCTATAAATGGTGAAAAAGGCTTTAAAAAGCCTGAAATTCTCTGTATTCCTCCAAACAAACCTCCTGCCAGCTCCCTTGTAATCTACAACTGCTTTCAAAATGGCCGTCTAAAAACTTTGAGCCCCCAGTATTATAGGTCAGTTGAAAATTCCATGGAAACAATGACTGTAGTTTACTTAGGGGGGGAGGGTTCTTTTCGGCCTAGAAATAGCTAAAAATTGGTTCCAAAAACTTGGGCCTGAAAGGGTTAAAGTATTAAACAACGAGATAACCGCCAATTTATGAAACGCAAGCAGGAGTACGTTTGAACTATTAACTACCGACTTCCCGCGACTTAGCGAGAAGGAACTAAAGACCAACCATAGTTTACTTGACTCATGTACATCTACAATGATTTGATTTATTTTATGAACGCAAATGAACTAAAGTTAATTAATTTGAAGTTTCGGAGATGTCCGGCGCGGTTGGAGAATTTGAAAACTCGAAAATTTACGCAAAAAATAAAATAATGACCTGAAAGAATATACCAAAATAAGCAAGATTGCCGAATTTTAGGGGACTTTCTTTTTTCCTTAAACTTGCAAACAAAAAATAACAGAGAATTGTATGGTGGGCACATGTCGTCGAGCTATAAATTGTTACGTTAGCTCGTAACGTTGTCTGTACAGTGATACAGTCTGTATCTAAAACATCTGCTCAAAACTTTATATACACACTAGTTTCCAGCCATATTAGTTTTCATATTGGTCTCTGATGAGTTTAAAGAATTTCCAAATTACCGGCAATATCCCCATTCGCTGACGAATGCACATTTCTCGTTTGTTTTTGCCGTCAGTTACGGAAAAACCTGATCATCAGAATAACTTTAAGTCTACAAGGATATTCTATGCGGGGTAAAGATGAGTTTTTGGATAGGTTTGGATTCAGTTAAGTTTGATTACAAACACGTGCTTTGCCACCGTTTGTCGCTTTGTTTCAATCCTCTAGCTGTATTTAAGTACGTTTCAAGCTGTTCGACAATATAATTAACAGGTTCTCTTTGATAAAATGATCCAGGAATTGAAAGCCGTCATTCCTGCAAGAATAGTCAGAGGATGAACTGAACGGTGCTGCTCAATACGCGAAAAGTGTTTGTTTGTCCGAGCTCGAGTCTGGCGGGAGTGGACCACAGGAGAGGGGGAGGTCTAGATTTTGTGACGAAAGTCTATGTGCTACGCTATTGCATTAGGAAAGTCTTCTTCACATCTGTTGTCAAAACACAATCAATATTGCGAGTGAACTGTGGTCAAAACTACTCGATGCGTCGGTTTCAATTGTAACGAGTCGAGCATGGAAAGTTTCCCAAAAATAGAATAAAGTACCACATCGTTGTTATTGAAACTTCGCTTAATTGGTGTTATAAACACTTGTTCCCCGTAGTTCATAAGCACGTATATTATAGCTAATAACATCTATAGGGAACTGACAGGATTACTTGCTCTATTTCATGATTTTAGAAACGTTCATTAGGCATGCATGAACGTTTACAGCTTAATTCATTTCCTTTGATAGTTTCACGAAATTCGGGTGACTTCAAGTTTCTTTTCATGGTTTCTAGGTCACATCCGAAGTAATGTTCTTATCGGTCTGGCTTAACACAGCCTATAGTTTCCCAGTCAAATCCATAGGGGTAATATTTTTGACGGGTTTACTTCAAGATACACTCCGTCCCAACTCAACTGTTTGTACGGCTTATAAATTAAGTCAGTGGACGTGGTATAAAGCTTATAATGTTAAATTTCAAAGTTCATGTTTACGAGTCTTCAAGTCAGATCAGGTCATATCCGTCCGGGTAGTAAGTTTAGGGAGCAACGCATAATTCAGAGCCAGTTATGAAGCTCCGTTTAGTTTCACATCCATCATCCGTCTTCTTGAATTCAACAAAGGAGATAGAGCGAGTAAAATCCGTGAGGAGCTGGAACAGAATCTTAAAATAGCATCTTGACGTCAACTGAGCCAAAAATAGATTGGCGCAGACTATCATAGGGTCTCTTCCCCCTTAGGTGATGGTATCTTGATTTAAGTCTGCAGAATATGCTGATGTTGTGAAGTTTTCTTTTCGTTTAAAACTTCCTAAGTTAGTATTGTTTTATCTCCAGCATCTAATTTTTTTCTATAAATCCTCATAATATAAATTAGAGTAATTCTAAGCAAAACATTTTTGAGTGATTCTTGATAGTAACCAGGAGCCCAACTTTTAACATAAAACCGGTAATGGGCTCCTATAGTAACCTGTTTTATGTTAAAAGTTGGTTAAAAAAGACAGCTTGACTTTTTCACAACCGAGCGGCAGAACATTTGTGGTCTAGTACATCGTGCGTTGTGTGACGTGGATCAGGAATTCACAACCATGGGCTTTTATCACGCGGCGGCCATGTTGAATCCCAGGAGAAAAACCTTTGTTTTCAACCGGTAACCTCGTTCTGAAGCCCACCAGTACGAGGCTACCGGGGCGATAACCATTGCTTCATCCAAGATGAATAGCCCATAGCTGGTACTAGTGAACAATGTTTTTTGGCTCATCTTAGGCCCGGGTCCCACTACATTAAATTTTGTCTAGATTTGTTTGTATTTGGATTAAAATCTGCCTTACCTAGTGCGACCTTCGATTTCATTATTTTGAAGGAAAAAAAGAAATCTGTCAGAAACCTCAAAGACGCCGTAGTGCTTGGGTGGGGCTGGCAGATTTTTCAAAATTCTCGCCGAACAAAGGAAGCCGCATCTGGAGCTGTCAACATTTGTCAAGAGCCTAATGCATGCACATCGAAAGACCATCACTAAGGGAACTGGTCTCGTGCCCTCCCGCCCTCCCGCCTCCCGGTTGGCCCAGTGGTTAAGCTCCGGTCTGTCGAGCGGGAGGTCGCGGGTTCAAACCCCGGCCGGACCAACACTCAGTGTCCTAAAGTGCAAGTATCATCAGGAGCCCATAACTATGGTTATGGGCTCCTGGTATCATGTCAAAAAAATATTGTAGTGCTGTGTTTGTTTCTCACAAAAAGGTATTAATCTTGCAAATTTTGGAACATTTGTGGCATTTAATTAGACTAAATTTCAGCCGTCTCCTCTGGTTACTTTTCGTGGACCCTGTGACGTCATAAGATGAATCAACTCCCTCCCTAGAGAAAACTACTACAATTTTCATTGTGACATCACAAGATGAATCAATCCCGAAATTCGGGTAGCGTTTATTCTAGTTGAATTTCTGCTCCTGCCTCTCAAAGAAAACTAAGTTAGACAACTGAAGTAGAATTAGCATTTGGGGCAAAAAGAGTTCATGTTGTTTTATGGCGCTACTTGCACTTTAAAATAACTGACTAGAAGGTGCTGCCTTTGTGAAACAACTGCAAATGGTTAGACCTTCACGTATTCTCGGATAAGGACGTAAAATCGTAGGTCTCCCGTCGGCCTCAGGTTTATCAGTCTCACCAGACTGTCACGAGTTGCTTTACCATATGATAGTCTGCGCCAATCTATTTTTGGCTCAGTTGTCGTCGAGATGCTGTTTTCAGATTCGGTTCCAGCTCCTCACGGATTTAACTCGCTCCATCTCAGCTCCTTTGTTGAATTCATGAATACGGGATATAGATGCGAAACAAACGATATGGAGCTTCAAAACTGATTCTGAATTCTGTGTTGCTCCCTGAGCTTAAGTACTACCGGGACGGATATGACCTGATCTTACTTGAATACGAACTTTGAAATTTAATATTATATGCTTACCACTGCCTTCAGATAAGCCGTTATGAATAGTTGGGACGTAGCTTGAAAACCCGTTAAAATATTGCTGTATGGATTTGACTGGGAAACTGTAGGCTGTATTAAGCCAGACCGGTAAGAAATTCGGATGTGACCTGAAAACTGTGAAAAGAAACTGGAAGTGACCTGACTTTCGTGAAACTATCAAAATAAACGAAGCCGTAAACGTTCAGTTTGTAGCGAGTCGAGCATGGATAGTCCCAAACTGATTAGAATAAATTTCCAATCCCGCACGGGCATCGTTGTTATTGAAATTTCGCATGCCTAATAAATACTTGTACCCTGTAGTTCATAGGCACGTATATTATAGTTAGATACCTAGGGGATATATGGGATTTTGTTCTCTATTTCATGTTAATAATTGTAGAAACGTTCAGTTTATGGCACCGTACACTTCGCGAAATTATAAATCCCGCTGGCCTGTTCCGTATAGAACTAGCCGGATAATTTGCCCTTTTTGATGAATTCTTTTTAAAGAATTTTAAAATGTTCAGTTTGTAGCGAGCGAACATTCTCCCAAAATGTAGAATAGTTATAAATCTAACTGACTGAGTTTGAAATATCGTAAACAGACGCTTACAATTCGCTAAAGAAATTAGAAAATAAGTTAGAATCTCGTAGACTATCGGACATGTTTTTGCAACACCGGGATATGAACCCCGGGATATGAACCTGCACTGTCGTGAAAGTAGAACATTGTGAATACTGTGGGCTTGGCTTCTGGTTATAGTGATACTTTGTGTTGATATAAACATTACGATTGTTATGCTAATGTGCCAACCATGTATGATTTCAAAAGGCCGCTTTGTGTCAGAAACCAATGGATCTCTGGTTGGTACATTAATGACAATGATGATGTAGCAGTAAGTATCGCTATAAACACTGAATGCATCTTGGCTTTCTGCTCTCACCGCCCACCGGCCCATTTGGACACGTGACACCAACAACCAATCGCACGCAGTGGTAAATCTAGTCCAACTAATTTATGCAGGCTAAAAATAAATCGGCGTAGACAATCATGGGGAGACAGTCCAGGTCACACAAATTTTCCTGGCTTTTTTTGTGTCGCAAAATCCTGCATGTGGAATTCAACAACACGTTCCAATTCCAGCGCACACAGATGATCAATAGCTTCAAATGTCAAACTCAAGGTAGTCTGGCTAGTGCAAGTGGCAGCTTCACTGAGTAGTCTGCCTCTCACGATTCGGAGACAGGGAGAAAATATAAGAAACCTACGAAGTATGGACCATTTTCTCCCGGGGGGGGGGGGGGACTCCCATATAAAAGGGGTAGGGATGCTCGTCGGACATTTTCGATTTGACCCCTAAGTGAGGTACTAAAATGGGCGTGGCTCAAGCTTATTTTGACCCCTGTCTGTCTGTCTGTACCCCTCACACAAGGGAGCCCCCCCCCCCCCCTCCCCCACACCCGGGCAGTTTCTCTAGCTCTGCGAATGTGAAACGAGGAGTGACAGCTAAATAATCTACGGAAACCGAAAGAAAATTCTTGTATTTCTGGATCTGAGTGCCATCGGATTGCAGTGTTGTATTGTTGATATTGTTGAAACGCTCTTCAGGAGGGGGACATGGGGGTTTGCGGATTTGCGGATTTCAGCTAATATTCTTGCGGTTTTTCGGTAATGTTGATTTCCAAATGCGGTTTTGCGGTTTTAGAAAACACAGCGGTGTGCGGATCTAATGCTTTTTGACAAGCGGTATTCGGTGAAGGATTTTTAATTCCGGTTTGCGGTTTGATGTGATCTGATGTCGCAATGTCTTTAATATTCAACTCTACGTGACGTGGTGGTGAATTGCGGTTTGCAATTCCAGTTAATATTTCACTTGATTGTCTGTTATCCAATGATAATGCTGTTTACAAGTTCGTGAGTTGTAATGTGAACTTTGGACCCTTTGCGACCTCGTTGCCTTGGCCAGATATTGCAGAACCTACATCGCGTCGCGCCATGTCGCAAGGTCCGCAAGCGAGTCCCGTATAGGACCCGAAGCTATAATTGACTGCGTTGCTCTTTTTTACTTAGAGGGAAAAGGTGGGGAAAACTACCTAAGGAAACATAAATTTAGGTGTAACGTTGGAAAGGAGAAGCGAGTGGTGAAGCTGCGGGAAACGATTTGGTAAGTTGATAGACGGTAATAGACCGATTATATTTATCACAAGCCATATTCATATGAACTGAATAGATCTGAATACTGTCACTATTTTCATACCGCTTCGAATCTCAACATATCGTTTGTAATATGACAATAATTGCACTAATTTGGCTAATCTGGTCCTAATCGTTTCGACCTTTTGAGGTCTTTGAGTCACGATCTTCAAGTAAATTCAAGCACCGAACACCCTAAAGCTGCACATTAAATTATGTGGACGGCGTTTACGGTACATAGACCGCATAGTGCAGCCATGCAGTTTACATTCATGAGTGTTGTTAGTATAATGCCTCCGAGACCAGACCGTTGCACCGGGCGAAAATCCCCTACTCGTACGAATAGCACAGCGGGATCTTTGACGTCCACCGTATACAGGGTTAAAAGTGAAGGTAGACGGGAGATGTCGAAAGATCTGGTCTAACCGTTTTCAGTTGTTAAGCAAATGCAGCGCCTTCTCCTCGATTATTTTAAGACCCTGAGTGTTGGCCTGGCCGGGATTTGAACCCATGACCTCCCGTACTGACCTTAAACCAGGATTATTTTGCTAACAAACCATAGACAGTTGACATCAAACTCGGTGACTTGGCTAGAGTCTTGAGATATCTGTCAGCAACTCCTACCTCGCAGCTAGTTAATAAATTAGTACTCACGGCCGAAAACATGCCAAAACGTGCAAAATAAAAGACTAAAACGAGGAATAGAAAACTAACTAGAACATTATCGCACTGTACAATCCGTATTTGTGAGGCCAGCATGCAAATTCACGGCAACACATGTACCAAAAGCACGGCAAAACATGCCAAAACGTGCAAAAATAAAGGACTAAACGAAGAATAGAAAATTATTTAACTAGAACATTTATACCGCACTACACAAATCCGTATTTGTGAGGCCATCACGTAAACTCACGGCAACACATGTGCCAAACTCACGGCAGTACATGCCAGCGTGCAAAAATAAAGGACTAAACGAAGAATAGAAAATTAACTAGAACATTTATACCGCACTGCACAAATCCGCGTCCAGATATATATGGATAGTAACTGAATTACAACGAAAGCAAAATACACCGGCGAAACTATCAAAGGAGACTAAAATAGACCAAAACAAAATACATACACAAGCGTAAGTGCATAAGCACGAGGACAAAAGGCAAACACCAACCTGAACCACATAGTGGGAAAAAGGATGAAATTGCCTCTAGCTCTGGCGGCTGAGCGACGGCTTCATGTCGGAGGAGCAGCTGGTGGAAGATCCTGACCACCTGGAACATTCTGTTGAGCTGCCGGAACTCTCGCGGCTTGCTGTACTTGTCCTTCCATTTTCTTAGTACGATAAGCAGCGAGGAACGAGGTGTAGGTGTTCTGACGCGAACTGTGCGACGAACCTTGGTGGTGTTGTGTTGTTTCCCGCCAATCGGGGGGGGGGGGGGGGGGGGTCACGTGACTTGGAATAGGGCGGCCATGTTAGGTTGAGCTAGAACCAGAGTAAGAGACAAAGAGACATAAAACTGGCGACGAGGATCATTATAAACGGACAAGAAAACAAAGTACGATGGCTGTGTACGGTAGTATTGGCGCTTTTGTAGAAAAATCAGAAAATTTTGAAGATTATTGCGACCGTATGGACGCATTTATGATCGTCAACGAAATCAAGGAGGAAAGTGAAACGAGTTTATTCCTGGCTTCAGTGGGACCAGAGACCTACAGAGTGCTAAAAAACGTAAACTATGTAGCCCAGATGCTCCGAGTTCTAAATCTTACAAAGAGTTTAAAGAATTGCTGCAATACCACTTTGAGCCGAAGCCTATCGTTATTGCGGAGAGACACAGGTTTTGGACGGCAAGCCAAGAAGAAAGTGAATCCGTGGAAACTTCATTGTAGGATTGAAAACTCTGGCCTCCAACTGCGCTTTTGGCTCGTTTTTGAAGGAGGCTTTGAGAGATAGATTAGTATCTGGTTTACATCCCAAGATGACTACAACCCAGAAAAGGTTATTGTCGGAAAGAGAGCTTACATTCGAGACAGCAAGAACGAAGTGTAGAGCCGATGAAATGGCAGGTAAAGCTAACCGAGAACATATGGGAAAGTCATCAAAGACACCACAGGCTGAGGAAATCAACAAAGTTCAACAGGAGAAGAGGAGCCAGGCCAAGTGCAAGTGTTGTGGTTACAATCACCACACAGAAAGATGCAAATTAAAGCATTTGGTTTGCCATGAATGCAACCAGAAGGGTCATTTACAGAGAGTATGTCCCACAAAGGAAAGATGGGAGGGCAGAGGAAGAGGTATGCCAAATAGGGGTACACACTTTAACCAGTACATATCAGAGGATACAGTGCCTGCTTCAAATGATTATGAAAACAGTGCCTTTGGATGTGATGAAGGTGGAGCCGGTCTGGTAATGTATAATGTGATGACTGATAACACAAAATGTGAGCCCTACATAGTAAGTGTTAAAGTGGGAGATAACAACATTGATATGCAACTGGACACTGGTGCATCTAGGTCTACCATCTCTGAATCTGTCTATAAGGCTTTGTTGACAGAATACCAATTGAAGCCATGTAACATATGTCTACGTACCTATACTGGGGAACAAGTACCCATTCTTGGAGTTGTGAGCATTCCAGTTCAATATGATTCAAACCCTACACATGTGTTAGATTTGATTGTGGTGAAAGGTAAATGTCCTACCTTGTTTGGTAGGGACTGGTTAAGCAAGATTAGGCTAAACTTGCAGAACATTTTTGATCTGTCTGAGCATAAGAAGAAGAGAGGCCAAGTACATGTACCAACCTCTCAAGATTATCCACCTGATTTCAATGACCTGCTCCACAAACATGGAAGGCTGTTTAACACTAACGGAAATGGCATTAGTGGAGTGAAAGCTTCCCTCAAGCTAAAGCCAGATGCAAGGCCAGTCTATCAAAAGGCTAGGCCAGTACCATACTCTCTTACCAGTGTAGTTGAGAGGGAATATGACAGATTAGTACATGCTGACATTCTATACCCCATCACCTCTAGTGAGTGGGCATCTCCAGTGGTTCATGTGCCAAATATAAGCTGCCTACCGATACAGGATCTTTTTGCAAAAATCACTCAGAATGGAAGTCAACCAAAGGTGTATTCAAAGATTGATTTGTCTGGAGCATTTAACCAGTTGGTTTTAGATGAAGAGTCAGCAAAACTGCTTGTGCTAAATACACAAAAGGGACTGTTGGCCACTAAGCGTCTTAGCTTTGGAGTGAAAACAGCTCCAGCTCTTTTCCAGGCATGCATGGACAAGATTCTCTCAGGAGTTGATAAGGTTTTCTGTTATATTGATGATATTTTGGTAGCCGCTAATGATGCAGAAGAACACCAGAGAGTGCTTAATGAGGTATTTGGCAGATTGGATCAACACAATGTTCGACTAAATGGTGACAAGTGCGAGTTCTTCAAGTCAGAAGTAACCTATTTAGGTCATGCTCTGAGTGCTGATGGTATTCGACCACTACAAAGTAAGGTTGAGGCCATTCAGAAGGCGCCTAAACCTAGGAATGTGTCAGAGCTAAAATCGTCCCTCCCCAATCTGGCCACCAGCCTACACCCCTTGTATGGCTTACTTCATCATTCTGCAGAGTGGAAATGGGCTCAGAACTGTGAAGATGCATTTAATCATGCTAAAGAAATCCTGTCTGGAGATCAAGTTTTGGTTCACTATGATCCTTAAAGCAAGCCCTTGGTTCTCAGTGTTGATGCAAGTCCATATGGACTTGGTGCAGTGTTGAGCCATAGGTATGAAGACGGTGTTGAACGACCTGTAGCTTTTGCTTCCAGAACTCTCAGTGCTGCAGAAACCAACTATGCACAAATTGAGAAAGAGGGTCTGGCCATAATATTTGGCCTCAAGAAGTTCAATCTATACTTATTTGGCAAGGAATTTACATTGGTCACAGACCATAAACCCCTCACTCGTATTTTTGGTCCCAAGTCAGGCATATACCTCCACTAGCAGCAGCCAGAATGCAGCGCTGGGCTCTATTGCTGTCTGGCTATCAGTATGGAATTGAATATCGTTCCTCAGCTGCAAATGCTAATGCAGATTTGTTAAGTCGTCTACCACTCGGATCCCCAAGAGATGCTGACCCAGACGAGAATTATGTATTCAGCACAGTATGTGATACACAGGGGGGGTGTTGATGTTTCGATTTGACCGGTACATTACTGGATAGTTCAGCACAAATTTTGAAAGACCATTTTTGACTTGATATAGTTTGGACATCAGACATCGTCAAATGCTACAGAGGTAGCACACACTTTCCTCGTACTTGCTAACTTTTTAAACATTATTGCATTGGATTGGGAAAATAAGACATTTACTCGACGTTCACATGGCGGTTTTAATTTGCTCCGAGCATCGTGTAGTTACCAGTTCCCTGGCCCGAGATAATTTATTCTAAAACGTACAAACATACATGACTGCATGAGGACGGACACGAATCTAGCTCGATTTCTTTCGCTTGGGAAAGCACAGGTAGCCCACACATGACTACAGGGAGTCCACTGCAAGATTAGGATGCGTTCTCCTTCGTCGAACGCAATTATGATTACTTTCATTAGACATTATTATCGAAGTCAGTCGAAATAGTACACTTGAAACCTTTTTCTGGGTTGTATAAATTTCTAAAAATACTCAAAATCCAAAATGGCTAGATTGCAGAATACCTCACCACTTCGAAAGATCACTTGAAAAGCCCTTACAGATTGTGCAAAATTATCCGTTTAAAGCAGGTGTATTTAGACTCGTTGTTTGAATGATTTGGGGTTGAAAATGGGTAGGATGTTTTGAATTTCAGGGTTAGGTTTTTAGAAGGTTTGTATGAGAATTTGAGAAAATTCATTATTAATGATTCAAGTGGTGGGGTATTTTGCAATCGCTACCAACTTTAGAATACCCGGCCACTAAATCTTGGGAGTCGTAGCTACTGGCTACTGGCCACATAAATACAATTGTATAGTGTTGAGATGGCTACATGGCTACTTGAATTGTAAACACAATGTTACAATTATGTCATGCATGTTTGACTGGAATAGAAAACACAACTAAAGGAATCAATGCTTGTTTATAGTCAAACACAGCAAAAGTATACGGTACAAAATAAAAGATGTCAGTAAGTGTGAGTATGGGAAAATTACACAATGGTATAGGTACACAAGCGCAGACACAAAGACACTTAAGCGGAAAGTATGTTGTAACGGTTTAGATTATTATTCAAGAATCCGCCAGTTTTACAGCAAGTTCTCCACCATATGAGTCTTTATCATTTGTGCATAATGCCATATAATGTGCATAATGCATAATGCCATGCATCCTCTAAACTTCAAAAGCTTGTAAAATAACATGAGAGTGCATGGATAAGTTGCATCAAAGTCTCATTGCCATGCCTTTCGATATTCAGAATTATTTTGTCCTGCTCTTATTAGGGAATTCGTAAAAAAACACGGTGCATCAACGACTTCTTCCGAAGACAATTTATTTGTCTGTTTGTTGGGTACTACAGCGTTGATGATTGGAAATAACAGGTATTTAAAATCATAATTTATTCAATATTTAGAAATGGGTCACTTCAGACATTTTCCAAAGTTATTGCTAGCAAGAATCATGATATATAATGCAGTTATCATTTACAAAATGAACTGAGCTGGTTCAATATAACTTAGTCACAGTGCCTACCCGTTGTAACCGGCTCGAGTCTCGGCCCCCAGTGCTTACCAAAATTGATTCAACCTAGGCCAATTTGATGTTTATGTTTCAGGTAATGTTTTCTTCAAATATCTTTTCAACTACATGTAGGTATTTTTTTCAAGATTCTAAAAAGGGAACTGTACTTATATTGTACGTTTAGTGATGTTAGGGTTTTTTAATGTAAGATGTACATGATTTGGATTAGTTCACAGTAACATTTAAGAAACATTATATGTCTGTGTTGTTTAGTGATTAGCCCTAAAAAAACATAAATTAGTGAGCACCCTTTGTTGATGGTTAGGATTTTTTATGTAGTGTAAGGGTTTGGGTCAGTTCACAGGAGAATTTAAGCAGTA
Organism: Actinernus sp. WN-2022; assembly: GCA_030867875.1. Lineage (NCBI taxonomy): Eukaryota > Metazoa > Cnidaria > Anthozoa > Actiniaria > Actinernidae > Actinernus > Actinernus sp. WN-2022. Next base: position 100,994,302 of record JAOWCC010000577.1, on the reverse strand, counting down.
TTATATTTCTGTGTTATTTAGTGATTAGCCCTAAACAACCCTAAGTTACTGAGCAGCCATTATTGACGTTTAGGACTTTATATAGAGCAAGGGTATGGATTAATTAAAAAAAAAGATTTAAGAATCATTATATTTCTGTTGCTTAGCGATTAGCCCAAAAGAACCATAAATTAGTGAGCACCCCTGTTGACGGTTAGGGCTTTTTAAATGTAGGGTAATGGTTTGGATTAATTCACAGAAACATTTAAGAAACATTATATTTCTTTGTTGTTTAGTGATTTAAGCCCTAAAGAACCCTAAATTAGTGAGCATCCATTGTTGACGGTCATGCAGGTATGTTTTTATTGTAGGATAAGGGTTTGAATTAATTCACAGAAACATGTAGCCATATAGCCACGTAGCCAAGCACGTAGCTATGCATGTATATCCACATAGTCAAGTCGTAGCAATGTCGTCAAGCATGTACATTTGTGTACATGTAGCCATGTACCCCCATAGCCACATGGTCAAGTACTCAGCTACGTAACCATGTAGTCATTTACAACAACAACAACAAATTTATTTCACTCTAGATGGAAGGAACAAAATAAAAGATAAATATAATAGTACAATGTATAGATAGTATAAGTTTCATTTTGCACAAGAGAAGGTGCCCATCTCCATATACACCATACAATTGTATGTACATGTATGTAGCCAGTAGCCAATAACTACGACTCCGCCAATTACAAGTTTTAGTGGCCGGGTATTCTAAAGTTGTTCCAAAACCAACGCGCTAAATTCCAATTCGAGGTGTGCGTTAGCTGGATCCTGGTTTTGATCAGCCCATATGATTGTTTCAGGTCAGTCCCCCTACAACAAATCCAGAGTAGCTAGGACTGACTCGTTTTTACTTTTTGGCAGATTTCAAGAAAAGACAGTAAATCTCTAAGTCAAATTGGTTTGAAATACAAGTAATACAAGCCCCGGAAATACAAGTAATGCATATTTGTTTCACATTGTTTCAAGTTTAAAATATTTTGCAGTATTCCCCAGAGCTTTTTGGCATCTATGAAATCTAGATTCTTTACTCTAGATTCTATGTTATGGAATTTCTTGCGTTTACAGTATAGGTTTTTAAATTTCTTTTTCTTTTTAAAAAGTTCTTGTCTTAGTTTTGATCAGCCCATATGATTGTTTCAGGTCAGTCCCCTACAACAAATCCAGAGTAGCTAGGACTGACTCGTTTTTACTTTTTGGCAGATTTCAAGAAAAGACAGTAAATCTCTAAGTCAAATTTGTATACTCGGAGTTAACATTTTTCTCCAAAGACAGGGGAATCTAAACTTGGCCAGGCAACCAGATCCACATATATTTTATTATTTGTCCTGGTATATGTACATGGAGATTGTATCTCATTATGGAAATAAAACTTTATAACCGTTCTTGCACTATAGACCCTTTCAGCTTGCCTTTTATTGCCCCATTTCAGCCCACGCATGGTAGAAATATGTTTTTTTCCGTCTCGTTTGTATGTCGTCCCAATTAAGCTCTTGACGAAGAGAGTGAGACCGTACGCCATATGAAGACTTCGTAATAACCCTAGCAGCTCTGTTCTGCAGCTTTTGTAACTTGCTTGACAGAGTTGTGCCGACGTTATCCCATACAGGACTACAGTAATCAAAATGGCACTGTACTAGGGATTTATATAGACCGTATTAAGAGTATCAATATTGACGTAAGGTCACATCCTCGGCTACTTAGAAATCGATAGTTTTCGGGCAAGCGGTCTTTCCTTTCTGCTTCTTTTCCCCCTCCCCTTCCATTTGTCATTCGATCCCAGGTCCAATCACGCTCGGCCAATATGGCGGCCGCTTCGATGACCGTTTGCTGCGCGAAAAAAAACACCATCTACCGCCTGAAAGCAGGCTAGCATGGCCCCGGAAATACAAGTAATGCATATTTGTTTCACATTGTTTCAAGTTTAAAATATTTTGCAGTATTCCCCAGAGCTTTTTGGCATCTATGAAATCTAGATTTTTTACTCTAGATTCTATGTTATGGAATTTCTTGCGTTTACAGTATAGGTTTTTAAATTTCTTTTTCTTTTTAAAAAGTTATTGTCTTAGTTTCATATCGCCAGGTGTATTACAAACCTTTTGTCTAGTGATTTTAGGTTCCCCTTTTCTGTGCGGCAATCTTCGTCGAACCATGCTTGATTTCCAAGGTTGCTGTTGCTCTGATATCTCATCCCCGCTTTTTCACTAATTTCCAGTAGTAGCTTTGTAAAACTTTGTAAAACTTCCAATTCGTTGTCATCCAAGGTATCAAGTTTTGACCGATACTCAGACACATGCAGTACTAATATTTTCTTTGGCTCGTTCATTGAATAGCAGGCGGGGATGTAATAATAGATGATGCTGTTTTTGTGTTAGTGTTTTTTGCTTTCTCATCAATTTTACATATATGAGATTTTCAATATAAGAAATATGGGGTTGCAGTGAATGAACTTTGAGAAATTGAAAATAGGAAATAAATCAATGCGATTACTGCATATAATATAACGTAATCGACAAGGCTGCTTCCATTGTATTGAAAACAGATTATTTTTCCAAATAAATCGCCTATTATTCTACCATTAGCTATTCGTAAGTTGTTTGCGCTACATAATTCAATAACTGATTTCCCTCAACTATCGTACTATTCATATCTTCCGAGCATCTTGGTAAGGGAATATCGCATTCATAATCGTTTGCCGGTGTCACAGCGATTTCGCCCCCCCCAGTGAATCCCCCCCCCCTCCCCCCGGGGCGAGATCGCTAGTGAATTCGCCCTCCCCACCACCATTTTCTAGTATTAGTGAGCTGCCACTGTGCTAGTGCTCATTTTCTACATCTTGAAGGAGACTGAAACTTATAATGGCAGACCACAAATAAACATGCAATGTCCACTCTTTTTATATCGTTGGGGTCGCAGCAAGATTAATTTTCATTCCCAAATAATTCGTAATAGTACTCATACTCCTGATCATGACCGAGTGAAAGTGACAATGCTGACGTCAAGAACTGAGGAACAACAACAACAATTACATTTATTTTCTCATAAGATGATGGAAATGTTTACGAGTAATAAGGCATAATAAGAAATACAATGATGAGAAGGTAGGTCCTTAAGATAACCTTAGGGTTATCTTAAGCCAGGACCACCTCAGATGGAAAACACTGAAACAAGATCTAGCTTGCATGGATATATAATGGTACCAAGAAAGGGGAAGGGAAAGGGAAAGAAAGAGTGCCACTTGCATGTAAGTATACTCTCAGTTCTGGACCAAATTTAGTTATGTTATAAACTTGCAATAATGATAAATACACTACTCTATACATAATATCATTATGTCAGTTCTAAAAAAATCATTAAATAATAATCAAATACAAAGAGGTACAGGCCAGATGTAAATATATAGACCCGGGAAATAGAACAAAATAAAACCAGTGTCAATAACACGCCACAGATAAATATGCGATTTCCACATCAGAGTCATTTATCGTTCGTTTGAAAAAATCTTCATTTCTGATTACTACCTCAGTTTATACTCACTCACTGCATGCTGGATTTTCGTTCCCCAAATATTCGAAAAACTGATACATAAACAACTTTTAAATTACATTGAAAAACAAGACATTCTTTTTCAATTTCAATTTGGTTTCCGAAAAGGTCGCTCAAGCTATAATAGAAATTACGGACAGCCTTAGAAAAGTAATAGATATTAACTTGTATACCTGTGGTGTTTTTTAGACTTTTCCAAAGCCTTCGACACTGCCAAATCATGGTATATTGCTTAAAAAGTTAGAAAGTTATGGAATTCGAGGGCTCCCTTTAAAATGGTTTGATAGCTACCTCTCAAATAGAAAACAATATGTTTCATTGGGAGATGTTGAGTCTCCAAAGCAAACAATGATATGTGGAATTCCGCAGATAGTACTCTAGGCCCTCTGTTATTTTTAATTTATATAAACGACTTACCAAACTGTTCCGAGAAGTTAAATTTCAAATTTTTGGCTGATGACACAAATGTGTTTGCTTTTACAAGTAACTTGAAAACTCTGGAGAATTTAATGAACTCTGAACTAACTATAAGGTCAAGGAATGGTGTGATATTAATAAATTAACTATAAATATGTCAAAAACAAATTTTATGATTGTTAAGTCTGCAAGAAAAAAGGATACGCCCATTGACATACAAATCAAGAGCAAAGATGGATCGTGCCACTCTTTGGATCGAACGAAATGTATTAAATATTTTGGAGTAATTATCGATGACTCGATATCCTGGAAGTATCATACTTCGTACATCTGCTCGCGAATATCTCGAAATACTGGAATTTTATCCAAATTAAGGCACTATCTTTCTATCCTACAACTTAAACAAATTTACTATAACTTAATCTATCCGTATATATCTTATGCCATCTTAGCATGGGGTAGCGCTACTGAATCTCATATTAAAAAAGTTCCGAAATAAACAAAATAATGTAGCCAGATTAATATTATTTGCAATTCCCCATGGAAAAGAACGGAAAGCGCTCAACCCTTGCTAAATCGATTAGATATTCTTACAGTATATAAGTCTACCGCTTACATGCTTTAAAATTTACGTATCTATGGCACAAAGGACTGTTACCAAGCATGTTTGACAACATGTTTAAATATGCCAGCAGTGTTCATAACTATAATACCAGATACGCAGCCAAACAAAACCTCTCTAAATCAGAAGTAAGAACAAATACAGGCAAACAAATGACCTCTTTTATGGCAATTGATCTTTGGAAAGACCTCCCGACTAACATGAAGGATTTAAGTGCATTCGCCTTTTTAAGCAACTGAAACGTTATATACTGTCAGAGCAACACTCATAATTTCTATATATCATTATTTCTCTACCTGTTATAAACACTTAACTAAATATGGCTGGGGGCTAACTAGAAAATTATATTACTCTTAGTCGATCTCCGTTCTCTGTCTGTATTTTATAATTATTGTATTAAAAAAATAAGAGCAAAAATAAATTGAATTGAATTGAATCAGTAAGGCCCGGTTCAAACGTCGAACTTTTCATGCGCCGAACTCAATTAGATCAAAAGAAGCCGCCTAATGATCTTTTGTTTCCATTGAGTTCGGCGCATGAAAAGTTCGACGTTTGAACCGGGCCTAAGATCTGCATCGCTGACTTGTACTCCCGTGTGTTACTACGAGTGAAAATATATCGTGTCGCTTAATTACATTGATAACATAATCTAATTTAAGCTTATTCCCTAAATGCGTATTATCGTAACCATGAATATTCCAAAAACCAAATCTTAGATGGCCAACGGCCGAAAAAGGTTTGCTATTGAGAGAACCAGGCATTTAATCATTAGTTCACGGCTGCGAACTGATTTTATGCATCAATTGATTGCGGAAAACGTAACGTGCCTTGTATTCAGTTGTTTGATAGAACCATTTACAACACACAAAAACACGGTAGTTTTCAATGCTTTTTTTTACTCAGTGGACTATCATTCTACACTAGTGCAAGTTATTCAGTTATTCATTACAAGCGATCAACATCATCACACCTCCAAACTCTCAAATGTGCAGGATATATTAGTCTCGTTCTCAAACGTTACACGCATGCGCACTAGATATTCTAATTGTTATCGTACTAGAAACTAAACTGCTTGTGAAAAAAAAGAAATGGCCTTCTTATTTTCTTGATCCGTTATTCCAGTTCCGTATGTTGCTTCTCAGGTAGTACCTGATCAACCGGCTATGTGGCGACGACAAATCCACCGGTATTTGTAGTGACAAAAACAGCGGCGGAAACGTCTACGATGGTATCGGCATTGGCGCCACCAGTGGCAATACGCCTTACGCCCGTGTCGATGGCAGTGTCGCCTCCTGCGGCAGACTCGGATGCGGCGGTAATAGAACTTGCACCTCCTAAAGCAATATCGTCGCTTATGACAGTACTCGTGGCGGTGCCTGTGACGGCGAAAGCAGCAGTGGCGGCGGCTGGAGCAGTGCTTGTAATAACGGCAACATCTTGACGTGCGGTATGACAAACGTCCCGAGCACCTCACCCGGCGTCTGCAATGCCTATGGCTGTGGCAATGACTTTTCGGCACGCGAGAATGTTTACGTTTCTCGAGACCTGGATTATCTGTAATGGCGATTAGAATCCAAAAGTGAAGTTACGTATGTTGGTCTTAGCTAGCTTGCTAAGATTCCACTGCGTTATACACACAGAAAACCTTACACAAGTACATATATATACCTAACAACTCACACGCATGCACATACAGACATACATAAACCATTCCTGTACACTGTCAAACAAAATAAAAGACGCAATGACGTCGGCGTACAATATAGTTAAACTCGCGTTTGAATACAGGACTGTAGATTGACTTACTGCTGACATTAGCTGATTAATCAATCAATCAAGCTCTTTATTATAACACTCGAGCCACAATATAGGACCGTATACTGATTAAACATTAGGTGATAATCAATCAACCAATCAGTCAGTCAGTCAATCAGTCAGTCAATTAATCTGGCAGTCAATCGACAGGCAGTCGGTCGGTCATTTATACGTATACACTCGAGCCTTAATATAGGACTGTAGACTGATGATACTAGCTCCTACCTTCAGATTCTGCTGGTTCATCTTTGCTGTCTTCCTGAAGCTCTGTCTTGGGCTCATCTGGAGAGAAAGAAAAATATATGGAACAATCATAACCATGTTGATTTCTTTCACCATCGTTTTTTACAACGTTAACATATGCTTTGTTTTACAGCATCTCATGAATCAGTAAAATTAACTTCAAGACAGCCATATATGAAAGAGAAACGGAAAAAATAGTAGCAATATTTTAATAATTAATGCGAGGGAGCGGGAGTAATAAAACGTTTTCTAGGCCAACACTCCACAAAGTAACTATACATTAGAATGTATAATTTCACTTCCAATATAAACAAAAATAATCAGGAGGTATTTAAATTAAGAAAAGCTAATGATGAAATATTTCTAAGACACGAAAAGGTTTTAAAATAATATTTTTAAGAAATCATTTCAATATATTTGACAGAAAGAATATGGCTCAACATTTTCTATACAAATACAGATATATTGAAGAGTAGACTTTCTTAAAGTCTTCTTAGCCCCCCGAACTCGCCTCTCGCTTCGATTCTCGCGCTCGATTTTTGACCATTAATCGCTTACCCAGTGACTCAGCGAGTTCGACGGCTTGGAGCAAGCGGCCTGACTGAAGAGCTGCGAGTGGAGTGCGCGCACGAACGGAATGCGGAGTGCACTCAAAGACAAAGCATTCATATAAATATGGAAGAATTCAGCTGCATTGTTGGTTATTCCTTTGATATTTCTTACCCTCGGTCTCAGCCTCAGATGTGTCCTCCTCTGGAGCAGTTTCGTCCTGCTCGTCTGTAAATTAAAAAAACACGTCTCAATAAACACGAGTATAATTAACATGTCAACGCGCATATAAAACGAAATATTAGCATTAACATACGAGGCTGATTTAACATAAATAATGCTGCATCACTAAGATGCTCAACTGAATATGCTGACAATTTCTTTAAATTCTAAGAGCAATTTCAATTGAAAACATTGAAAACAATATTTACTTTAGACTATCCATTTAATTTACTATTGCATATTTGTCAAAGATTATTACAAAAGGCTTAGGTGCACTTATAAATATCGATTTTCTAATCAATAGATTTTGAAGAGATATCTCTAATCTGCTGATATGTATATCGTACCTTCAACAGGTTCATCTTGTTTTGGAGTAGATTCCTCTTGCTGTTCTGTAAATATACAGCATGCAGATTGATTATGAAGAAGGCTGTTTCATGACACCTGAATTAAGTTACTAAACAGCATCTATAAATTACTTTATTCTTCAACTTGTTTTCAGAGAGGGGCATAACAAATTTAAAAGCAGATACATAGACAGACAGACAGACAGACAGCGATTGTTTATTGGCACTTTGTAAAAAGACTTTTACATGAGTGAGAGTCCAATAATAATAGACTGGATAAAAAACGCAAAGCTAGCTATCTAAGGCAGTGCCTTTTTTCTCTTTTGGAAGCAATCATAAACATATTTCGAAATAGTTTTCATTAATTTTCTTCGTGGATTTATAAGTAGCCTAAATTGTTTGTCGGCGGTTAGGTGTTGGAGGTTGTTCTGTTCTCTTTTTAGGTCAGTGTAAAATTGCCTTTTTAGGTCAGTGTAAAATCCACAATTGGTGAGAAAATGTTTTTCATCTTCTTTTTTAATGGTACAAAAAGGGCACCACCTCTCTTCGGGGGGGATATAAGGGCGAACATGTCTCCCCTTTTCGATCATTAAATTATGATTGCTTATTCTTAACTTAGTTAGTGAGATTCGGTGTTTTATGTTCTTTATTTGTAAGAGATAATCCTCTAGCGCGACCTCTGTTTTGAAGGTACGGAAGGTTCTTAATTTGTTTTGCTGATTAGAGTTATTTCTATTGTCGTTAAACAAGCTAGAGAGGCATTCTTGTCTTTCCATATCTCTGGCTCTGTTGAGAAATACCTTTGGAAATACCTTGAGTTCAGGATTTGAGTTGCCGAGCAACCAAATTTCACCAAAACCGTACTTGTATAAAATATTACATATTTTTTGTGTCCAAGTATCATTATCATTTGTACTTTTCATTTCCTTATAAGCTTTTGAGAGCAGCGAGTTATTGTCAAGAGCGAGAAGCCTTACCCAGAATTTTATGCTATTAGTTTGGCAATCGGATTTTAAGCTTAACTTCCCGAGCTCGCATCTACATGCTAAGTTTGAGGCGCTCCTACTAACTCCTAACAGCTGTTTACAAAACTTACTTTGCACCAGTTCTATGGCTTGGTATATAACGTGTTACAAGATACAATGATACGGAGATACCAAGATACAGTGATACGGTGATACAGTGATACAGTGATACAATGATACAGTGATACGGTGATACGATGATACAGTGATACGGTGATACAGTGATACAGTGATACGAACATCTCAAATTTCCTTTTTTTAAGCGGACGCGAAATGGCCCCGCTAAATACAGGTTTCTGTATGAAACGGACTGTTGTATGGGTCACTTGAGCTCTTGCAACCGTGGCGTGACGCTAATTTAACGGTATTATCTTTCAGCATGACTGCTTTGTCTGACTATTTTGTTATTTAATTTTAATTTTTGAATGTTACGCATTTAACATTGAACCACTTTATTGCCCTTGTTGAAGAAAGGTTTTTGCAACACAAATACGAAATTAACGCTGAAAGCTTTATTCTCATTGGCAAGTAGATTTAGGGACGGACCATTTGAAAAGTGATGGAGAGGGGGCCCGATTTTTTTTGCTCGAAATGTTTTTACGACTTCTCAGTTGCTGCAAGAATTTTTTCTGGCATCAGAACCATGCACGATTTTTTAACTGAGTTTCGCCCTTGCTTGATTTTTTTCTGGGTGATATTGTAATAGGCTCGCTCGATTATTTTCTGTGCAAATTCGGCTTGCTCGTTTTTTTTGGGGGGGGGGGGGGGGGGATTTTGAAAATTTTCCGCGATCCCGTTTCTCCGATCTAGTGAGATGGCTTTCAGAAGCTCCAACTCCAAAAATATTTTATGGTTGCTTTGTCGCATTTCGGAGGAATCGTATTACAAAACGGTGCAGGGGAATATCAAAATTCGATTTGGTTATCATGCTTTCGGTGAAAAGGCGAAAACATAAATCCGACTAGATATAAGGGTAGATATGCGGGAAATACCGTCAAGAGCTCTCTTTTTAGAATTTCCCAATTCCCCAACAAATTTTCGTTTTGCAGCAGACTGAGATATCAATTGACATTGTGTAAAAAATTCAGACAAATCGAATCAATTCTTCTTGAGTTAGAGCTTTTTAAAAACTCTATTTTGGTTGAAAATCGAAAGCGTAGAAAATAGCCCAAGATTTCCCGAATTTCCGATCAAAGCTACGCGCCGCATGGAGAATATTTTATAGCCGGTTCTAGTTTTCTTATGACTTGGAAAATGGAAAAGACGAAAGGTCCTTGAGGGAAAAAGCCAAAGCGAACACCTCAGTATAAATGACGAAGGAAGGGCACAGAAATCAAAGGCCTTAAATGCCAGTGACAGCGATTTGCAGGAGTCTGAAAGGTCCTGAAACAGCACGGCAAATAGCGAGATCGTGGTGTTGGTTTCAAGCCATTCAGAGTTTTCATATGTTTCCATCTAAGCTTTCTTGGAAACAAATCTTCTCTCGGCTGGTTCCTATCATTTCTTCTTTATGTTCAGATGTGGACCACTCGTCATAAAAACTCAGTACGCAAGTTTTTAACCGGGAGTAAAAAGTTCTGTTTGATTGACAGCAGGTCAATTAACACATGACATGTGCTCACTCGCCCGTAACGAAAGCTAGCATAAATTCATTTCATGTTTATTGAGAAACGTTCCATGGGTTGTTGGCCTTATGCATCAATCAGCGGCTTCCCCCTGGGGCCGACCCCCGGAGACCCTGGGGGATTTGTCCAAACGCCCATTCAAACCTCATCTAATCCCCCTGGGTATGGGGCAGGAGAATTTTGACAAATCCCCTCCCTCTGGGGCAAATATAATGGTCCCTGTAATATACGTTAACAAATATCAGTTACATATCACCTATAGATCTTTGCAGTAGTATAGCACACAAATGATGGCAGTTGCTCGCCCCTCTTCTTGCTAATCTTTACACAGGGGCCATGGTACCAGAGGATCATGAAACTATAGAAGATCACAATGACCTATTAATGTATATACAGCCACGCACAGGAGATCATTAATCGTGTAGATCAGTGGTCTAAAGAGAACAGATTTGAATTGCATCCAAAGAAATGTAAAGAACTCAAAATCTCGTTCTCTAGAACACCGAGAATTTATGACACCGTTACGGTAGGGGAGGCAACTCTTGGTGAAGTGAACGAAATTAAAATTCTAGGTGTAACATTACAGAATAATCTTAAATGGAACTCCCATATTTCGGACACCATCAAAAAAGCGTCAAAGAGACTATACTTCCTAGTTCAGCTTAAGCGCGCTAATGTTTCTGCAGACGAACTTAGCTTGTCCAATTTTATACTGCCTGTATTCAATCTGTGTTGTTATATGCCAGCCCGGTATTTCATTATAGTCTCCCAGATTATCTTAGCTGTTCACTTGAACGAATACAAAAAACGAGCCCTACGCATTATATATGGATACGATCTTTCGTACTCTGACCAGCTTAACCTTTCTGGTCTATGTAGCCTTGCGGACCGTAGGTCACAACTCTGCGGATACTGTCGCATCCAGAGGGAAATCTATATGGCCTCCTACCGTTTAATGCAACGCGCCCAACTGTTACCTTAAGGAGTAGAAATCCTATGTGTATACCATCATGTAGAACTAATAGATATAGAAACACCTTTATAATATCGGGCGCAAATGATTACAATAACAATTGTAAGTAACTACAATCGATGTATTTAGATTTTTTTAATTGTAATATAGCATTAGTTTAATTAGAGCAGTATATAGTATATCCTTCTTAAAACTTAGTCAACTTATCTAGAACCATATTAATGTAAATCTCCGTAATTCAGTTTTTGCTGTAAGTGAGAAATATTTGTAATAAACGATCTATCTATCTATCTATCTATCTATCTATCTATCTATCTATCTATCTATCTATCTATCTATCTATCTATCTATCTATCTATCTATCTATCTATCTATCTATCTATCTATCTATAATAACGGATTGGGTAAACCGCTGACCTGATATTACAAATCCCCAGGGTCCGTCCCCTGGGTTAAACCACCGGTAGCAAAAGTGGTTTTCCCCCACACCCTCGGGCAACATGGAGCTGACAAATCGTGACAAATGCCCCTGAGTTCCCGTGGGTTCCCCGGGGGTCGGCCCCAGGGGGAAGCCGCTGATTGATGCATTATGTCTTCCAAAAAGCAAGCAGGGCTAAATGCTCCAGCAGGGCTAAGCTCCAACAACGCCAAACAATGCATACGACTACGAGCCTCGCAAAACCCGACATGTTCAGACAGAGTGCCGAGTGGTCCACGTTGGGGAATTGGGAAATTCTAAAAAGAGAGCTCTTGACGGTGTTTCCCGCATATCTACCCTTATCTCTAGTCGGATTTATGTTTTTGCCTTTTCACCGAAAGCATGATAACCAAATCGAATTTTGATATTCACCTGCACGGTTTTGTAATACGATTCCTCCGAAATGCGACAAAGCAACCATAAAATATTTTTGGAGTTGGAGCTTCTGAAAGCCATCTCACTTTAATTACTGTTATTAATACATTAGTATTTAGTAAGTTGCTTTACTGCTCGAATGTATGGGCACATGCATCTAATAGAAACATACGTAAGCTACAATCATGTCAAAACTATGCCTGTCGTATTGTTAGCGGGGCCAAAAAGTATAACCATATTACACCTATACTAAAAGAGCTAAATTGGCTCCCAGTAGATAAGCTATTGTATTTTAGAAGTGCCACTCTGGTATTCAAATGCATGACTGATTCCGCACCAGGTTATTTAATATCTAAATTCACGAAGCGCTTCAATATTAGTTGTCGTGAAACTCGAAACTCGCAATTATTACAAATCCCCTTATTCAAATCTGCGAGTGGTCAGAGAAGTTTTTATTACAGAACAGTAAAAATATGGAACTCACTAGATAATGAACTGAAATTAAGTAAAGACGTTTTAAGTTTCAAGCGAAAGCTGAAGAGCAAATTATATCAAACTCAAAATAGGTTAAATCAATGTAATTCAAATTATCATGTACACTATCACCCAGAAAAAAAATCAAGCAAGGGCGAAACTTTAAAAAAATCGTGCAAGGTTCTGATGCCAGAAAAAATTCTTGCAGCAACTGAGAAGTTGCAAGTTCGAGCAAACAAAAACGGGCCCCCTCTCCATCAATTTTCAAATGGTCCGTCCCTAAATCTAGTTGGCAATGAGAATAAAGCTTTCAGCGTTAATTTCGTATTTGTGTTGCAAAAACTTTCTTCAACAAGGGCAGTAAAATGGTTCAATGTTAAATGCGTAACGTTCAAAAGTTAAAATTAAATAACAAAATAGTCAGACGAAGCAGTCATGCTGAAAGATAATACCGTTAAATTAGCGTCACGCCACGGTTGCAAGAGCTCAAGTGACCCATACAACAGTCCGTTTCATACAGAAACCTGTATTTAGCGGGGCCATTTCGCGTCCGCTTAAAAAAAAGGAAATTTGAGATGTTCGTATCACCGTATCACCGTATCACTGTATCACCGTATCACTGTATCACCGTATCACCGTATCACCGTATCACTGTATCACCGTATCACCGTATCACTGTATCACCGTATCACTGTATCACTGTATCACCGTATCACTGTATCTTGGTATCTCCGTATCATTGTATCTTGTAACACGTTATATACCAAGCCCTAAAATTTGGTGTTGAAACGTTAATTGTTTAATTAATAATTTTTTTTACACGTAGTTATCACTGGAACGTCATGGCAGAATGTAACTCGACAAAGATATATCTGGAATAAATATATATTAACAAAAATAGTTGGCTTCCTTTCAATAATTGCGTCGTACTCCTCATTTTCCAATTCCATACTCCTATTTTCCATACTCTTCGTTTTCCAGACCGGCTCATTTTCCATACTCTTCGTTTTCCACATGGCGCATTTTCCACACTCCGCATTTTCCACACTCCGCATTTTCCACACTCCGCATTTTCCACACTCCTCATTTTCCGCACTCCTCATTTTCCGCACTCCTCATTTTCCGCACTCCGCACTCCGCACTCCGCACTCCGCCCTCCGCCCTCCGCCCTTCGCCTCCGCCCTCCGCACTCCGCACTCCGCACTCATCATTTTCCATCCAACCTTATAAATGCAAGTTTTGTAGCATGTATTCGAATCTCCTGTCCCTCTAGATTTTAATAGTTGGCATATGGCTAGATCAATATGTTGACAAAAAAGGGTGTCTCAGTTTTTTAATGCGTTTTTTGTTCTTGAGATACTTTCATGTTTCTTTCTTCAACCCCTAAAAACGGTGTTCCAGATCTTTGCAGTTGATTATTTTCGCGACGGAATAAGATATCAGAAAACTGAGACACTGTTTTTTAGATCAATATCTCTACTTTATGAAGGTCGTTTCAGCGCGGATTTCCGTCCAATTCCCGACGGACAGAAGCTCCAGGTATAAGGTATGGTGAAATTGGATTAAAATCACAATAAATAAAAGAGTATTTAATAATAAGGAAAATCAAGCTGTTTTCTACAATCTATGTTTATTAAGCTTTCAGAAAATATATACTTTGTAGGGGTTTTCTTGAATTTAATGCGCGCAATTAAAAGTTTTCAGGAAGCGCTCTTGAAGGGCTCCTGATTTATTTACAGTTGACCCAAGAAACTTGATTTCGGTGCTGTGAACCGATTGCAAATTGCTCTAAATTTCTCTTAAAAGTCAGTTTTCATCCACTCGAATCTTTTACATCCTCCATCAAAATTGTTTCAAATTTTCTTCATTTTACCTGGAAAGCATACTCTGCTAATCTGAGTGGTTCTTTTTGTATTCTGTCATGACAAAGTTGATCATTGGGGGTGGACAGTGCCCCTTTATCGCTTGAAATCTCAGCTGCAACTTCACTCCCCAAGGCGGTTATACTATTAACATAACGACTCTTGTTATTCAGTTCCTAAGTGTCCCGAATTTTGATTGGTTGATTCACCTGTAGACAATTGTGCGGAAATAAACGTATGCTGCAGATACTATTGTGAGCATGCGCAGTGCTGTTCAACAACAAATCTCAACATGGCTGCTCGGTTTCCAGAGCGTTGAGAGGAGGAAATTATTGGACGACGGCTATAGAAAAATATGATGAGTGTATGTGTCTCGCTACCAGTTATTTGCCTCTGCCTTCGGGATCAGCAAATAACTGGTAGCCCGCCACAGACAATTCATCATATTTTGTTCAGCCTCGTCCAATAATTGCTTATTAGAGAGCTTAAGCAACGACGACAGCAACGTCTAGGACGACGGCATAAAACAATAGAGCCAGTTAATTTCAAAATACAATAACTGCACGTGAAAATGCACGCAGTCGTCGCCTACATTTCGACCGTTGTCTGGGAAAACACAACGTGAAAACCCCACATTAGAACGCCAACGTAAGAAAGTAAATCACTCCGTTTTTCGTTCTGCATGAACGGAACTCTATGCTTATCATATTTTTCGAAGCTATGAATGTGAAAAGTAATTAAAGGCGAACGAAGGAAATAGTAAACATCATATTTCGGGAGAAATCATTTTTCTAGGTGCCGTCCTCGCTGCCGTCGCCATCGTTGATGCTTAAGCTGTCGCTGCGCTCCGCCGCACAGAAAACGTTTATATTTCATATTCCGGCCATCAAACAACACGGTATAGGAGAGGCGCGAACCAGTTTTGTTTATTGGAGTGCACTAATAAAACGTTGTATAATTGTGCTAGTTATTGAGCAAGGAAACATTAATGTGGAAAAAGCGAAGAAGCATATGATGCGTACTAACAACACAACGCCATCAATTCCTTAAGCCTGGTTTTCACTAGCGACGCAAGCACAAGAGTCCTTATTTCATAGATAGATAGATAGATAGTTTAATAATAATCACATTGCAGCCTCACGGCTGAATTGCGTAATTCACAATAATCATACTAGTATTACAAGCTATAAAATAAGAACGATCAATATCTACATAAGTTAAAAATATAGTGTATCGTAATGGTAAAAATTGCTCTAGGAATTACACATGGACTGGATGAAGGTGCATTTAAAACGATTTGTCCGGGCCCTAGGAACATCAAAGGTCCGCTTTTTCCTAAGATTATGTTTGGACACATGTCTAGGTGGAAGGAGGCCATGTAATTTATGTGTCTCAGAACTTATAGTGGATGAAAATAATTTCTGGCATAAATGCTGGCGTCGTTCTTGCAGGGTTACTAATTTAAATAGCTGCAAGTTGCTTGCATATGACATTTTAGGCGATATTATTGCCAAGGCCCTCTTCTGTACCCTTTCTAGGTCGTCATTAAGATATTTGGGTAACGAGTGATGGAAAACGGGCGCGCAATATTCTAAAAGAAATCTAATGCAAGTGCAATAAAAATTACAGATATCATTAGCTGGTACCCTAGACCGTTTCAATGATACTAGAAAGTACAAACGCTTGTTCGCTTTCTTAATTATCTCACTGATGTGAGTGTTCCATTGCAAGTCGGAAGAGATGTGCAAGCCTAATATCTTCTCATGGGAAACAACACTAAGATCTTTACCATTCAAAGTTATTGGATCGAATTCGTGTTTCTGGTTCTTAAAATCGACTACAAGTTCTTTGCATTTCTTAGCGTTGAGTTGTAGCTTGTTTTGTCGAGACCAATTTTCAACTGTTTCAACGGTATGTTGGATCTGACTATTTGCTCGTCTCGGGACAACCTCTGCTATCGACGTGTCATCCACATACTTCCAGGTATGAACATCAAGGACTCTAAGGTCGTTAATCATGAGTAAAAACAACCACGGACCGAGATTGGTGCCTTGTGGGACCCGGAAGGGACGTCGCCCCACTCAGACAGGCAGTCTTGTGGAAGTTTTCATAGTGAAAACGAGCTCGACGCAAGCGCAAGCACTGACGCAAGCACAACCACAAGGATCAAAATGTTTCCTTTTCCTTCTGCTTGTGTTTATGCTGGCGTTCGCGTTGTGCTAGTGACAACGGAAGACAACGCAAGCACAAGGGAGTCTTTGACAGCTAATTACGTTTGACCAATCAAAACACTCCTTCTCGAGTAACTGCGCGTTGTGCAAAAACAAGATGGCGGGAGTTGGGACATTGACATTTGATGAAAGGTTTTCTGAAACAGTTCGCGAATATCCAGTACTTTATGATAAAGAATGCAAAGATTTCAAAGACAAAATCAAGAAATCCCCAGCTTGGATAAAGGTAGCGAGCACAATGGGTATGAACAAAGGTAAAGTTTACTTGTTTTAGGATAACAGCGATCGGTGAGTTCAGACTTCAGTCTTGCGCTTATTGCACGGTTCGTTTTCACTTGACGCATATCTCTTGTGCTTGTGCTTGCGTCGCTAGTGAAAACCAGGCTTTAGGGCCACTAATTACGAATGCCCAATATAAACACATAAACCCGTGATTTTCTCTTGAACGAAGATTTTTGGGTAGGGGTGTGTCGCGGAGACGTACCTCAAAACCCTGACCCTATCCCAGACCTAAAAATGCTGTTTACCATATCCTATCCCAGACTTGAAGCAAAACAATCTATACCCTATCCCAGATCCCGAACAGTTTCGAATTATAATTACACTACGAAAGCCGTTTTTTTAAGCTGTAGTGAGGTCGATAGAGCGCTAAGCATGGCGCCAACGACAAGTATATCGAAATCCATACCCTTTCCCAGATCAAGGATACCATTTGCCAGACCTCGGCAGCTCAAACTCCATACCCTATCCCGCGGCACATACCCGTATAGGCCATATAAGGGAGTACCCCCCTCCACCCCCCTCCACCCCCCGGGCACCGGTTCCCCCCGCGTGCTGCATGGCATATATGGTCTTGTAATAGCTTTCAACTGTTGTTTTTGTTCTCCTCAATTGCAATTCTACCCTGGAATAATTCGTCGAATACTTAATGATAAGCCTATTGCGGCTTGGGAAACCTAGTAACGGCTCTCTGTATCTTTGACGCAAACTTAAACCATTTGATATTTTGTAAGCATCATATTCAGGGTGATTTACGCGCCTACTCCAAGTTGGCATCCTTAGTTCTTACAAGCCTTTAAGGCTTGCGCATTTGACCCATGCGTTCCAATCATGATGGCCTCTACCGAGGTCAGTGTTTAAGTTATTGAACTCTTAAAATAACTTTAAAAACCTTTAAGAAAGCGTGTTGTTATCGGCTCTTCAGGCTGGTTCGATGGCAGCACGCGAGACAAACCGCATAGACTGTCTGCTGTGAGTGAATACCAAACGGCCTGTAGAAGTATAGGAGTGAAATAAAATTCCTGTCTTTACTTCTATCAAGCTCAAAATTACCGGAATAGCTACGCAATGCTTCAATTCAACTGATTTTACTTGCTTTCAAGCAGTGGGGGATTTGAAGGTGCGTTGAGAATGCGTTGAGAATGCGTCGATGGGTCACCTCGTCTCCAATTTAATTTGTTTTTAATTTGTTTTGATAGAAACGTATGGTAGTCGCGTTTTTATCTTTATTTTTTTCCCTCACTATTACAGGTTTAAGCTATATAAGTACAATTCAGATATTTCACAATATTTCTAAATTAATTAGCTAGCAAGTAAATAATAAGGGATAGGTAGAACTAACGAGAAGAAGAAAGAAAGTAAAAGAAACGGAGTAAGAGAAAGTAAAAGAAACGGAGTAAGAGAAAGTAAGAGAAACGGCAATTGTAGTAACTAAATTGTGTCAAAAATATCCTTCCATTTAGAGAGAAAGTCATCAAACTTATTTTTAGCAACATATATACATCGTTCGATATGAATCTTATCAGTAAGCCGTTATTGAAAATTCCTAAAAGAAAACTCCTGTTCCTCAAGACAGCTCCCATAAATATAATGCTTGGCGATGATAATAATTTGGTTAAAGGTATTGAATCCTTTTACTTGCGGTTGATAACCAAATAAAATATTTGATAAAGATAGCATTTCTTTGAATACGAAGATTGGTTTCGCCCATCCAAAGAAATCTTCCCAAAATGCAACAGAAGCTCGCGATCGGCAAATCTAAAATAGATGTTCAACTGTTTGTGAATCATAGCAGATAAAACACTTATCATCTTGAACTATTTTCATTCTATATATAGAGAGAAGATTTAGTGGGTAGGATATTATATTGTGGATAATTTTAAACTGGAAGACTCTAAGCTTTGTTTCTCGGCAGACATTAATGGCAATCCTATAATGATATGGTAGTTTTTCAGCAAGAATTCCATAATTTAATAACCTTTTTTCAGCGGTAGGCGGCTTATAATTTACCTCTACTAATATAATAGTTTAGTTAGTTTATCAAATTCTTGGGTATTTTCATATAATCAGTTACCATTTAAGCTAATGGAAGTTTCCTTATTACTGAAATTTTCCCGAAGTAATACTTTCCATTTATGAGGGTGGCTTTCGATCAATACGCTAAAATATTCCAAAAAGTTAAATGTACTGTTAAATCTTTTCTGCAGAGAAACAAATTGCACAAAATTACCATTCTCGTCGATCAAGTCGCCTATCTTACAAATTCCGGCATTCGAAAAATACAAAGATTTCTTTTCTTTCATTATAAAGCGATTATTCCAAATTATTTGTTCAAGGATCTAGTCGCGTTTACTACAAAGTGATTTGAGGCTATGAAATTACCATCAATTAAGGTTACTGGATACCTTCAAAAGTGATTTCCGCAAAAATGCGTTTACGCGGGCGCTCGGCGAACAAAATATGGGAACCTATATATCAATGGAAAGGTTGATAACTGAAGAATACCAGTAAAAAGTTATTTTATTCGGAATTACTCTAGATTTAAAACTACAGTCACTTTAACCCGATGTCGAAGACGTTTATAAACGCGAATTACCAGCGCCGGGTTTTTATACTTACGAAGTAATTACACTTGTGTCAAGTTAAGCGGTCGTTGATCTCCAAAAGCGTGTGTGCGATTTTTGATATCTATTTTCTATGCGAAATTATTGCAGTTTAAAGTCGAGTCATCGATTATTTTTGCCAAGCCATCACGCTTGGACCGATATCTTTAACACTAAAAACAAATCGGAAAAAAGCACACACGCTTTTGGAGATTAGTTATCGTAGAATCACTAGACGAAATTTAAAAAAATTCCGGTAAATTCTTATATGCAATCAATTCACTTGAAGACTGCAGAAACGTTGAAAAATTGTAGCCGAGAAATCGGCATTAGAAGTTCAGCAACTGATTCACACCTACTTAGAGCGGCTTTCCGGACTCGACACCCATTCTCCAATCAGAAGCGACCTCCTGGAGTCTCCCAAAATTCCGCGGGAATAACTAAAGGTAGAGTTTCAATATGTAAATATAATTACAAGCCATAGTTCTCCTTGTACTCTCTTGTTTTAATATCTGGGTTCCAGAGGATATTGTAATCTAGGAATTAGAGAAATATATATATTTGCCGAGATGAATATTATATGTTGATTTCCGATCAAAGGTACGTGCCGTATCTATAGCCGGCTTGTTTGACTTGAAAAAAAAAAAGACAAAAAGGTGAACCGTCAGACTTTACGTTTCCATCTTAGCTTTCTTGGAAACAAATATTCTCTCGGCTGGCTCCTATCAATTCTTCTTTAGTCTTCTCACAGAAGTGTTGTTATCGCAAATAAGCCGCTAGCGTTACTTCTGGATTAAACTTCAACCAAGGATTTTGGTTATGTTCAGATGTGGATCACTCGGCACGCAAGTGAAAATACGACGGGTTTTGCGAGAACTTCTATTTGGCTCGAAGTCGTATGCATTGTTTGGCCTTGTTTTGCCTTTCGTTTTTCTTTGCTTTCCAAGCTCCTGCTTGCTTTTTGGAAGACATAAGGCCAACAACCGATGGAATTACGGAATCGCGTGTGGAAAAACGTTTCTCAATCAACGTAAACATTGGTATATGAAATGAATTTATGCGCTAGCTTTCCTCACACTTTCGATACGGGCGAGTGAGCACTTGTCATGTGTTAATTGATCTGCTGTCAATCAAACAGAACCTTTTACTTCCGGTTAAAAACTTCCTTTTGGTATTTCTCCGTCAATATTAAATTTTTTTTGAACGGAGTTTTTAGTATATCAAACACTGCTACTAAAACTACATTTCTGTGCGAAAAAAAAATTTCACCCTCTTTTTCGTTTTGAAGGTATCCAGTAACCTTAAACCTAACGTGACGAAATCACATCCGGCTACATGTCTCTGAACACAGGTTACAAGAAGCAAGGTGATAAACAAGCACTGAATACAGGGACCACTATCAATGTGCTTTGTGTTAACTTTATCAGCCAATAAAAAGTATTGGTGAAGCCGACATCATGTTAGTATAGTAACTTAACTTTGAAAAGAAATCATTATTCAGGAATTTTGTTTCAGTCATATTTGCAGTTTTACAAAAATGCGAAGAGTTTTGAGTACTTTTTCCTTTTCAAACTCTCTATTTTCATCACGATTTTGTTTTCTTGGTATTTGAGGAATTTAACTACAACTACTAGTGTATTAATACACTGTATCTACTCCCAATTGTTTTAATGTATTTCACAGAAGAGTTGATGGTATCCGGTACTTATAGGTTGCGTGCTCATTATCGAAGTAGATAATGTTTTATAGTTGATCATATTGCCGGACTGCATACGTTTATATTTATTGACTGTCAGATTTAAATGTGGCTGGAACAGTATTTTGTGGCGTTATCCAGCGACTGATAAAACAGCCATCCACAAGAACCCTCAGTTTGATGTCTGGGTACGATCGCGAATACCTGCCCTTTACACAAAAAGCATTATTCTCCACCTTATCCCTGACAACTGAGTCCGAATACCCGAACAATACACAATTACTGAGCATGTTTACACGGGGAAAGGTTGGTATCCTCGTTTGTCTCCCAACACCCATCCCCTGCTACACTCCCCCTCCCCCGAGCACCAAAAACAAACGACACACTCAATTTTGTCAGAAAACACAAAACGCAACCTATAAAATTACATAATTATACCTACAATTTCCCTATGGAGCGAATACTCAAAGCCACAACCACCCTTCTTTCCGTTGTAAAACTCCCTTCCCATCATCCATCACTCCACAGCCATCCACAAGAACCCGTTCGATGTCTGGGTGCGAATATCCGCCCTTTACACAAAACCTATGATCGCCATACAGGGAAAGCTGTCCAAGATCTTCTAGATCCCTAGACATCAAACCAACCCCCCCGCCTTTCAATCTGCACCCCTCCTGGATCTACCAGATCCCTACACATCAATTCCCCACAACCCTTTCTATTCTATATCTTTCCATCAACTCCCGATAGTTAAAATCACAACAAACATTACAAACAAATCCACCATGTCCCGACGCATTACAGTGCACTACCGCTACTCTACACTGCACTACTTACAAACTTTACAGCATAATTCATTATGTCCCGTTGAGGACGCATTACCACAAGAACACTTACACATACCACCTTATTCCTAACCCTTCCCTACCCCGATTCCTCAGACTCCACTGATTTCCCTTTTTTCCTTCAAACCTGTAACACAACAATACAATACAATACAATACAATACAAAAACCTTTATTTAAACACGATTTGTTTAAATGCAGCACAATTGCTGATGTGGTCGTGTATGAAAGAATACAATTAAAAATGATATATATACATATACAACGGGGTATAAACACACACATGCAGTTCACACATGGTATTTGTATACATCATGGTATTTGTATACATCTGGGCCTAGATGTTTTTGAAACACGTTCAACCTCTTGTTGCGACACGGTATTCTACCCCTGAAGAAATAAGCCGTTGTTTGTGCTCTCTGGGACCCCTGTACAGGTCCGCAAATGATTCCGGCCCGCAAATAATTCCAGGCACGCAAATGATGCCCAAAATGGACAGCAAATCACCCTCCGCAAATTATTTGTGGTTTGAGCCGTGAAATTTGTGGAGGTTGTGCCGTGGGAATTTGGTGGTGTGCCGTGAGATGTGTGGCGTGCCGTGAGCTTTGTGATGGTTGTGCCGTGGAATTGGCGGTTGTGCCGTGGGAATCTTGGTGGCGTGCCGTGACACTTGTGGGCCACCGTATGGTAGAGCTACAACATAGCTGACTGGTTTTAATAATTAGTCTAATTATAATTACAACAACTACAACGGCTTTGACATTTGAAGCAGGCCCTTGAAGCTATGCCTGTCTAAACCGGTTTTGTAGGCAAATGAGCCTTTTTTCAACGACCCTTGTATGGTTCAGTTTTGTCTATCAGATTTGTTCTTTTTTTTGTGCGATATTTTGAGAATGTTTGTATTCCGCAGTGCGGAATCGTGGTTTAGTATTGTCCGCCAGATTTGGTCATTTGTAGGGTATTTTGAGAAAACATCTATTCCGCAGTGCGGAATCGTGGTTTAGTATTGTCCGCCAGATTTGGTCATTTGTAGGGTATTTTGAGAAAACATCTATTCCGCAGTGCGGAATCGTGGTTTAGTATTGTCCGCTAGATTTGGTCATTTGTAGGGTATTTTGAGAAAACTTCTATTCCACAGTGAGGAATATAATCGGGGTTTAGTATTGTCCGCTAGATTTGGTCATTTGTAGGGTATTTTGAGAAAACTTCTATTCCACAGTGAGGAATATAATCGTGGTTTAGTATTGTCCGCCAGATTTGGTCATTTGTAGGGTATTTTGAGAAAACTTCTATTCCACAGTGAGGAATATAATCGGGGTTTAGTATTGTCCGCTAGATTTGGTCATTTGTAGGGTATTTTGAGAAAACTTCTATTCCACAGTGAGGAATATAATCGGGGTTTAGTATTGTCCGCTAGATTTGGTCATTTGTAGGGTATTTTGAGAAAACTTCTATTCCACAGTGAGGAATATAATCGTGGTTTAGTATTGTCCGCCAGATTTGGTCATTTGTAGGGTATTTTGAGAAAACTTCTATTCCACAGTGAGGAATATAATCGGGGTTTAGTATTGTCCGCTAGATTTGGGCATTTGTAGGGTATTTTGAGAAAACTTCTATTCCACAGTGAGGAATATAATCGTGGTTTAGTATTGTCCGCTAGATTTGGTCATTTGTAGGGTATTTTGAGAAAACTTCTATTCCACAGTGAGGAATATAATCGTGGTTTAGTATTGTCCGCCAGATTTGGTCATTTGTAGGGAATTTTGAGAAAACTTCTATTCCACAGTGAGGAATATAATCGGGGTTTAGTATTGTCCGCTAGATTTGGTCATTTGTAGGGTATTTTGAGAAAACTTCTATTCCACAGTGAGGAATATAATCGTGGTTTAGTATTGTCCGCTAGATTTGGTCATTTGTAGGGTATTTTGAGAAAACTTCTATTCCACAGTGAGGAATATAATCGGGGTTTAGTATTGTCCGCTAGATCTGAGGACTTTGGTTTATTTAACCTCGCATATTAATCCTAAGGATGTATTAATTTATGCGTATATTAAAAAAAAGCCTTCCAGAAATGCTGTTTTTATGGTTTTGTTTTTGCACCGCCAATAATGCCAAAAAGTAGAGGGGCAAATTACGCTTCCGAAAAACAGGGCAATTCACACAGTATGGGGGTATGTCCTCTCCACGGTGGGGCCAACCACTCCCCCCTAATGTGTCATTAGAACTGCGAAAATATTATTTGGTAAAATCTTTACACTATTATTCACGAAACTTCATATGTAGAGTGGGACAAACCAGCATAACATGTTTATTGCAATTTTTTGGGGAAATATTCTTGATGACGTCAAAATCTGTGACGTCATCACATAACCATGTTACGAAGTTCAACGAGTCCGTAATTTTTAGAGCAGATTTGAGAGAGAGATTTGTACGGCCCCGCAAATGATCCCAGGCCCGCAAATGATCCCGGCCCGCAAATGATCCCAAAATCGTTCCGGAAATGATCCCGACTGAAAATATGAAATGGAAACGGATTTTGGATTGCGAGACTTTTCTGATTTGCAATTCTTCATATGGTTTTCTTATGCTTATTATCATTTTGCGTATATTTTTCTTTAACTATAACAACATGTAAAGTAATAGCCAATAAAACGTTTAGCTGGATTCCTTGAAAAATATATCACAAACACTTAGTCTACGTTTCACGCGGTACTTAGATAACAAAACACATGTGCAATTTTTAGAAATCCAATTTACTGTTTAAACGACCGTCCCTGCACTACGAAACGCTTGCGTAATATATAACTGATGATAACTTGCCGACAACAAATTAGTGGGTCGCCTGTGGTTTCGGCGGGAATCAACGCCTCGTAGGTGGCCTAGTTGTGTGACAGTTCCTTCAATGTTTACAAGCTATTGCTTAATATACTTTATTGTCAGGAGCCCATTACCAGGAGCGTCCATCTTCCCCACTGTGTCTTTACCCCAGCACAGAGGTAGATGAGGCTATTTTTAGCATTGCGTTTCGCGCGAAAAAGAACAAAGGTAGGCTATTCTTAGCCAATCAGATAGCTAACGTTACTTCTCATTATCATTCTTCTCACTTTCAACGCGGGAATTCGAATTGCTGGTTTTCACTCAATCCCCAGAGATTCAAATGTTGGTGCCCCAACAAAAGAAGCTAACGAGGGATCTATTGTTTAAGGGCACCAACATGGCGGCGACCTCTTTTCGCGGGAATTTCGAATCTAAAAATAGCCTCATCTACCTCTGTGCTGGGGACCCAACCCATAACAGAGGAACGCTCCTGGTAATGGGCTCCTGTTATTGTCTAAACGTTTCCTCGGTGGGAGATGAGGATGACAAAAAGAACAAGAAAGAGGTACGGGTATATTCTGATACCATGGAATACTGCGAAGACTGCAATTATTATCCTGCATGGCATGTGAGACATGATCCAGTGACATGGCTTCAGTTGCCAGCCCAAAACAATCAAGCGATTTTAACAGAATTGTTGTTGGCAATTTAGGATCAGGCAGATTTACGTTACCGTTCCGTTTTCCTGTATTCATGATCAGTGGAACCCCGTTATAACGGACACCGAAGGGACCAGAGAAAGCCAGTGTCCGTACTAACGGGTGTCGCGGGTGTCCGTAATAACGGGATATTTTTTACAGAAAATGGACCTAGCCGAAAAGTGCAAGTAACTTTGGGGTATCCGTAAGGCGGGGTTCCACTGAATATAATACCCGCAAGTATGGATTTTATCAATGGTTGTCATTGACGTCTGCGTTGCCGTTTCTGTATAATTCAAAACGATAGGTGTACAATTTTGTCATGATTACGCATCAGATTTACGCATATGTACGTTTATCAGTTTTATATTGCCGATGCGGCGTTTACCGAGGACGGATTGTATGAATGTAGCCTGCTTGCCGGCTCTTCTGTAATGTTTTCGGCCGTTTTTTTTCCGGATTGGGTCGCCACATTACAGAAGAGCCGGCAAGCAGGCTAGTATGAATATGATTAAACAGTCGTCAGTCCAAGACGTCATTAAACACTCGTCAGTCCAAGACGTCATTAAACAGTTGTCATTCCAAGATGTCATTAAACAGTAGATAAGATTTCACAAAATTGTTGTTTGACTTTCTTTTTTTTAATCAATCAAAATAGGATAATCCCGTCAATCCAGATTAGCTTTCTCTTGCTTTCTTGATAGTGAAATGTTAGGCAAATCAACTAGCGGTAGTCGACTACAATGCTCCTCTTTTCATTACTAAAACATGGCTCTCAAACAAAGGAGCTATAAATGCAATTTTAATTAAAAGTATCGCGTCAAACGTTTTCCGGAATAATATTCAAGGAGCCCAGGTTTTCCTATGTGTTTTGAGCGGGCTGGTTTTAATTTGAGCTGCTTTAAAAATACAGTAGATTGATGATTTTACAAAGAAAGCGGCGTCTATTACTTATTTTACAACAACCGCCAATTTTCTCGCAATCTGATTGGCTAATTTTCATATGCAATATTTTAACAGACGCGCGGCCGGCTTTCGAAGCGGGCTTTGCAGAGATTTGTGAATTCAGGTTGTGTACACATCTGTTCCAAAAATCAAGAAAATGAGGATTTTAAAAGCATTTCATCACTGGGAAAAGTTAATCGGTGAGTCAAACTTCCTTGTGTGGTGCCATTTGTCAAAATTTGAGCGCTCTCTCGAGTCGAACAAAGCATTTCCGGCTAATTTGTGATCGACTTTGTGACAAGTTCGACCGATCTTTTAGAACTAGAACTGAGAAATGGTATTGAATTAAATACATAGTCTTCTAGTTCGTGATTAAAATCTCTTATTCAGGATATTTACATAACGTTCTTAAGTAGAAACAAACAGTTTAGAGTAGCTTCGGTATTTTTCTAGAGTTCGGGAAAGCATAAAGACGTGTTTACGTTTTGGACTTTTCTACTCGAAAGGCAGTTTGTACACACTCATTTGAAGCTAAAAGTGTTTTGTTGTTGTAAAAAACAAATTGAAGTTAGTTTTTTATGTGTCTGTCCTAATATTGACAATGATTTTCGTCATAACATGGCCAAAATAGCTGTGGATCCACTCGGCAAAGACGCCTCGTGGATCCACAGCTATTTTGACCATGTTATGACGAAAATCATTGTCAATATTAGGACAGACACATAAAAAACTAACTTCAATTTGTTAACTAACGTACATAACACGTACTCAGAACATTTATTTTCGGATAATGACTATATTCATCATGCAGTGTATCCAGCCAAGTTTATTTGATTGAAAAATATAAAAAAGGAATTGTATATATACAAAGTTATAAGCATAAGATAATATAGAAAATCGAAATCCAAATTAAAAAGTCGCAATCCAAAATCCGTTGACATTCTTTATTTTCAGCTGGGATCATTTCCGGGACGATTTTGGGATCATTTGCGGGCCGGGATCATTTCCGGGACGATTTTGGGATCATTTGCGGGCCGGGATCATTTGCGGGCCTGGGATCATTTGCGGGGCCGTACAGATTGCCAAGAGGAGATTAATGCCAAAAACCGTTTCTCGATATAGCGAAAATTCATCGAGATCAGTCACAAGTTAAGTAAATTATAAGTGCCCCTGAAGCCAGGCTTAAGGTTAAAACACCTGTGGAACTATCCGTTGGCACAAATTTTGCTATTTTTGTTTAACTTAAGCCAACTTTTGAGTAAATATGAGGCTATATGTGTGAAGAAATCTTATGATTTTTGATTTTTGAATTTCAACCCAGTTCATAGTGAAATTATTGGCGATTGTTTAAATTATGACGTCGCAGTGAACTGACGTAACTGAAACGCATTTGGAACAAAATTTGGGATTAGAAAAAGTTTTAAACTATTTTTTTTGTCTACTCTTTCCCAGATTACTTGGTGATATTCCTGATAAAGTATTGGTACATTTTGGCAGGAAACATGAACATATTGTGTTATTATATTTGATTCGTGAAATCCGGGGGTAACTGTTGCTTTAACGGCAGATTTTTCCTTATTTTGATGAAACATTAGGGAGGTGGTTGACCCCACCGTGCTCGGACAAGTGTGCTTGTATGCATGTGTCTTGTGCTGCCTGAGATGTCCTCAGTCAAAGTTACAGCAGAAGATAAACTAAGGAGACTGTGCTGTTGGTCATTAGTACTGTGAAAACTTTTAAGTGCATACATGTTTATGAGACCAATTTGTTTATCATTAAAATCGATTCTCCATCAAGTAAATGGTTGAACTTTTAATATTTGTTTAATTTGAGTGTGGCGTCTATGATGAGTTACAGAGGTTTCTATTTCCAATATGCTAATTATGTAACGACTTGTTAGGCCAACAAAAGGTCACTTCTTTCTCCTTGTGAATGAAACAATTTCTGAATAACATTCTGGAAAAGATCAGTCTTTATTCGTTCCTTCTTCCAAACAAAATTAGCCATTTACAACACACGTAATTTTCAATGTTTTTTTTATTCGATTATCATTCTACACTAGTGCAAGTTATTCAGGTACTAAACAGCATTACAAGCGATCAACATCATCACACCTCCAAACTCTCAAATGTGCAGGATTAGCCTCGTTCTCAAACGGTACGACACACGCATGCGCACTAGGTATTCTAATTGTTATGCTAAAAACTAAACGTTTTGAATAAGAAAAAAAAAGAAATGGAGTGTCCTTATTTTCTTGATCCGTTATTCCAGTTCCGTTTGTGAATTAGATTGTGTTACCTAATCAACCCCTGTAGCGACGACAATACCACCGGTATCTGTAGTGACAATAACAGCGGCGGTAACGTTTACGAACGTTGCGGCAGTAACGCACCCAGCGGCAACGCCTGTACCTACGACGGCCGACGCGGCGCCAATAGCAGCGTCGCCTCCTGCGGCAAACTCGCTTGTTGCGGTAACGCCAGTAGCACTTTCTTAAGCAATATCGGCGCCTACGACAGCACTCGTGAAGGTGCCTGCGACGGCGATAGCAGCAGTGGCGGCGCCTGTTGCATTTCTTGTAATAACGGCAACATCTTGACGAGCGGTATGTCAAACGTCCCCAACACCTCACCCGGCGTCTGCAATGCCCATGCCAGTGGCAATAACGTCTCACACGATGTCTACGTTTCTCGAGACCTGGATTATCTGTAATGGCGAAGAATCCAAAAGTGAAGTTACGTATATTGGTTATGACTTGCTCTTGTTCATATTCCTATTCAAGTATATATATATATACTCGTTTTCAAAAACATTGCTTTTGGTTTATATATATATATACCTTTTGTTCTCCATTGTTTTAGCTTTCAAATATGACAAGAATAAGGTATATATATATTTGCAGTGCAGTGTTTTTGAAAACAGGTGTGTGTATATATATATATAGGATCAAATCCCACTCAGGGCAGTTATTTTCTCTTTCACTTCTATTCTAGTATATATATACGTAATAGAATATATATATATATATACCTAAAAAACTCACAACCATACATAAACCAAACCTATACACTGTCACAAAATAAAATATGCAACGGCATGAGCGTACAACAGAGTTAAACTCGCGCTTAAATACAGGACTGTAGACTGGCTTACTGGTGACATTAGCTGACCAATCAATCAATCAATCTCCTTTATTTATACACTCGAACCTAAATGTAGGACTGTAGACTAATGATATTAGCTGATGAATACCTTCAGATTCTGCTGGTTCATCTTCGCTGTCCTCCTGAAGCTCTGTCTTGGGCTCATCTGGACAGAAAGAAAAATATCACGAACAATCAAAACTGGACTGAATTCAACTTTTTGTGATAGTGTGAGGTAGCGGGAGTAACTAAAAATTTCTAGGCCAACTCTCCACAAAGTAACCGTACATTACAATGTATAATTTCACTTTCAATAACTGAACATAAATAATCAGAAGATATTGCAATTAAGTATATACAATGATGAAATACTTAAGATAAAAAAGATTTTAAAATAATCTGTCAAACAAATCATTTCTACCAATATTTTTACAAAGAAGATGGCTCAATATTTTCTGTAGAAATACAGAATACTGATATCCTGAAGAGCTGCGAGTGGAGTGCGGAGTGCACTCAAAGAGAAGCATTCATATAAATAGGGAAGAATTCAGCTGCATTGTTGGTTATGCCTTTGATATTTCTTACCCTCGGACTCAGCCGCAGATGTGTCCTCCTCTGGAGCAGTTTCGTCCTGCTTTTCTGTAAATTCAAGAAAAAAGTCTCAATAAACACAACTATAATTAACATGTCAACGCACACATAAAACGACATATTAGCATTAAAACACGAGGCTGATTTAACACTGATAAATAATCTTGCATCACTAAGATGCTCAACTGAACATACTTACATTTGTTTTAAATGTAAGATCAATTTCAATTGAAAACATTATTTCCTTTAGACTATAATTTACTATTGCTTATTTTTCAAAGATTATAACAAAAGGCTTAGATAGGTGCACTTTCAAACGTCGATTTGCTAGTTAATAGATTTTGAAGAGAAACCTCTAATCTGTTGATATGTATATCGTACCTTCAACAGGTTCATCTTGCTCTGGAGTAGATTCCTCTTGCTTCTCTGTAAATATAAAGCAGATTACTTTAAATGAAGAAATGAGGCTGTTTCATGTAGACATTTGAATGCTTATACAACTAGTAAGTTACTAAACAGCATCTACACTGATTACTGTACTCTTAATTTTTTTTCAGAGAAGGGCATAAAAATTCCAAAAAGCAGATACATTAGTTTTCAATGTATAAAAATGAACATATTTTGATTGTTATTTGATCAGCATTTGAGGTTAAAATCACATATATCGATTTACTTGCATTAGATTTTGAAGAGAAATCTCTAATCTGTTGACATATCGTACCTTCAGCAGGCTCATCTTGCTCTGGAGTAGCTTCATCTTGCTCCTCTGTAAATATAAAGCAGATTATACTTCAAATTAAAAGGTTGTTTAAAATACAACAAAGTTACTAAAAAGTATCAAACATTTCAGACATTTCTTTACTCTTACATTGTGTTCGGTTGTTTTCAGAGAGGCAAAACATTTCCAAAAGCAAGTTAATTATTTCAGAAACTTACAGTATATAGTCGATAATTTACTGTTCGAGGAGTACATTATTAGATAGATAGATAGATATATAGATAGATAGATAGATAACACGATCATTGTTAAAGCGTACAGCTTGTGGGGTCGTGATTAGGTTCCTTACCTTTAGGAGTTTCAGGCTCATCGGCTTCAACTTGTGGCTCGTCCTCAGGAGCTAAAAGAGAAACACAGATACAATCGTTGTGGGCCGGGGAATGTTTCAACAGTTATATATAATCGCATTAAGCCAGCGAAATTCACAAAGAAATTACCGATTGTTTCTACCAATGAGCACTGTTCTATTCAAACTAAAAAGTTTAAGGCTTTAATACGTATCTCAGTACCGAAATTCTTAGATCAACCAAAAATCATTTTTCTTGCGAAAGTTCCGGAACTGGCTAATGAAATTAACATGTAAAATCGTCTTCAAAATTTGACACTTTTAATGTGTTTATGGTTGATAAAAATCATCTAGGCAGGAAAAGCCAATCAGTGAAAGCTTCCAAGCAATGTTTTAGGGTGCTCTTCTAAAATTATATTAAACTATGTTAACTATTCGCTTCACTTTCGAAGTAAGTCTAATTTAAATGCTAATCTTTTTTAAACTTTCACATAACGAAGAAAAACTCAAAATAACATCGCAATCACACCATTATAGAGAAGCACTCAGAAAACGTAAAGGCCAAACAAGAAGTAGCTCAAAGAAGAAATGAATTTCAAGTGACTGTGTTTCAATGCGTTCTTCAGTTGAAGCAGTACTGACACACCTTTAGTTCGTCAGTGTTAAAAATAATGAGTCGTCAACATTTATTTTCTGAACGACAAGGTGCGGTTAATGTCCTAGGTGTAAACTCGTCAGCTATAAACTCAACAATTAAATTGCAGAAAATGTTTAAAATCCTCTGCAAGACCTCAAAATAATTTGGAACTCAGATTGTTGGCTAGGTATAAGAAAGCAGTACATCGACTTTCCAGCTCTAGTTCTACATCAAACTAACGCTGAAAATACATCAACAACTTCCCATCTTAGTTACTAACATAGAAAAGTAGTGATAAAGTAACAGTGCTCACCTTCCTCTTCGGGAGTCTTCAAGGCTTCCTTTTCGTGTTCCTCAACGGAGGGCGCGGCACTGGCGAAGGCAACAAGGCCCAGGATGAGTAGGATGAGAAGTGTTCTCGACATCTTAGCTCTTCTTCAGCTCGAAGCCGAGTCTGGATAGCTGCACCTCACATGGACTCGTATTTATGTAATTTTGTATCACTTAATTATACATTCATGCACGCAAGTATACGTGCTTGTCCGACGCTTGATTAACACCAGTCGAGGGAGGTTGTGTACAACCAAGCACGCCATGAACAATACCTTTAAAAACCTCAAGTATATTAGCTCCGCCCACATTTTAAAACCAACGATATGTGGTCAATAAGTTTTGTTTATTAGCTGCTTTTCTTTGATCGACTTTTAGCCGAATAGTTCAACAACGAGTAACCAGTTGTCGCCCTTAAGTTTTATTAACTTTTATGATCTCTAGTTTTAGGGTGTTCTGTGTGACTGTTCTTTCTAAGGTTGCGTGAGTAGTGCGTACCTTTCCCCCTCGGGTCTCAATACCAGAGAAGCTAATTACGTACCGAAACTGGTCGAGCGAAGTGCTCGATCCTCGAAAGCGGATGCAAATTGTTTTTTGGTTGCGTAAGAATGACAATGCAGATATAATAATTCATCATCGATATACATGAGATGCCAGAATGAATAGATAATATCGAAATTCTTAGAACTAAAAGCGGAACTTGCAGTACTTTCTGATTAAACAGCCAATCGATCCATAAAAATTGCTATCATTAATGGTATTGTTTATTTTCGTTGCTAGAATTTGCAATACCTGTATCTGTGTATCATTACTGCTGTAGGAATCTGTAATAATTAACTCGAAGATCTTGTGTTCAGAGGACAGACACTGATAAAAAAATAGTGACCCATCTTTAATACTCAAATTTCATTGTTCATATAGACCCATTCGAAAAATAGTGTCACCAAGCTTTGGTTGTAATGAAATGTTGGTACCAAAATAAACACTGTCACTTCAGAGAGCATGCAAAAATGAGTACGTTTGTAAAATTTAAGGAGCATAGCACCAAGTGTTGCGAAGTTACCGAGGTTCAAAATAAGAGAGTCAGGACGTCAGGACTGACTAGCCTCGTTTTCATGTTTCTTCAGAGTTTCAAACGTTGATTGCTTTGTAAGGATATATTCTTCTGTTATCAAAGAGCTACATGTTGCTAACATGAACTCGCTCTTTCATATAGGCTAGTTAATTCTTCAGAAAATATTGAATATCAACATTATGCAAATTAGCGGCAGCCATTTTTCGAATGGGTCTATAGGTATTCGGGAACCTGACGCCGAAATCAAGTGTCCTACTTACATCATTATCACTCTAGATTGTGAATCACTATAAGATATTCCTACATGCAAACTTTTTAGTGGGTATTCGGATCATCAGGATAGATTAATGATGTCGAAAACTAACAGCAGTTGGAACTTTCTGCATGCATGGTTATAAATCATCTGATGCGTAGATATCTGTACATCAAAAAGGGACTAGATCTTAGTTCAAGGGCCTTTAGTTAACCGGGCAGGGCTTTAGTTATTAAAGCTCTAAAAATAACAAAAATAACATTTAAGAGACCGTATTGTTCTTCTGTGTGGAGTATGATGTATTAATGTTAAGCTCGGGTGGTTTGACGACCGTTCTCGAACCAAACATGGACTATCTGCTGTGCACGAACGTCGCAAACACTTGGAAAATACGGAAAATTGAAGACCAAGCTGCCTGCAGAAAGTCATGTTTCGATCCTACAATCCACCCTGAATACTATTAAGTACCGATTAAAGCACTAACGTTTCGTTGCTGTTGGTATTGGGCCGCGGGACTCCACTCTGGCGCCTGAGTATTTTATTTCTTTGCGTATGTAAAAAGTTCAAGTTGATTTCCTTAGATAAGATGATTTAAAACTAAGGCGACGGAGTGGAAATATTAGCAACTCATTTTCTTTCAAATAAAACAAGTTACTTGCTGCTTCAAGTAAGGGACCACAAATCACTGTCCCCTGATGTGTTAATTACTGAAAAGCATTATTCAGGAACTTTGTTTTTCACATTTTTAAAGCTTTACAAACTCGCGGATAGTTATGAGTTTATTTTTCACTGTTTAAAACCCTTTTGTTTTCATTCTGTATTCTAGGTATTTGATCCCCTCTTGAAACAATTTGAAAGATGAAATACGAGAAGATCTGAATTCAGGACATTGTACTCTGGCTAGCTTTAGTTATCTCATAGAAGAGCAAATGGTACCCAGTACTTGTGGGTATATATGCGTGCTTAGATATATCAAAGTACCTAGCTATGGTTCTATTTATTGAATTGACTGTCATATATGAATGGGCTGGAACAGTATTTGTATTATGTACTAGCTTTTGAGTGCAGCGACATAAAAAGGAACCCGGTTGAGCTCGCGCTGCACGGCAGTGTTTTGTGATACTCAGTATAATCAACTACTGAAAAGTCGATTAAGGTAACTATGCTAACCGCCGTGGGGAAAGAGCAGCAGGTGACGGTTCGAGTGCTAGCTATTCGCCAGAGCAAAAGAGGGATTGTCTTTGTGATAGCTTTGAACTGGTATTTTCGTTTCAGGGTAATTACGCGCCCACTCCAAGATGGCGTCGTACTGTAGTTCAGTTTGAAGTTCTTACCTATAGCAGGCCTTTAGGCTTACGCGCTTTACCAATATATAGGTTCCATTCGTGAAGGCCTCCATCGAGGCCGGTACTAAGATATCAAAGTTTAAAATATCTATTAAAACCTTTAAGAAGCCGTGTTTTTCTTGGCTCTACCGACTGGCTGGTTTGACGGCAGCACGCGAGCCACACATGCCGGCATAGACAGCCGTTTGTGCATGAACTTCGCAAACACATACATACACATACATGCACATACATAGTCTTTATTTAAACACGGAGTCTCTTCATGTTACATGCTCTCTCAGGGAGCCGTGTATAAAGGTAAAAAAATACAATAATGCGGAGTAAAATATAAAAGCTAAAACTAAGATATTAAAATGTTCTTATCGCTAATTAATGTAATCATTAAGGTGTCAGGAGCCCTTTATGCGATAATTTTTGTGGAAAAAAAACCTTATTGATTTTTTAGAATGTTCAAAGTTAATTCTACAGTTTAGTAAAAAATAAATTTCAAAACATTTTATTTTCAACGAGAAATTACGGCGAAAAGAAATATGGACGGGAAAGCAGGCTGTCATCGGCTTATTAGCACTTGTGAAGCGTTCTCATGGAAACCGCGAAAAAACACGTGAATCCTATAAATAAACACGAAACACGCTCACTCGTCTAGCTCGTCTTGAAGCCGTTGAGTTGCAAATATTCATTTACGTTTCACACAGAAATCATATCGAAAATCTAGTTTATAGTAATTTGGCAGCTTCAAATTACGAATTGAGCTATATAAGGGAGGGCTTATGTCCGTTTTCTTCCGCGAAGAAACGAAAGTCGCCGCTGACGGAAAGCGATCTTGGTTGGCTGATATTATAACCAAGATAATCAGTGGGCAGAAGTTGCAGATTCTGCAAAGTCAGTTCCAAGTTGAAAGAGTGCAAGTGCCCATAAACTTCGCCACGAAGTTTCGACTGTAGATTCGCCTTCGATATTCGTAGACGAAGAACCGACTGAAACCGAACACGATCTTCCGTAACAGTTATTGTACTGGTTTGGTCTGTTTCTTTACGCTTTCTTCGTCTTTGCCTTCTCTGTGCACTCATGATATCTGTGAAATGCCATGACAATGGTAACGCTAAAATTGAACTTGTCTACTGCGATATACTGATCGCACTGAAGAGCTAACTATAGTGGTCTGCGTAGTCCTTCTTCACTGAAGCGCGCAAAATCCATGAACAACATGGCATCGTGTTTCACTATACCTACTGCTCAACATCAAATATTGGATTCTTATGACAGATAAGTTAATTGTGTCAACAAACCTCAGTGGGACGCCAGGAAACTTTGAAACCATTTTTCACGGCGTTATAAATGCAAGTTTTGTAGCATGTATTCGAATCTCCTGTCCCTCTAGATTTTAATAGATCGGATTGAAAATTGGCATATGGCTAGATCAATATGTTGACAAAAAAGGGTGTCTCAGTTTTTTAATGCGTTTTTTGTTCTTGAGATACTTTCATGTTTCTTTCTTCAACCCCTAAAAAAGGTGTTCCAGATCTTTGCAGTTGATTATTTTCGCGACGGAATAAGATATCAGAAAACTGAGACACAATTTTTTAGATCAATATCTCTACTTTATGAAGGTCGTTTCAGCGCAGATTTCCGTCCAATTCCCGACGGACAGAAGCTCCAGGTATAAGGTATGGTGAAATTGGATTAAAATCACAATAAATAAAAGAGTATTTAATAATAAGGAAAATCAAGCTGTTTTCTACAATCTATGTTTATTAAGCTTTCAGAAAATATATACTTTGTAGGGGTTTCCTTGAATTTAATGCGCGCAATTAAAAGTTTTCAGGAAGCGCTCTTGAAGGGCTCCTGATACCTTAAATTTATTTACAGTTGACCCAAGAAACTTGATTTCGGTGCTGTGAACCGATTGCAAATTGCTATAAATTTCTCTTAAAAGTCAGTTTTCATCCACTCGAATTTTTACATCCTCCATCAAAATTGTTTCAAATTTTCTTCATTTGACCTGGAAAGCATACTCTGCTAATCTGAGTGGTTCTTTTTGTATTCTGTCATGACAAAGTTTATCATTGGGGGTTGACACACACAGCGGTCAAACGTCTGCGCATGCGTTAAAAGTCTTGCAACAACAACGTATTCCAAATCAAATTCAAAGCGAGCCGACGGCCGTCACTGTTCACAAACCCGCTTTCAAACCTTGAGAACTTCTTTGGTAAATTACGAAACAATTTGGTAAACTCACAGTTTGAAGATTGTTCAATTTCCCGTCGACTGTGAAAATAAAAAGCTTAACTTTCACGTATTTTTCTTAACTTTTTGGGGTAGAAGTTCACTGTAATACGTTTTAAGCTAATTTTGCGTGGGAAATCTGACCGTAATACGCACGCGCA
Organism: Actinernus sp. WN-2022; assembly: GCA_030867875.1. NCBI lineage: Eukaryota > Metazoa > Cnidaria > Anthozoa > Actiniaria > Actinernidae > Actinernus > Actinernus sp. WN-2022. The sequence goes on along the minus strand of JAOWCC010000577.1, from coordinate 100,956,750 downwards.
GACGTTTGACCGCTGTGTGGGGTTGACAGTGCCCCTTTATCGCTTGAAATCTCAGCTGCAACTTCACTCCCCAAGGCGGTTATACTATTAACATACCGTTAACGACTCTTGTTATTCAGTTGCTAAGCATCCCGAATTTTGATTGGTTGATTCACCTGCAGATACTATTGTGAGCATGCGCAGTGCTGTTCAACAACAAATCTCAACATGGCTGCTCGGTTTCCAGAGCGTTCAGAGGAGGAAATTATTGGACGACGGCTATAGAAAATATGATGAATTGTATGTGTCTCGCTACCAGTTATTTGCCTCTGCATGCCTTCGGGATCAGCAAATAACTGGTAGCCCGCCACAGACAATTCATCATATTTTGTTCAGCCTCGTCCAATAATTGCTTATTAGAGAGCTTAAGCAACGACGACAGCAACGTCTAGGACGACGACATAAAACAATAGAGCCAGTCAATTACAAAATACAATAACTGCACGTGAAAATGCACGCAGTCGTCGCCTACATTTCGACCGTTGTCTGGGAAAACACAACGTGAAAACCCCACATTAGAACGCCAACGTAAGAAAGTAAATCACTCCGTTTTTCGTTCTGCATGAACGGAACTCTATGCTTATCATATTTTTCGAAGTTATGAATGTGAAAAGTAATTAAAGGCGAACAAAGGAAATAGTAAACATCATATTTCGGGAGAAATCATTTTTCTAGGTGCCGTCCTCGCTGCCGTCGCCGTCGTTGATGCTTAAGCTGTCGCTGCGCTCCGCCGCACAGAAAACGTTTATATTTCATATTCCGGCCATCAAACAACACGGTATAGGAGAGGCGCGAACCAGTTTTGTTTATTGGAGTGCACTAATAAAACGTTGTATAATTGTGCTAGTTATTGAGCAAGGAAACATTAATGTGGAAAAAGCGAAGAAGCATATGATGCGTACTAACAACACAACGCCATCAATTCCTTAAGCCTGGTTCAGTTTCACTAGCGACGCAAGCACAAGAGTCCTTATTTCATAGTGAAAACGAGCTCGACGCAAGCGCAAGCACTGACGCAAGCACAACCACAAGGATCAAAATGTTTCCTTTTCCTTCTGCTTGTGTTTATGCTGGCGTTCGCGTTGTGCTAGTGACAACGGAAGACAACGGAAGACAACGCAAGCACAAGGGAGTCTTTGACAGCTAATTACGTTTGACCAATCAAAACACTCCTTCTCGAGTAACTGCGCGTTGTGCAAAAACAAGATGGCGGGAGTTGGGACATTGACATTTGATGAAAGGTTTTCTGAAACAGTTCGCGAATATCCAGTACTTTATGATAAAGAATGCAAAGATTTCAAAGACAAAATCAAGAAATCCCCAGCTTGGATAAAGGTAGCGAGCACAATGGGTATGAACAAAGGTAAAGTTTACTTGTTTTAGGATAACAGCGATCGGTGAGTTCAGACTTCAGTCTTGCGCTTATTGCACGGTTCGTTTTCACTTGACGCATATCTCTTGTGCTTGTGCTTGCGTCGCTAGTGAAAACCAGGCTTTAGGGCCACTAATTACGAATGCCCAATATAAACACATAAACCCGTGATTTTCTCTTGAACGAAGATTTTTGGGTAGGGGTGTGTCGCGGAGACGTACCTCAAAACCCTGACCCTATCCCAGATCTAAAAATGCTGTTTACCATATCCTATCCCAGACTTGAAGCAAAACAATCTATACCCTATCCCAGATCCCGAACAGTTTCGAATTATAATTACACTACGAAAGCCGTTTTTTAAGCTGTAGTGAGGTCGATAGAGCGCTAAGCATGGCGCCAACGACAAGTATATCAAAATCCATACCCTTTCCCAGATCAAGGATACCATTTGCCAGACCTCGGCAGCTCAAAATCCATACCCTATCCCGCAGCACATACCCGTATAGGCCATATAAGGGAGTACCCCCCCCCCCCCCCCCCCCCCCCTCCTACCCCGGGCACCGGTTCCCTCCGCGTGCTGCATGGCATATATGGTCTTGTAATAGCTTTCAACTGTTGTTTTTGTTCTCCTCAATTGCAATTCTACCCTGGAATAATTCGTCGAATACTTAATGATAAGCCTATTGCGGCTTGGGAAACCTAGTAACGGCTCTCTGTATCTTTGACGCAAACTTAAACCATTTGATATTTTGTAAGCATCATATTCAGGGTGATTTACGCGCCTACTCCAAGTTGGCATCCTTAGTTCTTACAAGCCTTTAAGGCTTGCGCATTTGACCCATGCGTTCCAATCATGATGGCCTCTACCGAGGTCAGTGTTTAAGTTATTGAACTCTTAAAATAACTTTAAAAACCTTTAAGAAAGCGTGTTGTTATCGGCTCTTCAGGCTGGTTCGATGGCAGCACGCGAGACAAACCGCATAGACTGTCTGCTGTGAGTGAATACGAAACGGCCTGTAGAAGTATAGGAGTGAAATAAAATTCCTGTCTTTACTTCTATCAAGCTCAAAATTACCGGAATAGCTACGCAATGCTTCAATTCAACTGATTTTACTTGCTTTCAAGCAGTGGGGGATTTGAAGGTGCGTTGAGAATGCGTCGATGGGTCACCTCGTCTCCAATTTAATTTGTTTTTAATTTGTTTTGATAGAAACGTATGGTAGTCGCGTTTTTATCTTTATTTTTTTCCCTCACTATTACAGGTTTAAGCTATATAAGTACAATTCAGATATTTCACAATATTTCTAAATTAATTAGCTAGCAAGTAAATAATAAGGGATAGGTAGAACTAACGAGAAGAAGAAAGAAAGTAAAAGAAACGGAGTAAGAGAAAGTAAAAGAAACGGAGTAAGAGAAAGTAAGAGAAACGGCAATTGTAGTAACTAAATTGTGTCAAAAATATCCTTCCATTTAGAGAGAAAGTCATCAAACTTATTTTTAGCAACATATATACATCGTTCGATATGAATCTTATCAGTAAGCCGTTATTGAAAATTCCTAAAAGAAAACTCCTGTTCCTCAAGACAGCTCCCATAAATATAATGCTTGGCGATGATAATAATTTGGTTAAAGGTATTGAATCCTTTTACTTGCGGTTGATAACCAAATAAAATATTTGATAAAGATAGCATTTCTTTGAATACGAAGATTGGTTTCGCCCATCCAAAGAAATCTTCCCAAAATGCAACAGAAGCTCGCGATCGGCAAATCTAAAATAGATGTTCAACTGTTTGTGAATCATAGCAGATAAAACACTTATCATCTTGAACTATTTTCATTCTATATATAGAGAGAAGATTTAGTGGGTAGGATATTATATTGTGGATAATTTTAAACTGGAAGACTCTAAGCTTTGTTTCTCGGCAGACATTAATGGCAATCCTATAATGATATGGTAGTTTTTCAGCAAGAATTCCATAATTTAATAACCTTTTTTCAGCGGTAGGCGGCTTATAATTTACCTCTACTAATATAATAGTTTAGTTAGTTTATCAAATTCTTGGGTATTTTCATATAATCAGTTACCATTTAAGCTAATGGAAGTTTCCTTATTACTGAAATTTTCCCGAAGTAATACTTTCCATTTATGAGGGTGGCTTTCGATCAATACGCTAAAATATTCCAAAAAGTTAAATGTACTGTTAAATCTTTTCTGCAGAGAAACAAATTGCACAAAATTACCATTCTCGTCGATCAAGTCGCCTATCTTACAAATTCCGGCATTCGAAAAATACAAAGATTTATTTTCTTTCATTATAAAGCGATTATTCCAAATTATTTGTTCAAGGATCTAGTCGCGTTTACTACAAAGTGATTTGAGGCTATGAAATTACCATCAATTAAGGTTACTGGATACCTTCAAAAGTGATTTCCGCAAAAATGCGTTTACGCGGGCGCTCGGCGAACAAAATATGGGAACCTATATATCAATGGAAAGGTTGATAACTGAAGAATACCAGTAAAAAGTTATTTTATTCGGAATTACTCTAGATTTAAAACTACAGTCACTTTAACCCGATGTCGAAGACGTTTATAAACGCGAATTACCAGCGCCGGGTTTTTATACTTACGAAGTAATTACACTTGTGTCAAGTTAAGCGGTCGTTGATCTCCAAAAGCGTGTGTGCGATTTTTGATATCTATTTTCTATGCGAAATTATTGCAGTTTAAAGTCGAGTCATCGATTATTTTTGCCAAGCCATCACGCTTGGACCGATATCTTTAACACTAAAAACAAATCGGAAAAAGCACACACGCTTTTGGAGATTAGTTATCGTAGAATCACTAGACGAAATTTAAAAAAATTCCGGTAAATTCTTATATGCAATCAATTCACTTGAAGACTGCAGAAACGTTGAAAAATTGTAGCCGAGAAATCGGCATTAGAAGTTCAGCAACTGATTCACACCTACTTAGAGCGGCTTTCCGGACTCGACACCCATTCTCCAATCAGAAGCGACCTCCTGGAGTCTCCCAAAATTCCGCGGGAATAACTAAAGGTAGAGTTTCAATATGTAAATATAATTACAAGCCATAGTTCTCCTTGTACTCTCTTGTTTTAATATCTGGGTTCCAGAGGATATTGTAATCTAGGAATTAGAGAAATATATATATATATATAGTTCCCTGTGGAACATGTTCTCGACCTTGCAAGTCCAACCAAAAGGCAATATGCTGTGATCTCTGTTCCTCGTGGTTTCACGCAAGGTGTGAAAATCTACCCGATGATGAATACTCTAGACTTGGCCTGTCGACGGACGATTGGTTCTGCTCATCCTGTCAGCTTCCTTCCCCCTCAGACTCGTCCACTTCAAGCAGCATTGACTCGTCTGTGAATGTCTCTTCTGTTAGTGCATCTCAAGACACCAAGAATGAACTCTCCAACTTTAACTGTTTGCTTCTCAACGCCCGTAGTCTGAAATCTATCTCCTCCACATCGAACAAGCTGACTCAGTTTCAACATTTGGTATATTCTAAACTTCCAAGCTTAGTAGCAGTAACAGAAACCTGGCTCAACAACTATGTTTATAATTCTGAAATATTACCTACTGGCTATAATATCTTCAGACGTGATCGTGTCGGTCGACGAGGTGGTGGCGTTCTCCTTGCTTGTCGTGATCATTTGTCCTGTGTCTGTTCGCCACATCTTAGTCCTGATAACAGCGAAATTCTGGTCTGCGAACTGCAAGTTCCAGGATCCCCTAAAATCGCCGTGATTATTGCCTACAGACCTCCCTCCTGTACGAACACTTTCCTAATTCACCTGGAACAAACTCTGAAAAACATTGAAACCTCTGGAATACAACGCTACATCCTACTTGGTGACTTTAATTTCCCTTCAATTGACTGGCAACTTAATTCATCAACAAATGAGGTGGAGAATGGATTCTGTGCTATTCTCGACGATTTCTTCCTAACCCAGTTAGTTGGTTGTGCCACCCATAGACTTGGGAATTTATTAGACCTTGTTTTGACAAATTTCCCTGAATCTTTTACTGTGCCTGAATGCCATGAATTTGCCTTTGACTCTGACCACCACACTATAACCTTTGGAATCAATCTTATGGGATCAAGAAAACATAAGTTGCGCCGTACTGTCTACAACTTCAAGAAGGCTAACTTTGATGATCTTAGATCTTGTTTGGCTGATACCAACCTCGCTAAGTCTCTCCTGGATAGTGATATCAATACCAACTGGATCAATTGGCTGACGACTGTCACTCGTTGTGTGGATACCATCATCCCCAAAGTTACTGTCAAAAATTCTACTTCCCCTCCTTGGATTGACTCTGAAATAATTCACCTCTCCAACAAGAAAGAAACACTCTGGCGTAGAACCAAACGCTCTAGTTCCTTATACCTTAAAGTGAAACTACGTAAGTTAACTAATAATTTAAAGAATCTTGTAGAGTCTAAATATTATCAATTCATCAACAATGCTAGCTCTGATCTTTTTAATAACCCTAAGCGGTTCTGGTCTATTTTCCAGACTAAAACTAAATCACGTTCCTTACCTAAAGTAATTAAGGGATTAGGTCAGATCGCAGCAACCTCTATCGAGAAAGCCAACCTGTTTAATAAGTATTTTTTTTCTGTTTTCAATTTAAGTAACCTCTCTCCCAGTTCGTATGATTGCTTACCTTCTGTAAATCCTCAATTGAGTTCTTTTCATTTTACAACTTCAGAGGTTAGAAAGATTTTAGAGAGCCTTGATGTTAACAAAGCCATTGGTCCTGATGGGCTCTCACCTAGAATTCTTAGGGAATGTGCTTTGGAACTCTCTCCATCCCTTTGCTCTCTATTTAATAAATCACTCTCTTTGGGAGTTGTGCCATCAGCATGGAAGGAGGCCAATGTCACTCCAGTTCACAAAAAAGATGACAAGGACTTGGTGGACAACTATCGTCCTATCTCCCTACTATCTTGTGTCAGTAAGGTGATGGAGAGATGCTTATTAAATCGCATGCTCCCTTTCTTGGAGGATTCTTTGTATCACCTCCAACATGGCTTCCTTAAAGGGAAATCCTGCACAACACAGATGGTAGATGTCCTAAATTATTTTTCTAAAATTCTTGATAATGCTGGTCAAGTTGATGTTCTCTACCTAGATTATTCTAAAGCCTTTGATTCTGTCCCTCACTCTCTCCTTATCCACAAACTTAAGAATTTTGGGATAAATGGCAACCTACTTAATTGGATTCATAGCTACTTGACTGACCGCCGTCAAAGAGTTGTAATCGAAGGTAGTTCATCTGACTGGTTACCAGTAGCCTCTGGCGTCCCCCAAGGCTCAATTCTAGGTCCATTTCTGTTTCTTCTTTATATTAATGACATTCCCAGCTGTCTCTCACCTAATTCCACTCTAGCTCTATTTGCAGACGACTCCAAATGTTATAGAGAAATCACCACTCCTGATGACTGTCTGGCACTCCAACAAGACATTGATTCCCTATTGCACTGGAGTGAGACCTGGGGCATGTCTTTTAATACATCTAAATGTAAAATCCTTAGAGTGACAAGGTCTTCTAATCCATGCATCTATCCCTACAGTATGGGTTCCAGAATCATTACACCTACACAGGTCTATTGTGACCTCGGCTTTGACGTTACGTCAAACCTTACTTGGAATGCCCACATAGATAAAATCTCCAAAAAAGCCAACCGCTCTCTGGGTTTTGTCAAACGTACCTGTGGTCATAGAACCAATAGCTCCGCTAAGCGCCTTTTGTATCTTTCCCTAGTTCGAAGCCGACTGGAAACAGGAGTTCCTGTATGGTCAGTAGCAACCAAACGTAATTTGTTGAAGCTCGAAAGAGTCCAAAGGCGAGCTACTAAATTCATAACTTGTTCCGATTCTGACTACAAATCCAGACTCAAGTCCTGTAACCTTTTACCTTTATCTTTTCGTAGAGAATTACTCGACCTTTCTTTCTTATTTAAATGTAAAATAGGTTTAATTTGCATTGATATTCTTAAGTATTTATCACCGTACATTCCAATTAGAAATACTAGAAATGCTGCCAAAGGTCCATTATTTAGCACTAAATTTTGCAACACTGAGACCTGTGCTTATTCCTTTTTTAACCGTGTCATTCCACTCTGGAATGCTCTACCACTTGAGGCCAGATTATCTTATAAGTACAGTTCATTTAAAAATATTATTTCTCTTCATTATTTTGAACTTTTTATCAATAATTTTGACATTAACAATACATGTACCTGGGTATCCAGGTGCCGCTGCACCTCGTGCAGACTTATCAATGCCTCTCATTTGTAATTTCAATATTAATCCTGCTGTCTTTATTCATAATATTTTACAGTGTATATAGTTTTATAAACCATAGTTATATATTTAGTAAGTATTATTTTGTTATGTTCCAATTTATATTGATTTTACCTGGAGGACTTAATCCATAGGTGTTATCCACCTGTCTAGTCCATCCTCAACAGTATACTCATTGTTTAAATTAATGTATTATATTAATACTGTTGGAAGCTTAATAAATAAATAAATAAATAAATAAATATGTTGATTTCCGATCAAAGGTACGTGCCGTATCTATAGCCGGCTTGTTTGACTTGAAAAAAAAAAAGACAAAAAGGTGAACCGTCAGACTTTACGTTTCCATCTTAGCTTTCTTGGAAACAAATATTCTCTCGGCTGGCTCCTATCAATTCTTCTTTAGTCTTCTCACAGAAGTGTTGTTATCGCAAATAAGCCGCTAGCGTTACTTCTGGATTAAACTTCAACCAAGGATTTTGGTTATGTTCAGATGTGGATCACTCGGCACGCAAGTGAAAATACGACGGGTTTTGCGAGAACTTCTATTTGGCTCGAAGTCGTATGCATTGTTTGGCCTTGTTTTGCCTTTCGTTTTTCTTTGCTTTCCAAGCTCCTGCTTGCTTTTTGGAAGACATAAGGCCAACAACCGATGGAATTACGGAATCGCGTGTGGAAAAACGTTTCTCAATCAACGTAAACATTGGTATATGAAATGAATTTATGCGCTAGCTTTCCTCACACTTTCGATACGGGCGAGTGAGCACTTGTCATGTGTTAATTGATCTGCTGTCAATCAAACAGAACCTTTTACTTCCGGTTAAAAACTTCCTTTTGGTATTTCTCCGTCAATATTAATTTTTTTTTGAACGGAGTTTTTAGTATATCAAACACTGCTACTAAAACTACATTTCTGTGCGAAAAAAAAATTTCACCCTCTTTTTCGTTTTGAAGGTATCCAGTAACCTTAAACCTAACGTGACGAAATCACATCCGGCTACATGTCTCTGAACACAGGTTACAAGAAGCAAGGTGATAAACAAGCACTGAATACAGGGACCACTATCAATGTGCTTTGTGTTAACTTTATCAGCCAATAAAAAGTATTGGTGAAGCCGACATCATGTTAGTATAGTAACTTAACTTTGAAAAGAAATCATTATTCAGGAATTTTGTTTCAGTCATATTTGCAGTTTTACAAAAATGCGAAGAGTTCTGAGTACTTTTTCCTTTTCAAACTCTCTATTTTCATCACGATTTTGTTTTCTTGGTATTTGAGGAATTTAACTACAACTACTAGTGTATTAATACACTGTATCTACTCCCAATTGTTTTAATGTATTTCACAGAAGAGTTGATGGTATCCGGTACTTATAGGTTGCGTGCTCATTATCGAAGTAGATAATGTTTTATAGTTGATCATATTGCCGGACTGCATACGTTTATATTTATTGACTGTCAGATTTAAATGTGGCTGGAACAGTATTTTGTGGCGTTATCCAGCGACTGATAAAACAGCCATCCACAAGAACCCTCAGTTTGATGTCTGGGTACGATCGCGAATACCTGCCCTTTACACAAAAAGCATTATTCTCCACCTTATCCCTGACAACTGAGTCCGAATACCCGAACAATACACAATTACTGAGCATGTTTACACGGGGAAAGGTTGGTATCCTCGTTTGTCTCCCAACACCCATCCCCTGCTACACTCCCCCTCCCCCGAGCACCAAAAACAAACGACACACTCAATTTTGTCAGAAAACACAAAACGCAACCTATAAAATTACATAATTATACCTACAATTTCCCTATGGAGCGAATACTCAAAGCCACAACCACCCTTCTTTCCGTTGTAAAACTCCCTTCCCATCATCCATCACTCCACAGCCATCCACAAGAACCCGTTCGATGTCTGGGTGCGAATATCCGCCCTTTACACAAAACCTATGATCGCCATACAGGGAAAGCTGTCCAAGATCTTCTAGATCCCTAGACATCAAACCAACCCCCCCGCCTTTCAATCTGCACCCCTCCTGGATCTACCAGATCCCTACACATCAATTCCCCACAACCCTTTCTATTCTATATCTTTCCATCAACTCCCGATAGTTAAAATCACAACAAACATTACAAACAAATCCACCATGTCCCGACGCATTACAGTGCACTACCGCTACTCTACACTGCACTACTTACAAACTTTACAGCATAATTCATTATGTCCCGTTGAGGACGCATTACCACAAGAACACTTACACATACCACCTTATTCCTAACCCTTCCCTACCCCGATTCCTCAGACTCCACTGATTTCCCTTTTTTCCTTCAAACCTGTAACACAACAATACAATACAATACAATACAATACAATACAAAAACCTTTATTTAAACACGATTTGTTTAAATGCAGCACAATTGCTGATGTGGTCGTGTATGAAAGAATACAATTAAAAATGATATATATACATATACAACGGGGTATAAACACACACATGCAGTTCACACATGGTATTTGTATACATCATGGTATTTGTATACATCTGGGCCTAGATGTTTTTGAAACACGTTCAACCTCTTGTTGCGACACGGTATTCTACCCCTGAAGAAATAAGCCGTTGTTTGTGCTCTCTGGGACCCCTGTACAGGTCCGCAAATGATTCCGGCCCGCAAATAATTCCAGGCACGCAAATGATGCCCAAAATGGACAGCAAATCACCCTCCGCAAATTATTTGTGGTTTGAGCCGTGAAATTTGTGGAGGTTGTGCCGTGGGAATTTGGTGGTGTGCCGTGAGATGTGTGGCGTGCCGTGAGCTTTGTGATGGTTGTGCCGTGGAATTGGCGGTTGTGCCGTGGGAATCTTGGTGGCGTGCCGTGACACTTGTGGGCCACCGTATGGTAGAGCTACAACATAGCTGACTGGTTTTAATAATTAGTCTAATTATAATTACAACAACTACAACGGCTTTGACATTTGAAGCAGGCCCTTGAAGCTATGCCTGTCTAAACCGGTTTTGTAGGCAAATGAGCCTTTTTTCAACGACCCTTGTATGGTTCAGTTTTGTCTATCAGATTTGTTCTTTTTTTTGTGCGATATTTTGAGAATGTTTGTACTCCGCAGTGCGGAATCGTGGTTTAGTATTGTCCGCCAGATTTGGTCATTTGTAGGGTATTTTGAGAAAACATCTATTCCACAGTGAGGAATATAATCGGGTGTTAGTATTGTCCGCTAGATCCTGAGGACTTTGGTTTATTTAACCTCGCATATTAATCCTAAGGATGTATTAATTATGCGTATATTAAAAAAAAGCCTACCTAAACCTCCATACACAATCATTAAAACTATGTTTGTTTTTGCACCGCCAATAATGCCAAAAAGTAGAGGGGCAAATTACGCTCCTAAACCTAAACAGGCAATTCACACAGTATGAGCCTCACGGTGGTGCCATCCTCTCCCCCTACGGTGGGTCAACAACTGCCCCCTAAATGTGTCATTAGTAACTGCTTGACAATATTATTCACGTAAAATCTTACACTATTATTCAGAGGGGACAAACCAGCATAACAAGTTTAATTCGAACAATTGATTTTGGGGAAATATTCTTGATGACGTCAAAATCTGTGACGTCATCACATAACCATGTTACGAAGTTCAACGAGTCCGTAATTTTTAGAGCAGATTTGAGAGAGAGATTTGTACGGCCCCGCAAATGATCCCAGGCCCGCAAATGATCCCGGCCCGCAAATGATCCCAAAATCGTTCCGGAAATGATCCCGACTGAAAATATGAAATGGAAACGGATTTTGGATTGCGAGACTTTTCTGATTTGCAATTCTTCATATGGTTTTCTTATGCTTATTATCATTTTGCGTATATTTTTCTTTAACTATAACAACATGTAAAGTAATAGCCAATAAAACGTTTAGCTGGATTCCTTGAAAAATATATCACAAACACTTAGTCTACGTTTCACGCGGTACTTAGATAACAAAACACATGTGCAATTTTTAGAAATCCAATTTACTGTTTAAACGACCGTCCCTGCACTACGAAACGCTTGCGTAATATATAACTGATGATAACTTGCCGACAACAAATTAGTGGGTCGCCTGTGGTTTCGGCGGGAATCAACGCCTCGTAGGTGGCCTAGTTGTGTGACAGTTCCTTCAATGTTTACAAGCTATTGCTTAATATACTTTATTGTCAGGAGCCCATTACCAGGAGCGTCCATCTTCCCACTGTGTCTTTACCCCAGCACAGAGGTAGATGAGGCTATTTTTAGCATTGCGTTTCGCGCGAAAAAGAACAAAGGTAGGCTATTCTTAGCCAATCAGATAGCTAACGTTACTTCTCATTATCATTCTTCTCACTTTCAACGCGGGAATTCGAATTGCTGGTTTTCACTCAATCCCCAGAGATTCAAATGTTGGTGCCCCAACAAAAGAAGCTAACGAGGGATCTATTGTTTAAGGGCACCAACATGGCGGCGACCTCTTTTCGCGGGAATTTCGAATCTAAAAATAGCCTCATCTACCTCTGTGCTGGGGACCCAACCCATAACAGAGGAACGCTCCTGGTAATGGGCTCCTGTTATTGTCTGAACGTTTCCTCGGTGGGAGATGAGGATGACAAAAAGAACAAGAAAGAGGTACGGGTATATTCTGATACCATGGAATACTGCGAAGACTGCAATTATTATCCTGCATGGCATGTGAGACATGATCCAGTGACATGGCTTCAGTTGCCAGCCCAAAACAATCAAGCGATTTTAACAGAATTGTTGTTGGCAATTTAGGATCAGGCAGATTTACGTTACCGTTCCGTTTTCCTGTATTCATGATCAGTGGAACCCCGTTATAACGGACACCGAAGGGACCAGAGAAAGCCAGTGTCCGTACTAACGGGTGTCGCGGGTGTGTCCGTGTATAACGGATATTTTATACAGGAAAATTTGACCTAGCCGAAAAGTGCAAGCCGCCTAAATTGGGTGCAATACTCGTCCTCTAGTCCCGAATTTTAACGTGTGATATAATACCGCAGTGTCATTGATTTTATCAATGGTTGTCATTGACGTCTGCGTTGCCGTTTCTGTATAATTCAAAACGATAGGTGTACAATTTTGTCATGATTACGCATCAGATTTACGCATATGTACGTTTATCAGTTTTATATTGCCGATGCGGCGTTTACCGAGGACGGATTGTATGAATGTAGCCTGCTTGCCGGCTCTTCTGTAATGTTTTCGGCCGTTTTTTTTCCGGATTGGGTCGCCACATTACAGAAGAGCCGGCAAGCAGGCTAGTATGAATATGATTAAACAGTCGTCAGTCCAAGACGTCATTAAACACTCGTCAGTCCAAGACGTCATTAAACAGTTGTCATTCCAAGATGTCATTAAACAGTAGATAAGATTTCACAAAATTGTTGTTTGACTTTCTTTTTTTTAATCAATCAAAATAGGATAATCCCGTCAATCCAGATTAGCTTTCTCTTGCTTTCTTGATAGTGAAATGTTAGGCAAATCAACTAGCGGTAGTCGACTACAATGCTCCTCTTTTCATTACTAAAACATGGCTCTCAAACAAAGGAGCTATAAATGCAATTTTAATTAAAAGTATCGCGTCAAACGTTTTCCGGAATAATATTCAAGGAGCCCAGGTTTTCCTATGTGTTTTGAGCGGGCTGGTTTTAATTTGAGCTGCTTTAAAAATACAGTAGATTGATGATTTTACAAAGAAAGCGGCGTCTATTACTTATTTTACAACAACCGCCAATTTTCTCGCAATCTGATTGGCTAATTTTCATATGCAATATTTTAACAGACGCGCGGCCGGCTTTCGAAGCGGGCTTTGCAGAGATTTGTGAATTCAGGTTGTGTACACATCTGTTCCAAAAATCAAGAAAATGAGGATTTTAAAAGCATTTCATCACTGGGAAAAGTTAATCGGTGAGTCAAACTTCCTTGTGTGGTGCCATTTGTCAAAATTTGAGCGCTCTCTCGAGTCGAACAAAGCATTTTCGGCTAATTTGTGATCGACTTTGTGACAAGTTCGACCGATCTTTTAGAACTAGAACTGAGAAATGGTATTGAATTAAATACATAGTCTTCTAGTTCGTGATTAAAATCTCTTATTCAGGATATTTACATAACGTTCTTAAGTAGAAACAAACAGTTTAGAGTAGCTTCGGTATTTTTCTAGAGTTCGGGAAAGCATAAAGACGTGTTTACGTTTTGGACTTTTCTACTCGAAAGGCAGTTTGTACACACTCATTTGAAGCTAAAAGTGTTTTGTTGTTGTAAAAAACAAATTGAAGTTAGTTTTTTATGTGTCTGTCCTAATATTGACAATGATTTTCGTCATAACATGGCCAAAATAGCTGTGGATCCACTCGGCAAAGACGCCTCGTGGATCCACAGCTATTTTGACCATGTTATGACGAAAATCATTGTCAATATTAGGACAGACACATAAAAAACTAACTTCAATTTGTTAACTAACGTACATAACACGTACTCAGAACATTTATTTTCGGATAATGACTATATTCATCATGCAGTGTATCCAGCCAAGTTTATTTGATTGAAAAATATAAAAAAGGAATTGTATATATACAAAGTTATAAGCATAAGATAATATAGAAAATCGAAATCCAAATTAAAAAGTCGCAATCCAAAATCCGTTGACATTCTTTATTTTCAGCTGGGATCATTTCCGGGACGATTTTGGGATCATTTGCGGGCCGGGATCATTTCCGGGACGATTTTGGGATCATTTGCGGGCCGGGATCATTTGCGGGCCTGGGATCATTTGCGGGGCCGTACAGATTGCCAAGAGGAGATTAATGCCAAAAACCGTTTCTCGATATAGCGAAAATTCATCGAGATCAGTCACAAGTTAAGTAAATTATAAGTGCCCCTGAAGCCAGGCTTAAGGTTAAAACACCTGTGGAACTATCCGTTGGCACAAATTTTGCTATTTTTGTTTAACTTAAGCCAACTTTTGAGTAAATATGAGGCTATATGTGTGAAGAAATCTTATGATTTTTGATTTTTGAATTTCAACCCAGTTCATAGTGAAATTATTGGCGATTGTTTAAATTATGACGTCGCAGTGAACTGACGTAACTGAAACGCATTTGGAACAAAATTTGGGATTAGAAAAAGTTTTAAACTATTTTTTTTGTCTACTCTTTCCCAGATTACTTGGTGATATTCCTGATAAAGTATTGGTACATTTTGGCAGGAAACATGAACATATTGTGTTATTATATTTGATTCGTGAAATCCGGGGGTAACTGTTGCTTTAACGGCAGATTTTTCCTTATTTTGATGAAACATTAGGGAGGTGGTTGACCCCACCGTGCTCGGACAAGTGTGCTTGTATGCATGTGTCTTGTGCTGCCTGAGATGTCCTCAGTCAAAGTTACAGCAGAAGATAAACTAAGGAGACTGTGCTGTTGGTCATTAGTACTGTGAAAACTTTTAAGTGCATACATGTTTATGAGACCAATTTGTTTATCATTAAAATCGATTCTCCATCAAGTAAATGGTTGAACTTTTAATATTTGTTTAATTTGAGTGTGGCGTCTATGATGAGTTACAGAGGTTTCTATTTCCAATATGCTAATTATGTAACGACTTGTTAGGCCAACAAAAGGTCACTTCTTTCTCCTTGTGAATGAAACAATTTCTGAATAACATTCTGGAAAAGATCAGTCTTTATTCGTTCCTTCTTCCAAACAAAATTAGCCATTTACAACACACGTAATTTTCAATGTTTTTTTTATTCGATTATCATTCTACACTAGTGCAAGTTATTCAGGTACTAAACAGCATTACAAGCGATCAACATCATCACACCTCCAAACTCTCAAATGTGCAGGATTAGCCTCGTTCTCAAACGGTACGACACACGCATGCGCACTAGGTATTCTAATTGTTATGCTAAAAACTAAACGTTTTGAATAAGAAAAAAAAAGAAATGGAGTGTCCTTATTTTCTTGATCCGTTATTCCAGTTCCGTTTGTGAATTAGATTGTGTTACCTAATCAACCCCTGTAGCGACGACAATACCACCGGTATCTGTAGTGACAATAACAGCGGCGGTAACGTTTACGAACGTTGCGGCAGTAACGCACCCAGCGGCAACGCCTGTACCTACGACGGCCGACGCGGCGCCAATAGCAGCGTCGCCTCCTGCGGCAAACTCGCTTGTTGCGGTAACGCCAGTAGCACTTTCTTAAGCAATATCGGCGCCTACGACAGCACTCGTGAAGGTGCCTGCGACGGCGATAGCAGCAGTGGCGGCGCCTGTTGCATTTCTTGTAATAACGGCAACATCTTGACGAGCGGTATGTCAAACGTCCCCAACACCTCACCCGGCGTCTGCAATGCCCATGCCAGTGGCAATAACGTCTCACACGATGTCTACGTTTCTCGAGACCTGGATTATCTGTAATGGCGAAGAATCCAAAAGTGAAGTTACGTATATTGGTTATGACTTGCTCTTGTTCATATTCCTATTCAAGTATATATATATATACTCGTTTTCAAAAACATTGCTTTTGGTTTATATATATATATATATACCTTTTGTTCTCCATTGTTTTAGCTTTCAAATATGACAAGAATAAGGTATATATATATTTGCAGTGCAGTGTTTTTGAAAACAGGTGTGTGTATATATATATATAGGATCAAATCCCACTCAGGGCAGTTATTTTCTCTTTCACTTCTATTCTAGTATATATATACGTAATAGAATATATATATATATATACCTAAAAAACTCACAACCATACATAAACCAAACCTATACACTGTCACAAAATAAAATATGCAACGGCATGAGCGTACAACAGAGTTAAATTCGCGCTTAAATACAGGACTGTAGACTGGCTTACTGGTGACATTAGCTGACCAATCAATCAATCAATCTCCTTTATTTATACACTCGAACCTAAATGTAGGACTGTAGACTAATGATATTAGCTGATGAATACCTTCAGATTCTGCTGGTTCATCTTCGCTGTCCTCCTGAAGCTCTGTCTTGGGCTCATCTGGACAGAAAGAAAAATATCACGAACAATCAAAACTGGACTGAATTCAACTTTTTGTGATAGTGTGAGGTAGCGGGAGTAACTAAAAATTTCTAGGCCAACTCTCCACAAAGTAACCGTACATTACAATGTATAATTTCACTTTCAATAACTGAACATAAATAATCAGAAGATATTGCAATTAAGTATATACAATGATGAAATACTTAAGATAAAAAAGATTTTAAAATAATCTGTCAAACAAATCATTTCTACCAATATTTTTACAAAGAAGATGGCTCAATATTTTCTGTAGAAATACAGAATACTGATATCCTGAAGAGCTGCGAGTGGAGTGCGGAGTGCACTCAAAGAGAAGCATTCATATAAATAGGGAAGAATTCAGCTGCATTGTTGGTTATGCCTTTGATATTTCTTACCCTCGGACTCAGCCGCAGATGTGTCCTCCTCTGGAGCAGTTTCGTCCTGCTTTTCTGTAAATTCAAGAAAAAAGTCTCAATAAACACAACTATAATTAACATGTCAACGCACACATAAAACGACATATTAGCATTAAAACACGAGGCTGATTTAACACTGATAAATAATCTTGCATCACTAAGATGCTCAACTGAACATACTTACATTTGTTTTAAATGTAAGATCAATTTCAATTGAAAACATTATTTCCTTTAGACTATAATTTACTATTGCTTATTTTTCAAAGATTATAACAAAAGGCTTAGATAGGTGAGAAACCTCTAATCTGTTGATATGTATATCGTACCTTCAACAGGTTCATCTTGCTCTGGAGTAGATTCCTCTTGCTTCTCTGTAAATATAAAGCAGATTACTTTAAATGAAGAAATGAGGCTGTTTCATGTAGACATTTGAATGCTTATACAACTAGTAAGTTACTAAACAGCATCTACACTGATTACTGTACTCTTAATTTTTTTTCAGAGAAGGGCATAAAAATTCCAAAAAGCAGATACATTAGTTTTCAATGTATAAAAATGAACATATTTTGATTGTTATTTGATCAGCATTTGAGGTTAAAATCACATATATCGATTTACTTGCATTAGATTTTGAAGAGAAATCTCTAATCTGTTGACATATCGTACCTTCAGCAGGCTCATCTTGCTCTGGAGTAGCTTCATCTTGCTCCTCTGTAAATATAAAGCAGATTATACTTCAAATTAAAAGGTTGTTTAAAATACAACAAAGTTACTAAAAAGTATCAAACATTTCAGACATTTCTTTACTCTTACATTGTGTTCGGTTGTTTTCAGAGAGGCAAAACATTTCCAAAAGCAAGTTAATTATTTCAGAAACTTACAGTATATAGTCGATAATTTACTGTTCGAGGAGTACATTATTAGATAGATAGATAGATATATAGATAGATAGATAGATAGATAACACGATCATTGTTAAAGCGTACAGCTTGTGGGGTCGTGATTAGGTTCCTTACCTTTAGGAGTTTCAGGCTCATCGGCTTCAACTTGTGGCTCGTCCTCAGGAGCTAAAAGAGAAACACAGATACAATCGTTGTGGGCCGGGGAATGTTTCAACAGTTATATAATCGCATTAAGCCAGCGAAATTCACAAAGAAATTACCGATTGTTTCTACCAATGAGCACTGTTCTATTCAAACTAAAAAGTTTAAGGCTTTAATACGTATCTCAGTACCGAAATTCTTAGATCAACCAAAAATCATTTTTCTTGCGAAAGTTCCGGAACTGGCTAATGAAATTAACATGTAAAATCGTCTTCAAAATTTGACACTTTTAATGTGTTTATGGTTGATAAAAATCATCTAGGCAGGAAAAGCCAATCAGTGAAAGCTTCCAAGCAATGTTTTAGGGTGCTCTTCTAAAATTATATTAAACTATGTTAACTATTCGCTTCACTTTCGAAGAAAGTCTAATTTAAATGCTAATCTTTTTTAAACTTTCACATAACGAAGAAAAACTCAAAATAACATCGCAATCACACCATTATAGAGAAGCACTCAGAAAACGTAAAGGCCAAACAAGAAGTAGCTCAAAGAAGAAATGAATTTCAAGTGACTGTGTTTCAATGCGTTCTTCAGTTGAAGCAGTACTGACACACCTTTAGTTCGTCAGTGTTAAAAATAATGAGTCGTCAACATTTATTTTCTGAACGACAAGGTGCGGTTAATGTCCTAGGTGTAAACTCGTCAGCTATAAAGTCAACAATTAAATTGCAGAAAATGTTTAAAATCCTCTGCAAGACCTCAAAATAATTTGGAACTCAGATTGTTGGCTAGGTATAAGAAAGCAGTACATCGACTTTCCAGCTCTAGTTCTACATCAAACTAACGCTGAAAATACATCAACAACTTCCCATCTTAGTTACTAACATAGAAAAGTAGTGATAAAGTAACAGTGCTCACCTTCCTCTTCGGGAGTCTTCAAGGCTTCCTTTTCGTGTTCCTCAACGGAGGGCGCGGCACTGGCGAAGGCAACAAGGCCCAGGATGAGTAGGATGAGAAGTGTTCTCGACATCTTAGCTCTTCTTCAGCTCGAAGCCGAGTCTGGATAGCTGCACCTCACATGGACTCGTATTTATGTAATTTTGTATCACTTAATTATACATTCATGCACGCAAGTATACGTGCTTGTCCGACGCTTGATTAACACCAGTCGAGGGAGGTTGTGTACAACCAAGCACGCCATGAACAATACCTTTAAAAACCTCAAGTATATTAGCTCCGCCCACATTTTAAAACCAACGATATGTGGTCAATAAGTTTTGTTTATTAGCTGCTTTTCTTTGATCGACTTTTAGCCGAATAGTTCAACAACGAGTAACCAGTTGTCGCCCTTAAGTTTTATTAACTTTTATGATCTCTAGTTTTAGGGTGTTCTGTGTGACTGTTCTTTCTAAGGTTGCGTGAGTAGTGCGTACCTTTCCCCCTCGGGTCTCAATACCAGAGAAGCTAATTACGTACCGAAACTGGTCGAGCGAAGTGCTCGATCCTCGAAAGCGGATGCAAATTGTTTTTTGGTTGCGTAAGAATGACAATGCAGATATAATAATTCATCATCGATATACATGAGATGCCAGAATGAATAGATAATATCGAAATTCTTAGAACTAAAAGCGGAACTTGCAGTACTTTCTGATTAAACAGCCAATCGATCCATAAAAATTGCTATCATTAATGGTATTGTTTATTTTCGTTGCTAGAATTTGCAATACCTGTATCTGTGTATCATTACTGCTGTAGGAATCTGTAATAATTAACTCGAAGATCTTGTGTTCAGAGGACAGACACTGATAAAAAAATAGTGACCCATCTTTAATACTCAAATTTCATTGTTCATATAGACCCATTCGAAAAATGGTGTCACCAAGCTTTGGTTGTAATGAAATGTTGGTACCAAAATAAACACTGTCACTTCAGAGAGCATGCAAAAATGAGTACGTTTGTAAAATTTAAGGAGCATAGCACCAAGTGTTGCGAAGTTACCGAGGTTCAAAATAAGAGAGTCAGGACGTCAGGACTGACTAGCCTCGTTTTCATGTTTCTTCAGAGTTTCAAACGTTGATTGCTTTGTAAGGATATATTCTTCTGTTATCAAAGAGCTACATGTTGCTAACATGAACTCGCTCTTTCATATAGGCTAGTTAATTCTTCAGAAAATATTGAATATCAACATTATGCAAATTAGCGGCAGCCATTTTTCGAATGGGTCTATAGGTATTCGGGAACCTGACGCCGAAATCAAGTGTCCTACTTACATCATTATCACTCTAGATTGTGAATCACTATAAGATATTCCTACATGCAAACTTTTTAGTGGGTATTCGGATCATCAGGATAGATTAATGATGTCGAAAACTAACAGCAGTTGGAACTTTCTGCATGCATGGTTATAAATCATCTGATGCGTAGATATCTGTACATCAAAAAGGGACTAGATCTTAGTTCAAGGGCCTTTAGTTAACCGGGCAGGGCTTTAGTTATTAAAGCTCTAAAAATAACAAAAATAACATTTAAGAGACCGTATTGTTCTTCTGTGTGGAGTATGATGTATTAATGTTAAGCTCGGGTGGTTTGACGACCGTTCTCGAACCAAACATGGACTATCTGCTGTGCACGAACGTCGCAAACACTTGGAAAATACGGAAAATTGAAGACCAAGCTGCCTGCAGAAAGTCATGTTTCGATCCTACAATCCACCCTGAATACTATTAAGTACCGATTAAAGCACTAACGTTTCGTTGCTGTTGGTATTGGGCCGCGGGACTCCACTCTGGCGCCTGAGTATTTTATTTCTTTGCGTATGTAAAAAGTTCAAGTTGATTTCCTTAGATAAGATGATTTAAAACTAAGGCGACGGAGTGGAAATATTAGCAACTCATTTTCTTTCAAATAAAACAAGTTACTTGCTGCTTCAAGTAAGGGACCACAAATCACTGTCCCCTGATGTGTTAATTACTGAAAAGCATTATTCAGGAACTTTGTTTTTCACATTTTTAAAGCTTTACAAACTCGCGGATAGTTATGAGTTTATTTTTCACTGTTTAAAACCCTTTTGTTTTCATTCTGTATTCTAGGTATTTGATCCCCTCTTGAAACAATTTGAAAGATGAAATACGAGAAGATCTGAATTCAGGACATTGTACTCTGGCTAGCTTTAGTTATCTCATAGAAGAGCAAATGGTACCCAGTACTTGTGGGTATATATGCGTGCTTAGATATATCAAAGTACCTAGCTATGGTTCTATTTATTGAATTGACTGTCATATATGAATGGGCTGGAACAGTATTTGTATTATGTACTAGCTTTTGAGTGCAGCGACATAAAAAGGAACCCGGTTGAGCTCGCGCTGCACGGCAGTGTTTTGTGATACTCAGTATAATCAACTACTGAAAAGTCGATTAAGGTAACTATGCTAACCGCCGTGGGGAAAGAGCAGCAGGTGACGGTTCGAGTGCTAGCTATTCGCCAGAGCAAAAGAGGGATTGTCTTTGTGATAGCTTTGAACTGGTATTTTCGTTTCAGGGTAATTACGCGCCCACTCCAAGATGGCGTCGTACTGTAGTTCAGTTTGAAGTTCTTACCTATAGCAGGCCTTTAGGCTTACGCGCTTTACCAATATATAGGTTCCATTCGTGAAGGCCTCCATCGAGGCCGGTACTAAGATATCAAAGTTTAAAATATCTATTAAAACCTTTAAGAAGCCGTGTTTTTCTTGGCTCTACCGACTGGCTGGTTTGACGGCAGCACGCGAGCCACACATGCCGGCATAGACAGCCGTTTGTGCATGAACTTCGCAAACACATACATACACATACATGCACATACATAGTCTTTATTTAAACACGGAGTCTCTTCATGTTACATGCTCTCTCAGGGAGCCGTGTATAAAGGTAAAAAAATACAATAATGCGGAGTAAAATATAAAAGCTAAAACTAAGATATTAAAATGTTCTTATCGCTAATTAATGTAATCATTAAGGTGTCAGGAGCCCTTTATGCGATAATTTTTGTGGAAAAAAAACCTTATTGATTTTTTAGAATGTTCAAAGTTAATTCTACAGTTTAGTAAAAAATAAATTTCAAAACATTTTATTTTCAACGAGAAATTACGGCGAAAAGAAATATGGACGGGAAAGCAGGCTGTCATCGGCTTATTAGCACTTGTGAAGCGTTCTCATGGAAACCGCGAAAAAACACGTGAATCCTATAAATAAACACGAAACACGCTCACTCGTCTAGCTCGTCTTGAAGCCGTTGAGTTGCAAATATTCATTTACGTTTCACACAGAAATCATATCGAAAATCTAGTTTATAGTAATTTGGCAGCTTCAAATTACGAATTGAGCTATATAAGGGAGGGCTTATGTCCGTTTTCTTCCGCGAAGAAACGAAAGTCGCCGCTGACGGAAAGCGATCTTGGTTGGCTGATATTATAACCAAGATAATCAGTGGGCAGAAGTTGCAGATTCTGCAAAGTCAGTTCCAAGTTGAAAGAGTGCAAGTGCCCATAAACTTCGCCACGAAGTTTCGACTGTAGATTCGCCTTCGATATTCGTAGACGAAGAACCGACTGAAACCGAACACGATCTTCCGTAACAGTTATTGTACTGGTTTGGTCTGTTTCTTTACGCTTTCTTCGTCTTTGCCTTCTCTGTGCACTCATGATATCTGTGAAATGCCATGACAATGGTAACGCTAAAATTGAACTTGTCTACTGCGATATACTGATCGCACTGAAGAGCTAACTATAGTGGTCTGCGTAGTCCTTCTTCACTGAAGCGCGCAAAATCCATGAACAACATGGCATCGTGTTTCACTATACCTACTGCTCAACATCAAATATTGGATTCTTATGACAGATAAGTTAATTGTGTCAACAAACCTCAGTGGGACGCCAGGAAACTTTGAAACCATTTTTCACGGCGTTATAAATGCAAGTTTTGTAGCATGTATTCGAATCTCCTGTCCCTCTAGATTTTAATAGATCGGATTGAAAATTGGCATATGGCTAGATCAATATGTTGACAAAAAAGGGTGTCTCAGTTTTTTAATGCGTTTTTTGTTCTTGAGATACTTTCATGTTTCTTTCTTCAACCCCTAAAAAAGGTGTTCCAGATCTTTGCAGTTGATTATTTTCGCGACGGAATAAGATATCAGAAAACTGAGACACAATTTTTTAGATCAATATCTCTACTTTATGAAGGTCGTTTCAGCGCAGATTTCCGTCCAATTCCCGACGGACAGAAGCTCCAGGTATAAGGTATGGTGAAATTGGATTAAAATCACAATAAATAAAAGAGTATTTAATAATAAGGAAAATCAAGCTGTTTTCTACAATCTATGTTTATTAAGCTTTCAGAAAATATATACTTTGTAGGGGTTTCCTTGAATTTAATGCGCGCAATTAAAAGTTTTCAGGAAGCGCTCTTGAAGGGCTCCTGATACCTTAAATTTATTTACAGTTGACCCAAGAAACTTGATTTCGGTGCTGTGAACCGATTGCAAATTGCTATAAATTTCTCTTAAAAGTCAGTTTTCATCCACTCGAATTTTTACATCCTCCATCAAAATTGTTTCAAATTTTCTTCATTTGACCTGGAAAGCATACTCTGCTAATCTGAGTGGTTCTTTTTGTATTCTGTCATGACAAAGTTTATCATTGGGGGTTGACACACACAGCGGTCAAGCGTCTGCGCATGCGTTAAAAGTCTTGCAACAACAACGTATTCCAAATCAAATTCAAAGCGAGCCGACGGCCGTCACTGTTCACAAACCCGCTTTCAAACCTTGAGAACTTCTTTGGTAAATTACGAAACAATTTGGTAAACTCACAGTTTGAAGATTGTTCAATTTCCCGTCGACTGTGAAAATAAAAAGCTTAACTTTCACGTATTTTTCTTAACTTTTTGGGGTAGAAGTTCACTGTAATACGTTTTAAGCTAATTTTGCGTGGGAAATCTGACCGTAATACGCACGCGCAGACGTTTGACCGCTGTGTGGGGTTGACAGTGCCCCTTTATCGCTTGAAATCTCAGCTGCAACTTCACTCCCCAAGGCGGTTATACTATTAACATACCGTTAACGACTCTTGTTATTCAGTTGCTAAGCATCCCGAATTTTGATTGGTTGATTCACCTGCAGATACTATTGTGAGCATGCGCAGTGCTGTTCAACAACAAATCTCAACATGGCTGCTCGGTTTCCAGAGCGTTCAGAGGAGGAAATTATTGGACGACGGCTATAGAAAATATGATGAATTGTATGTGTCTCGCTACCAGTTATTTGCCTCTGCATGCCTTCGGGATCAGCAAATAACTGGTAGCCCGCCACAGACAATTCATCATATTTTGTTCAGCCTCGTCCAATAATTGCTTATTAGAGAGCTTAAGCAACGACGACAGCAACGTCTAGGACGACGACATAAAACAATAGAGCCAGTCAATTACAAAATACAATAACTGCACGTGAAAATGCACGCAGTCGTCGCCTACATTTCGACCGTTGTCTGGGAAAACACAACGTGAAAACCCCACATTAGAACGCCAACGTAAGAAAGTAAATCACTCCGTTTTTCGTTCTGCATGAACGGAACTCTATGCTTATCATATTTTTCGAAGTTATGAATGTGAAAAGTAATTAAAGGCGAACAAAGGAAATAGTAAACATCATATTTCGGGAGAAATCATTTTTCTAGGTGCCGTCCTCGCTGCCGTCGCCGTCGTTGATGCTTAAGCTGTCGCTGCGCTCCGCCGCACAGAAAACGTTTATATTTCATATTCCGGCCATCAAACAACACGGTATAGGAGAGGCGCGAACCAGTTTTGTTTATTGGAGTGCACTAATAAAACGTTGTATAATTGTGCTAGTTATTGAGCAAGGAAACATTAATGTGGAAAAAGCGAAGAAGCATATGATGCGTACTAACAACACAACGCCATCAATTCCTTAAGCCTGGTTCAGTTTCACTAGCGACGCAAGCACAAGAGTCCTTATTTCATAGTGAAAACGAGCTCGACGCAAGCGCAAGCACTGACGCAAGCACAACCACAAGGATCAAAATGTTTCCTTTTCCTTCTGCTTGTGTTTATGCTGGCGTTCGCGTTGTGCTAGTGACAACGGAAGACAACGGAAGACAACGCAAGCACAAGGGAGTCTTTGACAGCTAATTACGTTTGACCAATCAAAACACTCCTTCTCGAGTAACTGCGCGTTGTGCAAAAACAAGATGGCGGGAGTTGGGACATTGACATTTGATGAAAGGTTTTCTGAAACAGTTCGCGAATATCCAGTACTTTATGATAAAGAATGCAAAGATTTCAAAGACAAAATCAAGAAATCCCCAGCTTGGATAAAGGTAGCGAGCACAATGGGTATGAACAAAGGTAAAGTTTACTTGTTTTAGGATAACAGCGATCGGTGAGTTCAGACTTCAGTCTTGCGCTTATTGCACGGTTCGTTTTCACTTGACGCATATCTCTTGTGCTTGTGCTTGCGTCGCTGGTGAAAACCAGGCTTTAGGGCCACTAATTACGAATGCCCAATATAAACACATAAACCCGTGATTTTCTCTTTAACGAAGATTTTTGGGTAGGGGTGTGTCGCGGAGACGTACCTCAAAACCCTGACCCTATCCCAGATCTAAAAATGCTGTTTACCATATCCTATCCCAGACTTGAAGCAAAACAATCTATACCCTATCCCAGATCCCGAACAGTTTCGAATTATAATTACACTACGAAAGCCGTTTTTTTAAGCTGTAGTGAGGTCGATAGAGCGCTAAGCATGGCGCCAACGACAAGTATATCAAAATCCATACCCTTTTCCAGATCAAGGATACCATTTGCCAGACCTCGGCAGCTCAAAATCCATACCCTATCCCGCAGCACATACCCGTATAGGCCATGTAAGGGAGTACCCTCCCCCCCCCTCCTACCCCGGGCACCGGTTCCCCCCGCGTGCTGCATGGCATATATGGTCTTGTAATAGCTTTCAACTGTTGTTTTTGTTCTCCTCAATTGCAATTCTACCCTGGAATAATTCGTCGAATACTTAATGATAAGCCTATTGCGGCTTGGGAAACCTAGTAGCGGCTCTCTGTATCTTTGACGCAAACTTAAACCATTTGATATTTTGTAAGCATCATATTCAGGGTGATTTACGCGCCTACTCCAAATTGGCATCGTTAGTTCTTACGAGCCTTTAAGGCTTGCGCATTTGACCCATGCGTTCCAATCATGATGGCCTCTACCAAGGTCAGTGTTTAAGTTATTGAACTCTTAAAATAACTTTAAAAACCTTTAAGAAAGCGTGTTGTTATCGGCTCTACAGGCTGGTTCGATGGCAGCACGCGAGACAAACCGCATAGACTGTCTGCTGTGAGTGAATACCAAACGGCCTGTAGAAGTGTAGGAGTGAAATAAAATTCCTGTCTTTACTTCTATCAAGCTCAAAATTACCGGAATAGCTACGCAATGCTTCAATTCAACTGATTTTACTTGCTTTCAAGCAGTGGGGGATTTGAAGGTGCGTTGAGAATGCGTTGAGAATGCGTCGATGGGTCACCTCGTCTCCAATTTAATTTGTTTTTAATTTGTTTTGATAGAAACGTATGGTAGTCGCGTTTTTATCTTTATTTTTTTTCCTTCACTATTACAGGTTTAAGTACAATTCAGATATTTCACAATATTTCTAAATTAATTAACTAGCAAGTAAATAATAAGGGATAGGTAGAACTAACGAGAAGAAGAAAGAAAGTAAAAGAAACGGAGTAAGAGAAAGTAAAAGAAACGGAGTAAGAGAAAGTAAGAGATAAGGCAATTGTAGTAACTAAATTGTGTTAAAAATATCCTTCCATTTAGAGAGAAATTCATCAAACTTATTTTTAGCAAAATATATACATCGTTCGATATGAATCTTATCAGTAAGCCGTTATTGAAAATTCCTAAAAGAAAACTCCTGTTCCTCAAGATAGCTCCCATAAATATAATGCTTGGCGATGATAATAATTTGGTTAAAGGTATTGAATCCTTTTGCTTGCGGTTGATAACCAAATCAAATATTTGATAAAGATATCATTTCTTTGAATACGAAGATTGGTTTCGCCCATCCAAAGAAATATTCCCAAAATGCAACAGAAGCTCGCGATCAGCAAATCCAAAATAGATGTTCAACTGTTTGTGACTCATAGCAGATAAAACACTTATCATCTTGAACTATTTTCATTCTATAGAGAGAAGATTTAGTGGGTAGGATATTGTGGATAATTTTAAACTGGAAGACTCTAAGCTTAGTTCTCGTCTGACATTAATGGCAAGCCTATAATGATATGGTAGTTTTTCAGCAAGAATTCCATAATTTAATAACCTTTAATTTTTTCAGCGGTAGGCGGCTCATAATTTACATCTACTAATAGTTTAGTTATCCGAGAACATGTTAGTTTATCAAATTCTTGAGCATTTTCATATAATAAGTTATCATTTAAGCTAATGGGAGTTTCCTTATTACTGAAATTTTCCCGAAGTAATACTTTCCATTTATGAGGGTGGCTTTCAATTAATACGCTAAAATATTCCAAAAAGTTAAATGTACTGTTAAATATTTTCTGCAGAGAAACAAATTGCACAAAATTACCATTCTCGTCAATCAAGTCGCCTATCTTACAAATTCCGGCATTTGAAAAATACAAAGATTTCTTTTCTTTCATTATAAAGCGATTATTCCAAATTATTTGTTCAAGGATCTATATATAGTCGCGTTTAATACAAGGTGATTTGAGGCTATGAAAATACCATCAATTAAACTAGCTAACGTGACGAAATCACATCCGGCTACATGTCTCTGAACACAGGTTATAAGAAGCAAGATGATAAACAAGCACTGAATACAGGGACCACTATCAATGTGCTTTGTGTTAACTTTATCAGCCAATAAAAAGTATTGGTAAAGCCATTATTCTCCACTTTATCCCTGACAACGGAGTCCGAATACCCGAACAATACACAATTACTGAGCATGTTTACACGGGGAAAGGTTGGTATCTCTTAGATCCTCAGTTGTCTCCCAACGCCCATCGCCCATCACCATGCTATATAGCAGGATAGCAGCTACTACACTCCCCCTCCCCCGAGCACCAAAAACAAACGACACACTCAATTTTGTCAGAAAACACAAAACGCAACCTATAAAATTACATATACCTACAATTTCCCTATGGAGCGAATACTCAAAGCCACAACCACCCTTCTTTCCGTTGTAAAACTCCCTTCCCATCATCCATCACTCCACAGCCATCCACAAGAACCCTGTTCGATGTCTGGGTGCGAATATCCGCCCTTTACACAAAACCTATGATCGCCATACAGGGAAAGCTGTCCAAGATCTTCTAGATCCCTATAAATATATATAGACATCAAACCAACCCCCCCCCCCTTTTAATCTGCACCCCTCCTGGATCTACCACTCAGGTACATTAAGGCCTGGGTCTCAAGATGGCCATCCCAAATCAAGAGGGCCGGGTAATCTATCTCTTTCTCTTTGTAATATTTGTCCATACAATTTTGAAAAATATGATGTTCGTCACGACCTTATCAATTACACATGACAGTTTCCATGGAAACATGCAATGTGACCTTTGAACCCTAATTAAAAGCATTTATTTTATAGCCTCCTGCATCATGGTAAAGTATTTTCATATGCCGGGAATTTTTATGCGTGTGAATCGGAGATAGTCCATAGTTTATAAATCCAACGAGGACAATTGAAAATATTATGGGGAAGACTCATTTACGCTAACATGAAATTTGATACCCCAAATTTATGACCGTTTAATAATATGTTTCTCTAGTGTCCTCGTTGGATTTATAAACTATGGAATATCTCTGATTCATATGCATAAATATCCCCGGCATATGAAAACGCTTTACCATAATGCAGGAGGCTTTTGAATATATATTTTTAAATTAGAGTTCAAAGGTCACATTCCAAGTTTCCATGGAAATTGTCATGTGTAATTGTTAAGGTCATAACAACATCATGTTTGTCAAAGTTTTAAGGAAAACGATTACAACGAGAAAGAGATAGACTACCCCCTCTCGATTTTCCGGCGGCCATTTTGAGACCCAGGCCTTAATACACCTGAGCAGATCCCTACACATCAATTCCCCACAACCCTTTATATTCTATATCCTTCCATCAACTCCCGATAGTTAAAATCACAACAAACATTACAAACAAATCCACCATGTCCCGACGCATTACAGTGCACTACCGCTACTCTACACTGCACTACTTACAAACTTTACAGCATAATTCATTATGTCCCGTTGAGGACGCATTACCAAAAGAACACTTACACAGAACACCTTATCCCTAACCCTTCCCTACCCCGACTCCTTAGACTCCACTGATTTCCCTTTTTTCCTTCAAACCTGTAACACAACGCACTTCACAATTTAACCCCGAACTTCATTTAGCCCGCCAACCACATCCTGTCAAATCTCAGGCTCTCACTGTCAACCGATATCCGGGACGTTTCTATCATCCAATCAAAGTAAGTCCTATAAACATATTTTAAACACACACACCGTATTCCTCCCTCTCTTCTAGCTTTCACTCCTAGAAGGCAAGCATGCACGATGAGATAAAGGTACGCCAACCATTTATCGATTGCGTTATTTGACTTTCAAAGATTCGCTTCCTTTCGTTCGCCTATTTGCTATGTCACTCGCTCTAGCCCTCAAATCCCTACTTATCCCTCTACCCTACCAACCCCGTATACTATATATATCCCTTCCAACCAGCGAACCAGAGAGCAGCGTGTCGGGTAAAGATACATCTGGGCCTAGATGTTTTTGAAACACGCTCAACCTCTTTTTGCGACACGGTATTCTACCCCTGAAGAAATGAGCCGTTGTTTGTGCTCTCTGCATGGGACCCCTGTACAGGTCCGCAAATGATTCCGGCCCGCAAATAATTCCAGGCACGCAAATGATGCCCAAAATGGACCGCAAATCACCCGCTCCGCAAATGATTTGTGGTTTGTGCCGTGGAATTTGTGGAGGTTGTGCCGTGGGAATTTGGTGGCGTGCCGTGAGATGTGTGGCGTGCCGTGAGCTTTGTGGTGGTTGTGCCGTGGAATTGGCGGTTGTGTCGTGGGAATCTTGGTGGCGTGCCGTGAGATGTGTGGTTGTGCCGTGACACTTGTGGGCCACCGTATGGTAGAGCTACAACATAGCTGACTGGTTTTAATAATTAGTCTAATTATAAGTACAACAACTACAACGGTTTTGACATTTGAAGTAGGCCCTTGAAGCTATGCCTGTCTAAACCGGTTTTGTAGCCAAATGAGCCTTTTTTCAACGACCCTTGTATGGTTCAGTTTTGTCTATCAGATTTGTTCTTTTTTTTGTGCGATATTTTGAGAATGTTTGTACTCCGCAGTGCGGAATCGTGGTTTAGTATTGTCCACCAGATTTGGTCATTTGTAGGGTATTTTGAGAAAACATCTATTCCGCAGTGCGGAATCGGGGTTTAGTATTGTCCGCTCGCTAGATTTGGTCATTTGTAGGGTATTTTGAGAAAACTTCTATTCCACAGTGAGGAATCGGGGTTTAGTATTGTCCGCTAGATTTGGTCATTTGTAGGATATTTTGAGAAACATCTATTCAGCAGTGCGGAATCGGGGTTTAGTATTGTCCGCTCGCTAGATTTGGTCATTTGTAGGGTATTTTGAGAAAACTTCTATTCCACAGTGAGGAATCGGGGTTTAGTATTGTCCGTTATATTTGGTCATTTGTAGGGTATTTTGAGAAAACTTCTATTCCACAGTGAGGAATATAATCGGGGTTTAGTATTGTCCGCTAGATCTGAGGACTTTGGTTTATTTAACCTCGCATATTAATCCTAAGGATGTATTAATTTTTGCGTATATTAAAAAAAAGGCTTCCAGAAATGCTGTTTTTATGGTTTTGTTTTTGTACCGCCAATAATGCCAAAAAGTAGAGGGGCAAATTACGCTTCCGAAAAACAGGGCAATTCACACAGTATGGGGGTATGTCCTCTCCACGGTGGGACCAACCACCCCCACCCCTTAATGTGTTATTAGAACTGCGAAAATATTATTTGGTAAAATCTTTTCACTATTATTCACGAAACTTCATATGTAGAGTGGGACAAACCAGCATAACATGTTTATTGCATTTTTTTGGGAAAATATTCTTACCATGTTACGAAGTTCAACGAGTCCGTAATTTTTAGAGCAGATTTGAGAGATATTGCCAAGAGGAGATTAATGCCGAAAACCGTTTCTCGATATAACGAAAATTCATCGAGATATCACAAGTTAAGTAAATTATAAGTGCCCCTGAAGCCAGGCTTAAGGTTAAAACACCTGTGGAACTATCCGTTCGCACAAATTTTGCTATTTTTGTTTAACTTAAGCCAACTTTTGAGTAAATACGAGGCTAGATGTGGGAAGAAATCGTATGATTTTTTATTTTTGAATTTCAACTCAGTTCATAGTGAAATTATTGGCGATTGTTTCAATTATGACGTCACAGTGAATAACGTCACTGAAACGCATTTGGAACAAATTAATTAAAATTTGGGATTAGAAAAAAAATTAAACTATTTTTTTGTCTACTCTTTCCCAGATTACTTGGTGATATTCCTGATAAAGTATTGGTACATTTTGGCAGGAAACATGAACATATTGTTTTATTATATTTGATTCGTGAAATCCGGGGGTAACTGTTGCTTTAACGGCAGATTTTTCCTTATTTTGATGAAACATTAGGGAGGTGGTTGACCCCACCGTGCTCGGACAAGTGTGCTTGTATGTATGTGTCTTACGTGCTGTCTGAGATGTCCTCAGTCAAAGTTACGAGCAGAAAATAAACTAAGGAGACTGTGCTGTTGGTCATTAGTACTGTGAAAACTTTTAAGTGCATACATGTTTTTGAGACCAATTTGTTTATCATTAAAATCGATTCTCCATCAAGTAAATGGTTGAACGTTTAATATTTGTTTAATTTGAGTGTGGCGTCTATGATGAGTTACAGAGGTTTCTATTTCCAATATGCTAATTATGTGACGACAAGTTAGGCCAACAAAAGGTCACTTCTTTCTCCTTGTGAATGAAACAATTTCTGAATAACATTCTGGAAAAGATCAGTTTTTATTCGTTCCTTCTTCCAAACAAAATTAGCCATTTACAACACACGTAATTTTCAATGTTTTTTTTTATTCGATTATCATTCTACACTAGTGCAAGTTATTCAGGTACTAAACAGCATTACAAGCGATCAACATCATCACACCTCCAAACTCTCAAATGTGCAGGATTAGCCTCGTTCTCAAACGGTACGACACACGCATGCGCACTAGGTATTCTAATTGTTATCATGCTAAAAACTAAACGTTTTGAATAAGAAAAAAAAAGAAATGGAGTGTCCTTATTTTCTTGATCCGTTATTCCAGTTCCGTTTGTGAATTGGATTGTGTTACATAATCAACCCCTGTAGCGACGACAATACCACCGGTATCTGTAGTGACAATAACAGCGGCGGTAACGTGTACGAACGTTGCGGCAGTAACGCACCCAGCGGCAACGCCTGTACTTACGACGGCCGACGCGGCGCCAATAGCAGCGTCGCCTCCTGCGGCAAACTCGCCTGACGCGGTAACGCCAGTGGCAACTCCTTCTGAAGCAATATCGTCGCCTACGACAGCACTCGTGGAGGTGCCTGCGACGGCGATAGCAGCAGTGGCGGCGCCTGTTGCATTTCTTGTAATAACGGCAACATCTTGACGAGCGGTATGTCAAACGTCCCCAACACCTCACCCGGCGTCTGCAATGCCCATGCCAGTGGCAATAACGTCTCACACGATGTCTACGTTTCTCGAGACCTGGATTATCTGTAATGTCGAAGAATCGTATGTTGGTTATGACTTTCTCTTGTTCATATTCCTATTCAAGTAAATATATATACTTGTTTTCAAAAACATTGCTTTTGGTTTATATATATATATACCTTTTGTTCTCCATTGTTTTAGCTGTCAAATTTGACAAGAATAAGGTATATATATATTTGCAGTGCAGTGTTTTTGAAAACAGGTGTGCGTGTATATATATATAGGATCAAATGCAGTTATTTTCTCTTTCACTTCTATTCTAATATATATATACGTAATAGAATATATATATATATACCTAAAAACTCACAACCATACATAAACCATACCTATACACTGTCACAAAATAAAATATGCAATGGCATGAGCGTACAACAGAGTTAAACTCGCGCTTAAATACAGGACTGTAGACTGGCTTACTGGTGACATTAGCTGACCAATCAATCAATCAATCTCCTTTATTTATACACTCGAACCTAAATGTAGGACTGTAGACTAATGATATTAGCTGATGAATACCTTCCGATTCTGCTGGTTCATCTTCGCTGTCCTCCTGAAGCTCTGTCTTGGGCTCATCTGGACAGAAAGAAAAATATCACGAACAATCAAAACTGGACTGAATTCAACTTTTTTGTGATAGTGTGAGGTAGCGGGAGTAACTAAACATTTCAAGGCCAACTCTCCACAAAGTAACCGTACATTACAATGTATAATTTTACTTTCAATAACTGAACATAAATAATCAGAAGATATTGCAATTAAGTATATACAATGATGAAATACTTAAGATAAAAAAGATTTTAAAATAATCTGTCAAACAAATCATTTCTACCAATATTTTTACAAAGAAGATGGCTCAATATTTTCTGTAGAAATACAGAATACTGATATCCTGAAGAGCTGCGAGTGGAGTGCGGGGTGCAGTCAAAGAGAAGCATTCATATAAATAGGGAATAATTCAGCTGCATTGTTGGTTATGCCTTTGATATTTCTTACCCTCGGACTCAGCCGCAGATGTGTCCTCCTCTGGAGCAGTTTCGTCCTGCTTTTCTGTAAATTCAAGAAAAAAGTCTCAATAAACACAACTATAATTAACATGTCAACGCACACATAAAACGACATATTAGCATTAAAACACGAGGCTGATTTAACATAAATAATCTTGCATCACTAAGATGCTCAACTGAACATACTTACATTTGTTTTAAATGTAAGATCAATTTCAATTGAAAACATTATTTCCTTTAGACTATAATTTACTATTGCTTATTTTTCAAAGACTATAACAAAAGGCTTAGATAGGTGCACTTTCAAACGTCGATTTGCTAGTTAATAGATTTTGAAGAGAAACCTCTAATCTGTTGATATGTATATCGTACCTTCAACAGGTTCATCTTGCTCTGGAGTAGATTCCTCTTGCTCGTCTGTAAATATAAAGCAGATTACTTTAAATGAAGAAATGAGGCTGTTTCGTGTGGACATTTGAATGCTTATACAACTAGTAAGTTACTAAACAGCATCTACAAATTACTGTACTCTTATTTTTTTTTCAGAGAGGGGCATAAAAATTCCAAAAAGCAGATACATTAGTTTTCAATGTATAAAAATGAACATATTTTGATTGTTATTTGATCAGCATTTGAGGTTAAAATCACATATATCGATTTACTTGCATTAGATTTTGAAGAGAAATCTCTAATCTGTTGACATATCGTACCTTCAGCAGGCTCATCTTGCTCTGGAGTAGCTTCATCTTGCTCCTCTGTAAATATAAAGCAGATTATACTTCAAATTAAAAGGTTGTTTAAAATACAACAAAGTTACTAAAAAGTATCAAACATTTCAGACATTTCTTTACTCTTACATTGTGTTCGGTTGTTTTCAGAGAGGCAAAACATTTCCAAAAGCAAGTTAATTATTTCAGAAACTGTTCGAGGAGTACATTATTAGATAGATAGATAGATATATAGATAGATATATAGATATATAGATAGATATATAGATTGATATATAGATAGATATATAGATAGATATATAGATAGATAGATAACACGATCATTGTTAAAGCGTACAGCTTGTGGGGTCGTGATTAGGTTCCTTACCTTTAGGAGTTTCAGGCTCATCGGCTTCAACTTGTGGCTCGTCCTCAGGAGCTAAAAGAGAAACACAGATACAATCGTTGTGGGCCGGGGAATGTTTCAACAGTTATATAATGAGCACTGTTTTAATCAAACTAACAAGTTTAAAGCTTTAATACGTATCTCAGTACCGAAATTCTTAGATCAACCAAAAATCATTTTTCTTGCGAAAGTTCCGGAACTGGCTAATGAAATTAACATGTAAAATCGTCTTCAAAATTTGACACTTTTAATGTGTTTATGGTTGAAAAAAATCATCTAGGCAGGAAAAGCCAATCAGTGAAAGCTTCCAAGCAATATTTTAGGGTGCTCTTCTAAAATTATATTAAACTATGTTAACTATTCGCTTCACTTTCGAAGTAAGTCTAATTTAAATGCTAATCTTTTTTAAACTTTCACATAACGAAGAAAAACTCAAAATAACATCGCAATCACACCATTATAGAGAAGCACTCAGAAAACTTAAAGGCCAAACAAGAAGTAGCTCAAAGAAGAAATGAATTTCAAGTGACTGTGTTTCAATGCGTTCTTCAGTTGAAGCAGTACTGACACACCTTTAGTTCGTCAGTGTTAAAAATAATGAGTCGTCAACATTTATTTTCTGAACGACAAGGTGCGGTTAATGTCCTAGGTGTAAACTCGTCAGCTATAAACTCAACAATTAAATTGCAGAAAATGTTTAAAATCCTCTGCAAGACTCTCAAAATAATTTGGAACTCAGATTGTTGGCTAGGTATAAGAAAGCAGTACATCGACTTTCCAGCTCGAGTGCTACATCAAACTAACGCTGAAAATACATCAACAACTTCCCATCTTAGTTACTAACATAGAAAAGTAGTGATAAAGTAACAGTGCTCACCTTCCTCTTCGGGAGTCTTCAAGGCTTCCTTTTCGTGTTCCTCAACGGAGGGCGCGGCACTGGCGAAGGCAACAAGGCCCAGGATGAGTAGGATGAGAAGTGTTCTCGACATCTTAGCTCTTCTTCAGCTCGAAGCCGAGTCTGGATAGCTGCACCTCACATGGACTCGTATTTATGTCATTTTGTATCACTTAATTATACATTCATGCACGCAAGTATACGTGCTTGTCCGACGCTTGATTAACACCAGTCGAGGCAGGTTGTGCACAACCAAGCACGCCATGAACAATACCTTTAAAAACCTCAAGTATATTAGCTCCGCCCACATTTTAAAACCAACGATATGTGGTCAATAGGTTTTGTTTATTAGCTGCTTTTCTTTGATCGACTTTTAGCCGAATAGTTCAACAACGAGTAACCAGTTGTCCCCCTTAAGTTTTATTAACTTTTATGATCTCTAGTTTTAGGGTGTTCTGTGTGACTGTTCTTTCTAAGGTTGCGTGAGTAGTGCGTACCTTTCCCCCTCGGGTCTCAATACCAGAGAAGCTAATTACGTACCGAAACTGGTCGAGCGAAGTGCTCGATCCTCGAAAGCGGATGCAAATTGTTTTTTGGTTGCGTAAGAATGACAATGCAGATATAATAATTCATCATCGATATACATGAGATGCCAGAATGAATAGATAATATCGAAATTCTTGGAACTAAAAGCGGAACTTGCAGTACTTTCTGATTAAACAGCCAATCGATCACTAAAAATTGCTATCATTAATGGTATTGTTTATTTTCGTTGCTAGAATTTGCAATACCTGTATCTGTGTATCATTACTGCTGTAGGAATCTGTAATAATTAACTCGAAGATCTTGTGTTCAGAGGACAGACACTGATAACAAAATAGTGACCCATCTTTAATACTCAAATTTCATTGTTCATATAGGTATTCGCGAACCTGACGCCGAAATCAAGTGTCCTACTTACATCATTATCACTCTAGATTGTGAATCACTATAAGATATTCCTACATGCAAACTTTTTAATAGTATTCGGATCATCAGATAGATTAATGATGTCGAAAACTAACAGCAGTTGGAACTTTCTGCATGCATGGATATAAATCATCTGATGCGTAGATATCTGTACATCAAAAAGGGACTAGATCTTAGTTCAAGGGCCTTTAGTTAACCGGGCAGGGCTTTAGTTATTAAAGCTCTAAAAATAACAAAAATAACATTTAAGAGACCGTATTGTTCTTCTCTTGTGGAGTATGATGTATTAATGTTAAGCTCGGGTGGTTTGACGACCGTTCTCGAACCAAACATGGACTTTGGCTACTGCATGTGCACGAACTTCGCAAGCACTTGAAAAATGCGGAAAATTGAAGACCAATTAAGCGGCCTGCAGCAGAAAGTAGTCCATGTTTCCTACACTTCACACTGAAGACTATTAAACACTGCCTGATGCACTATAACTTTTCATTTCTGTCGGTATTGGGAGGTTTAAAGTGCATGAGAATGTTGAAGTTTTGAACTCAGTGTACCGCCCCCTGTTACGCTGATGATGATGATAATTTATTATAAACGATGAAGCAGCAGAGCTGGTGGAGTCGCCTTTTCACTAACTAAGGCCTACGGCAAACGTTGAACTTAAGTCGCGCCGATCCTATTAAAAAATAGGTTCGGTAGAAGATCGACTTAGGGCCGACGTGGCAGCAAACGTCGAACATATGTCGATCTTAATTCACTTGCGCCTAATTAAATCACGGGAACTAACACGTGTCCTGGCGAAATACAGCGCTCGGTCGAATCTAAACAAAGGCCTTTCTGTGGAAAATGATGGTCCAAAACAGAAACAGAAGAATGGCGTTCTACACAGCACTCGGTGCCGTGTATAGGAGACGATGGCTGTTACTGCAAGTGCCGTTATTGGCCGTGTTTCTAACGGTTGCGATTCACACATTGAAACCTCTGTTAATAGTCGATCATGCCGCAGTTTTCAACGAAATTCTGGATTGTTTGACTTCATATGGTCGAAGCGTTTCAAAGCGAGCTATATATGATCGCAACATTCGCAATAGCTAATGCTTCTGCCGGCATTCCAGCCAGGCGCGTCTTCATTACTTTCGAATACTGAGCATTTATTACAAAAGGGCATTTCACATTTAAGGCAAATGTATTTTGTGACGTTAATTTCGCCTTCGAAATCGCCTTTGTACAGCACATGCTCACCAGGGGGGAATCAGTATTTGGGAGATGGGGGAGATGTTGTTTTCACGGTTTTGGCACAATCCATACTATTTGCATGATTTATTTATTATTTTACATAATTTATGAATTTAGTTCGACGCGTGTTAAGAACGACGTTTGCCGTAAAGTCGCACCAGAGTCGTAATTCCCGACTTGGCTACTCGAACATCATGCCGGACTCGTACCTATTGAATAGGTCGATCTCAATTGCGGCAAACGTCGTACTATCCATGAGCCTATATATATATATATTTCAAAATTAATAGGTTCGACTGAATTAAGTTCATGGCTAGTTCGACGTTTGCCGTAGGCCTAAGACTAAGAGTAAAATTTAAATCTAAGATCTAATAGTAATAATGGCAATAACAATAATACAAAAATACGTAATAATATAATGACACTAGCAGTAGAAATGTTCGTATGCCATTTGTAAAAAGTTTGAGTTCAGGTTGATTTTCATAGAATAACATGATTTAAAATATTAGCAACTTATTTTCTTTCAAATACAAGTTACTTGCTGCTTAATACTGGTTATTTTATACGCAGCAAGGTAACAAACATTCAAGACAAGTATGCGTGCTTAGATATATCAAAGTACCTAGCTATGTTTCTATTTATTGCATTGACTGTCAGATATCAATGTGGATGAAACAGTATTTGTATTATGTAATAGGAACCCGCTTGAGCCACCCGGTTGAATATAAAAAGGAAGGCCGGTTGAGCTCGCGCTGCACAGCAGTGTTTTGTGATACGCGCCCAATCCAAGATGGCGTCGTACTGTAGTTCAGTTTCAAGTTCACGCTTTACCAATATATAGGTTCCATTCGTGAAGGCCTCCATCGCGAGGCCGGTATTTAAGATATCAAAGTCTAATTAAAACCTTTAAGAAGCCGTGTTTTACTTGGCTCTACCGACTAGCTGGTTTGACGGCAGCACGTGAGCCACACATAGACAGCCTTTTGTACATGAACTTCGCAAACACATTGAAAACATCAGTGCCGTATTAGTCCTTACTTCTATCAAGCTCAAAATTATCGTAATAGTTATGCAATGCTTCAACTGATTTTACTTGCTTTCAAGCAGTGGGAGATTTAAAAGTGCGTTGAGAATGTGGCAGGGGCGGTACACGTCACTTCTTCCGGCTCCAAATTAATTTGTTTTTAATTTGTTGTGATAGAAACGGTATGGTACATGTAGTTGTGTTTAATACAAGTTGATTTGAGGCTATAAAATACGATTAATAAACCTAGTAAGTCAAAAGCATAAGAACTTTGATTCTTTTGGTCACAATCGGCTGCTCAGCTTGCCTGAACACTGGTTATAAGAAGCAAGATGATCACAAGCCCACTGTGTTAACTTCGCCAGTCAATCAAAAATATTGATGAAGCCGATATCCATAATTTCAAAAAAAATCATTATTCAAGAATTCTGTTTTTCAGTATTTGCTGCTTTACAAACTTGAGAATAGCTTTGAGTACTTTTCCCAGATTGGATAAATAAGTTTCTTATCAAATAAGAGTTACTAACAGTATGCTAACCACCTTGCATTGCATCGCTGACGTCTCGTGCGTACTGATAAGAGGGTAAAGTGGCAATGTCAATCAAATTGGACCGTCAAGTTTTATTCCGTTTTTTCTTCTTCTCCGGTATAAGTAGAGATGCCTGCGGAGGAGGCTACAAAAATAACACCCTGAGATAGAAGAGAAATACTATGTGAATGTCCTGATATGATAGAGGATGGCAAAGATTAAAGTGGTTCCGCAAAGCTGAACATTACAAGATATGTTCCTAGAAATTACTTGATTTCGGTTACTGCGAACCGATTTCAAGTTGCTCTAAATTTCTCTTTAAGGCAGTATTTTTCATCCACTTGAATCGTTGCCATCCTTCATCAATATTGTCTCACATTCTCTCATATTCTCTCCAGTATACCTGGAAATCACACACTGCTAATCTGAGTAGTTATTTTTTTATTTTGTCATGAGAAAGTTTATGATTTGGAGGTTGACAGAGCCCTTTTCAACGCTTGAAATATCAGCTGCAGGCGTATAATTAACCGAAGCCCGCGTACTGTTTGCTAGGCCATACTGACGAGTTCTAATAAGAACGAAACAGCTGTCTATGGCTGCAATCTAGTCCGAGCGCTTTTCGTGTCAGGCCTAGCTAACCGTAGTGCTTTGTGTTAGAATTTTACGTTGTATATCAGCTTTGCTGTAGTCTTCGGACTTTTCATTCTTAATGATGAGGTTGAGCAAAATATGCGGATGAATTGTCTGTGGCGAGCTACCAGTTGTTTGCCGATGCCGAAGGCATGAGAGGCAAATAACTCACAGACAATTCATCACATTTTGCGATAGCTGCAGTTCCATGCAATAATTGTTTTATTATTCAGTAATTGGGCATCCCAAATCCTCGCAATTTCCTCCTCTGGAAATCGAGCAGCCATGTTGCCGGATTTGTTGTTGAACAGCACAATATCTGCATCAACCAAACAAAATTCGGGATAATTAGAAACTGAATAATAAGAGTCGTTAACGGTGTTCTGATTATACAAAATATATAAGCAAAATCCTGCAAAAATGCGTTAATGGCTTCGAAGTGAGGCCCTCTGCAGCCAAAAGATAAACAATTGCCGGAGTTATTAGTTGGTAAACGCATGATTTTCTTTAACGCGCTCGTTTAGCCATGAATGCAAAAACTCAAACTACGACAATTATTAGTTCAATGGCCTTTAGTTAATTAATCGAAGAAAACTTGCGTTCAAAACGTGAAGGAACGAACGGGCCTGGCTTAATTATTAAAGCTCTTAAAATAACTACGAAATTAACATTTTAAGAGACCGTGTTGTTCTTCTCTTGTGGAGTATGATGTATAAATGTTAAGCTCGAGTGGTTTAATGACCGTGCTCGAACCAAACATGGACTGTCTGCTGTGCACGAACTTCGCAAACACTTGGACAAATGCGGAAAATTGAAGACCAAGCGGCCTGCAGAAATATATGTTTCCTACACGTCACACCTGACTATTGACGCACTTACTTTTAATTGCTGTCTATATTGGGATGTTTAACAAGCGCATTGAGAATATATAATGTTGAAGGGAGCGGAACAGGGGGCGGTACGACCTCCCGTCAGCTTACTAGTCACTTTTTCTTTACGTATGAATTCAGGTTAATTTTCCTTATCAAACTCATTAATAATTCATGACGCAAAAACAAAGGAAATTAATAAAACATCAATGTCTTTAATTCTACTAGAGATTTCGTCCTGAATTACATACACTTTGGCTTCGATTTCATTTCTCGGCCAAAATAAGTCGTATCACCAAAATAACTGAAAACGTGACTCTCTACGTCTAAGCGTTTGATATTAAAAGTGCGATAAAGAATTCGCGTCCGATCTTTATGGGATTTACAAACTCTCGTCTTCAGCTCGAGTTTGTAAATCCCATAAAGATCGTCTGCTCATTCTTTATCTAGTACATAGAATCAGATAATGATGAAACGAAGTCAAAAGATTAGCAACTTATTTATGTTCAGATAAACAAGTTTCTTGGTGCTTAATACTGGTTATTTTACTAAGCAAGACTACACAAACTGATTACGGAGACAACAATATATGCAAGGGCGTATCTAGCCTATAGGCCTACACATTTTACAGCCTACTTGTCTTATTACAAGTGAATGTTGGGCTTGAGGAGCTGTCGAAATACACAAAACATGACCTGAAAGTGCATGCATTTGCGAAAGTCTAAATCTAAAAATTTCCCCGGGAAGCTTGCTCCCGGACCCCTAAAGAAGCGACCCTTACGGAGCGGTTGTTTGGGCCTACAAATTTTAAAAACCTGGCTACGCCACTGAAATGTTATTTTTATTAATGAAAAGGAAAATCACTCATCATTCAGGAACTTAATTTGTTTTTCATATTTGCAGCTTTACAAAGATACGGAGAGTTTTTTTCTATTTCAAACCCTCTCGGTTTTCATTTTGTTTTCTGGGCTCCTCTTGAAACGCTTTGATAGATAGAATACGAGTAGATCTGAATATTACATTGTACTCTATATAGCTTTATTATATCACAGAAGAGATGTATCAAAGTATATGTTTTATAGCTGAACATTTTGACTGCCTACGTTTCTTTTATTGACAGTCAGATTTGTTTTAATGTAGCAGGAACAATATTTTGTATACTTCTTGAGTCCAACGACATTAGAAATCATAGTCGGTTCAGGTCGCGCTGCATGGCATTGTGTTGTGATAGCTCTCAACTGGTTATTTTCGTTCTCCTCGATTGCACTTCGACCGGATACCTTCAGGGTGCGTTTCCAGTCTAAATTAT
Organism: Actinernus sp. WN-2022; assembly: GCA_030867875.1. Lineage (NCBI taxonomy): Eukaryota > Metazoa > Cnidaria > Anthozoa > Actiniaria > Actinernidae > Actinernus > Actinernus sp. WN-2022. The sequence continues at coordinate 100,913,950 of JAOWCC010000577.1, read as the reverse complement.
GTAGCGCCTCGAAGAAACATCGTAGATAAATCATCCAGGTATCATTTTAAAGCTTATAAAATTGGCTACAAGAATACATAAAAAGTTATGAGTTCTTTGAAAATCTCGATTTTTTCGCGATCCCGTTTCTCGGATCTAGTGAGATGGCTTTCAGAAGCTCCGATTCCGAAAATATTTTAAAGTTTTAAAATCTGTTTGCTTTGTCACATTTCAGAGGAATCGTATTACAAAATCGTGTCGGGGAATTTCAAAATTCGATTTAGTTCAAAAGTTATCATGCTCTCCGTGAAAAGGCGAAAAATAATCAGAATAGATTTGCGGAAAACGCCGTCAAGAGCTCTATTTTTAGAATTTTCCAATTCCCCGATAGTCTTTTGCAGCGGAGATATCAATTGACATTTTGTGAAAATTTCAAACAAATCAACTAAATTCCTCTTGAGTGGGAGATTTTTTTAAACTCTATTTTGGTTGAAAGTCGAAAGCGTAGAATTAAAATAGCATTTTAGAAAATCTAGCCGTCTGTCGTGTGTGAATATCTGAAGCCCCGCCTCTCCAACAATTAGCGAGCTCTTGGTCAATCATTTCTCATCACAGTTCAACTATCTGTCAAGATTTCCCGCCAATGTTGATTTCCGATCAAACCCTCGCGCCGCATCGAGAAAATGTTAATATACCGCTGGCAACCTCGTGACCAGGGTCTTCTCGGTCAGATCCAAGATGGCGGCTACTCCGAGAGAAGACCCTGGTAAATCCTGAACTGTCACGTATTCTGATTGGCTCTTCGATTATGACACAAGGATTGTTCTAACGATGCTTTTTATTGGCCAAACGGACTGAGTCCAGAGAGATGAATTTGTATATAGATTCGATTGCTCAAATTTTATCAATAAAACGATTTTAAATAACCTTAAAACACGTTGTGTAGGTAGAGCAATAGATGAAGTGCATTACTGGGTAGTTTTCAGGTAAGGTTCATCAGTGGGAAAGCCAGGAGAAGCCGTTAAACCTGAACATGTGCTATCGATCGCTTCGCTTCAACGCTAACGGAAACTGAACGGCTTGTTAGGATTCTCTTCTAGCTTAGATACATCCTGGTAGCTTTGTGATACTCTTCCACTGTTTCTTTATCCAAGTAAACTCCATTTCGAACTGTTTAGTAGGCCTGTTTTCACTTCGTCGTTCGCCGCGTGGAAATACCGTTAATCGCATCTCGCTCACTCCGGATTGGGATACCTATGGTTTGTAGGCACGTGTTAACATTTCCATATTTAGCTTGGCCGCCATATTGGATGCCCACATCACGTGATTAAAATCTTCAGGATTTCTGGAGATTTTTGGTCACGTGATTCAGCGTTTACCAGGGTCTTCTCTCGGAGTAGCCGCCATCTTGGATCTGACCGAGAAGACCCTGGTCACGAGGTTGTATAGCTGGTTGTTCTAGTTTTCTTGTGTGACTTGAAAAATAGGAAAGACAAAAAGACCTGGAGGCACAAAGCCAAGGTGAACACCTAGAGACGCCTTGAATGCCAGCATAGTTAGTAGAGGAGACAGCGATTTGCAGACGGCTGAAACAGCACGGCAATAGCGAGCTAAGATCGTGGTGTTGGTTTCAAGCGATTGACTTTACGTTTCCATCTAAGCTTTCTTGGAAACAAATATTTTCTCGGCTGGCTCCTATCAATTCTTCATGTTCAGATGTGGGCCACTCGGCACTCTGTCTGAAAGTGAAAATACGAACCCTTGTCGGGTTTTACGAGGACTCCTATTTGGCTTTGTAGTCGTATGCATTGTTTGGCTTTTGCTTTTCTTTTTTCTTTGTTTTCCAAGCTAAGGGCATCCTGCTTCCTTTTTTGAAGTCATAAGGCCAACTTTTGAAGGCATAAGGCCAACAACCGATGGAATTATGGAATCATGTGTGGAAAAACGTTTCTCAATAAACGTAAACATTGCATTTGGTATATGAAATAAATTTAATATTATATGCGCCAGCTTTCTTCACACCGTCGTTGCGGGCGAGTGAGCACTTGTCATGTGTTTATATTGATCTGCTGTCAATCAAACGGAACCTTTTACTTCCGGTCAAAAACTTCCTTTTGGTATTTCTCCATCAACATTATTTTTTATTCAACGGAGTTTTTGGTATATGAGACACTACTACTAAAACTACATTTCTGTGCGAGAAAAAAATTTCCCATCTTTTTCGTTTTGAAGGTATCCGGTAACCTTAAAGTGCCTATCACCCTTTTACAATTTTGATAGCTTATGAACCTCCGAACAGTTTTGAGTACTTCTGTGAAGAAAGTTTTGGTTTAAAGTGAATAATTTATGTTCTACGCTTGTTTGAAATCGTGTAAATTTGACCTTTCCTGACCCATGACCGCGTAAGTAAAAGCCTGGGTCGAAACCTGGGTAGACGTCATATAATTAATTCGGCTTTGCAATAATTTGAAGAAATACTTAACATGTTGACTAAAATGACTTTTTTCTTTACTAACAACTCAAAAACTGTGTATATTTTCTATGCATCGATGTTGTTGTGATAAAAAGGCGCCATGGAGAATAATGCATTAATGAGATTACGTCTACCCAGGTTTCGACCCAGGCTTTTCCTTACGCGGTCATGGGTCAGGAAAGGTCACATTTACACGATTTCAAACAAGTGTAGAACATAAACTATACACTTTAAAACAAAACTTTCTTCACACAAGTATTCAAAACTTTTCGGAGGTTCATAAGCTATCGAAATTGCAAAAGGGTGATAGGCACTTTAATGATAAGCCTCTGGCTTGGGAGACCTGGTAACGGCTCTCTGTATCTTTGACGCAAAATAAACCATTTGCTGTTTTGGCAGCATGGTATTCGGGGTGATTTACGCGCCTACTTCAAGTTGGCATCCTTAGTTCTTACAAAGCTTTAAGGCTTGCGCACTTGACCCATGCGTTCCAATCATGATGGCCTCTACCGCGCCGGTGTTTAAGTTATTGAAACTCTTAAAATAACTATAAAAATCTTTAAGGGTTCATTGACATATGCCGTTGCTATGCAACACCGCCGTTGCTTTGCTCGCGGGAGCAGATGCGATTTTGACTTCCGGTTTTACGCTAGCATGAGAAAACAGCCGACTCGGGCGATAAGATGCTTTCTCAGGCTAGTTTTACGCGTTCCCACTTCTACTTGTTGAAATACGCTCTTTATTTATTTTCTTTTAATTGTAATCCCAAAAAAGTGTGAATAAATTGAATTGAATTGAATATGAAGAAAGTTCACTCTGCAAATCCGTAGGAATTTATTACCCGCGTAATCAGTTATACAACAAAAAAATACGTAGGTGTCTCGCAAATAAAATCGTACGCGCATCGTTTCAAAGGAAACTATAGAAACATATATCACTGGGAAGATTATAGAATGCGCTGAAATGGTTTTTAATTTTCGCACAAATATTACATTTTCAGGAAATGCTAAGGCAAAAAACGCAAAAAGGACGAGTCCCAAAGAAGTGAATTTATGTGCCTCCGCGTTCACGCCTACAACGATTCGGCTGCATAATGCAATCAGCACACGATAGCCTCAAAGTGTGTGAGCGATGTTTAATATTTTACTTTGCGAAATGCAGTTTCAATCGAAATCATTTCTGTTTCATCACGGCAAGTACTCTTATAAGAAAATAGTTAACATATCGCTAAACGCTCACATCCTTTGGTTCGTAAGTAGCTTCTCTAACTTCAGGCCAAGTTTCGTCAGTAGTAGTAGTAGTAATTTATTTAACCACGTAGTCACTAATGAGCATAAGCTCGTTTACAATGTGAACGTGCAGTCAACTAATTAAGATAGAGGATGAAAATTTTATATTATGCAGGCTGCTCTAAATTCACCACTAATTCGTTGCACAAGAACTGCTTTTGATTCACTGCTAACTCTTCGCAAAACAACAGTGCACAACGCGAGAAGCCGCCTTAATAGAATAGTCATTCTCAAAGTTCTTCGTAACATCGCATCATAAGCCGCCTTTAGCAATAAAATCCATGCATCTGGAGCTTTAAAATGATATGTTTTGCGAGGTTTTCAATGCGCTAGAAGTTGGATTATTGGGAACGCAGGCTGCTCTAAATTTAGATTAGGGGGATTGGGACGAGGACAAAAAGAGAGGGGTGAGGGGGTCGCTCCGATACTCCAGAGCCGCAACGCAGGCTACTCTAAATTCACCGCTAACTCGTTGCACAAGAACAATAAGTTCTAAGAATACAATCAATGTTTGCTTATTTACATTTAGATAATAATATTAATATTAATGATAATACTATAATAATATCAACAACAACAACAATAATCAATAACAATAAATGTAAAGTATTTCTAAATATCGCCCTTGCTAAGGTACAACATATCTAGGTGACACGCATGCTAATAGCACCATGTACCAGTGATGATAACGCAAGCCAGAAGCCATCACCCAGAGCGTCCATCTGTCATATATTCGTGATGCAGCGTTTTTACAGACTGGGTTATTTTTAGATTTCACATCTCGTTGTTCGCTTCCATAGCGGAATGTTGTCAACAAAAGATGCCTCGTTAGCTTCTCTTGTTTGGTCAACCAACATGGCTGCAACGTCATTAATCATTTGAATTAAGATTACGCAAACGCTTGTCATTGGCTAGCGGAACCAAACTCGCGGGAAATACATCTTTAAAAATAACCCGGTCTGTTAAAACGCTGCTTCATAGACGTAGTATGGGAGATGGACTCTCCGGGTAATGGGCTCCTGCGCAAGTTTATCTATTATGTAAGTAAAGGAATTATGAAAATACTTAGATAGCTAAGCTATCATATGAAGTAGTTTTTGCCAGTTTCAGCAATGTCCTGATGGCGTACTGGTTAGCCAGCTCAAGTTTAATGGATAGGCCAGGAGTTATGCCAACTAGAACTGTGGCACAATACTCTAAGTGTGGTAGAATAAAAGCCTTATATATTCCTACTATAACTTCAGTTGGAATAAAGTTCAAGATCTGACAAGTCTTCATACCCTATAAATTCATCCAAAGACAGCGAATACTCATAAAAATCTATCGCAGTTTTGGGCTGTTAGTAAACACTAGCCTCCTCCGCAGGCAAACCCTAATTAAAATCGAAAAAATAGAGAAAAAAGATGTGAAACCGGGCTTGCTGTGGTATAAGAGGGACGAGCAAGGGTCAGAGGATGAAACCCGCTTCCTGCGAAGCATATAAGAGTTGCCTGAGGAGGAGGCTAAGTAAACACATCACACCTCATCAAAGCAAAATCCAACACTAAAACCAACTAGCCAATTATATGTAAGGGCCCCCGGAGCTTATGAATAGTCCAGAAATTCGCGGGAAATTAGTAAGTAGCTCAAATTGCTTAAGAAACCTGCATTCCGCTCTCGCGTACTAGTGTCGTTTCACAAATATTCGACAGAGCGTTGTGTTAGTATAGTTATACCATGGTAGCCTCGGATTCTTTTGTTCTGCGAGGCACATTTAAACCACTAATTTTCCCTGATGGCAGGGATATTTAGTTCAGTTTCGAAATTTCCCGCCGGGAAATTTCGAGACAATGCATATTTCTAAATTTCCCTGCATGCGTAATGAGGGAAAATTAGAAGAGAATGCAGGCTGGAAGTGAGAAGGTCAAAAGCATCAACTCCTGCTCCCCTCTGGCACAACTAGCCCTGCGCTCCCGGATGAAAAATACTGAATCCAAACTGACCTGTCTTCATCATAACCTTCAACGTAATCCATGTGGGATCACGTATTTCAATCTGCATATTCTTCTCTTAATTTCTCAAACCCGCTTCCTCCATGTGGGATACTTAAAACCATAAACGTGACGTAATTAAAATCCATTCATGCTCTTTGAATATTTAGTCAACCGCATAATTACATTGTATTTTAGTGTTATTCTTCTCAAAAACAACACGCTTTTCCCCAGGGGAAGCCAGGGTCGTTTAATCAATGGCGCTCAGTCAAGCATTAAACTAAACGTTTTCGAAAGCAACTCGACTGCGACGTCTTTAGTTTCGGCAGAGAAAACTAAACTTCTCAGAGATTTGTTCCGTTCCTCGGCGATCATGGTATAACAAACTTATACCATGGCATTTCGGGGTATTAGTGATTTAAATTGCCCCGAGAGCCGCGGGAAGATTTGTAAAAGTCCCTCGGCTTCTTCCCTCGGCTCTCGGGGCAATTTAAATCACTAATACCCCTCATGCCATGGTATAACCTATAAGTAATCAAACGGGGACTCGTGAAATTAGGGATCAATTTCACGCGTGTTTGTCAAAGTTGAAGTAATTTCCCGAGCCGTTACGAGTCACATGATTTGGTTCATAAAAAAATATTTTAATCGCGCGTAGGCAGCGTGAAATTTCAAGTTAAAATTAGGGAGTAATTTGTCTTCTATGATATTATGGCCAAAACTAGAGATAATGCGCAAAAAAGGAAAAATAAAGGTTATTAGATCAACGGGTTGTACCAAGAAGGGAGAGGGCCGGATAGCGAAAACAAAACCGTATCGAAAGGCAACGCCGCAGACAAGAGCGAAGGGAAAAGCGAGTGGTTGGCAACCTCGTGCTCCGAACGTTAACGTTGACCCTAGCCTGCGTAGCAAGCGTTTCTGTTATATATATATATATAAATTTTTCGCTATTTCGGCCCCCTATTCCAGTCGCGCGGCCAAAAAAGCGAAATTGAAAAACCCGGGGTAAAAACACATGCAGAAACGCTTGCAACTAGGGTCAACGTTAACCTGCTATGTTAGCGGCGATGAGATCTCTTGGGTATGTATGCTTAGCTTTTAGAAGATAAGAGAACCTACAGTAGGTCCGTGTGGCACGAAAAATATATTACTGAGTGATAAAAATGCCAAGGTATTAGATGAATATATTTTGTTTTGACGCTATCGTGCGACTGAAGCCTGTTTGAGCTGTGGTGTGTTTTCTCAAAAGTTGTTCCGAAAGTTGTCCCGATTTATTTCTTCGAGGATCAGATAATGTCCAAGGACAAATATCATGGCTTATTTCGACGCTCAGAGGTAATATAAATACAATCACCTATTTGTGGCGTCGGAATATGCCCTGATATTTCGTCCGCGGACATTATCTGAGCCGAGAAGAGAACAGTTCCCGAGGGCGCAGCTCGAGGGGAACTGAGCTTCGAGGATCAGATAATGTCCAACGACAAATATCAGGGCATATTTCGACGCCATAGTGTAGGTTATCGTCGTTATCATGCTCACAGGGGGTGTATTCGCTGATATTTCCCGTTCGCGGAGAGAACATATCGGGTCTCATGACACATTCAACCAATCACGCGCGAGAGAAAATATTTCATGTGTTATAAACGGCCGGGACTGTAGACTGGTGTCATTAGGTAGTACCTTCAGATTCTGCAGGTTCATTTGCGCTTTCCTCCTGAAGATCTGTCTTGGGCTCATCTGGAAGTGGGAAAAATGGACTGAATTGAACTTTGACCTTACAGTATCTCATGAATATTATTGACAACAAGACTGAACATACACGTGGAACATATATGAAAGAGAAACAGAATGAAAAATAAAAGAAATGCCGATAGATAAGTAAAAATGACTAGCGCTTTGTGATAGTATGAGGGAGCTGGGGTAACTAAACGTTTTCTAGGTCAGGAGACTGTTTGTTGATACTTGAAGTAAGTTCGTAATCAGCATCTATAAATTGAAATTGTTAAATTGCAGTCGGTTGTTTCGGGAAAGGCATAATGATTCCAAAAGCAAGTAATTACTCGGGCTGCCTGTGGCAGCGCCGAGTCTTAAAATGCAAGTCGTTATTATTATTATTATTTTTTTATTTCATGTCAGATGGCTTCTGCGCATGCGTTAAAGGTCAAATTCGAACCAATCAGATTGCACTGTGCTGGTCACGCAAACAAAGGTTAGATTTCCTCAGGCGCGCTCAGATAAGAAAGTTCCAAGCTCAGACTAGGCGAGACAAGGAGATATCAATTTCAAATAGTCATTGTCAGAAATCTATTCCATCGTGGGCAATTATGCAATACAACCTAAACTTGGGTCAGGTCCATGTTTTACGACAGAATAACCAGAGTCTTTCTACTGGATTCGGAGAGCTCGAGACATTATACAAGTCTGCTAATATGGGGAAAACTGAAACAAAAAATGAACTTTGACGGCAGAAACCCTCATATTTGAGCCAAGAGGAATATTTACATGATCCGCTAAGATTTTTACAAATCTAATCAGTTAAGCAGATGTACGCAGTGTATGCCAACTGAAATGCTGTGCTCGTTTTGTGGTTACGGCTCAGTGGGGCAACTACACGAACAAGAAGCATGAACTGCCAGCAAAGAGAGAGGAATTGATCGGAGACGTTAAATTACGTTACTGTGAAGAGGATCAAAATTCAAGTTCTTTAATTTGAGACTGTCTTCTGCCGTGACTCGTGAGAGAAATTGGAAAAGATCTAGCTGTTTCATTCAGACACTGGCAAATTTATTGAAAGCTACGGGCTTACTTTATGAGATTATTATTCATTGTGGAATGAAAGGAAACAGGTTAGCTGAAAGTTAAGTTCGAGGTAGGCTTCGACTTTCATTCCGATTCAGTGCATATGTGCACGAAGGTGGAATGCTTTCAACAACACTAACAATAGAACCAAAACGAAAGATTCAGTTACGTAAGTACTGTAAGTAAACTCTTTTAGATTTGAATACATTTCCTCTCAGTTTGTCTGTTAATGTACTTTTTCTTCTAATTATCGCTTTATTTAACATCTCTGTGATTTAGAGTATGCGTACCTCAGAATAAATTATTTGAAAGGTCAACTGAACTCTTGTGTCGATAAGCCCAAATGTTTTTGTAAAACAGTCTGTGAATTTGAGAAGCGGATTAGAAGAGCTTTCTAATTAGGAATTACATGTTTTTCTTGCTATGAAATTTATGTTTCATTTCACATTTATTCATACAGTTTTAGCCGGACATTTCCCCGAGTTTTTGATCTATTTTCAATCAAATTCAAATGAAAGTGTATTTCATCTTCAAATTATCTCATGTGGCCCGAGTGAAAGGCCAGATGGGCTCTTTTCTACTTTCAACACACAGTCGCTAAACTGTACGAAATCTCCAAGAATAAATCCCTAATGTCCAAACTAACGGGAAAAACTGAAAGAGGAAATCCTTGTGAGAAATCGACGTACATATGAAGCTATACAAGTTATCATCGACTATATGGGAGTCAAACATCGAGCTGCTATGAAACCGCTTGTGACAGTTTGTTTACGCACTTTCATGACAAACGAACGTTTCTACTTTCGACACAACGGTCGCTAAACTGTACGAAATCTCCAAGGATATATCCCTAATGTCCAAACTAAAGGGAAAAACTGAAAGAGGAAATCATTGTGACCAATCGACATAAATATGAAGCTCCAGAAGTAATTATTGAATACATGAGAACCCATAGAGAAAACCGATAATAATGAACACGGTATTAGTTTCACCGACATTTGTGGCGTAACTGAACTCGCACTACAGCATAGCTTGAAATACTGTACGAAAACTCCCGTTTAAAAATTTCCTGATGCCGAAAGGACCGTAGCATTTAAACAAGATATCCTTCTGACCAATCGACATACATATTAAGCTGTGAAAGTATGTTTCCATTCCATAACAGCCGATAGTGCAAACTAGTAAACTGCCACTAGTAAATTGACCTTGCGTACTTCCGCGAGTACTGAACTTTCTAGCGTCAAATGCATGTGTTACGTTTCCAAACTTTAGGACAAGAAATCTTCCATAGAATGTTCTATTTTTTTTACAGCTGAGAACTGTATTATTAAACATAAGAAATAAAACAATGGTGCCATTTGAAGAACTATATCATGTCAAAAGTGCCAACGAAGAAATATATATCTACGGACGCGAGCAGCTCGATCGTTTCACTTTGGTCAAACTCGGACTGTTTACGACTGGAACCTGCAGTTTTATCGGACCTGCAGACTAAATTGTAAACGTGTGGCCGTGTTCAGGCTAGTAAATCTAGCTAGCTAACCACAGGAGGCAGCGAGCTTCTTTAGTCTGAACAGTTTTTCTGCTCTGGTGATTAGCTAGCTAGTGGCCGGTGGAATACTTTGAAGTTCCAAGCTACCTAGCGAGGTAGCTTGAATAGAATCTAGCGCGCTAAAAGCCCATCGATGACAGATTTTAGTTATTTTAAGGTTTTGAAATGTACACAAATGTCAAGTCAGTGTTATCATCCGATCTAGCCGACTTCTAGCTCTCGCTACGACCACGTTCACTACTCGCTCCAAGGTAATTTCTCTTACCACGACAACTACCGGGTGTATTGTACGTCAATTGAGCCATCATGGATAACGAGGATCGCCAAACACCAGTCAGTAGCAGTTTTTCGCACAGTTTTAATATTTTGGTTGAAATTTCAATTGAGCACTTTGGCGGTCAATTATTTGCGATTACGAAACACTTGCGCCAAGGGCAGTTATAGACCAAATTTCTATCTTTTAGAGAGGGTCTGAATGGGGGGGTCTACATGTCAGTTGTCAGTTAAAATTTTGGCCATTTGTCAGTTGTCAGTTAGCCCTAGTTAATCATTACTAGAGAAAATTTACAATGTTTGACCCACAAAAACCAAATTTGTCAGTTGTCAGTTATTTTTCGGTTGTCAGTTGTCAGTAAAAAAATCGTCATTTGTCAGTTGTCAGTTATTTTTAAGGCTGTTTGTCAGTAGTCAGTTAACCCCATTCATGCCCTCTTTAGAGATAGAAACAAACCAGAAGAGGGAAAAACAAAAAGTAAAACCTACTAAGTTACTAGGTCTGAACAGTACTAATTTATTAACTAGCTGCGAGTTGCTGACAGATATCTCAAGACTCTAGCTAGCTGCACGATAGTAGTCTGAACATACATACACACATGAATAAGTAGTGTTTTCAATAAAAGATCAACTACTTTAATTTACATACGAGAAAACAAAAATATTAAATTACATACATGTATATATATACTAGGGGAGCAGAGAATGAAAGTCACCGCGCTACCGGCCACTCCTAAAGACTGCTAATAATTCTTCCCTTTGGTTATTACTAAGAGGATTTCAAATGAAAGTGTATTTCATCTTCAATCTCATGTGGCCCGAGTGAAAGCCCAGATGGGCTCTTGTTACAAATAAAATAATAACATATGATAAGCATTTTAGTGAAGTCAAAATCAAATGTATTTACAGTCATATTTTAATTTACTATTCGAGGAGTACCATAAGATTCCTTACCTTGTGTCTCGTCCTCAGGAGCTAAAAGAGGAAAAAATGCAATCATGTCTTTAATTATTAACTGATATAATTTAAGTAGGTCGGACTTATAAAATCAGAATTATTCAAGTACTAGATGGAAAACATTTAAAGAGAAAATAAATGTAATTGTAAAGTGAACAAAAGGAAGTACTTATGTCACAATAATAATACAACATAAATATGTCATGTGATATAGATTTTTTAGAAAGTTCCAATTTTATTGCCGCTTCAAGTACGCCCATTTGTAGTACCGTTTAACTGATTCGGAACTTGAGTAATGCGGTTAATTACTGATGTGAAATCATCTTCAAAATTTCACTTAGTCTTTAAATGTGTACTAGATGGATTTTCTTTAACCATGACTGAAGACAGAAATAACCAATCCGTGAAAGCTATCGACCAATCTTTTAGAATGCTTTACTGCTTCAAAAATATTGCTTCCAAGCAATATTTTAGGGTGCTTTTCTAAACTGATTATATTAAACTATGTTCACTATTCGTTTCATTTTCGAAGTAAGTCTGATTTAAATGCAAATCTTTTTTAAGTTGCGCATGACGAAGAAAAACTCAAAATAATACTGATTGCAATCACACCATTATTATACACAAGTACTCAGAAAACGTAAAGGCCAAACAAGAACTGAAGTAGCTCAAAGTCCCAAAGAAGAAATGAATTTCAAGAGACTGTATTTCAATGAGTTCTTGAATTAAGCAGTCCTGACACGTACAACTAGTTTTAAGATTTGATGGCATCAACAGTTCTTACTATACGTTTTGCAGAGCATTTTAAACATTTAATTAATTCTGCAGTCTATACATGTAGCTGATGTGTTTATATCTAGAAAGTTAATACATTATATCGTTGTTTAGCAAATAAATCTGATAAATTTTGATTTTACCTCCATGGTTTACTCAATTCAGTGGTGGCTAGCCAAAGTCTAAGAAAGCAGTACATAGACTTTCCAGCTCGAGTTTTATTCAAACTAACGCAAGGAAATACATAGAAAAGTAGTTAACGTAGAAAAGTACGTAGTTATAAAGTAACAGTGCTCACCTTCCTCTTTGGGAGTCTCCAAGGCTTCCTTCTCCGGTGCCTTAATCGAGGGTGCGGCACTGGCGAAGGCAACAAGGCCCAGGATGAGTAGGATGAGAAGTGTTCTCGACATCTTCGCTCTTCTTCAGCTCGACCCCGAGTCTGGATAGCTGCACCTCAAATGCACCCGTATTTATGCCAAATGTTATCACCAAATTATACATTGATGTGACGCATGCGCGCAGCACGTGTTGACGCTTGATTGACACCAGTCCGGGATGGTTGTGCACAACCATGCATGCACAGTTTGAAAACAAAATGTTTAAAAGCCTCTAGAATGTCAAGCAGCTCCGCCCACATTTAAAAACCTGCTGTACTTGGGAAAAATGTTATGACCTTTTATTAATTTTATTAGTTTTCTCACGTTTTACTTGATCGAGTTGTAGCTACATAGTTGCATTGTGAGTAGCTAGTTGTCTCGTTATGCTTTATTTCAAGGTTAAGGGTATATGTGTGACTGTGCTGTTTTAGTTTGCATGAGTAGTGCGTACTTTTCCCCTGCGGGTCTAAATACCGAAGAAGCTAATTACCTAAGGGGTGGACCATTAGAAATCCTGGGAGGGGGGATGGAAAACTTTTTGTGCACGATATTGTTTTTAGCAGTGTGAGTTCTGTAAGAATTTTTTTTTAAAGGAGATATCTCTGCACGATTTTTTTTATCAGTGCACATTCTATAGAGATTTTTCAGTGTACATCCTCTATAGATTTATAGCCTGTAAATACCGCCATAATATAAGTATAATAATAATAATGTTATTTATAGCAGATAATCTGTCTCCGAAGAGTTTTTCAATAGAGCCCTGCATAACATATATAAGAAACAAAAATAAAAATACATTAATAATCTAGAGTTAAAAACTAGGCTAAAAATACATTTATAGAGTGACTAGAGCTAAAATTTATGAGGCAATTCAAAAATATTTCTTTTGACATTTTGTTTAAAAAGAGTTAGGGATTCGATTTCCCGCAACGAATTATCTAAAGTATTCCATTCACTAAAACCTTGGTACAATAAACGTTGTTTGCCATATTAAGCTTGATTATTGGAAGTCTAAAATCGTTCTTTCTTCTTGTATTATACATGTGAATGTCACTGTTCTTTAAGATATTAAAATCATAATCAATGAGTCCATTAACATTAATATGACGATGTACAAGACGACGTTTGGAACGAGTAGGCCAATTGAGATTTGACAAGGCTTGTGCTGAAGAACTTTAACCAGGTAAATTCAAGAATTATCTTGGCCGCTTATTTTGCAAAATCTGAAGATCGTCTATGAGGGTTAGTTGTATTTGTCACCCCCATATCGCATCAGCGGTAGTCAAAAAGTGGACATACTAAACTATTATACAAAGTAAGGCGTGTCTCGAGGGGCAATAAGTGCCTGATACGTTTGGCCAGACCAATCCTTTGGTTTACTTTAATAGATAAGGCCTCTACCAGGTCATGCGAAGTCATATACTTATTAATTATAATACCGAGGTACTTGATATTGTCAGAGCGTTCGAGGGGCACGTTGTCTATAATGACATCGATGCTAGAGCAAGATTTCAGTTTATGTGGACTACCTATTAACATAAACTTAGATTTAGAAGTATTCAAAGTCAACAACAACAACAACAACAACAGCTTTATTTGTACCCTAGATTGTGTCATATAAATACAAACGATAGACTTGAAATATTGAGAGTACTGGGAGGCCTGAAATAGTGTGAGACTAATCGAGTCAGGCATCCCAGAAAATGTAGGTTTAAATATATTTTTGGGGGTCGAAGCAAAGCAAGGCAAAACACACTCTAATTATACGTTACAAACATTAATGCAAGCTATTATATTAGTAGTAGGACAAGAAAATGACATTTGGAGGCCTGATTCTACTGGTATAAGTAAATACAGAGAAATTTTGAAATATATGTATTAGTAGAAGTTGAAATGTTCGAAAAGCGAAAGACAATTTCACTGTTATTTGTCCTAGCTGGAGTAATGATGTCAATGGCGCCGACCAGAGATTGAAACTTTGCTGCTAATAAAGGTCTGATCGATCGACGCTGGCTCTGTTAACTGTACTCCATCAGATTCAGATTGGATAAAGGTCGGCTGAGAGCCATTATTAGATCTTAGGGTTAGTTATAGTTTTCCATAGAGCACCTGAATTTCTTTGTTTTGTCTAATCAGATCTTTATAGTAATTTGCTTTACATTCATTGACTTGTTTATTTACTTTGAGCCGCAGTTTTTTTGTAACGAGCCCAGTGATGTGAGGAATTTAATTTGATTGCCTTAGAATGCATATAGTCCCGGTCTTTCATTGCTTGGCTCCAATTCAGGCCAAATCAAAAATGTATACCCCAAGATTTCATTGTCCATGATGTTTTGCACAAGACAATACATGTGCTCTAAATTGATGGCACAGACTCTGTAATCTTTGAAAATGTGGACATTGAAGTTTACTCAATGAAATCTGACGTTAAACTCGGTTGCAAAAACTGCTGGCATCAGAGAATAATTTGAGGCTTCAGTAATTGCAGAGAAGGTTTATTTGCCATTATTTCATACTTGACACGGTTTTCTTTGTTCTTCATGACGCTTTATTTCCCATACATACGCCATTATAATTGCAAGGGATGTATGAGAAAAGTTCCCGGGTTGTATCCAGTTGTATCCAGATACACCCCGGGAACTTTTCTCATACATCCCTTGCATTTATAATGAGCAATTCAATACAATTCAACGATATTTTGTTGTTTCTAGCTTATTATTTTCTCCAAGGAATTCATTTACCTTGGCTTCAGCCAAACTTACTAAATATCCCTATAATGATTTAGAACCTTTTCTCCGTCTTGGTACTTGCCCAAAATCTACGCGCCGGCGCATATTTTAAGTGGTACATGTAGGGGTCTGGGTACAAGAATTGGTGTTCGCGGGCGCATTCACACTTTGTAATTTTTTTTTTATGAAAAAAGTAGAGATAGATAAAATAGGACATTTCTCAGGTCGGGTGGGGACGCTAACCAAGTATTTGTTTTTATCTGGTCTTACACAGACTGTGTGGGTAATCTTTAGAACTATATTTTGAATTGATAAAACTGAATTGCTAGTATTTTTTCAAAACAAAAATTGAACAATGCATCGGTTCCTTTGCAAAAAAACAATTTTTGTGCCTTAGGGCTTTGCAGGAATTTTCTTTTGGGACATTTAGCCTTGCACGTATTTTTTTTTGGACTCCCCCCCCCCCCTCCCCCAGGATTTATAATGGTGCACCCCCGTAACGAAACATGCGTCGGCTCTTTGAAAGCGGATTGTACTTTGGTTCGTAATAAAATACAATGCAGATATTCCTACAGGCAAACCTTTACTAGTCGGTTGTATACTTATTATCGTGTTTTCATTGAAGTGCTTTTCAAGTCTCGTCTGGAAAAGTGCATTTAGCCGAGTCTACCTAAATGCCGAGCCAGGATCCGAGCCAGGATCCGAGCCAGGATTATAAAAATCTATGTTAGAACTGAGAGTTAGGATAGCCTTGTGAACAATACTCATACGTTTCAAGCTCTATTAAAAGTGATTATACACTGAATGACAGCCGATTGATTGAACAGTTTACTAAGTGCTAGAAATAGGACTTGACACAAATATCTCGAAAAATGGCCTAAATATGTTTCCGGAAATTCTCGAAAAAATCTCTAAATATCCCCCAAAAAATCCTAAATATCTCGAAAATTTCTCTAAATATCCCCATATATTATTTTTAAGGATATTTTAATTACTCGTGCGTCTCTATTGTATTTGTAACAAAAACAGTTTTTATTGCATGGTGAATCTTAGAAATTAACATGATAGTTACAGTATTATTGCACTCTTGTCGTGTACAACTTGGAAAACAAGTAAACTAATCAACAGCGACATCATATAGCTGCTTCTAGCGCTCATTTACTCGCAGCATCAAAGCTGCTTCAATATGATCCTCGAGAGCGTCATGCTGTTGGTCCCCGTACATGGTAGTAAGGAGCGAGAAAACCCGTTCAGCTGCTGCCGAAGATGGTTGTACTACGACAAGCTTCTCCACTGCTGATGACCAGGAAGGGAGCTCGCGAGCGACCGTTCTCCACCATGGCCAGGTGTCAGATAAGGCAGCAAACTCATCAGGGATTTCGTTATCTGCTTTAGCACGGTAAACCGGCAGTTCATCTTTGAGGGCCTGGATGATGTTGTTTCCGCTCAGAAAGGTCACAGCCCTTATCTTCTCGACTTAATTCAGCTGCGTTTGGTTGGGATACTTTAACAAATTTGGGATTAAATAGCTGGGCGGCTTGGAAAACTCTAACGGAGCGGGAAACATTGGGGTCGGACCCCACAGTTTGTGCATAGTATTGAAAGGCTTGCATCAAACACTGTCGCAGGCCATACTCGTACCACCGCTGCTGCTCTATGGGATTCGCCGGAAACAGCTCTTGCACGGTCGCTGTGAGTGTGGGGAAATTCTGGACCTGAATAAAAGCTGATAGAGAGAGTAGTTTCTCGTAGACAATGAAGATCAGAGTTCCATCCCCTTCAATAATGTAGGTGGCTTTCACAAATGACTCCATTTCCATGAAAGCGGCAAGCTCTACCCTTAGCTCAACGGCATTGTTGGCAACAACCTGACTAAGCTTCTCTCTAGAGATCTGGGCGAATTCCTCATCGCTCTCTATAAAGGGAACAATGAACCTCCAATTCTCAAAGACCACCTTTGCGCATTCCCATATATAGGCTCCACCATCTGATAGCGTTGAATCTTGGCATCGATCTCCCTCCACTAATTTCTTTCCACACCCTACGACCTTTCATGCTCATTGTAAATATGAAGTTCCACGCGGTCATGAACAACTTAAGTATCGGTGTATTGCACTTCACGCCAACTCTATCAATGAAATGCGAGATACAACCGACATCAATCATATCAGGATAAAGAACTGATACAGTTCTCAGGGCCTTCGAATTCACAGGAGCCCTGTCTCTCATTGCTGCTAGGAGATTACGTGCCTGCACATTGATTTTCCTATGCCGCACCTTGATTATAATGCGTGCAAGTTCATCTCCATTTACAGAACTCTTTACAAGTTGAAACCTTACAAGCCTTTGACGTACTTCTTCGCCGTCTGCAAAACGAACAAGTACAGCCAAGGCCTCCCCATCCCGGGTAGTTCCATTGAAAATAATAGACACGTTCTTGCCCATTAATACTACTTTGGAAATGGTATTGTATTCTTCTTCAAGAATAAAGGGAATTAACTGGTGTAAATGGGTGGTTGATGTTAACGCAAATCCTGCCTCTTCAAACAAACTTCGAAAGTACTGAACTCTATTTAAAGGTGTGCCGCTCTTTAAAAAAGCTTGAACAAGTTTTACTCTAAACACTCTTGTCGCAGTGGGCAGTGTCTCGCCTTTAGGATGATTGACTTTCACCGGCTTCCATTGTAGTAAAAGATCAAATAATGAGAAGGGAAATAAAAAGCCTTGAGTTAACTCGGTCGAAACGGCTCTGAAAAACATGGACGACTGCAAATTGGTGACTGGAAGCACAGGCAGCCCACCCGCGCGTGGGCTCCCTGTGGCAGTGTGAATCATGTGACGTCATCGTGTTTTCATCGGTTTTCTGTAAAATGACAGAAACAGTTCGCTAAATGGCTCGAAAAATCTTCATATTTGGTCGAATGATCCCCAAATACCTTGAAACTCGTAGTGAAATAAACTATTTACCCTTTGATGTGGTCTAATGTGCGTTTTTGGGCGATATGAGGGAGTTTCAGGCGTTTGTTTCTCGATGTTTTGAAGCGCTCGCTTCAGCTACTAAAAAATTCAACAAGGCAGGAAACTTTTCCTTGACGCTTGCCAACAAGACTCCAGAATGGACAAGGGCAGTTCTTGAACTATACGTCTGCCTAAAATTAGGACGCTAGGTTGGTTCTAACCCTCCAAACGAGCAGCTCGAAAACGATTTTTCTGCGCGCTTTTGCTTTCTCCAGATGATCTGCAGGGGTGATGCGCATAAGCGCCCCCTATTGCTACCTATGCCACCCTCCTACTGCAAATATTTACCATCATACACAGACTCGTGCCGGGGCCCCGTAAGGATAATTTGCACATAAAAATATGAAGACAATATCAACTCATGCGGGGGATAGTAAGGAAAATTGTTGGTTGAGTTGTCAAAGATTGCAGAGATTTGCCGCGCGAGATTAATCTTCGGAGTACTTAGTTCTTACTCATTTTATTGCCGGTTGTTACTGAAAAATTATGCGAGAATCTTTCACTGGGTAATAGCCTCTACGTTTAATAACAGGCCAGGTACGTCGACTTTGTAGAAGTGGTAAAACAACCGTTATACCACGATTGTCGTTTAACACTAACGATTAATGTTTAGCGGTAGCAATTGATATTTTTGGCACAAACGGCTCTCCATAATTTTTAGATCATTTTTGCCTATACCAGTAGCGGAACAAAAGATGCCTATTGTTATACCAATAACATGGCTGCTACGCTTTTGTGTTTTATTCTCTTAGGAATGATTGCAACCCAAGAATAGCGTGAAACAGTTCTAAAAATAACCTAACTTGTGAAAACGCTGTGACATATGTCACAGCGTCCATCCCTCATACTAGGCATATGGGCTCCTGCATGGAGGATGTGGTGACCGGCCTGAATTCTCTTTAAAAATGCAAGGCGAGCAGAACAAGAAAGGTAGCCAGTCAACATGATCAACTATACAATTTTTTTAGAGAGCATTGAAAAAATGCAATTATGAAGAGCAATCGTTTTACCTTTTGCAAGAGTATGTATCGATCTGTATTGAAAACACGATCCTCTGAGATTTGATTGGTCGCTTTTCTTGATTCGCTCTGTACCGATGCACTTCGTGGGGACCCTGGTAGTAAATTTTGTTGTTGTTGACAATCGCCGGTCAGGTACCCCGCGCGGCTTAACTTTAGGTCGAAGGCTCGGTTACTCCAGGAGCTTTTCGACGGTTACCCAGCAGCCTTTGACGGCCGGGCAGTCGACCCCAGCTGGTTCAAGGCTCTCTACCAATTTATAAGCGTCACTTTGGAGAAGCAAAATGCTTCGTCGTGCTCGTCGCAAGGCTGGAATTGCGTGGCAATCGCATTCAAAAGAAAGGGCAACCTTTCTGCTGGGATTCTATGGAGGAATTGTGGCGGCCACAATATTTTGAACTGAAATATTTCGGTTGAAGTGGCGGGCCCTCGCGAAACTAGTGTGCTGACTTGTCTTTTTTCTTAGGAAGGGGAGCAGAGGAAATGAAAACTCGCTAAAATCGCTTCATATCAACCCTGTTACCACACAGACAGCAAGTAATACACTATGGAAGCAAGGTAAGGTATTTTATTCATTAATTCTTTTATTTCTAGCTCGTTGTCGATCCTTGAAATTCCCATACAAACGCTGTAAGCATTAGCTAGATGTTTAGAGCTTGGGCTGCCTGTGCTATAAGCAGCCGGTTGTGACCGAAAAAATCAAAGTTCTTATTATTTTGACTTCGTTGTTTTAGGTTCCATCTTAATCTATGGAAAATCAACTGGATTTCCACCTTTTCTACGTAAGTAAAGAAACTTACAGTAACTCAGCCGAAGAGGAGAAATCAAAATACTATTCCGCTCCCTTCAACATTCTCAATTAATTCACTTTAAACCCCCCACCACTCGGTTGAAATGAAGTACATTTGCTTTAGACAATGTTTAGCTCTTTCGCAGGAAACATGCCGATCTGGCGGCAATGTGTTTGCAAAGTTCATGCAGTCAGGCCGGTCTCGTGTGCTGCCGTCAAACCAGCCAAGCATAAATATTTATACATCATAACTCTTCTTTTTAAAGAAGATCGTGAACCGTTAGTTATAATGCTCCTGTGTGATCTCGGCCCGAGTCAATAAACGTTTATGTGCCACACTCACATCCGAAATGGTCAATACATGTCATCTGAGTACAAGTCCTGTGGGTTACAAAGGATGTCTGAGAAGAGGTTAAATTAAAATACAGTTTGAAGTGTGTTAAATATAAGATTGGTTTGGAATGTATATGCATGGTGTCATTTGGTTGCCAGTGGTAACTTTTTCAAAGTGTTGCACCTTTCGATATTTGTTTCTGTGAGAATAAGACTTTGCTTAGGTCCAGACCCTATTATACTGATTGTAAATATTTTAAATAATTGTTTTCAGGGAATATATCGTTGATAAGGCAAAAAATCAGGCGGGCTGTTTATCTCGTCGACTTCTTTTCCTTACTGGTGTAACACATTAAAAATATTTTATGAATTAATGTTTGCTTATGGCCATTGGTGTGAAATTAATAAAGATCTAGTCCCGTTTCGGATATACAGATATTTGAGAGTATTAATAGGCCCGTTGCAGCTAACATATCACGTGGTTGTACTGGAGAGCAAAAAATAACTGACTTCATTTATTTAAAGGCCTTGTACGAGATCGGTATTGCTATTAGAAAAACCTGTTTGCAAATGCTATTTTCCACCTCCAATCAATTGCCGATCTTTCTAAAACTGCGCTTTTAAAGATAGCTTGCTCTCCAGTATTCATGGCAACGCCTTTCCCATGGGGATCATGAGCTCAATTCATTCGTTAATGAAGTATTATATCAGCACATGACTGTTAGCTGCAAAGGGCCTATTAGCTCTAACGGAGCAGGTCAAAAACATTACCTCAGAATGGACCCAGGGCAGGTGGGGGGGGGGGGGGGGGGGGGGGGGGGGTGAGGGCAGGTGGGGGAGGATGCATAGGGGCTGCTGCCAGCCATCCCCTCTGGCCGGATAAAAAAAAACCTCATGTTTGTCTTACACTGTCATTTCATTTGCTATATTAAAATTGTCCCTAGGCCCCCTCAGAATGGAAATAGATGGTCAAAAATGGGGGATGGAGGTGGTACCCTGCGATGACAGCTGCGTCTGGTGAAAAAATGGGTCCCTATCTGGGGCATGTGTTTTGACCTGTTCCCTAAGCATGATTTATAACCAGAAAGTTCCAAATGCTGCTATTTTTGGACATCATTAATCTATCTGATGATCCAAAAAGTTCCCACCAGCGTGAGGTTAGTGCCATTAAGCATACAACTGTACTGACAGTGAAAGGTTTGCCTGTAGGAATATCTGCATTGTATTTTATTACGCAACCAAAGCAAATCCGCTTTCAAAAGGCCGATACTTCGCTAGGTAAGCTTCGGTTGGTAACTAGTTTGTCTGGAATTTAGACCCGCAGGCAGAAGACGCACCACTCACGCAAACATAGATAGCACATCCACACAGGATACCTTTAAACTTGAGATAAAACATAAGGAGGCAACTGGCTACAACTCTATAAAGCAAAACGCGAGAAAACTAATTCAATTAATAAAAGAATCACTTATTTACCAAGTACCGCCGGTTTTAAAATGTGGGCGGAGCTGTTTTAAAACATTCTAGAAGCTTTTAAGCAGTTTGTTTTCTAATACGTTTAATCACAATCAAGTGATCATCAAACTATGATTAATTGGAGTCGAAGTGACTTAGTCGAGGAGGAGTGTATCGCCCCCTGTTCCGCCTCCTTCAACATTCTTAATGCATTTTAAACCTCCCGCAACTCAGCTGGAATGAAGTACATTCTTTTTTCCCAGGCTGTGTAGTTCTTTTGGTAATTTAAAGCTTGAAATAAGATAGGAAATTTACTTCTTCTATAGTTCTGTGTCAAGCGTTGGAAACATGTACTTCTCAGTGCAGACCACTGACTTGGTTCGTTTTCAATGTGTTTGACAATGCATATCCATGTTTGTCCAGCATGCTACCGTCAAACCACGCAAGCTTAATATTAATACATCATACTACACAAGAGAAGAACAATACGGTATCTTTAAGGTTTTTGTAGTTATTTTAAGAACTTTAAGAACTAAAAGCCCTGCCTGTGCATGGAGGCCTTCATGACGAACGGACCTATTGGTAAAGCGCGTAGGCCTATCCAAACGACCTGCTAGGTAAGAGTTCGTAAGAATTACGACGCCAACTTGGGTTAAGCATGTATTGGAGGACTGTCGTCTATCCTCGTGCCCAGGTTTGTTTACGCGCGGCTGGATATTGTGACGTCACTGCCGTCGGATTAGCCCCACGCCAAGAAGTCTGGCTTAAACCTATTGAAAGCGAAAGTCGAGAGATCTATGGCAGATTTTGAGAGGTCAATGAAATATACGTGTGAACCTAAGTCGAAATTTTCTGTCGTACTTAAGTCAAAAACAAACCGACGCTTCTTACTCGGGAGTCAAAACAAAAGCGGCTAAACACAGGAATCGCTCACTTAATTAATTCATGAAATGACCATATAAACTAACTAAAATTAGCAGTGGTTTTAAAATGAACAAATTTAACAGCAATTGAGCGACGATGGTTGTTTAGTGTAATGGTTGCGACGTTTGCCTTACGAGTAGGAGGAGCGGAGTTCGAGTTCCAGTAAATTTCTCAATTTTTTTTTACCTCAACATTTTCTTGAGAAGTTTTTCTTGAGAACCCTAGCTCTAGGTGGGTAAGATCTTGTTTACTGACCGGTTATGTTTTTTTTATGGTTCAGGGTAGGATTTTAGTTAGTTTATATTGTCATTTCATGAATTAATTAAGTGAGCGATTCCTGTATTTAGGAGCTCGTGTCAAAACAGCCGCCGCCATTTTGGAGAAAAACGACCGAGTAGAAGGCTGGGGACGAGACTACATGTCGTCCTGTGCGAGCTCGCCTGCGTAGCAAGTGTTTGTGTGTTTTTATTTTCGGGTTTTGCTTTGTTGCGAAGAAAAAAACACAGAAACGCTTGCTACGCAGGCTACGCTTCTTTTGTATCTCGCTAGACTCGAGAGAAAACCAGAATACTGTTCTAGCCACTTTTAATTCTGACAGTCAATAAATAGAAACGTAGGCAGTGCTTATCATTTACTCGTTTGAATCGAAAATTATATATATATAAACTGAAGCACGCATACCGTTAACGAATGTATCACGTAATTAGAACAATGGCCGGTAATTAAATACAGTGCAATGTCGTCAAATCAAATATGACTCATATTTTATCGTTCAAAATATTTCAAAATGCATGGGCTCAAATAGCCAGAAAACAAAATGAGGAGTAACTACAGAATACCCCGCAAAAAACGGCATCCTTGGTGGGAGGAAATACAGGCTACACGTCAAAAATTCGTTCTTAAGACTTTGATTTATACAATGTGATTTAGGCACAGGTAACCCATTTCTTATTTCTGACGCGTAGCCGTAGCCACTGGCTACACCAAGAAGGGAAAAGATGCGGGGTATTCGATAGTTAAGCCAAAATGAAAACCGCGACTATGATTGTGAAAACATGTATATATTACTTCCATGTGCACAAGTTTGTAGAGCTGCCAATATAAAAACAGTACTTGAATAATGATTTCTTTTCAAAGTTAAATTACTATACTACCATGATGTCGGCTTCACGAATATTTTTGATCGACTGACAAAGTTCACACAAAGAACACTGATAGTGGCCCTTCTAACCCTTCGCAAGTTCGTTAAAGCTGCAACTATGGAAAACAAAATTCTTGAATAATGATTTCTTTTCAAAGTTAAAGCTGGCTTCATCAATATTTTTGATTGACTGACTAAGTTAACACCATTGATAGTGGATCCTGTATGCAGTGTTTGTTTATCATCTTGCTTCTCGTAACCAGTGTTGCATGAGAGCCAAGTACGGCTTGTTGTAACTGAAAGAATGAAAGTTATATTTATTACTTCGTTACTTAGGTGAATTGATCGTATTTTGTAGCTGAAATCAACTGGATTTAGAGACTACTACAGTATACGTTTAATCATAATCAAGTGGAGGACAAATTAATTGGATACGTGATTGACCGCCCTCTATACTGCCCCCTTCAACATTCTTAATGCACCTTCAGCCTCCCGCTATACGGCTCTGTTGAAATGAAGTATGATATTACTCTATTTTTATTTTTTTATTTTTTTATTTAACCATATATATTCTCTGTGTTTGCTTCAAGAGCAAATGCTCATCTAGGAAACTTACACAGTCATACATTTACAAGTCTACAAGCAATTTAAATACAAATAAAACAGGAGAATAAAGAAAAACTACATACATTAAGTGTACATGGATATAATCAGCGAGTAAGTCAAGCTGTTGCAATGACAGATTAAGTAAAGCGATTTGTTTCTATGATAAAAAAAACTGTACAGCCTTGAAAATATGTTCATTTTGTAGAAGTGACAAGCTAGCGTCTCCGAACAGTAAAGTTCTTAGCTTAGATCTGTCCGTACAAACTTGCCAATTATTAAGAACAAGTGCAACAGAGGTGATAAGTTTGGCTCGCTGGGCAGCATAATTGGGACAATAGAGGAAAGAATGCATTTCAGTTTCATTTAGAAATCCACAAGAACAAGATGGAGAAGAGATACAGTTTCTCTTAAATAGATTAAAATTCAATTGGGAATTATCCATTCTTTGTCGGGTGTGCATAATTGAAGAAAACCTAGAAACAGAAAAATTATATAATCTATTATACTGTGGACACCCAAACGCAGATTTGATAACATATTTAAAAGAGGTTAAGGTGGAAATTTTACGTATTTTTAAATCTAAATCATTCCATAGCTTTAAGGCTGAGGGCAAGAAAGACCCTTTATACCTTTCAGTTCGACAGGTTGGTAAAATAAAATTATCACCATGTCTCAGAGATATGATTGTACGTTCACTAACTTTTTGAGGAAGTAGCTGATACAGATAGTTTGGTGTGAGATGATTAACTATTTTATACAAAAAAACTAATTTATGCATATGCCTCCTTTCTTTTAAATCTTCCCATCCTAATTCTTGTAATAAACGAACTCTACTAGTTCCTTTCATAGCTCCTGTTACCAATCTAGCAGCTTCATATTGAACATTTTCTAAGAGATCACTTTCCGTTTTGCTACACCCATCCCAAATACAGTCTGCATATTCCATGATTGGTCGAACTAGACTCTTGTAGAGAACAATAAGAGTCGATCTATTAACTTTATATTTTATGCGTTTAAGTAAATTAAGCCGTTTCGAGGCTTTTTGGTGAATGTCTAAGATATAGTTTCTCCAAGATAAGTTACTAGATAATGTTAGCCCTAAGTGAGTGTGATTATCAACTTCTTTGATAATATCCCTTCCTAAATTTAGAGTTGGGTGCGTTACTTTGTTTTTCTTTGCAGTGAAAACGACACTCCTAGTTTTAGTAGTATTCATAGTAACTAACCAATTGCTTGACCAATCCGTGATGTTAGATAAATCAGCTGACAGATTTTCAGCTGCTTGCAACGGGGAATCATCAACGACTTTAAGTAGAGATGTGTCGTCTGCGTATAGAAAGCAGTTTGACAAGATCTGACTGGGAATATCATTGATATAAATCAGAAAAAGTAAGGGACCAAGGACAGATCCTTGGGGAACTCCTGCCCTAATCTCTAACCAGTCACTACTATGCCCATCGATAACTACACGTTGTTTTCTTTGAAATAAATAACTCAAAAGAGGGTCCCGAACGCCAAGTGATTTTAATTTATACAGTAATCCATCGTGCCAAACTCTATAGGCAATTACTCTATAGGCAATCTATAACTCTTTCCGGAATTCTGAACTTGAAGTAAAGATAGTAAATTAACATATTCTTATAGTTGTGTGTGAAGGCAGGAAACATATACTTCGATCGATCTGCAGACCACTTGGTCTTCACTTTTCGACATGTTTTCAATGTGTTTGCAAATCCGTGTCCATGTTTGTCTCGCGTGCTGCCGTCAAACCAGCCAAGATTAACATTAATACATCATACAAAACAAAAGAACAACAACACGGCTTTTTAAAGGTTTTAAATATCTTTTTTTAGATCTTCTTTTTAAAGAAGATTTCAAACCGTTAGTTTTAATGCTCGTGTGCAATCTCGGCCCGAGTAATCAACGTTTACACGTGTCTGGCATACTCATGTTCTGATAAATTTGTAAAATCAGTTATGCCTGAAATGTTCGGTGTGTCCGAGTCGTGCGAGGCACAACACTTGATCCCTGTGTCCGCTCAGAAGAGTTCAAAATAAGTTTGTACCGAGTTGTATCAAACATGCATTCGCCGGTAATATTCAAGGACTGTGTCAACTGGTTGGAAAGTTTAACAAAGTATTACACATTTCGATATTTCTTTCTGTGAGAATAAGAGTTCCATTTAACCTTGGGTGAACGCAGAAAGTATATTTCCATATTGAAATTCACGTTGCTTAGATGAGAGGGAGTACTGCATGAGATTGTTTCATGCAATCAGATTGTTTATTTATTTCGTTGGCCGCTTATTTTATAAGCCGATAGGAGATGTTACCAACTGATATTTCATGAATTAATGTTTGCCGATTGGCAACTGAGTTGGGGCAGGAGCCGTCACCATGGTAATGGGCTTCTGGTTAGTGTATCAAATAAAGATCTACCGAGTCAAAGATTTCTAACTAGAAAGTTCAAACTACTGCTATTGCTGGTTTGCAATCAATCTCCAGAGATTCAGATAACAAAGACGTAGTGGCCATGTTTATTTACTTGGTTGAATCAAACAAAGAAATATTTTGGTTTCATTTTCGTCAACCAAGATGGCGGCGATGACGTCACGTGAAAACGAGTAATTTTTGGACATAATTAATCTATCCGATGATGAAAATGTTTCCCGGCGTGATATTAGTTCTATTAAATGTACAACTGTACAGTGAAAGGTTGCCTGTAGGAATATCTACATTATACATTTTATTACGCAACCAAAGTACAATCCGCTTTCAGTTCAAAGGGCCGAAACTTCGCTCGGTACTGAGCTAATTACTCTGCCACAGGCTTCCCATGCAGACTCCACGTATATTTACCGCTTATTAGTCTGTTGGGTTACCTATGGTATATCGATCGCAGTTTAGTTTCATAAACGATCTCAGAAGAGTTTATATAATTGCTCCGTGTAAATTGTCTTTACCGATTCCTACAAAATAAATCTTCAAAAATAAAAAAATGATGCTTAATGAAGTTGTGTGAGTGGTTTTGGGGCGATTTTGGACCTTCTAAAGCAGTTTATTAGGCCTCGAAGTTTTGACGGTTGGCCGCGTGTCTACTATATAATATAAATGATATGGCTATAGTAGACATGCGGCCAACCATCAAAACTATAAGATTTTCCATACCCTTTTTCAGACTTGTACTTTTTCATAACAAGAGAAATATATGAAAATGTGCGGTTTCATACTTAGGGGAATTTGATATGACGGGTTTGATTGGGCATTTGGACCAATCCCTAGGGTACCTAGGTATTGACCCCTGGGGGAAGCCATTCACTATACATGCATAACACTGCTGTAGTAGCTGCCAGTAAATATGCAAAGCTACTGATACAGTACAAAACTTAACGGATAAATCACTGGGAGGAATTTCAAAGGAACATTGCATGTGTTATTTTAAAGACTTGTTGAGATTTTACTTGACCTCTTCTATTCTTCCCTGAAAACCATGCCTTGGACCATGTGAAATGAAACTTGTTTGGTAAAGAATTGTAAATCTCATAACAGCAGAGCATGATGGGATTAATCATTCGTGTTTACTCTATTATCACTGGTCTTGTGTTGCCACATGTATATTGTCTCAAAGACATGTAGCCACTGTGTAAAATACTTTTGTAATCGAAACTGCAAAGTTGTACCAACTATTCCTTGTTGCTTATAAAATAACCGAACATTCGCGCTCTGATTCGCTGCAGAAAGCCGTGTACGAGAGGCCATATACATAGAAATTATCTGTCATTTCAATGTTCTTAATAAAAAAAACTGGCGAAACAACTACCAATGACTTCGTAACCCTATTATCAAGCTTAATTATCAAAGGCCAACAAATAAACCTGAGATTAAATTAATAAGGTAACTGTCACCAGTGATTTTTATTCGCCGGCGTACTCATAAGAAGCAAAATCACTTCTTTACTTACCTAAATCAAATCAGGGTTTAATAAGTCTCGTTTTCAATTTGATATGTCTAACTTTCACGCGAACATAGCCAACACCATTAGCTACTAAACTTGAAGTGTAAAAACAATACAAAGTCTTAAAGTCAGAGAAGCTCTTTATTTGTTGCTTTACTTCTCGATTGTTTTTCTTGTTAATTAGGAGCCCCCTAGATGAGCAGTTTTAAATTGCTCTTGGGGCATTTTAACTTGGTGAACACATGCAGACGGTATATTGCCATTGGAATTCAAGTTGCTTAGATCCAGACCCTTCTACTGACTGTAAATATTTTAAATAATTGTTCTCAGGGACTCTGTACATCGTTGATGAGGCAAAACATCAGGCGGGCTGTTTATCTCGTCGACTTCTTTCTGGCCTTACTGGTGTAACACGTTAAAAATATTTTATAGATTAATGTTTGCTGATGCACATTGGTGTGAAATTAATAAAGATCTAGTCCCGTTTCGGATATACAGATATTTGAGAGTATTAAAGCTCGAAGCATAATTTCTATCTAGAAAGTTCCAATTTTATTACGCAAGCAAAGCACAATCCGTTTTCAAAAGGCCGACACTTCGCTCAGTTTAGCTTCGGTTGGTAATTGTTAGTTTGTCTGGTATTTAGAACCGCGGGGAAAAGTACGCACTACTCACGCAAACATAGATAGCACATCCACACATGACACCTTTAAACTTGAGATACAACATATTAAGGAGGCAACTGGCTACAACTCTATAAACAAAAAGAGAGAAAACTAATTCAATTAATAAAAGAATCACAACAGTATTTACCAAGTATCGCGGGTTTTAAAATGTGGGCGGAGCTGTTTTAAAACATTCTAGAAGCTTTTAAGCAGTTTGTTTTCATATTGCATGCATTAATACCATACGTTTAATCACAATCAAGTGAACAACAAATTAGTTGGAGACGAAGTGATTTTACCGCCCCCTTCAACATTTTTAATCCACTTTAAACCTCCCGCTACTCAGCTGGAATCAAGTACATTCTTTTTCTCATGTGTACTGTTCTTTCGGTAATTTTAAGCTTCAAATAAGATAGCAAATTTACATCTTCTATAGTTCTGTGTCAAGCGTTGGAAACATGTACTTCTCAGTGCAGATCACTTGGTCTTCACTTTTCGGCACATTTTCAATGTGTTTGCCAATTCATGTCCATGTTCAGCTTGTCTCGCGTGCTGCCGTCAAACCACCCAAGCTTGATTAAGACATCATACTCCACAAGAGAAGAACACCACGGTATCTTTAAGGTTTTCGTAGTTATTTTAAAAACTTTAATAACTAAAAGCCCGCGGCCTGTGGAGGCCTTCTTGATGCCGATAGGAACCTATTGATAAAGCGCGTAAGCCTACTGAACTGAAAAGTCTGCTAGGTAAGAGTTTGTACGACGCCAACTTGGGTTAAGCATGTATTGGAGGTTGCCGTCTATCCTCGTACCCAGATTTGTTTACGCGCGGCTGGATATTGTGACGTCACTGCGTCGGATTAGCCCCACGCCAAGAAGTCTGGCCTAAACCTATTGAAAGCGAAAGTCGAGAGATCTATGGCTGATTTTGAGAGGTCTATGAAATATACGTGTGAAACCTAAGTCGAAATTTACTGCCGTACTTAAGTCAGTCAAAAACAAACCGACGCTTCTTACTCGGGAGTCAAAACAGCCGCCGCCATTTTGGAAAAAACGACCGAGTAGAAGGCTGGGGACGAGGCTACATGTCGTCCTGTGCGAGCTCGCCTGCGTAGCAAGCGTTTGTGTGTTTTTATTTTCGAGTTTTTCGCTTTTTTGCCACTTTTAATTCTGACAGTCAATAAATAGAAACGTAGGCAGTGCTTATCATTTATTCGTTTGAATCGAAAATTATATATATATAAACTGAAGCACGCATACCGTTAACGAATGTATCACGTAATTAGAACAATGGCCGGTAAATACAGTGCAATGTCGTCAATAGACCATTTTCTCAGGTATGCGCACGCAAATTGGCCCGCCAAATCGCTTTTTGAACAATAGCCGCCATTCTTTTAACAATAGCCGATAATTGAATAACAAAGGCTGTCGCATCAGAACGAGTCTAACAAAAGCTAACAAAACTCACGGCCCGCCAAGAAATACTTCATGTAGGCAGCTTGGATTTAGACTGGTGTGTAATCAACTAAAGTCGATTGAGGTATGCTAACCGCCGTGGAAAGCGAGTAGCAGCTGACATTTCGAGCGTTAGCTCTTCG
Source organism: Actinernus sp. WN-2022 (assembly GCA_030867875.1). NCBI lineage: Eukaryota > Metazoa > Cnidaria > Anthozoa > Actiniaria > Actinernidae > Actinernus > Actinernus sp. WN-2022. The sequence continues at coordinate 100,883,276 of JAOWCC010000577.1, read as the reverse complement.
TCAGAGCAAAAAAGCTTGGATTTAGTATTGGTTGAACTAATAGGGAGGGTTATAGGAAACCACTACGTGATTCCCACGTGAAGTATTTACCGGCCCGTCAAGCCTGTTGCGTGCGCATACTTGAGAAAATGGTCTCATATCAGTTATCGTTCAAAATATTTCAAAATGGGCTCAAATAGCCAGAAAACAAAATGAAAACCGCGACTATGATTGTGAAAAAATGTATATATTACTTCCATGTGCGCAAGTTTGTAGAGCTGCCAATATAAAAAGAGTACTTGAATAATGATTTCATTTTTCAAAGTTAAATTACTATACGTCTACCATGATGTCGGCTTCACGAATATTTTTGATCGACTGACAAAGTTCACACAAAGAACACTGATAGTGGCTCTTCTAACCCTTCGCAAGTTCGTTAAAGCTGCAACTATGGAAAACAAAATTATTGAATAATGATTTCTTTTCAAAGTTAAAGCTGGCTTCATCAATATGTTTGGTTGACTGACTAAGTTACCACCATTGATAGTGCCCCTGTAGGCAGTGCTTGTTATCATCTTGCTTCTCGTAACCAGTGTTAAGAGCCAAGTATACGGCTTGTTGTAACTGAAAGAATGAAAGTTATATTTATTACTTCGTTACTTAGGTGAAGCGTATTTAGCGTATTTTGTAGCTGAAATCAACTGGTTTTAGAGACTACTACAGTATACGTTTAATCACAATCAAGCGAAGGACAAATTAATTGGAGACGTGATTGACCGCCCTCTACACCGCCCCCTTCAACATTCTTAATGCACCTTCAACCTCCCGCTATACGGCTCTGTTGAAATGAAGCATGATATTGCTCTAGGCAATCTATAACTCTTTCCGGAATTCTGAACTTGAAGTAAAAATAGTAAATTAACATATTCTTATAGTTGTGTGTGAAGGTAGGAAACATATACTTCTGCAAACCACTTGGTCTTCGGCATGTTTTCAATGTGTTTGTCTCGCGTGCTGCCGTTAAACCACCCAAGCTTAACATTTATACATCATAATCAACAAAAGAAGAACAACACGGCTTTTTAAAGATTTTAAATATTTTTCTTAAATCTTCTTTTTAAAGAAGATTTCAAACCGCTAGTTTTAATGCTCGTGTGCAATCTCGGCCCGAGTAATCAACGTTTACACGTGCCATACTCATGCTCTGATAAATTAATAATATTTGTGTCCGAGTGATGCATTTTTAACATGCCAATGCTACAAAACAATAACAATTTTATGTATACACTCATTGCAAAAAGTGTCCAAAAAAAATGTAAAGTGAGCTTAAAAGCAAGATGAATTATATGGGGTAAACCTGATACTTGATAGGGAGGATTTTTCATTTGTTCCACGTTGGGCGATTTGTCAACGCCGACATTGGAGTGACTCTATCATGAACTCGGTCTCCTTAAGCTTTGAAATAATGCATCTGTAATTAGAACAACTGGGAGTAAATGCAGGGCATTGTCATGAATTCAAATATACTCAGTATAGCAAAATATGTTTTAGATCCGGAAGCCGGAACCGAGCGGCGAAGCCACGAGGGGACTGTTTCATCCTCAGACCTTTGCTCGGTCCCTCTTATACCACAGGAAGCCCGGTTTCACATATTTTATTCCGATTATGATTAGGAGTTGCCTGCGGATGAGGCTAGCAAAGTATTTCAAAATTGATTCAAATACCCAAAAAACTAAATGAAAACCGAGAGGATTGTGAAGCAGGATAAAATCGCGTGTCACTGAACTGTTGGCAAGTTTGCAAAGCTGCAAATATGCAAAACGAAATTCTTGACTGAATGATTTCTTTTCAGAGTTACGTTACTATGCTACCATGCATGATGTCGGCTTTATCAATATTTTTGATCGACTGACAAGTTAAGCCAAATGACACAGATAGTAGCCCATAGTACTCATGCAGTATTTGTTTATCATCTTGCAAGTAGGGAGTTGTAACCGTTAAACAATCAATGTTCTTATTCTTTTAATTAATTTGAATTCGTTGCTTGGGTTTTATGTGATCGTAGCCTCAAATCAAGTGGTATTAAACACGACTTCGATACGTTTAATCACAATCAAGTGAACAACAAATGAATTTGTACCGCCCCCTGTTCCGCCCCTTCAACATTCTCAATGCTGATGCACTTTAAACCTCCCACTTTTCTGTTGAATTGCTTAAGGCAGTGCGTATAGCTTTATCAGAAATTTTGAGCTTGAAATAAATATAGGAATTTCTCTTCTTCTATAGACCTGTCCAAGAGACCATCTTCTGCAGGCCGCTTGGTCTTCATTTTTCGGCATGTTTTCAATGTCTTTGCCGAAGTTCATACACATCAGGCAGTCCATATGTTTGTCTCGTGTGCTGCCGTCAAACCAGCCAAGCTTAACATTTATACGCATATACTCCACAAGAGAAGAACAACACGGTTTTTAAAGGTTCTAAATATTTTTCTTCAATGTCTTTAAACCGTTAATGCTCATGTGCGATCTCGGCCCGAGTAATCAAAAACGCTTACACGACCCATACTCATGCTCTGTTAAGTTTCTAAAATCAGTTATGCCGTCCGAAATTTCCAGTGTGTCGGAGTCCTGCGAGGTACAACAGATGTCCGCTTAGAAGATCTAGAGTTCAAAAATACAGTTTGTACCGAGTTGAATTGTATAAAACATGCATTCGCTGGTAATTCAAGGAGGTTTCAGCTGGTTGGAAAGTTTAACAAAGTATTACACCTTTCGATATTTCTTTCTGTGAGAATATTGATAAGTTCCATTTAACCTTCGGTGAATATATATTAGAATTCACGTTGCTTAGCGTATTTCTGTTGAGTATATATAAACATTGTTCTGTTTAGTAGGGTAATTTCTAGAGGCAAGAAATCAGGCGGGGAACGGTACGTGGTTTATCTCGTTGCTGACTTCTTTTATTTGCTGGTGTAACACCGATATGTCTTGGATTAATGTATGCCGATGGGAAAGGGTGTGAAAAAAACAAAGATCCTTTTGATATACAGATATATGAGAGTATTAAAGCTCTAAGCAAGATTTCTAACTAGAACGTTCTAACCATTGCTATTTTGGACATTATTAATCTATCCGATGATCCGAAAAGTTCCCACAAGCGTGAGATTTATTTAGCTCTATTAAGTATAATTACTAATGTATAGTGAAAGGTTTGCATGTAGGAATTTAATACGCAGCCAAAGCACACATCGCCAGAAAAACGCGACACGGCCGATTGTGCAATATCAATTTCGGCTCAGAGGTCAGCAAGCACAGTTCATATAAAATTACAAGCAAACTATGGGGGGAAAACGCTTAATCTCGATTTCTCACTTTCCTGAGTACGATTTAAAAAATGTCTAACCAGGATCTCAATCTACAATATGAATTAAATAGTTCTACCTACATTTCTATAATCAGCTCGTGAATTTTAGGTGTCGTTTTTTTCCAAACATAAACGAGTGTTTTGACTCAAATTATTACAGAGCTAGAGTGAGAATTGGCGAGAAAAGAGCTTACTTACTGTTTATAACTTGGATTCTGAGGTGGAATATACTGTATTTTGCAAAATGTCTATAGCAGGCCTTCTGAACGAAGGGTTCATCGTCGTCACTAAATGCCATTAGAGCAGCTGTGGATTCCTTTGCGGTTTCGTTTTTGCAGTTGAATATTTCGATCTTGGATAAACCGGCAGAATCCGCCATCTTTGTACGCTAAATCCTGTAAATTTGGCTGTCTTGAGACCATCATATCTCTGGCCACGAGCGTCTAAAACACCACGAACACATACCATTGGACAACTTGTTCTCTCCTTATGAAACTGCAGTGTATTTGTAACTGACCAGCAGTTATTCAAATGAATTGTCCCTTTTTAAAAATAGGCCCTAACCGGACCTATAGAGAAGAGTCTGCGATACTAATTGTGGTCAGCGATATCTCCCATTCGTGCCCGTTTTGAGGCTTGAGAGACAGTAAACAACAATATTTTAGTATGGAAGGCGGCTCTAATAGCTTAAAAATAGAGGAAAAGTTTAAATAAAACTGAGAAAGGAGAAAAAGAAGCAAAAAAAAAATTATTCGTGTCCCGCGTAGAAGTCGAACTCCGGTCGCGGGATTTTAAGGCCGACGCTCTAACCACTTGACTATAGAGCCGACCTACTTGTAACGCCGCTGACAATTGCTAAATGTCGCTTATTTCTGGCGATGAACCGCTTTCAAAAGGCCGACATTTCGCTTGGCAAGTTTCGGTAGGTAATTAACTTCTCTGGTATTTAGACCTGCGAGGCAAATGTACACACTACTCATGCACTGAAGATAGCACAGTCACACAGAACACCCTTAAACTAGAGATAAAATATAAGGAGGCAACTGGCTACTCATAATGCAACTATTTGGCTACAACTCGATAAAAAAAAACCCTGAAAAACCCAATAAAATTACAAAAAAGAATCAAGACTTATTTACCATGCACCACTGACAGGTTTTCAATGTGGGCGGAGCTGCTTGACATTCTAGAAGCTTTAAAATATTTTGTTTTCAAGCGCCGGACAAGCACATACTGCGCACAAGCGCTCATGAATGTATAATTTAGTGATAAAATTTGGCATAAATACGGCTGCATTTGAGGTCCATTATCCAGACTCGAAGTCGAGCCGAAGAAGAGCAAAGATGTCGAGCAAACTTCTCATCCTACTCATCCTGGGCCTTGTTGCCTTCGCCAGTGCCGCGCCCTCCGTTGAGGAACCCGAGAAGGAAGCGTTGGAGACTCCTGAAGAGGAAGGTGAGCACTGTTACTTTATCACTACGTACTTTTCTACGTTAACTACGTTTCTATGTATTTCCTTGGGTTAGTTTGATGAAGAACTCGAGCTGTAAAGTCTCGAGCTTCCTGAGACCTTCGTTAGCCACCAACTTAAGTAACAAACCCTTTTGAGTAAAATCAAAATATATTTGCTAAACAACAAGGTGTTAACTTGCTAGGTGTAAACACATCAGCTATAGACTGCAAAATATTTGTTTTTAAATCCTCTGCAAAACGTACAATAAGAACTGTAGAGGGCGTCACCATCAAATCTTAAAACTAGGTGTGTCAGTACTGTTTCAAGAACTCATTGAAACACAGTCACTTGAAGTTCATTTCTTCTTTGAGCTAGTGCGTAATGTGTGATTTCTTCGTCATGTGAAACTTTAAAAAGTATTTGCATTTTAATCATATCAGAGTTACGGTACTTCGAAAGTTAAGCGAATAGTTAACATAGTTTAATATTTTAGAAAAGCACTCTAAAAGATTGGTTGCTAGCTTTCGCTGATTGGTTGTTTCTACCCAGACGGATTTTCTTCAACCATGAACATATTCAACTGAAGAGTCACATTTTAAAGGTTACTGTCAAATTTAAACGGTACTGCAAACTGGCGTGTTTTGAGCTGCGATAAACTTGGAACTTTCACAAGAGAAAATACGGATTGATTTAAGAATTTCGGTTGTAAGGTAGGTTTTATAGCCTTAATATTTTTAACAGAAAAAAATGATGAAAAACCGTGCAAAACTGGTTAATTTCTTTGAGAACTTTGCTGCCTTGATGTGATTTTATGAGTGTTAAAACATTCTCTGGCATACTTAAATGATATGTTGATAAAGTCACGAAACGCTTGTATCTTTTTTCTCTTTTAGCTCCTGAGCCACAAATTCAAGCTGATAAGCCTGAAACTCCTAAAGGTAAGGAACCTAATAGCGTACTCCTCGAACAGTAATTTATATTGCTAAGCACTAGTTCAAATCAATATCTATAATAAAGATAGCCGGATTGTTATTGAAAAAATGTCTCGGTTTTATAATTTTTATGCCTCTCTGAAAACAACCGACCACAGTGTAAGACTGGTAAAGCGATTTATATTTTTAGTATCTTAGTGGTACAATCGTCCAAGTGTAAAGAAACTCCTTCATTTATAGTAATCTGCTCAGTTTACATTTACAGAGGAGCAAGATGAAGCTACTCCAGAGCGGGCTCCAGAGCAAGATGAGCCTGCTGAAGGTACGATATGACAACAGATTAGAGAATTCTCTTCATAATCAAAATCTGCTGATTAGAAAATCCGCGGTTTCAGAAAGTGCACCTAAGCCGTTTTGTTATAATATTTGACAAATATACTTTACTAAATTCAATAGATAAAAGAAATAATATCTTCATTGTTTTAAATTGAAATTACTTTTAGAATTTGACGAGAAAAGTTAGTATTTACAAGACATCTTATGGATCAACATTATTTATTTTAATCAGCCGCGCGTGTTAACGTTTTGAAATTAATCTTGCATTTATTTGCGCGTTCACATGTTAAATATACTTGTCAGTTATTGAGACGTGTTTTTTTTTATTTACAGACGAGCAGGTCGAAACTGCTCCAGAGGAGGACACTTCTGAGGCTGAGACCGAGGGTAAGAAATACCAAAGGAATAACAAACAATGCAGCTGAATTGTGAATACTTTCTTTCTGAGCGTTGCACTCCGCATTCCGCTCATTAATCCACTTGAATTATTAGTACAGAATTAGAAAATGTAAAACCATATTCTTCCTCGTCTGTAGTGAACTAAGTGAAATAGTCCGTTTGACTGATTTTTTTAGATTTTTGGCTTTATTTTATCAAATAGCCTCCTGCTTATTTATGTACATTGGAAGTGAATTTATGTATTGTGGAGAGTTGGCCTAGAAAACCGTTTGAGTTACTCCAACGGCCGTCACACTATCACAAATTGGCTTTTGCTTTCTTATATCTTTCCCGTTTCTAGCTCTTGACATGCTTGTCTTGTTGTCAATGCTATCCATGAGGATACTGTAAAATAATTAAAAGTATATGTTGTGAAAAACGAAGGTCAAAGCAAATAAATGTGTTATTTGTGTGACTCCAATTCCTTCTGAACATTATACTAATTATTGTAAGCTACCTATGGTTATTCTGGTTAGCTAATACCTTAATTACTATTCAGTCTCTAAATTATATAATTTTCTCTATTATATTAGCTTTGTGTTGTTGTCGTTGTTAACTTCAGTTCAGTTATAATTGTTCGTGTTATTTTTGTTTTCTCTCCAGATCAACAGAAGGAAAGCGCAAATGATCCTGCAGAATCTGAAGGTACTAGCTAATATCATCAGTAATCATCAATAAAGGTGATTGATTGATTGAGTGATTGATTGATCAGCTAATTTCACCAGTATACAGTCACGAGTGTAACTCTGTTGTACGTTGACATCCTTGGGTGTTTTGTTTTGTGTGACAGTCATTATAGGTATGGTGCGTGTGCCAGTGTCTGCGTGTCAGTGGTGTGTGTCTGGGTGTCTGTGTGTCAAATGCAGTGAAAGCTTGAGCCTGGTTTCCATATGATCGCAATGATCGCTGGATTATTTTGTTCTGCGTATACCGATTTACGCTTCGAGTCACCGAACAAAAGAATCCTGCGATCGCTGCGATCATATGTAAACCATGCAGGCTTCAGAAAGACCAACATAACGTAACTTTTGGATTCTTCATCATTACAGATAATCCCCGTCTAGAGAAACGTAAACATTTTGGACATTGTTGCTATAAAGTGTGTTGTTATTGGCGCCAACACTGCTTCAGGAGAAACCACTGCAGACATGAGACGATGCAGGCGATGCTTTGGACGTGGACGCGGGAGGCGCTGTGGCGTTGGGAATTTCTGTATTAACCGCAGACGTTATCGACACCGTCACTGTCACGTCCATTGTCACTACAAAGTCCTGCGGCATTGCAAACGCCACAGGATTTGATAGGTACCACAAGCCAAGCAACAAACGGAACTGGAATAACAGATCAAGAAAATAAGGACACTCTTTTTTTTATTCACAATATTTGGTTTATAGCACGATAACAGTTAGACAATTTAGTGCGCATGCGTGTGTCGTAACGTTTGAGAACGAGGCTAATCCTGTAGATTACAGTTTGAAGTTGTGATGTTGATCGCTTGTATTGCTGTTTAGTACTTGAATAACTTGGCACTAATGTAGAATGATAGTCAACTGAATAAAAGAAAGCATTGAAATCTCCCGAGCCTTTTTTCTTGTAGACTGGAGTGTGCTTTCGTGTCTGGCAACTATATATATCAAACAACAATCAGTACTGTTTGCATAGCACATTTTCTCATGAATCATACAAAAACAATTCCCCAACAAAATAATATTTAATACGACAATTTTGTTTGAAAGGAGGAACGGACAAACACCTTTTCCATAATATTGATGTTATTAACATTTTCAACAAAACTGTGCCTTCATTTTCAGTTTGTCTTCCTTTTTTATAAGAAAAAATCCAGCTTCCATTAGGTAACTGTTCACTGATCACATGGTGACACACAGATTACCGTAGTTTGTTACATTCCAAACTGGTTTCTTAGAATGCAGTTGAAAATTCTAGCAATATGATAACAACATACACCACAGTGAATTGTTCAGTGATCAACACTGAGAGCAATGACCGATTACTGACCACAGGGTGACCACTTCTAGTAACCGCTTCCTCAAACAATGACAAACAAAGTTTGAATGCGATTGAAAATTCTAGCAAGACGAAAACAACATACACCACGGTAGATCAGAGTTCAGTGATCAACAGGACAATGTATTTTTATGCCGAATTCCAGCGAGATTAACTATTGTTTTAGAATCTAAAATCATAGAAAATTTGACATACCACTGTAATTCGCTAAAAAACGCCCAAGAACATCACCGTTTTCTCTTAATGATCACCCTTCCCCCGAAGGGAGTATGGGACCGAGTCGGACACTAAGGGTGCGTTCGATTGACCGTGTTCCGGAATAAGAATAAACAGAATGATCACTACAAATCACTTGTGTCAGGATTTTTTAGCCACTGAAATACTAAATGTATCCTGAATATCATATGCCAGGAAGTGTTTGTAGCTTACAGTACAAAATGTGCCTGAACCAGTGATTTCCAGAGACTATTCCATCTATTCCTATTCCGTAATACGGTCAATCGAATACGTCCTAAATGCATCCTGAATATCATATATCAGCAAGTGTTTGTACCTTACAGTGCAAAATGTGCGTGAACCAGTGATTTCCAGAGACTATTCCATCTATTCCTATTCCGGAATACGGTCAATCGAACGCACACTAAGACCACACCGCAGCAAAACGTCACGCGCATGCGTATTTGCTATGTCTTGTCGGCGCGCGGCCGCCCCCAGTTTCCTGCGAAAACTGAAATGAAGCAACAGGCACATACCCGTGATTTTAAAAGTATCCATTTGTGAACTATTTTATCAAAAAATAAGAAAACTACTTAAAAGATAAGCCTAAGACTTTAACAGGTTGAAGTTTTCTTAATTTGTAATTCACTGTGAGTTCACTAAGTTATAAAATTATTTACTAAAAAAGTTTAAACACTCGGTAATTTGTATTTGATAGCAGAGCCTACGTTCTTTCGGCCAGCGGAGCATACGGTTTTGCCGCGGTGTGCCCTAAGACTACCCTTCCCCCAACGTGACAAATGTGCCTTTGCAACATTGAATGGTGAGAGAGAGGGGAGGGAGGGTAGAAAATTGTTACGAAGGGATCAACATAAAGCAGGAGCCCAGATCAACATGAAGCAGGAGCCCAGAAGCAGGAGCGCGTCCATATCTCCTATACAGCTGTCACAGCGTTTTCACAAGTTGGGCTATTATTAGATCATTTTTGCCTATACCCGGTAGCGGAACAAAAGATGCCTATTAGCTACTTTTGTTATACCAATAACATGGCTGCTACGCTTTTGTGATTTATTCCCTTAGGAATGATTGCAATCCAAGAATAGCGGGAAACGGTTCTAAAAATAACCTAACTTGTGAAAACGCTGTGACATACGCCAAGTATGCGGGATGGACGCTCCTGGTTATGGACTCCTGCATGGAGGATGTGATAACTTTTCCCAAAGGTTGTAGCGATGAGTATTTAAACCGGCCTGAATTCTCTTTAAAACGCAAGGAGAGCAGAACAAGAAAGGTAGCCAGTCAACATGATCAACTATACAAGATTTCTCAATTTGGTAATGATCATGATATCATAGCATAGCACGCGTCATAAGCAATGGACCAGTTTACAGTTCATGCGCAGTTGTAAAAATCCTTTGTTTATTTGGCGGGCAGGCAGATGTGAAACAAATGACTTGAACATGAATCGTAAACTGGTCTATTTCATCAACTCGCCTGATGAACTAAAGCTAAATAATAGACCACTTTCATAAATGCGTATTCCTGTTCGTCTATAGATTATCCACATGCATTTACAGACAATAGTATTCTATTCGCACTTTCCTTTCACACTCGCTAAATAAGAATGGGAGAAAAGCGACCGTGTTCAGGCAGAGTGGAAGCATAGAAGGAGATGTAGGAGGGAGGGAGGGAGTAACAGGATTGAACGCGGTCGCGAAGGGCAAGTGTGGAAGAGAAAAGATATGGCGTAGTGCACCAGGTCGTTCTGCTGCTATTAGGCTGGATCATTACTGACGTGAACTGCGCAAGGGAATCGGCGTAGCTCTTATTTTATACTCGCACTGAAAGGGACTGGTGCAAATAGTATTCTATTCGTAGCATTCCTTTCACACTCGCTAAATAAGAATGGGAGAAAAGCGAACGTAACAGACTAGGTGAGCTCAGTACGATCTGGATCCTAACACCAAAGGCACCCATACTTAAAACCACACCAGTCTAATGCTAAAATAGAAAACTCCCATACTTAAAAAAGGCGATAAGGAAGGAAAGGCAGCTACATTGAAATGCAACGGAAAAAGAAAATAAGGGTTAGGCGGCTGCCATCCCCTGGAATAAAAAGTAAATAAATAAATAAACTTAGTCGTAAAAGAACGGGACGAGCGCGGGAAAACCCAGGGGATGACAGCCCGAGCGTCAGTAATCCGACTAGGGAGAATAAAAATCCCTTTCGGGCCACCATAGAGCGTACAAGAAAAACCCAGGAAATGAGAGAGTATGTTTATATAAGCAAATAAAATAACACTGCACAGTGGGGAAGTGGAACAAAAACCATGGCAGAAAGAGTAAATTGGCAAAATCTGACGTATATAAATGACAATAGAATACTGACGTACCAGCAACATGAAGGCTAAAAGTAATGAATAACTAATAACAAAATTAAAGTAGGCATAAAATGCCGAAATCATATATGGTGGACACCAAATTAAAAACCGACAATACAGTCCAATACGAACCAAGGAGTTGGAGGGGGGAGAGCGATGGCGAATAGGTATAAATAATTCTAGGAGAAAATAATATCTAGAGACATCAGACAAATTGCATCTAATGTACAGACGCCATCAGAGGGTGACACGGCAACTCGACAAACTCGAAATTTTAGGCAGTATAACGTATGTGCACACCAAATATGTGAAATATAAACACAGCGACACCGTCCGACCCGTGCCAAAGGGAACAGGAACAAGCGTAATTCTACGTGACAGGGCAACTGCACAAACGCCTATATGTGAGATAATATAACGCACGCACAAAACAGATATTTGAAATAACACGGCAAGATCGGCCGACACGTGCAAATGGAAACGAGGAAACAAGCGAAGGAGATTATAATAAATCTTAGGGGTGAAAAGGCACTACACAAAACCGTATGTGCGAGGCAATAATACGCACGTAGACACCAAATATGTAAAATATAAACACGGCAACACCGGCCGACAGGGACTGAGGTATAACGAATACTAGGGGTGAAACGGCAACTGCACAAATATCTATATACGAGACAATAAATAACGCACGTAGACACCAAATATGTGAAATATAAATATCGCAAGATCGGGCCACACGGACAAAAAGGGGAACGGGAAAACACGCCACAAACATATAACTAATTCTAGGGGTGAAATGGCAACAACACAACTGAATCCGTATATGTGAGGCAATATTAAACGCACGTACAAACCAAATATGTGAAATATAACAAGTTAACACCGGCCAAAGCATGCAACGGAAACGGGGAAACAAACGAAGCAGAAATAACTAATTCTCGGCTGTAATTCTAAGGGTGAAACGGCAACTACACAAATCCGTTTTTGTGAGGTAATATAACGCACGGAGAAACCAAATATGTAAAATATAAACACGGCAACAGCGGCCGAGACGTGCAAAGGGAACGGGGAAACACCGGAAACAAGCGAAGGAGAGAACTAATTTTATGGGTCAATATAAGGGTGAAAAACGGCAACTGCACAAACCCGTATTTGTATATATATAAATAATAATAACTTTATTACAGTGTCAATGTGTTTAGCTGTTCAGCTAATGGGGGACACTTTAACAAAATATAGAGTAAAATAAGATAAAAAAGTAAAATATATCCTACCTAGAGTTATGTACAATTTTAAAATCTACTATAACTATACTTAAATATATTATAAAATCTAAAAATTAATATGCAGAGCTAATTATATCATGAGCTGCATAATATGCAGCAGTAAGAATTGTTATCTATTAAGCTTGATATATCTAACTTTCGTATGTTATGTTTGAACGAATTTAGACTGGACACAGTCCTAAGACTTAAGGCCTACGGTTTGTCCATATAAATGGTCCTAAGTATCTAATTGAATGCTTTCCATAACCAACTGTTTCAAACCTAGGTATATCGAATTCACTGTTTCTGAGCGAGTAACGCGTACTTTTACTTTTGAACAAGCACGAGACACTACTCGGTACAAGTCCGTATTTAACCTTGTACATCAGTGTAGCAATATCCTGTAAACGTCTATTATACAATGTTGGTAGCTTGGCACGGTTCAGGAGTTCCAGGTATGACTCTGACTTAGACCTGTAGACTGCCCTCGACCCTCGCTCCTGAACACGTTCAAGCTTCCTGCAGTCTGATTACTTACAAAAATGCCAAACTAAATGGCAGTAAGTTAAGTGAGGCAGAATTGACGACATATATAGTGATAGCTTAGCTGTACATGGTATAAAATTACGTAATCGCATATTTAGTACTCCTACTTTCCGACTAGCCTTGGTGCATAATTCACTTATGTGACTAGTAAAATTCAAACGTTCGTTAATGTATACACCTAATAGCTTAATCTGCCTTGTTCTCGTGATTTCATGGTCGTCTATACGCATAGCTTCATTCTTATTATTATTATCAGCATCTACGTCCCTAGGATTAATTATTAGTGACTGGAATTTGTCTGGGTTGGCTAGCAAGTAATTGTTCTTATACCAAGCCGAGGCTAACTGGCCTTGCGTCTTCAGACTTAAACCCACTGTGTCATGATCCTTTCCCATTATGTACAATTGCATGATGGTCGTCAGCATACATTGTGAGGTTAGCATTTTTGACATGAAAAGACATGTCATTTTGGAACATGTTCCATAGGAGGGGTCCAAATGACGAGCCCTGTGGACAGCCTCGTTCCATCTTTATCCACTCGCTTGTAACATCATTTAGCTTTACTCTATTCATTCTGTTGTCAAAGAATGATCGCATGAGATTAAGTGATCTACCGCCAAAGCCATATGCGTCCAGTTGCTTTATGGTGAGGGAATGACTTAGGGAGTCGAAAGCTTTACTCATGTCAGTGGACAGAATTGACACAAGATCTTTCCTGTCCACAGCCAGTTTCCAGTCTTCGACTAACCGTAATAAAGTATTCTCACAGCTGTGCATTCTTCTATAAGCTGTCATCCTGTGATACAGAGTTGGGTCATAGTGACCAGTAATCTGCTTACTAAGCAAGTGTTCGAATATCTATTATTATTAGTCTATTGCCCTTTGTAAATTATGAGTACAAAAAATAAACTTCTTGTTGTGAGGCACGTACAAACCAAATATATGAAACACGCTTGGCACAAATGACCCTAAAATCTATCACTTTGCTATATTTTCAAAAGTTTCCAACGTAGAAGATTGATTTTTTGTGGGAGGATGAAGACCGATGACCTAAACGAAATCCGATGCTTTGAACTACCATAGACATTTTGATGACGTCACAGTTACGTCATATATCCATTTATAATAGGTTTCTCGATGTTTTCAATTACCTTTAACATAAGTAAATTTTATATTTTCGATTTCCCATCATGTCGACAACAAAGAAACCGAAATCCCGAGTTCGATTGGTTAAGAGGGAGAACAATTATGAAATGTTGAATTTGGCAATTTTCCCGCCAAAATTTGGCGGGAAATATTCAATACAGAACCATTTACAAAATAACTTCTTCATTCATCTTTTAGAGTTTAAAATATTTGTTTACGACAATCTAGCAATCAAAAGAGTGAATCGGTACCCACAACCGTATGTTTTTAGAATTTTCAATTTTTGAGAGGAAATACTTTAAAATTCAAAGTGAAAAAGAGGAAACGTCATTATGACGTCATATATTTTTGAAAATGTCTTTTAAAAATAAAGAGGAACTGTACTTACTGTAGACTGAATCGCCGCAATATGGTCTTTTTTATGTTTCTTCAATTTAGAAAGCATGACTGATGTCAGACCCATGACGTCAGAAAATGTGACGTCACAGGAAACTTCAGTTCTTAATAACTCAGCAAATATTTATCGCAGAGACTTTAAAATTACGGCAATCAAAAACACACATTTATGTTGTTGTGAAAACATGCTTTATTTCAAATGTATAGGTAACGCACAATTTGACCTTAAAAGGAGTCGTTCGTTATGACGTTACACCAACGTCAATATACAAATGTGTTTGTTCCTAAAGATCCTAAACATTTTAATATTAACATACGAAAATTTCGTTAAATTTGACAGCGAATTAAACAAGATGTGCTGGTTTATATATTTTTGGCTCGCTTTTAGTGATCGATTTTGAGGTAACTTATGCCATGCGTGAAATACAAACACGGCAACATCGGCCAACACATGCAAGGGGGAACGGGAAAGCAAGCGAAGGAGATAACTAAATCTAGGGTTGAAACGGCAACTACACAAATCCGTATTTGTGAGGCAATATAAGGCACGTAGACACCAAAATATCGAAATAAATACATGGCCATAGCGGCCGACACGTGCCAAGGGGAAAGAAGCGAAGAAGATGAACTAATACCAGGGGTCGAATTCTAGATGTGAAATGGCAACTAGACAAAACCGTTTAGTGTACAGTACAGCTAGCCTCCTCCGCAGGCACCTCTTAAGTATAGGACCGCGAGAGAAAAAAATTTGTAAAAAAATGTAAATTGGGCTATCAGTCCCCTCTCTTCTCTCGTTTTACCACAGGAAACCCGGTCTCGATTTTATCCGATTATATAGGAGGTGCCTGCGGAGGAGGCTACAGTACAGCTATAACATGGCAAACCAGGCAAGGGAAAGAGGACACTGAGCGACTAAGGGCCAAAAGTACATAAATATAAGAGGATAGTTACCACCGGTTCGGGTGCTGGATTAACCGGGACTGGAGGAAGAGGATTTGGTGCGAGTAAAGTCTGTGCTGCCAGAACGTTTGCACGCTGGGCTACTTGGTTGTCTACTAGGAGGGGTCGCGGAACTTGAACGTTGAGAGCCGGACGAGGAACTTGATCAGCCACCATACAGGGACGACAAAACACTTGCATAGGAAGAACGCTGTGACGATTGTGAGTTACTGACGTGAACTGCGCAAGGAAGTCGGCGCAGCTCTTATTTATACTCGCACTGGAAGGGACTGGTGCAAATAGGATCATTACCATGTTAAAGAGCATTTGTCGATATTAGTGATCTGGAGAAATTTGAGTGCTGTAACTTAAAAAGTAGTAAAGCCCATTGAAATTAGATAGATTTGTATGAGAAAAACAACGGAGTCTTACTAACCACGCTTTCGTGATTTTCCAGCATTAGAAATGCCTATTAAGAAATAGAAAACATTTCCCGAGTTCCCATAGAGTTATAGAAACACGAGTGGGAGTTTGGGAGAACGAGAAACGGCTGTGAGAACACGAGCCCGAAGGGCGAGTGTTTCCATTGCTATTTCGAGTTCCTCCAATCTTCCACAAGTGTTTCTATAACTCTATGGGAAGAAGGAAAATGTTTTCTATTTCCTTTATAAAATAAGCGAGTAAAAACACGGTAAAACGCTCGTTTTATTTGATCATCAAAACGTAGATTCTCCCAAATAGCTCAAGCGCCCCCTCAGCTTTCTATGTTTCTATAGAGTTATAGAAACACGGCTTTCAGCCAATCAGAGTGCGCGTACCATCTAATCTATGTTATAATAACCAAGGGAGCACGGCAGACTTGCCTGTTTTATTTCACTCGCGCGCGCGATTTCTTCCAGGTTTAGCCTCCATCTTGAAATTCCTTTAATAGCGGAGCTCCCGCGCGAGAGCACCATACATATAGCATGAGAGTGAAATTTTAGCAACATGTTCTTGCCCGCCCGTGCACTAGCGCGCGGAACACGTAAGGTTTTCGAGCTCGATTTTGTATGGTTTTTAACGCCGTCCTGTCCTTTACATTCAATCCTCCGTTCATGGGATTCAGTGATTTTCTAAATTATCTCAATGATCAGTGTAAATTTTTGAGCCGGCCTGTAACTCTCGAAACGAGCCACAGCATTGGCTTACCTAACAATACAAAACCCTAACCTTTAGAACGTGCAGTACAAAAACAATAGAGCTACAATATAATAGTTCAATCAGAATACAGGTTTCGAGCGGTACTGTATTACTCAAATTTTTGCCGTAATGCGTAAAACATTTCCGTTACATGTAATTTCCGTTACATCTTCGCGTGTACGCGTGTGCGTCATGTTATTTCTGTTGTATGCCGTCACCTTTCCCGTTACATATGCGTGTACAATTCATCTGCACGTGCAAAATGTATTTTCATAATTACGCCTGCACGCACGCATTACATGTATACATTTCCCGTAACATATACCACAAGCTCAAAGTTTGAAATTATTTGAAAACGAAGGTTCAAACATCCAGAATATCTAGTATTTTATCGCACTAAATGGCAAATGAATAACACAATAAACGGTCATTTCTACTGACGTGCGTGACACACACATCCAATCTCTGGAAGACAAGTCGACGGCACAGTGACAACAGATCCCGTGGTAGTTGCTAAGTTTGGGACTTTTTTCAGAACTATTATTGCGCGCCAAAGAGAAACGCTTCCCAGCTACCACTCTCATTTCTCCAGTGCTAAGGCGTCTCCAAGATAGACCCGCAGCGCTCTTCAGGCTGTCACCAATCTCTGAAGAATTTAAATTCAAGCAACTCAAGGCTATAAAAAAAACAGCAAATCAACAAGTTTTGTTTATATTCCAGCACGCCTTCTCAAGGATGGTGCCGAGGTGCCTTTAACTGTTCTCATGAATAGATCGATAGCTGATGATGCGAAACACGCAGTGGTTACGCCAATACACAAGTCTGGACCTAAGACGGATCCCTCTAACTATAGACCGATATTTGTCCTCAGTGCCAGTCTTCTCAAAGATCTTAGAACGCGCTGTGCACCGGATGGTATACGTTCATTTACAACAACACAAACTTCTATCTCACCTCCAGTCTAGTTTCCGTCTACCACATTCTACTGCTAATTACCTGTCTTACTCATATGACAAACACTATCCTGAACAATATTGATAATGGCCTACTCACTGGACTCGTTTACCTGGACCTTAGCAAAGCCTTTGACACTCTTGACCATAGTCTAATGTTAGATCATCACCCATTCTCAGTTAACAGGGTCCATTCGCAGTTTGAAAAGTCCAAATATAAAGTTTGTACAATCCCAATTTCAATAGATTTACCGAATCATACCGAATCACATATTTTTCAAAGCCAATATTTCTTAAATTTGGCATGAAACTGTCCAGTAGTTCGTGAGTTACAGACAATTATATTATTAACACACCCTGCATTGAAAAGAAAATCGTTATTTTTAGGAGAATGCCGAAAAAAATAAGATAGCAGAGAATACCTGCATCTGGCAAAGATTGTCCTCTTCATTTTTGGAAAGGCTTAGCTTAGTCTTGTGTTTTATTTTCGACACAGATGCAAATCGTTTTGAAAAATTACTTAGATTATGTGACAAATGCAATTCCACCTTTTGCGAGCAAAAAAATGCATTAACCAATTTTCTCTGTAGTTGCTTTGTTTCGACGGCAAACATTTTTAAAACCCCTCAAATTCAAACGTTATACAACACATTTCCGATATTCAATTTAGATATGATACCCTACCCTAATGCATTACCAGTAAGGACTCCAAGCATGGTAACGTAATTTACTGTCCAGTGCTTTAAATTTCCCTCAGCTTGTACTGTCAGTTGATATTCAAGTTCCTTGGCAAATCAAAGTGTCGTTTATATAGATTAACTCTTTGCCTGAATGTAGTGTTAATAACCAAGATGTACACATGCATGTGTCACTGATGTGTGTCACAACTCACAACCTGTAGTTTTTGTATCTGTATGTACAGCGAAAAATCATAATTCAATACAGCGAGAAAGCCAACAGAATTTTCGATCGCAGATTCACTCAGTTGTTACTGGATAGTTCAACACAAATGATGGCTGAGTTGATTTGACTGTGCTGTGTTCAACTTCGCTAGTGTCGTCTTCAAGGTGCAAAACAGACCATGTTTGACTTGATATAGTTTGGACCCTCAGACTTTGTCGAATGCTACAGAGGTAGCACACGCCAGTACCCCGGCCGAGATAATCTATGCGAAAAGGTGAACAAGACAAACAAAAATCTCGATTTCTTTCGCCTGTAAAAGCACAGGTAGCCCACACATGACCACAGGGAGTCCACTGCAAGATTAGGATGCGAATGCGCACAATTAGACCCCAATTCTATTGTTTTCTTTTGTTTCTACTTGATTATTAGATACTTATTAGGTTCAAGTAAACCTTCAGCATGTGCTCGTATAATCACCCGGTGGAAATCGAAACTATTCCGAAAGCATTCGAAACTTGAAATTATTCGAAACCATTCCGAAGGTTTTCGGAACCATTAACCAAAATATTTTCGAAATGATTTCGAATTCACAAAACGTTTTTTCGAATTTCCAAAACATTTTGAAACCATTCCGAAATATTTCGCAACCATTTCGAAACGAAAATAATATCGTTTTTTTTTTACGAATGACGCTCCATATAGCTGTGGCTTCTCCGCGGATCAAATGCTCGGCCCCTGAACGAAGCGGTCTTAATATTTAACAAATAAAGAAGCCTTAGCCATGTTTTATACTATCATAAAACACGATGGGCATTTGAGAACATGAGAGAAATGTTAAAGCACAAGCCGAAGGCGCGTGCTTTCAACATTTCTAGAGTGTTCTCAAATGACCAGAGTGTTTTATGATAGTATAAAACATGGCTAAGGCTTCTTTATCTGTTTTATAATATAGATTTACGCGCGCGATGAAAGGAAACCGCCAGTTGAAAACTATATAACACAGCTAACCATGTTATATACTCTGATAAAACATGGCTTCTTAGCCAATCAGAGCGCGCGTACTATCGTATCTATATTATAATATATGTTATAGGTGCGTTCAGCACCTTACAAATTTGTTCATGTTCTAGTTCTGGAAAGAACAACGACAACACTTCCGTAACTTTCATGATGAATTCCATACTATACAGTGACATATTTATGTGTTTCAACCGATTACAATAAGATGATGTGAGCTAGCGATCTACAGCCACAAAAATTAAACAGCAAACGAACCCGTGAACTAATTGCGCAATATCAAATTCTTTTAATAAGGACCGCTGACCAGCATTGTTTCAGTTGGTCAAATGTCCGCCGGTTCGGGGCTTCATTCGGAGTCAGATGCCCGGGGTTTGCCGGGGTGATCGTTTTTGGATTGACTGGTACGTTAACTCCGAACACACAGCTATAAAGGCATGTTTTAGACAGAATAACCAAGCTGGAGAGTCTTTCTGCTGGACTGAGAGCCCATATACAAAATGTACGGTACATATATGTTAATATGACGAAAGCTGAAGAAGATCAGTCCTCATTGAGCTTTTAAAGTGCCTATGAAGCTTATTTTTTTATTTTTTATTTCAATTCTACATCAAGTGAATAGTAGAATGGTACAATATATCTTGCTTTGAATGCTGTGCCGCTGAGTTAAGGAGGTTTTAATATCCAAAATGCTAATTACATGACGTCAGGGGAGGCATCTGCAATCACTTCTTAGTGGTTGTGAATGGGCGTTTCTACTGATATAAAAAAAACAAATTTCTAATATTACTTTATTTCAACCATGAGTATAACACTGACAATTTTTAAAATTTGTTTAATTGTACCAAAAAAAAATGTATAATAATTGATGCCTCACCTGACGTCACGTAATTAGCATTTTGGATATTAAAACCTCCTTAACTCAGCGGCACAGCATTCAAAGCAATATATATTGTACCATTCTACTATTCACTTGATGTAGAATTGATATCTAAAATAAAAAAATAAGCTTCATAGGCACTTTAAATGAAGGAATACCAAGCGGGAGATTTACAGTGAATAACAATGTAACAAGAGAAGAAGGGAGCCTAAGGTCAGCATGACCCAAGCTGTTGACACTTTTACTTTCTTATTTATTTACTTCAGCCATAATAAAAGATACAAAATAGAATAAAGTAAAATATATAACAAACAAAACATAGAGGCCAGGAGGACTAAAACAGCGTTAGCCAATTGCCCACTTTAGAAACGAGTAGGGGAATGGGGCGAGTTCGGTTTCGCAAAGGTGCTTGGGATCGTTACTGGGGCCAGTTAATTGCCCACTTTAGAAATGAGTAGGGGAATGGGGCCAGTTCGGTTTCGCAAAGGTGTTTGGGATCGTTACTGGGGACAGTTAATTGCGATATTTGCCATGTTTCTTTGTATTCTGCAATTAGGGTGTCCCCAGTAACGATCCCAAGCACCTTTGCGAAACCGAACTCGCCCCAGACCCCTACTCGTTTCTAAAGTGGGCAATTGCGATATTTGCCATGTTTCTTTGTATTCTGCAATTAGGGTGTCCCCAGTAACGATCCCAAGCACCTTTGCGAAACCGAACTCGCCCCAGACCCCTACTCGTTTCTAAAGTGGGCAATTACGTTGGTTTCTTATGAAAAATAAAATTACAATAAATGTCCTAATTACAATACTTAATTTATTAACCTAAAAGCAGCATTTAAGAGGAGCAGTTAACTGTCTTGCCTGGTGACATTTCAAACATACAGCTACAGACTTCCAAGACCTAGGATTCTCGATGTCAAATACAAAAGTGATGGCAGACACGTAACGCCATGCAAGTAAAAAAAAAAAAGTTTATCGTCCCCGCGCGCTTCCTTTTCGAGGCCGCCTCCTTTTTTAACTCGTGGATGCGCGCAAGCGCAGAACAAGAGTTATTAGAGTGGGTCAGTAGCTAATTTATTCATCGTTTTATGGTGTGTACTTCGTTTTTTCTGTGTACATCGGGGACTCTCCGTTGGCTTTCCGAATAGTGTTCGATTTCCAGAAGATATATTGACGGCACGCCACCAAGTTTGCGATACATCGGAAAAGCCGCTTCGAAAGGATTTGGCCGTGTTGTTAAAGGTAAATATTCCGAAATGACCACTACAGCTATACTGTAAAAATACAAACATTTGTTCGGGATTTACGAGAGAAGATCGAGCACGTTTTGCCTAGCTCATCAGTTTCAGGTTCCCACATTTTGTGGAGTCAGCCGATTTTATACGTGGCGCCGGTCGTGTGGACATAAAAGATTATTACTGGACCGAATTAAGCCAAGATCGGAGGTAATTTCCCAGCGTTTATACCGGTGAGTTGAAACTATAAAGTGCACCATTCTCTGGTCTCTGCAAAAGTTCTCCTATTTTTTTTAATCTGATAGTGGTAAGAAGGTGCACGTACTTGTGAACGAGAGTCGAACATGCGATGCCTATGTGGCTATAGTATATGTATATGTTCCAGGTCAAAAAAAACTTCAGGTTAAATTTGTCCAAACTAGTTTAATTTTGTTGAACCTAGTTTAATTTTGTTGAACCTAGTTTACTTTTTTCAACCTAGGTTATTTTTGTTAGATATCAATCATTCTAAAAAGGGATTTTTTCTTTTCGGGGAGTCATAAACAAAATGGGGTTTAGTTTTTTAGGGGGCACATTCTAAAAATAATTGAGCAGGTTTTCGTATTGTACCTCCCCTCTCTTCCCTTTTCTTTGTCCCCCATCCCTCATTACTTCTATGTCCCACTATCTTCCTTCTACCCCACACTGATCCCCTTACCACCATTACATTAATTAATATTACACATCATTATTACTTATTTTGTTTCACCCCAGACGAGACTTGAACCCTGAACCGTCGGCTTGGAAGACCAGAACTTTACCACAGAAACATTCGACGCCAGTGACCACGCCAGTGACCACGCCAGTGACCACGCCAGTGACCACGCCAGTGACCACGCCAGTGACCACGCCAGTGACCACGCCAGTGACCACGCCAGTGACCACGCCAGTGACCACGCCAGTGACCACGCCAGTGACCACGCCAGTGACCACGCCAGTGACCACGCCAGTGACCACGCCAGTGACCACGCCAGTGACCACGCCAGTGACCACGCCAGTGACCACGCCAGTGACCACGCCAGTGACCACGCCAGTGACCACGCCAGTGACCACGCCAGTGACCACGCCAGTGACCACGCCAGTGACCACGCCAGTGACCACGCCAGTGACCACGCCAGTGACCACGCCAGTGACCACGCCAGTGACCACGCCAGTGACCACGCCAGTGACCACGCCAGTGACCACGCCAGTGACCACGCCAGTGACCACGCCAGTGACCACGCCAGTGACCACGCCAGTGACCACGCCAGTGACCACGCCAGTGACCACGCCAGTGACCACGCCAGTGACCACGCCAGTGACCACGCCAGTGACCACGCCAGTGACCACGCCAGTGACCACGCCAGTGACCACGCCAGTGACCACGCCAGTGACCACGCCAGTGACCACGCCAGTGACCACGCCAGTGACCACGCCAGTGACCACGCCAGTGACCACGCCAGTGACCACGCCAGTGACCACGCCAGTGACCACGCCAGTGACCACGCCAGTGACCACGCCAGTGACCACGCCAGTGACCACGCCAGTGACCACGCCAGTGACCACGCCAGTGACCACGCCAGTGACCACGCCAGTGACCACGCCAGTGACCACGCCAGTGACCACGCCAGTGACCACGCCAGTGACCACGCCAGTGACCACGCCAGTGACCACGCCAGTGACCACGCCAGTGACCACGCCAGTGACCACGCCAGTGACCACGCCAGTGACCACGCCAGTGACCACGCCAGTGACCACGCCAGTGACCACGCCAGTGACCACGCCAGTGACCACGCCAGTGACCACGCCAGTGACCACGCCAGTGACCACGCCAGTGACCACGCCAGTGACCACGCCAGTGACCACGCCAGTGACCACGCCAGTGACCACGCCAGTGACCACGCCAGTGACCACGCCAGTGACCACGCCAGTGACCACGCCAGTGACCACGCCAGTGACCACGCCAGTGACCACGCCAGTGACCACGCCAGTGACCACGCCAGTGACCACGCCAGTGACCACGCCAGTGACCACGCCAGTGACCACGCCAGTGACCACGCCAGTGACCACGCCAGTGACCACGCCAGTGACCACGCCAGTGACCACGCCAGTGACCACGCCAGTGACCACGCCAGTGACCACGCCAGTGACCACGCCAGTGACCACGCCAGTGACCACGCCAGTGACCACGCCAGTGACCACGCCAGTGACCACGCCAGTGACCACGCCAGTGACCACGCCAGTGACCACGCCAGTGACCACGCCAGTGACCACGCCAGTGACCACGCCAGTGACCACGCCAGTGACCACGCCAGTGACCACGCCAGTGACCACGCCAGTGACCACGCCAGTGACCACGCGTGAAAATAGCGAAACATAAAAATAAAATGGGAATAAAGCGGCTAAGATTCAAATCAAAGAAATTTGGGCCCTCATTTTCTCCCTCGAGTGACCAGATTTATATTTCTGAGTTCCAAGATTCGTCGTTTACGCTTCACTGGAGTCAAAATATGGAATGAAATAAAAGTAGATTATAAATTCCTAAAAAAATCCGCATTTAAACATAACCTAAAATTAGATTTTTTGAATTGCTATTAGTTGAATTGACTTATAATCATTATTGTTATTTAAAGTTTAATCTCCTCCATCTCCTGATTTATATATGTATGTGTGTATGTATGTGCGTTTATAAATATTTGTTTCAAACGACCTACAAATTATTATCTTATAAATGTAAGCTGTCTGACTCGACTGACTCTTTAGCTATTTCAGACAGCTCGTGTCAACCCTGTTATTCTCTCTCTCCATTAAGTATATCACTTTGTAATTAATTGACACAAATAAATTATTATGTGTGTATGTATATGATGAATTTTGTATGGGGGCACGTATTAAAATACAGATACGGATCCAACCACACAAGCCGTCTGCATTGAAGGCTACGACGGACCTCGGCATTTAAAAGCTGTTGGAGGCTAAATGATGGACCATTAGAATAGTGATTTTTTTGGGGGGGGGGGGGGGGGGGGGGGGGTGGAATTTGGGGGAAATTAATACAAGGAAAGGAAAAATGTCAGTAAAAAAATCATGCAGAGATAATATCACGTAAAACATTTCATGCAATTTAGTATGCACACACAAAAACAGTGTCTGCATTTATTTCGTAGGAACGGGCACTTCTTTTTTCAAGCACTCCCATGTGTAAAGTCCGTCTCTTTAATGTAAATAAACACACATACAAACTGATCTTGTGTCCGCCATCTTGCTTTCTCCCCAAACTCTCAACAACTGACTAATACGTCACGTGACTGGAAGTGGTCCAAACCGGAACTAGATATTACATTTCTCCCTTTCTTTGGAGATACTAAATATCAATGAACTGAATGTTTTGGTGTAATAACTGCTAACCTGAATAACAATGTATATGTAAAGTCCTTTACTGAACAAAATGTTCAGTAACATCTGATCACAGTATCTACCTATTCACTCTACAAAGTCTTTTAGGTAAAATGGTCTGTGTCTGTTCCTATGTGGTCTTGTTCCAGTACTTTGATCCAACTCCTTGTTTGGTTTCAGCTTCTGGGTCTTGGCTGCATCATCTTGCTGGATGATTTCTAGTTCCCTTTCAGGTTGTGCTTCATGTGACTCTTGTTCTGGGTTGGTGTCCAGAAGCACAGTTTCTCTCCAGTCTTCAGGGTCGTGTTTCGCATCTGTAGTCAGTTCCTCCTCTTTCATGTTTCCAACTACAGCATTAGCAAGCTTGAAATGACTCGCATCTCTACGCACCTCCCGTCCATCAGTAACTCTCCTGGCTGCAACTATTGATCCTTCTATCTTGAATATAACATAGAATGCTGGTTCATAGGCTGTAGACCATTTGTTCCTCTTCCTCTGTGTGAGAAGGACATAATCACCAACCACAAAGTTGTGCTCTTTAGTGTTTCTGTTTTCAGCTCCTTTCTTCAGTTTCTTCTTGTATTCGTAGTCTCTCTGGTTAATAAGAGACTCTTGGATGCTTTCATAAGAATTTTCCCTTGTCGGGTAGTCCAGCTTGGTTCGTACTTGTCTATTCATCAAGGCCTCATATGGTGTGATACCAGTTGCTGGGTGTGGCGTTGAACGATACCCTGTTAACATTTCGTGTACAGAAAGGAGACTATCTCTCCCTTGGAGGTGTGCTATTTGCTCTGTTTTGTTTAGAACCTTCATGAAGCTTTCAGCTTCCCCATTCGCCCTGGCATGGTCCGGTGTGACACGATGGTGGTAGAATCCCTCTTCCTCTGCAAAACTTTCAAACTCTTTTGAGTTGAACGGTGGTCCATTGTCGCTTTCTACCCGTCGGGGTATACCATGAGTGGCAAATGTCTTCTTGAGTCTTTCCTTGGTTGGCTTGAATGCTGTTGAGTAAACTTTCTCAACCACTGGATATCTTGTCCTCTTGTCAATGATCACCAGATTGTAGTGCCCATCTGGGTATGGACCACCAAAGTCCACAGATAGAACATCCCATGGTTTCTCTGGTATGCATGTCATCTTGATTGGTTCCTGGGTGTGCTGCTTAGTTGTCACCTGGCACTCAAAACACTGACCAATGATTTGTTCGACCAAACTGTTCATCCCTGGAAACCAATATTTATTCCTCAACATTTGCTTGGTTTTGCTCATGCCTAGATGTCCAAGGCTGTGCGCTGCTTTGACAACCTTCCTCTGTAAGCATGTGGGTATGATGATTCGGTTTCCTCTGAAGATGATTCTGTCTACCATGTACAGCTCCTGTCTGATTGGATAGAACGGCATTATGTCAGGATCCTTTCTGTGCTGTTCCCAGTCCCCTTTTAGAATTCTGTGATCCAGTTTCTTTAGTTGGTTGTCTCTTGTGGTTTCCTCTCTCACTCGATCTAGTATAACTGCATGTTCTGCTATGATGACTTGCTTGACCATTGCCTCCATCGTGTCAGTGCTTGTCTCTGGTAGTGGATGCCGGGACAAGAAGTCTAGCGGGTCATTCTCGTCTTTACCTGGCTCGTATACCAACTCAAAATCCACATCTTGCATGTCCATGACCCATCTTTCTATCCTTGGTGGTAGCTTTGCAGTTTCCTTGTTGAACATCGGCACGAGTGGCTTGTGCGCTGTGATCACCTTGAATCTTGGAGCTCCAAGGAGGTACATGCTAAATCTGTTCTTAGCCCACTTCACTGCAAGGGCATCTTTTTCCGTCTGGCTGTATCTCTTCTCTGTATCTGTCATGGTGCGACTGATATAATGGACTGGCTGAAGACCTCTGCTTGTCTCTTGGAATAGTCCAGCTGATAGTCCTTCATGGTAACTAGCCTCTGTTCTTACTATAATTGGCTTTGCTGGGTCAAAATATGCCATGGTGTCTTCATTTGTGATGCTTTGTTTGAGTTTCCTGAATGCATTGTCCTCTTCAGTTCCCCATTTGAACTTGGTGTCCTTGTGAGTTAGTATCCTCAGGGGTGCTGTGAGTGATGAGTATCTTGGAATGAACTTAGATAGGTAGCCAATCATTCCTAAGAAGCTTCGGACTGCTCCTTTGGACTCTGGTGGTTTGCTCTCCTTTACAGCACGAACCTTGTCTGGTGTCGGCTTTAGCCCCTCTCCGGTGAAGCGATATCCATAGAATTCCAGCTCCTCTACTCCAAATTGGCACTTTTCCAAGTTGAAAGTGATTCCAAAATCAGCAGCTCTCTGTAGCACTTGCTCTAGCTAGTATCTCATTATGCTCTTCTATGTTGCGTCCTCCTATCAGTATGTCATCACGCTGATTGAGGCAACCTGGTATGTCCCCAAAGATCCTCTGCATCATCTCGTCAAATAGATCCTGGGATGATCTGGCTCCGAATAGCAACCGCCGTGGTCTCATGTTACCCCAGGGTGTGCTGAATGTTGCTATTGCTCTCGACTCTGGGTCTAGTTGCAGTTGATGGTATCCCTGCCTGAGGTCCATCTTGGAGAAGATTTTACAGTTGTGAAACTTGTGAGTGAAATCCTCAACCACAGGTCCTTGTGTGATTCGATTTCTCTCCATGTGCTTGTTTGGAACTCTTAGGTCCACACTGGCTCTTATCATGTTTGGCTTGAGCTGATCTTGATCCACTTTGCTGAACCTTGGTTTTGGTTGTACAACCAATGGAGAACACCATGTGACTGGCTCCCCCTGTGGTACTTCTTCAAAGATTCCTTCCCTTACACCTTGGTCCAGCCATTCCTTCAGTGGTTTTTGTAGGTAGTACGCTACTGGTCGTGGCTTCTGGGCAATAGGTACTGCCTCTGGCTTCATGCTGAATCTTGCATAGATATCTTTGTTGTTCTTGATGTCTCTTATCTTCCCTATACCTTCAAATACATAATTGTACCTGTTAGTGATCTCCTTGAGTTGGGTGTTCACTGTCTTGTCACTGCTGAGTACTTTAATATCAGCACTCTCGTCTGGGATTCTTAGGTGGTTGGTTGCCGCTAGCAACCCTTCTGGCTGGATGTGCAGCATGCCCAAGTCGATAAGAGTGGCTCTACTCAAGAGTGGTGGTGAGTTGATTCTCCCTCTGATAACAACAAATTTTGTCTCCACCCCACAATTCTTGTTTTTCACTGTCGTCTTAAACTCTCCCTTCACTGATAGTTCATCCTGAAGAGTCTTTACTCTGGTTTTACTCGATTCAAGAAGCTGTTTGTTGCTGGATCTGTGGGTGAAAGCTTTGAATTGGTGCTCATCCATGATGTTTATATCTGCTCCACTGTCTGGTTCTGCTTTAACATCAACATCATCTATTCTTACACTGATGGTTTTGTCATCATCCCTTGCCTCGCCTAGCTTTCTCACTCGTCTGAGGTGTTTTGCTGCTTGTCCAATAAACTCATCATCTGAACTGGTAGAGCTGTCATGGTCATATTCTGTGGTTTTCCTTACCTGCTTCCTTTGTTGTTTTGGTCCTCTATAAGTCTGGTTATACCTGTTTCTTGGGTTGCTTCTGCTATTTTCTTCAGGGTCTGACCTACATACTGTGGCAAAGTGATTCATCTTTTGACATTTTCGGCACCTCTTACCGTATGCAGGACAGTCTTGACCCTCTTCATGAGTTCCTGCGTATCCACAATAACCGCAGCATCTGCGAGCCTTTTCCTCTCGTCTGCCGGGTTCTCTTGCTGTCTGGTGCTTCTCTTGCTTTTGCTGTCGCCATTGGCTTACTCTGGCTACCTCGCTGTAATCCTCTGGGCTTCTCATATTACGTACCTGTAATGAGGTATCCTCCATTTGACCTGCCTCAGTTAGTAGCTGGGTCAAGTTCCACTTCTTGTTGATAGCTTTCTGGATGAGGGTTTGGTTATTTATTGTCTGAATTAGGTGCTCAAGGATTCTTTCTTCACAGTTGTCTTCAAATTCGCACTCGTTAGCTTTCTCCCTCAATCTGGCGGTGTATGCTGCTGTTGTTTCTCCCACCGTTGGTTTCATCATAAGAAATAAGTATCTGGCGTGGTGCTTGTTTCTTTTGGGTTTGAAATACTCATTTAGTTTGCTCTTCAGCTTGTCGTAGTCGTTATTTCCTGTTGTGGGATCGGGTAAGCTCTTTTCTAGTCTTGCTGTTTCTGTTCCACCATAGATGATAAGGGCATCTTTCTTGTCGGTCGGTGTTGATATTTTAAAATATCGGAATTCCCGTTCGACGCTTTCAAGCCAATTCTCCCAGGCCTTTCCAGTCGTGATTTGATCGTCGGTGTGAGTAAAAGGCTGTGTTTTCAGGTTCCTCGTCTCTGTAATCACCGTTATTGTCGGCGCTGTCTGTACGGCCGGTGCTGCTGCCTCTTGTTCGTCCCCGGACATTTCTCCTTACCTTTTTATCAATGACACGTGCTCGTAGTCACGATCCAACTTATTTCTATCTCTGTGGTTTCTTTGGCTTCTTTTCTTTTCCCAGGAGTTCCGGAAGACTTTTGCTTTGCTTTTCGAATGTTTCATCCTCGTCGCCAATGTAAAGTCCGTCTCTTTAATGTAAATAAACACACATACAAACTGATCTTGTGTCCGCCATCTTGCTTTCTCCCCAAACTCTCAACAACTGACTAATACGTCACGTGACCGGAAGTGGTCCAAACCGGAACTATATA
The DNA here is from genome assembly GCA_030867875.1 of Actinernus sp. WN-2022. NCBI lineage: Eukaryota > Metazoa > Cnidaria > Anthozoa > Actiniaria > Actinernidae > Actinernus > Actinernus sp. WN-2022. The sequence goes on along the minus strand of JAOWCC010000577.1, from coordinate 100,853,547 downwards.
TTACACCATGCCCCTGCAGTATCGTCGGCGTCTAAATCGTACGGCGGTGGTTAAGATCTATCTCAACTTGGTTCACCATAAAAGTCGCCGTTTTCTATATCCTTAGTAGTTTCTGTTTAGCCTACGTGTAGCCGTTACCCACCAAAAATGGCTAGTTTTTGTTTTGCTAGCTTGTCTACCTCTGGTCCCAACATACAGAGCTTAAAAACTTCGAGGATGCTTGGGCTGTTCCTCTGTAGTATAGGCATTTTTTAATTCCCTCTGTAGTAGATAACGCCATCGCTAAATTCAATTCTTCGGACAGGACTTATGTTTGGATTTTCTGGTGGTTTCTCATCATCATCAGACAGTACAATCACATCTTCCACAGTTGTTCTCTTGTGCGTGCTCATGCTTTATCCTTCTCTAGATCTTCTTTATTTGGCGTAAAGTCTTTTCTTTTCTTTGAATCCATGGCCATGACCATGAAGCGCAGCAATTAACTGTACGCATTCTGAATGGACCTGACCTGGATGTGATTTATTCTAAGTCGTCATGCTAAAAATATGCAGACAATCACTTGTGAAATCAAAAACCTTTACCACTTAATTGGCGGCAAAAATGATCTAAAAATAGCCCAACTTGTGAAAACGCTATGACACATATATAGGAGATATGGACGCTCCTGGTTATGGGCTCCTGGCCAGGACCACCTCAGATAGAAAACATTGCAAATAAAATAAAAACTCTGAATTTCTAACGAAATCTGAAACAACCATAGGGGCTGATCAAAGTCAGGGCCTTGCTAAACTACAGATAAAATTGGATAGAATGTTTTTTTTTTGTGGAGCCTGGGAGGACAACCAGAGAAAAACCCTAGGAGCAAAGGTGAGATACCAACAAACTGAACTCACATTTGGTGCTGCAATCGGCAATCGAACCCATGCCACAGAGGTGAGAAGCGAGGCACTTAACCATTGCGCCACGCCAGCTCCCCATGTGCCACCCCAACTCCCCATTGTAATTAAGTAGTACATATTAAACTGTATACTTTAGAATTTAGGAATAAGAGAAGAGAGAAGTTGAAACTGATGCAAATAAATATTGATACAAAGAGTAGCAGCAATCATGTGAATAGAACGAAGTCATTAGAGAAAATGTCAGAAAAGTTGTAAAATTCATAAATATTTTTCAGTCAATTTTAGTATATAGTTTTTGCTTGAAAAAATATTCAATTTTTTTATTTTATTTCTTGTGCCAGTTTTTTAAACATACTTTTAACTGAAACGAATATTAAATAACAACACTGCAAATCTGGTAAGTGTTTATGTGTTTTACTTACATTTACAAATGTCGCCATGGTTGGTTCACATTATTTAACCGTCAAGCCACGTGCGTTTGGGAGCGCCAGACACTTTCGTAAACATATATTCTAAAATGTGAGAAATTTCCATTCAAAGCCCGTATAACTCCAGTCAACCCTAGAAAAACTCAATTTTTTTTCCATTTCCGTCAAAGAAACCTTCGGATTCAGCAACATAATGGCTACGAATGGGACAAAACTTTGCTCACGTTTTGGTCGTGACTCGTGGTGCATGGTACCTGGTTCCAGAGGTGCTCAGGTACGGATATACTGTAATGCGCCGCGATCGAAGGAGTTTTGATTCCCGAATGAGTTTTGTTTTGCGAGAAGACCGTTGAGCACCTGTGGCCGCTCGAATAGCCAGCCTCAATCTCATGCCCATAGCCTCGCTTTTATGTTTACAAACCGGTTTCAACTCACAGGTTAATTTGCATATGTCACTTCCACGTACGTATGATTCAAAACATAAACAGGCCATTGTCGACACTCGACTTGCGAAGATAAAGGAAAATTCTCCTCGATTTACTTCGTTGACTTTGATGTTTGGATCTCCCAATGAGCATGCATTGATTCCTCGTTGTTCTAGCTCTGTTATGTGGGAGTCAATCAGGGCATTTAGAGGGCAAACCACCAGTACAATTACTCGTTTTGGATAATCGAAACAAATGCCAGCCGGGTATGAGTTGGAAGCCAGTGGGCCGTATTGGGAAGACATCACGCCGCTTCAAGAACATGAACAAATATCTTTGAATTTCTACTATCTTTGAATTTCTACTGAATTTGAGGCTAACTCAAATTGTACAGCTGTATAATCTGTCAAGATTGTAACACGATCTCAAAATGGAGCCAATGAAAATGTTCGTTAGATCCGAATGCCTCAGCTTCCATGGCCACGACTCAATCAACCAATCGGGGACGAGGTACAGATTCTGTACTGGAAGAAACGAAAATCTCTACTCGGGAGGCCAGAGGCTCGTCGCTTCGCGACTCGTGCTGAAATCAAGCCTGCGGCTCGATTTCAGCTGGCCTCGCTTCGCTCGACCGACGATTTCGAGCCTCTGGTATCCAGGGTAGGTGCATGGTGTTTAGAGACTTGAAAACTCGTAGGTGCTTTTTGTAGAATTCAGTTACTTTCATTTCATCCCGCAACATCACTACAGATCCAAAGCTCCTACATAGGTACCTCCATAAAATGTTTCCGAGCTTTCTCTTTTATACGGAAAATTAAATATTTATGTACTTGTACTCACGGATCTTGTCTTTCTTTAAGACTTTAATATCTTCGGCTGGCTAGCTTTCGACCCCCGCGTATCAGTTACAATCATCGAAACTGCTCTCACAAATTTTAGGGTGTTATAATCACTTGCTGTCACAATCCGTAGGAGAATCAATTGCACAGAATTCCGAATGAAGAAAAACGATGAAAGATTGAACGATTTATCCACAACAACAACTCATCCAGTGTGGTTTTGCTCATAGCGGCCTTGGCCTTGGGAGAAAAAAATCACGTCCTGCAGACTGCAGTTGACGTAACGATGGCAATGTAAAATAAAGCGCGAGCTGATTGGTTGACGGCCCCGGAAGTCGATAAAATGTCACATGGCCGCCACGTGAACAGTGCAATCGGATTGGTTTGGCGGTTGGCGGCGACTTCCGGGTCGACACAAAGGCCTGGCCCGAGTAATTAGGCGGTGTCTTGATCTAATTAGATTAGGCGCATAAGTTCTACGTCTGAAACGGGCCTTATCTAGAAAACGATCATGGGTTGCACCAGTGGCGGAACAAACTGCCTCATTAGCTACTTTTGTTATACCAACAACATGGCTGCTACGCTTTTGTGATTTTATTCCCTTAGGAATGATTGCAACCCAAGAATAGCGGTAAACCGTTCTAAAAATAACCTAACTTGTGAAAACGCTGTGACATAGGCCTAGTATGCTAGCCTGCTTACAGGCTCTCAGGTTTTTTCGGAAATATTAGTTTTCGGGTTGGGTGGAAATGTTGGGTTACCTGTGGGCCGAGCGAGGCCAGGACCCGAGCGAGGCGGAGGCGAGTGCGTCAGAATGAGACGCACTCGCCTCCGGCTCGCTTGCTCCACAGGTAACCGAAACTAACATTTCCGAAAAAAACCGAGAGCCTGTAAGCAGGCTACAAGTATGCGGGATGGACGCTCCTAGTTATGCGCTCCTGTCCTGGCTTAAAGTGCATTATATGTCTAATTTATGCATAGGGTCCAAAGGGCTCCAGTGCATAAATTAAGCCCAAATTAGTTATTTGATATTGATTTTACATGAAGTGGAAGTCCAAAATAGTAGAATATTTCTTGATTTGGGTGTTGCATCTACGAGATATTTAGCAAATTTCCTCTGGTTTTCCGTGGTGTGGACTCTTATTTACCACGATTTACGTCATCACATGGTCAAAATATGTTGTGGACTCACAAGGCGCAGCCATGTGATGACGTAAATCGTGGTAATAAGAGTCCACACCACGGAAAACCAGAGGAAATTTGTTTTTTTACAACAATATTAGAAAACGTAAAAGGAAGTTTCGTTACAAAGCGTGACAAAGCGTGACAGCTTTGAAAGATCAAGAGCCAGCATTGTCTATAACTTTCCCGCGTCAGCACCGTTGTCTGGACTCTCATTTACCACCGCACATCGACCAATCAGATCGCGAGATTACCGGCAATTGTGGTAAAAAAAGGTTTATATTTCCAGTATGCTAATAGACCCATTCGAAAAATGGCATCCAATTTAATTAACTATTGTTTAGCTTTCGTGTGGACTGACTAGCCTCGTGTTCACGTTACCAGGACAATAGCTTTTTAAATTGGACGCCATTTTTCGAATGGGTCTGATGTGGTGTCATCACTGACATTTGCTGAATTTATTTGTGCTTGTGAATTAAGCTATTTTCTAATTTAGATTTTGTTGTTGTTGTAAAATCACTGACAAGTTAGAATTTAAAAATAGGTAATTTGTCTCTACCAGCATGCTTTTGTATAAAAGTGTGTCAGTGGTGACATATCACTCATTAGCATATTAAGGCCCACCTTCTCGTAATTGTATTTCTTTGTATGCCTTGTTACTATACATTTCCATCAACTTATGAGAAAAAAAATGCTAGTGTTGTTGTTGTTAGTAATGGCATCAAATATACTGTAGTAGTGAATGGCCCGATTCCTCGGTTCTTGGATCTGACCGTCCATGTCAGCATCTGGCACTTTCACTTGGTCAGGAGTACAAGTACTTTTAAGAATTATTTGGGAACGAAAATTAATATTGCTGCGACCCCAATGATAGAAAAAAAACGAGTGGAAATCACATGTGTCTTTGTGACTTTCAGTCTCCTTCAAGTTGTAGAAAATGAACACTAGTACAGTGCTCACTAATATTTGAAAATGGTGGTCTAGCTGTAGTTTACGACCCCAATCAAAAATAATTATTGTATCGAGAATTTAGCCTGAATTTGAGCCATCTCCTCTTGTTCATTATTGATTACTAGAAAATCAAACAAATCTAGATAGATGACTTTATTTCACATGTTGAATGACACATTCCCTAAATATTGACGAGGAATAGCAACATTACATGTATGTGGAATTACTACTCAAATTTTAACCATCGCACTTCAATCAACAACACCCATACCAAGTTTTTATAATTCTAAAGATCCTCAAGGAACTATTATTGAAAAGAAAATAATATTAAACATCATAATTGAAAGAAATTGTGGCGAAAATGTACAGCATGTATGTATGTGTGTTGTGTATGTATTATGGCTCTATCATTTTCAAGCCTGACCCCCCCCCCCCCTTTTCCCGGCATACCTGGGGCATTTGGCATTTATAGTCCCATTATATATAAATTATCACAAGAGCATCAGTAATTATTAATTATTAATTTATTTATTTATTATTCTCTGGCTCCCCTAGCACAAACCATGTATGACAAAATATGCTAGAACTCTATGTATTAATACCTTGGCCTAGATGGCCCGAGTTCAGGCCACTCAGGGCCTCTAGTTATCTTTTGTTTTGATCGATTGCGTTCGGCGCATGAAAACCCGTTCAATTTTTTAATTTTTCGTTTATTTATTTATTTGTTCACTCGTGGTCACTTCTGGTCACTCGAGGTCACTCGAGGTCGCTCGAGGTCACTCGTGGTCGCTCGAGGTCACTCGTGGTCGCTCGTGGTCACTCGTGGTCGCTCGTGGTCACTCGTGGTCGCTCGTGGTCACTCGTGGTCGCTCGTGGTCACTCGTGGTCGCTCGTGGTCACTCGTGGTCGCTCTTACCAGAAAACTTCTACTGGGAATGTGGTATTACTGTTGAATGCAAATTGCGCTTTAATACATTGAAAGTTTTCCAAAACATTGAAGGTCAAAATTAGCATTATTACAATTGTCTCTTGCGGTAATGTATCAGTCAATTCCAAACCCGTGCATGCCCCCCCCCCCTCCCGGGCCACCCCCGGGCATTTGAACATTTTGAAAAAAATTCGATCCAATGCCCCACTACCAAGGCTGAAAAACTGTTCAAATGCCCCACCAGTTTTTCATCCAGTTTGTTCAAATGCCCCACCATCGGGGACCGGCAGCAAATTCGACAACGACAATTAAAAGCAAAGACTATTGACAAATAAATGAAATCAATGCTTTATTGACAAACTCTGACTAGAGCAATTCACAGGAAACACCGACGGTGGAAACCACCTTCAACCGGTCAGGGGTAAGAACAATCATTTCTACCGGCTCGATCGTTCTTGGTTTCCGTTATGTACTTTATAATAAACGTAATGGTTTGAAATTGAATATGTTAGCTTATGTTGTTGGTATATAAAGTATGTAACAGCGTTCGACCAACTCAGCAGCTGGGTCGGCCTGTTATTAACTACAGGCACCAATCGGCCCGTCTTTTCCAACTATTAATAATATCACGCAGTCGGACAAAGTTCACGAAGCAAAGCAAAACAACATAGTTTATAGGTTTAAACATAACTATTTACCTCTGAAAGTGGCCTTCAAATTTGGCAGGTTCACTCTTTCAAGCCAGGCCTCTACAAATGCACGATCCTTATCCGGAAGTCCTCGAAGACACGTACGTTCTCCATTTCGACGCGAGCGATGCGAATTTGTAGACAGAGATAATGTTTTTTTAAACACCGATCAAATGCCCCACCCCCTACCCCCACTGTTTGTCAATTGCCCGCCCCTGAGGGCCTAGATACTCGTCAAATTCACCACCCTCGGGAGCAAGCCTCTGATCAAATGCCCGGAGTTGGCCCGTAGGGGGGGGGGGGGGGGGGGGTGCACGGGTTTGGAATTGACTGATACATAAATTCCGACATTTTGAAAGGGGTGCAAACATGGCGCGAAATACAGTGTTTGTATGGGAATCGATGGGAATCCGATGCCAAATAAAATCCATAAAATCGAATTTCTGAAAGATTAACATATCGAAATTTGAGGGATGTAGCTGTGCTGGGAAGCGTGCCGATCGTGTTTTCAGTTTGCCATACATTGTCTGTAACTTTTCACGCGGAATTTGACTCGTTTTTATAGACCGGCTATGTATGGCAAACTGAAAACACGATTGCACGCTTCCCAGCACAACTACATCCCTCAAATTTCGACATGTTAATCTTTTACCTGCATGGTATCTTAAGTTTGTATCAGAAGAATATTTCAGAAATTTTATTTGGCATCGGATTCCCATCGATTCCCATACAAACACTTTATTTCGCGCCATGCTTGCACCCCTTTCAAAATGTCGGAATTTACCGCGAACTGGTCTATTATCTCAGTGTTATCCGGCATCATCTAATCCCAAACGTTTATGTTTCAGTTGCTACGGTTTCATTGAGTTTCAATGTTGATCTGTAAAGTATGGAACGGTGGAGTGGCGGAAAAAAAAAACGTTTAGGGCTCGAAAAGTATTAAAACATGTACTGTTCAGTATTTTAGTCCAACATCGGAATTTATCATGCATTACAGTCGTAACCTTTGTCATTGTCCGTGACCAGTTTTTAGGCCGACGCGTTCGATTTGGACATTCTAGAGCAGAATACCCGGAATAAGAATACCGAGTAGATGCCGCCACGAACACACGCTGTTCACTCTATCAGTTCAGGTAACTCAAACTTTTCGCTATACTCAAACAAGATTTTTGTATCTCCACCTTCATGATCAGCCTGACATTAACCACTGACTGCCTACTGATTTAAGCCTCGTTAACTCGAACTCTCAGTTTCAACTTTTATTAGTTTCTCAGGAGCAGGACAACGCCAGATTTTAACATTTACTTCGCATGATAAATAATTCATTTATTTCTAAATTCTGTCGAAGAGTGCATACATGTCTTTTTCCTTTCATAAGTACTGTCTTCCGACAAGGGCACCCAACGAAGTTTTCGGTTAAAAAGCTGTTCGGGAGAGTCAGTTAGCCTAAAACTTTCGGATTTGAAAAAATTGTCCCTAGAAAATTGTTTTCTGAAATACTGCCTAGAAAATTTGTTTTCAATCCCTAGAAAATTATAGAAGAAAAGGGAGACTAAAAGGTTTCCCCTCAAATATTCGTACGTCCCAATTCGTCTGATCAATAGTCAGAACAACACATTTTCATTCCCTAAGAATTGCCTAAAGGAAAAAAGAATCCCTAAAAAAATCGTACCTCCACAAAACTTTGCAACATGAAGTTACTTGGGATAGAAAATTCTTGTTTCTGTTCTAGACTACTAACAAATTCGTAGGCCGGGAATATTTTGCCATAGTATTTTCGGTTGACCTAGAAAATCTAGAAAATCTGAACAGCTAATAGCTTTCTAGAATACCTCAAAAGACATAGTAGGCGCCTTAAAATAGCTAGATAAGCTGCAGACAACTGGTTTCAAACGAATTTCAAAACGTACTCGTTGGGTGCCCTTGATATTATCACAAATCATTTAGTGAAGCGGCCACCTTAAGTTTTCGAGAACACATTTTCATTCCCTAAGAAATTCTAACATCTAAAATCCGAAAGAATAAACCTTTAGCAAACGGGAGATCAGCTAAAATAATTGCCTAAAGGAAAAATGAACCCCTAAAAAATTCGTATCTCCACAAAACTTTGCAACATGAAGTTACTTGGGCTTGAAAATTCTTGTTTATGTTCTAGACTACTAACAAATTCGTAGGCCGGGAATATTTTGCCATAGTATTTTCGGTTGACGCGATTTCCACCTAGAAAATCCGAACAGCTAATAGCTTTCCAGAAGACATAGTAGGCTAGATGGGCTGCATATACGACTGGTTTCAAACGAATTTCAAAAAGTACTCGTTGGGTGCCCTTGTTCCGACAGGAGCCCAATTTTAAATACGCAGAAACAATCTCCTGCTAACTCCAACTAGTTTTTATTTTCCCGGTATTTACAGTTAACAGGAGTCTGACGAACCCTCGCTCGTGTTATTACAATAATTCCTCTCTTCCAGAATCCCGATAATAAGGGTATTAGTCAGTAGACTTGAAAGCCCCGCCCCGTTCTTCAATTGTCATCAATTTAAGTCTGTTAAAAAACGTTTTAAACTTTATACAAGCTAGCGTAGTTCAACGACCAAATAATTTCATATATACCCACGCACATTCTATAAACGTACCTTTCCTCGCTTTGAAATAATCAGTTCAGTCTTTCATTATTGCGCAAATTAAAACCTTGCAGACGAAAACAACTGCTATTCTGGATGTCCCGCTCCTCGAATAAGCGCCCTCCCTCGATTATAAGCGCCCTCCTTGACAACGACATTGAGCGCTTCGGTCGCTTGTTCCAGGAAATACGATATACCGCATAACCCACTTTCAGCAACACTCATGCAAAACTTAGTAATCCCTCCTCAAACCCTTTATTTTCATATAACAAATTGCTACTATTTTCGCTCGACAGCATGTCACTTTCAATTTGAAACTACTAATTTTTAACATTTTAAATAACTAACTACTGTAACTAGTAGTCTATAAACGAACTGAAAGAAACTTTGGAACAAAAAATCAAAGAGCAGTTTAGGGCTTTTTGCTGCGGGTTTCTAACCATTAGCTGGCCCTTCGCTAATATTCGCTCTGTTTGAGTGTTGTTTTTTGATTTAGTTTTTTTGTTCGCAACATCGCGCACGCTCCTCCAGATTCCCGCCAAAATCGTTTACGTGGAAGCGAGTGTTTGGATAAAAAAATGTTATCGATGTGTTGAAGATATTTAATAATAATAAAAAATAACGTAACGCACCGTCACTCTTTATCGAACGTAGCTAGAGAACCATGTAATCTTGCGCAATAGAAGCGTCTATTTCAGACACTAGTCCCGGCGAGATAGGATCCCAGTTAGGATCCCAGATTGCCTAAGTGGGTCTAAGGATACCCAAGTAGGCCTATAAGGATACCTAAGCGGGCCTAATGATACCTAATTATAAGTGGGCGTAAGGATACCTAAGGGTACCTAAGTGGGCCTAAGGATACGTAAGGATACCTAAGTGGGTCTAAGGAGATATAAGAGGGTCTAAGGATACCTAAGTATGCCTAAGGATACCTAAGTGGGTCTAAGGATACCAAAGGGTACCTAAGTGGGCCTAAGAATACGTAAATATACCTAAGTGGGTCTAAGGAGAGATAAGAAGGTCTAAGCATACCTAAGTGGGACTAAGGATACCTGAGTAGGCATAAATATACCTAAGTGGGTCTAAGGAGAGATATAAAGAAGGCCTAAGGATACCCAAGTGGGCCTAAGAATATCTAAGGATACCTAAGTGAGTCTAAGGAGGCTGTATAGTTCATGGCAGAATGTCATATAGTCGCTTATCTTGCACCCAGTATAGGTGTATCCTTACGCCCACTTAGGCATCCTTGGGGCTGCTTAGGTATTCATAGACCCACTTAGGTGTCCTTAGGCCCTCCTAACTCTCCTTAGACAAACTTAATTAGGTATCCTTAGGTCTACTTATCTCTCCTTAGACACACTTAGGTATTCTTAAGCCTACTTAGGTCCACTTATAGGTATCCTTTGGCTTACTTAGGAATCCTTAGACCCACTTAGGTAAGGTATCCTTATAGGTATCGTTAGGCCCACTTATAGGTATCCTTAGGCCCAGTTAGGTATCCTTAAGCCCACTTAGTATCCTTAGGCCGACTTAGGTATCCTTAAAGTGCTAAGTACTGAAGCGAAATTTCATCATTAAAATTAAGATCTTACTTGAAAGTCCTTTCGAAATGAGGAATAATAGCATTTTCTGTTTGTCAATATCTCATCTCGTTCCAGAGATATTAACGTTTTCGGAATATGCAAATTAGATGGGCTGTGACGTCATAAGGTTGACACAGCCATTAAGACAATCACAAAATGAAGAATATCTCTGCAAATAGTGGGTAAAAACAATTGAAACTTTGCACATGTGTGGTACTAAAGAAAATACACATCACTGTGGAAATCATGATGTTGCCATGGAAACACTCTTGGCCCCAGGCTCCTTTTACCTTGAACATAAAATTGTAGTTTTTATCTCTGTTACAGAAAATAATTTACTTTAAGCCACTCACATACAATGCTTACACTGTTCCAAATCTTCTTATATGCCAACAGTAGAAAAAAAATGTTTGGCAAAGGAGAAATTAGGAAAATTGTTTTCCTCATTTAAGGAGCCTGGGGCCTAGAGTGTTACCATGGCAACATCATAATTTGCATAATGGCATGTATTTTCCTTCGTGCCATATGTGTGAAAAGTTTCAATTGTTTTTACCCACTATTTGCAGAGATATTCTTGATTTTGTGATATGTCTTCATGGCTGTGTCAACCTTATGACGTCACACACCATCTAATTTGCATATTCCAAAAACCTTAATATCTCTGGAACGAGATGAGATATTGACAAACAGAAAATGCTATTCTTCTTCATTTCGAAAGGACTTTCAAGTGAAGTCTTAACTTTGATGATGAAATTTCGCTTCAGTAGCACTTTAAACCTACTTGGGTATCCTTAGGCCAACTTAGGTATCCTTAGGCCCACTTAGGTATCCTTAGACCCACTTATAGGTATCCTTAGGCCTACTTAGGTGTTCTTAGGTATCCTTAGACCCACTTAGGTATCCTTAGGTATCCTTAGACCCACTTAGGTATCCTTAGGGCCCCTTAGGTATCCCTAGGCCCAGTATATTGTATACTGAAGTACCGAACGACGTCGACGCAGGACACACGTCGCGTCACATGACATCTTGACATGGCACATGACATGACAGCTTGTAGTTTTCACGTGGCCAGTGCAATCTGATTGGCTGACGGCGAAAAATAAGCGAGATTCGTGAAATCGTTGACGTATGAATTTTTTTTTTTTGCAAAGCTTGACTCGGCCTACTCACAAGGCAGCCCAAGTAAAAAGGAAGACAAACTGAAATGAAATCACATTTTTGTTGAAAATCTTTGCAAATTAAAAATTGTTAATGATATCAATATTATGGAAAAGGTGTTTTCTGTTCCTTATTCCAAGCAAAAGTTTCGTATTTAATCGTATTTTGGGGGAAATTGTTTTTGTATCAGTTGGTTTTGAGAAAACGTGCTCTGGAAACAATAATTACTTTTTCGTTTTTTACGAAAACACATGGGAAAAACAATCGGAAGTTTTCAATGCGTTTTTTATTCGATTTTCTTTCTACACTAGTGGAAGTTTTTCAAGTACTCAGTACAAGCATTCAACATCACACCTTCAAACTCTAAAATCTGCAGGGTTAGCCTCGTCAAACGTTACGACACGTATGCGTACTAGATATTCTAATTGTTATCGTGCTAGAAACTAAATATTGTGAATTAAAAAAAGAAATGGGGTGTCCTTATTTTCCTGATCCGTTATTACAGTTCCGTTTGGGGCTTGGCTTGTAGGACCATATCAACCGTGGTGGTGTCGACGGCAATTGCGATGACGACAACGCAAATGGTATTGACGATGGTAACAGTAACGCTGAATTACATTCCGGCAATGATGGAGTTGCAAGCCACAGCACCGGAACCTCTTCCTGCGGTATACAAACCTACGACAGACTCGGCGTTTTCTACAGACTCGGCGCCTTCGGTTTCGATATCCGAAGCACCTCCCGTAGAAACGTTTGTAGAAATGATAGCAGCAAACCCGCCCATGCCTGTAACAACGTACGCGGCCCCTGGAGCTACGGCACTTTTTACCGAAACCGCAGCGATGTCTGTGTCGACGTTTCTCGAGACTGGAATTGTCTGTAATGGTGAAGAATCCAAAAGTAAAGTTACGTTATGTTGGTCCGCTTTCTAAACTTCCATTGCGTTTAACAAACATAGACCTACACACCGCACAACAGCACACACAATACACACAGACACACGCACAGACACGCAGGCAAACCATACCAAAACTGACTGACACACCAAGCAAATGACGCAACAACGTCAACGTACAACAGAGCATGGATATATAACTATAGACTGATAACATTAGCTGAACTGTTTTCTCAATTATGTTCTTCTGCCACTCGACTGTCAAATTATGCAGTATTATATTCAAAATCAATAATTCAAAAATATATATTGAATTCTGCAGGGTATCAAAATTTGTTTGACACACCTATAATGAAGTTCAATTTATATATATTTATAATATGCAGGTTGGCGCAGTGGTAAAACACACGCCTCTCGCCGCTGCGGTCCCGGTTTCGATTCTCGGCTCGGGTACTATATGTGAGTTAGGTTTGTTGCTGATTTCTTATCTGCATTCGAGGATTTTTCTCCGGGTTCTCCAGTTTTCCCCCCTCCGTAAAAATCAGAGGTGAGAGCTAGACGAAGCGCTTAACCACTGCGCCACCCCGTTTCCCCGGTCTAAACTATTTTACGCCTTTCTTGTTGGCCTGCCGTATTTTAAATTGAACCCTCTACATAGTTTATGATTTCATGATCTTGACTTCTTTTCTACTAGTACTGAATTCACTTAAATTTACCAGCTGCGAAATTCAAAAATTCTTCACGAGCTTTAGCTTGTCTCGCACCGCAGAATAGCTGTTCGCCTGCCAGATGAAAAAAACGTTTTTTTAATATGCTTAAAAACATCTAATCTGTTATAAATAAGAATATTCGTTGTAATGAAGTTTTGCCGTTAGCTCCTGATCAATGAATGAATGATTGAATCAATCAATTAATCCTTATTTTATACAATTTAGCCTGAATATAGGACTGTATAGACTGATAATATTAACTCGTACCTTCAGATTCTGCAGGTTCATTTTCGTTTTCCTCCTGAAGATCTGTCTTAGGGTCTTCTGTAAAGAAAAACAATAACAGGAACAATCATAACTAGACTGCCAGAATTCAACTTGATTGATTTCAAATGACCGTGTTTTTTTTACAATTAACATAATTTTGTATTACAGCATCTCGTGAATATTCTGGACTGCAGCGAGACAGAAGGGAAGACAATTTAAATGACTAGTAATTTGTCACGGCAGTGATAATGTTAGACAGCTACATGGAGTAACTAAAGGTTTTCTAGATCAACTCTCCAATGTATAATTTCACTTTCAATGTGCATATAAATAATCAGGGGTGATTTAAAAACCAACGATGGAAAACTTAAAAACTAATTTTATAAGATACCAAACATTCTAAATGCATGATCAATTATGAACAGCCAAATACCATGAAACGGTCAGAGGTTTCACCCATCCTATCGGGTCGTTGACAGGCTGTTTCCGCTGTGAGCTTGTTTGAGTGAAATGTTCTTTGAAATACCTTCGTTTTATTCTGCTTTATGACTTTATCTGTCGCTTCATTCGATACAATATTAGCGACTGTACCATTTTTAAATGGTTGACCCGAAAGCCTCGTTTTCATGAGGGCTGATGGGTGAAACCGCTGACCATTTGGCTCAGCCGTAATAACGGCTATTGATTTATTTAACCATAGTTAATAGAGTGGAATGGTTATGAAACCCAGCGACCTTCTTTGTTATATGTCGTTGTTAGCTTTTTTCAACCACTACCCTGCACAAAACACAATAGAAATTCCAATGTGTTAATCAATCAGCCAATAGAAACGTGTGAGTTCAGTCGTTCAGGGGACGCTAATGAACTATGACCCTGCACAATCTTTTGTCTTGCCCCCTTCCAACATAAATCGCAGCGCCTTTGATAGCCCCTTTGAAGTTTGCCGGGTTTCATAACCATTCCACTCTATTAACTATGATTTAACAGAATGAAAACTAGATGATTCTGCTTTTTTTATAAAAATGATTTATGCTTGATATCTTGAAAAGTGCGGAATGCGGAGTGCACTCAAAGAGAATGTATTCATAAATATGGTAGACTGAACTGTATTGTGTGTTATTCCTTCGATATTTCTTACCTTCGATCTCGACGACAGATGTGTCCTCCTCTGGAGCGGTTTCGTCCTGTTCCCCTGTGAATAAAAAAAAAACGTCTCAGTAAAAATAAGTATAATTAACATATCAACGTGCATTAATTTTAAAACACGAGGCCGATTTACAAGAAGTAATGTTGCTGACCTAAAAAATGTGCTGAACTGTTTTGAAAATGCTGATTATTCAGTTTCTATAGACGCTTCATTGGTTAGCTCAGTTGGTAGAGCACGGTCTAGAGTGCGGGAGGCTATATAGGGATTCGAATCCTGGCCGCGTCCTTGGGGTAGGGACGTACAACCCGTTGGCGTTTTCTCTTTTCTCTTCTAACTATAGGGGGGGGACGTGAAAGAACCTGTTGTGTTGATTTCGAGAAATTATATTAGGAGATTATCTCCCGACACAACAGCCTGGTGTTCTGAGGTATTAACAATCACTCATGATTGTAAACTGCATGGCAGCATATTGCGCCACGATAGCAGTCCGTATCACAAAAATAGCCTTGTGAAGCGCATTTGATTTTTTTCACATACAATTTGTGCTATACAAATGAATACCTTTTATAGGCACCTTAAAGTGCCTATAACCTCAAACATTTTTTCACATGGATTCTGTATAGCGCCCTGACTAAGAGTTCGAAAAAATGGAAGTGAAAAAACTAGACTTCGACGATTTTAGTGGCGTCAAAAATAGGGTAAACATCCGTTTTTGGGCTCCCTGTTTCCAGTTGGAAGTCAGCGCGAGTCTTGGTGAAGGCCTGGAGTTGTGATGTCATTGGCATCTTCCACCTCCAGCTCATAATCCGCTACCGCTTTGGGAGTCTTAGCTAAATAAAGTCATTGTTGACACTAATATTTGAGAAATGTTTGAGAAATTTATTATTTTCTCTTTTCACGAATAACTGAGCATTATACCCCTGTGGCTCGTATTGAAACCTGTGTGCGTAACAAGTGAAGCAGATATCGACAGTGGGCTATTTACTATTGTTTCTTTATCAAAGATGATAACAACAGGCTTTGGATCTCTCTTTCTGAAGAGAAATCTGAAAAATTGTTGACATTACCTTCAGCAGGCTCATCTTGCTCTGGAGTAGATTCATCTTGCTCCTCTGTAAATGTGAAACGTAGATTATTTCAAATGAAAAAGAGTGTTTATTGCCACTTTAATGCTTATACAACTAAGTAAACAGTACATATACATATCTGATAAATTGATTTACTAGTGTTAAATTGTCGTTGGTTGGTTTCAGGGAAAGGCGTAAAGATTCCAAAAGCAAGTTAATTAAAGGGGCTATGTCATGGTGTTTGTATGGAGTCAATGTTTGATTACTGGCTGTTAATTGGATACAAACAGTTAAATATCCTCCCTCAATGCTCGATGCAAATGATATGCAATATTTTCCTTGAAGACTATGTCTATACAGTTTGTTGATAATTATTTGCGTCATGTTTATTTGCGTCATGTTTATTTGCTTTAACAAACGTGTTATATTACCGTGTCATAGGCTTTTGTCAAAAATCAAATATCGTTATTTGAAACACTAATATTTTAGTCATAAGTTTCTGTTCGTGGAGTATATTATTTTGGTTGCTTACCTTCAGGAGTTTCAGGCTCCTCGGCTTTAACTTGTGGCTCGTCCTCAGGAGCTAAAGATAAAAAAATATACAATCGTTTTGTGACTATACGACTAGATATAAGTAGGCTGGATAATACTTTAACACTTATAACTTACATCAAGTCAGCTGAAATTCTCAAAGCGGAATTACCTCGTTTTTGACTGATCAGTTTCTTTTATGTAAAAAAATATCAACGATTTAACATTTATCTCAGTACCAAAATTCTTAAATCAGCTTTTTTCTTGATCTGAGAAAGTTCATTTTCCGCTTCAAATACGCCAGTTTGTAGTACCGTTTAAATTCGGAACTCGCTAATAAAGTTAACATGTAAAATCGGCTTCAAAATCTTACACTTTGACTATGTTCATGGTTGAGGAAAACTCAATGAAGGCAAAAACAACCAATCAGTGAAAGCTACCGACCAATCCGCTTTTGGTGCTTTTCTAGAATATTTACCTAATATGTTAACTATTCGCCACACGTTCGAAATAGGTCTATTTATAAATGCAAATATTTTTTATAGTTTCACATAACGAAGAAAAACTCTAAATAACATTGCATTCAAACCATTATACAGAAGTACTCAGATTTTTGAGTTTATAGCTGAATGTGCGGTTTACACCTAGCAAGTTAACACCTTGTTGTTTAGCAAAAATATTTTCATTTTACCTCCCTGGTTAACTGAAAAGGGTTTGGGACTTAAACTGGTGACTAACGAAGGTCTAAGAAAGCAGTACACAGACTTGCCAGCTCGAGTTCTACATCAAACTAACGCAAGGAAATACATAGAAAAGTAGTTAACATAGAAAAGTATGTAGTGATAAAGTAACAGTGCTCACCTTCCTCTTCGGGAATCTCCAAGGCTTTATTTTCGTGTTCCTCAATGGAGCTGGGTGCGGCTCTGGCGAAGGCGACAAGGCCCAGGATGAGTAGGTTGAAAAGTGTTCTCGACATCTTTGCTCTTCTTCGGCTCCACCCCGAGTCTGAATAGCTGGGCCTCAAATGCAGCCGTATTTATGTCAAATGTTATCACTAAATTATACATTCATGAGCGCTTGTGCGCAGTATGTGCTTGTCCGGCGCTTGAAAACAAAATATTTGAAAGCTTCTAGAATGTCAAGCAGCTCCGCCCACATTGAAAACATGTCAATAAGTCTTGATTCTTTTTTGTAATTTTATTGGGTTTTTCAGGTTTTTTCTTTATCGAGTTGTAGCCAAATAGTTGCATTATGAGTAGCCAGTTGCCTCCTTATGTTTTATCTCTAGATTAAGGGTGTTGTGTGTGACTGTGCTCTCTTAGTTTGCATGAGTAGTGTGTACATTTTCCCCGCGGGTCTAAATACCAGATAAACTAATTAAATTACCTATACCGAAACTTATCGAGCAAGTCGGCCTTTTGAAAGCGAATTGTGCACGCCGTCTTTGGTTGCGTAATAAAATAAATGATTTAGATATTCATGCCTACAGGCACACCTTTCACTGGACAATTGTATACTTAACGGTCTAATCTCACGCTGGTGAGAACTTTTTGGATCATCAGATAGATTAATGATGTCCAAAAATAGCAGTAGTTGGAACTTTCCGGTTAGAAATCATGCTTAGAGCTTTAATATTCTCATATCTGTAGAACAAAAAGGGACTAGATCTTTATTAATTTCATACTCTTGTCCATCGGCATACATTAATCCATGAAATATTGGTAACGTGTTGCACCAGCAAAGAAAAAAGTCAGTCCTGTCTGATTTTTTATGTTTAGACTCATTAGAAAGGGGCTAGCTAAGCAACGTGAATCAGTTCCAATATGGAAATATAGTTTCTGCACGTGTTCACCTAAGGTTAAACATGCAGAACTCTTATTCTCACAGAATGAAATGTCAAAAGGTGTAATACCGACTTTGAAAAACTTTCCAACCAGCTGACACCTTGAATTACCGGCAAATCTTTTGTACAATTCGATACTTTTAACCGTATTTTTTAATCTTACAAGGAGACATCTCTTGTACCCGTGCACTCAAACCCTCCTCAGCGGACATTTCGAACATAAGTTACAAATGAACAGAACAGTATAGAACGTGTAAATGTTTATTCATTAATCGCCGAAAATTGAAGACCAAGCAGCTTGTAGAAGTACATATTATTTCCCACCATTCTCACAACTGAGACTTTAGAAAAAGTGACATTTAATTATATCTTTACTTGGAACTCGAAATTCCCGAAAAAGCTACACACAGCCTATAGCAAATGTACTTGATTTCAATTTCAAGAGTAGCGGGAGGTTTAAAGTGCATTGAGAATGTTGAAGGGGGAGGAACAGTGGGCGGTACACTCCTCTTCGACTGAGTCACTTCTACTCCAATTAATTTGTTGTCATTCACTTGATTGTGATTAAGCGTATCGAAGTCGTGTTCAAGTAAT
The DNA here is from genome assembly GCA_030867875.1 of Actinernus sp. WN-2022. Lineage (NCBI taxonomy): Eukaryota > Metazoa > Cnidaria > Anthozoa > Actiniaria > Actinernidae > Actinernus > Actinernus sp. WN-2022. Next base: position 100,834,789 of record JAOWCC010000577.1, on the reverse strand, counting down.
ACCAGTTGATTGAAGGATATAAAATACGATCAATTAACCCAAAGTAATGAAGTTAAAAGAATATGCCCTCCAAGCAGGGGCTTCTCGTATCAGTTTTCTTAGCCTTTTCGGGCGATCCAAGAAACAATCAGGGAAAAAACCGTCGAATTGAGCCTAAGAAATGATGAGAAACTGCTAGCAGGGTAAAACGATTAAGAACTCAGTCATTCTGGCAGTTACAACAGGCCACTTGGCTCTGAATACTACTGGTTATAAGAAACGAGATGATAAACACACACTGAATACAGCCGTATTGATGGTATAATTCTAGCAAAGTAACTTTAACTTTGAAAAGATCTAGAAATCATTATTCAATAATATTGTTTTTCGTATTTGCAGCTTTACCAACTTACCAAGAATCTGAAATATTTTATTCTGTTTGAAAACCACTCGGTTTTATTTTTGAGCTCATTTCGTCTGAAGCAGTTTTCTCTTCTATCTCAGGGTGTTATTATTTGTGGCTTTGTTCAGTACAGAAGGTTCAGTTAGATTGACAGTGCCCCTTGGCTGGTTTGACGGCAGCACGCGAGACAAACATAGGCCTGGTAAACTCCAGGGCAGACGGAACAAGTTTCTCACCCTTCACACAGAACTATATAAGAAGTAAAATTCATATATTTAATTCAAGCTCAAAACACTGTCAAAATTACGAAAGAACTACACACTGTCTGAAGTAAATGTATATGACTTGATTTCTACTGAGTAGCGGGAGGTTTAAAGTGCATTGAGAATATGTTGAAGCAGGCGAGACGCAATTAATTTGTCGGTCATTTGATTGTTTAACGTATGGTGATAGCGTTTAATACCAGTTCATTTGAGGCTATGAAATCCCCCGACGATTCATTAAACCTAAGTACCGAAGTATTTATTAAAAAGGCCTTCAATGTGCTTTGTGTTAACGTGGTCATTCAATCAAAAATATACTGAACCGATAACATGAGCTAACTTTAACTTTGAAAAGAAATCATTATTCAAGAATTTTGTTTTGCATATTTGCAGGTTACAAACTTTCGAAGAGTTTGAAGTATTTTATCCTGATTCACAATCCTCTCGGTTGTCATTTTGTTTTCTGGGTATTTGAGCTCATATGAAACAGTTTGAAAGATAAAATATTACTATATTTGCATTGAGGACATTGCCTTATATTTACTCCCAGTGGGTTGTTGTATTTCACATACACGAGCATGGTGCATGAGAATGTTGACCCGTGAGGGGGAGGAATAGGGGGCGGTACACTCCTCGACTGAGTCACTTCGTCTCCACTGGTGATTCATTTGTTGTTCACTAATGATTATGATTAAATGTATTGTGGTGGTGTTTAATGGCAGCAATTTACATTTTGTTTATCGCGAGAATAAACCTAACGAATTAATTTAAGAAGTAAAAGGCCTTCAATGTGCGTTGTGTTAACTTTGTTAGGCGATCAAAAATATCAATGAGGCCGACTTCATAGCAGCATAGTTTGTTTAACTTTAAAAATAAATCATTATTCAGGAATTTTGTTTTCCATAATTGCAGCTTTAAAAACCTAAGAAGTATTTTATCCTGTTATACAACCCTCTCGGTTTTCTTTTTGAAATAGTGTGTCTGAAAGAGCATTAATTAAATAGAACCCAGTTCAGCTCGGGCAGGACGGCATTATTCAACTTGTGGTATCGTACGTACCGGGCTTTCACACGATTAATGCAAGCTGGCGTCGTCCTTACACCGCTCTTTTAGTTAGGCTTGTAAAAAAACGCGCTTTACGAATAGGTTCAGGAGATATCGTCGTGAAGGCCTCCACAAGCCGGGCTTTCTAATAGTTACTAAAGTTCTTAAAATAACTAAAAAAACCGAAGAAACCGTGTTGTTCATCTCTTGTGGAGTATAATGTATTAATGTTAAGCTTGGCTGGTTTGACGGCAGCACGCGAGACAAACATGGCTGCCTGATGTGCATGAACTTGGCAAACACATTGAAAACATGACGAAAATTGAAGACCAAGCGGCCTGCAGAAGTATATCATAGTTTGCTAGACTGGACGATAAAGGAGTGAAATTTCTATATTTTACTTCAAGCTCAACTATTACTGAAAAAGCTACGCACTACTGAGTAAAGCAGTAACTTGTAATTGCAGGACAGTTGGGGGGGGGGGGTAAAGTGCATTGAGAATGTTGAAGGGAGCGGAACAGGATGAACAGGGTTGCTTTGTATTTGCGTATGTATAATTGTTGAAATGTGGTCATTTTTCCACAGATTTAGATGATTTAGAACTAAGTTAACGAAGTCCAAAGAATACGACTCGAACTTTCATTCTTTCATAAAAAAATTAACCGGCTACTTGACTCTGAACACTGATTATAAGACTCAAGTGATAAGCAAACACTGAATACTGGGGCCACTCTATCAATGTGATTTGTGTTAACTTTGTTAAGTCAAACAAAATATCGATGAAGCAGACGGCATAGTTCTAGCAAAGTAACTTTAATTTTGAAAATAAATCATTATTCCAGAATTTTGTTTTTCATATTTGCAGCTTTACAAACTTGCGAAGATTTTGAAGTATTTTATTTTGTTTGACAACTCTATCGGATCTTAGTATTTGAGCACATTTTGACTAAAACTGTGAAAGTTAAAATATGAGTATATTTGCATTGAGGACATTGCACTGTATTTACTCCCAGTTGTTCTATTTACAGATACATGAGCTAGTTGAGAATGTTGACCTGTGAGGGGGAGGAACAGGGGGTGGTACAACCCTTCCCTAGTTCACTAATGATTGTGATTAAACGTATGATGGTAGTATAACCAGACATGAGTACTCATAGCCAAGTAGCCGGTTTTAACAGAAATAATGAAAGTTCTTATTCTTTTGACTTCGTTACTTAGACGGATTCAATCCATCCGTATTTCAACCTCTTAGATATATGCAAAGACAAAGTTACTCAGACAACGAGGGCTGTACCGCCTCCTGTCCCGTTCCCTCCAGCATCACATAAACTTTAACCTCCCGCTATACTGTCAGAAATTGCAAGTTAGTCCTTTAGACAGTGTGTAACTTTTTCAGCAATTTTGAGCTTGACTAGTAAAGATTTTACTTCCTGTATCGACCAGTAAGAACGAAAACCACCAGTTGAAGCAAGCTGAACCGGGTCACTACCGGGTTCCTTAAATTGTATCTCGCTGGACTCAAAAGCCGTATAAGTACAAGATACCACATAAATTTTCCTGTCTCATTTAAATCTAACAGTTAATAACATTAAATCTAGCTAAGCCATTCAATATTATCAGCAACAAAACATTCGCTACTTTATAATTGATATATCTAACCACGCAGTCGGCCGGATACTATTCATTAGTCAATAGAACAAATGGGAGTCAAATAGAGTGCAATCTTATGTCCTCAAAGCAAATATACTCATCAGTTCACACTGTATAAAAATGTGCTCAAATACACGCTTTTGAAAGACGCTTTTGAAACAGGATAAGATATTTCAGACTCTTCGCATGTCCAGTACAGCTATAAATATGAAAAACAAAATTCATGATCGTGAATAATGATTTCTTCAAGTTAAAGTTATCAGTGCTACCATGATGTCGGCTTCATCGGCTGACATTTTTCATTGACTGACAAAGTTAACACAAAGGACATTGAAAGCTTTTGACTTCGTTACTTAGGAATAATTGATCGTATTTCATAGTATGAAATCAAGTCAAACAAGACTGAAGCAAGTTAAGACGATAAGAAGGCAGTGCATTAATAAAGGGGGTCACTATATATCAATGTGCTTTGCGTTAACTTTGTTAGTTAGTAAATCAAAATATTAAAAGTATAGCCGACATCATGGTTGCATAGTAAATTTAACTATGAAAAGAAATCATTATTCATGAATTTTGTTTTTCATATTTGTAACTTACAAACTTGCGAAAAGTTTGAAGTAATATTTTATCCTGTTTTACAAAGTCCCTCTCGGATTTCGAAATTTAAGACTAAACTCCCTGGCAGGCAGTAGTTCAACGGTTTCTCACCCTTTACACAGAATAATATAAGAAGTAAAATTCATATATTTAACAGTTTTAATTAAAGCTCAAAATTACCGAAAGAACTACACACTAGTAGCGGGAGGTTTAAAGTGCATTGAGAATGTCCAAGTGGGCGGAACAGGGGGCTCGTCGACTGAGTAACTTCATCTGCAATTAATCCGTACAATACAATACTTTATTTACCCATGTTACACCAAAGAGCTTGTAACAAACTCGTTCTGATGTGAACGTGAAGTGGTCGGTCATTTGATTGTGATTAAACGTATTGTGATAGTGTTTAACATCAGTTGATTTGAGGCTATGAAATACGATTAATTATAAACTTAAAGATGTAAATACCGAAGTAAAATGCCTTCAGTGTGCTTTGTGTTGACGTGGTCAGTCAATCAAAAATATTGAACCGATAGCATGAGCTAACTTTAACTTTGAAAAGAAATCATTATTCAAGAATTTTGTTTTGCATATTTGCAGGTTACAAACTTTCGAAGAGTTTGAAATATTTTATCCTGTTTCGCAATCCTATCGGTTGTCATTTTAATTTCTGGGTATTTGAGCTCATTTTGAAACAGTTTCAAAGATAAAATATGACTATATTTGCATTGAGGACATTGTCTTGTATACTCCCAGTGGGTTGTTGTATTTCACATACACGAGCAAGGTGCATGAGAATGTTGACCCGTGAGGGGGAGGAATAGGGGGCGGTACACTCCTCGACTGAGTCACTTCGTCTCCACTGGTGATTCATTTGTTGTTCACTAATGATTATGATTAAATGTATGGTGGTAGTGTTTAATGCCAGCAAAGGGAGTTCTAACTTACATTTTGTTTATCGCGAGAATAAACCTAAGTAACGAATTCAATGTGCGTTGTGTTAACTTTGTTAGGCGATCAAAAATATCAATGAGGCCGACTTCATAGCAGCATACTATTGTTTAACTTTAAAAAGAAATCATTATTCAGGAATTTTGTTTTCCATATTTGCAGCTTTAAAAACCTAAGTAGTATTTTATCCTGTTATACAACCCTCTCGGTCTTCTTTTTGAAATAGTGTGTCTGAAAGAGCATTAATTAAATAGAACCCGGTTCAGCTCGGGCAGGACGTCATTATCCAACTTGTGGTATCGTACCGGGCCTTCACACGCTTAATGCAAGCTGGCGTCGTCCTTAATTACACCGCTCTTTTAGTTAGGCTTGTAAAAAACGCGCTTTACGAATAGGTTCAGGAGTTATCGTCGTGAAGGCCTCCACAAGCCGGGCTTTCTAATAGTTACTAAAGTTCTTAAAATAACTAAAAAAACACCAAGAAACCGTGTTGTTCATCTCTTGTGGAGTATAATGTATTAATGTTAAGCTTGGCTGGTTTGACGGCACCACGCGAGACAAACATGGCATGGCTACCTGATGTGCATGAACTTGGCAAACATTAAAAACATGCCGAAAATTGAAGACCAAGCGGCCTGCAGAAGTATATCATAGTTTGCTAGATTGGACGATAAAGGAAGTGACATTTCTATATTTTATTTCAAGCTCAAAATTACTGAGAAAGCTACGCACTACTGAATAAAGCAGTAACTTGTAATTGCAGACAGTATAGTAGAGGGGAGGGGGGTAAAGTGCATTGAGAATGTTGAACGGAGGGGAACAGGCTGAACAGGGTTGCTTTATATTTGCGTATGTATAATTGTTGAAATGTGGTCGTTTTTCCACAGACTTAGATGATTTAGAACTAAGTTAACGAAGTCCAAAGAATACGACTCGAACTTTCATTCTTTCATAAAAAAATAAACCGGCTACTTGACTCTGAACACTGACTATACGGACTCAAGTGATAAGCAAACACTGAATACTGGGGCCACTCTATCAATGTGATTTGTGTTATCTTTGTTAAGTAAAACAAAATATCGATGAAGCAGACGCCATAATTCTAGCAAAGTAACTTTAATTTTGAAAAGAAATCATTATTCCAGAATTTGTTTTTCATATTTGCAGCTTTACAAACTTGAGAATACTTTGAAGTATTTTTCTTGTTTGACAACTCTATCGGATTTCATTTCGTCTTCTTGGTATTTGAGCACATTTTGACTGAACAGTGAAAGTTAAAATATGAGTATATTTGCATTGAGGACATTGCACTGTATTTACTCCCAGTTGTTCTATTTACAGATACATGAGCTAGTTGAGAATGTTGACCTGTGAGGGGGAGGAATAGGGGGTGGTACAACCCTTCCCTACTGAGTTACTTCGCCTCCAATTCGTTTGTTGTTCACTAATGATTGTGATTAAACGTATGATGGTAGTACAACCAGACATGAGTACTCATAGCCAAGTAGCCGGTTTTAACAGAAATAATGAAAGTTCTTATTCTTTTGACATCGTTTACTTAGACGGATTCATCCATCCGGAATATATGCAAAGACAAAGTTACTACCTCTTGGTTGTCATTTTGTTTTCTGGGTATTTGAGCTCATACGAATCAGTTTCAAAGATAAAATATGAGGGAGGGTGACCTCTCCCCCCCCCCCCCCCCCCCCCCCCCCACCCGAGCCAACTTTCCTTCATATAAACAGGGCCTTTGTTAGGCTTGTAAAAAAACGCGCTTTACGAATAGGTTCAGGAGATATCGTCGTGAAGGCCTCCACAAGCCGGGCTTTCTAATAGTTACTACAGTTCCTAAAATAACTAAAAAACCTTAAGAAACCGTATTGTCCTTCTCTTTGTGGAGTATGCATGTATTAATGTTAAGCTTGGCTGGTTTGACGGCAGCACGCGAGCCAAACATGGACTGCCGCCTGATGTGCATGAACTTGGCAAACATTAAAAACATGCCGAAAATTGAAGACCAAGCGGCCTGCAGAAGTATATCATAGTTTGCTAGACTGGACGATAAAGGAAGTGAAATTTCTATATTTTACTTCAAGCTCAAAATTACTGAAAAAGCTACGCACTACTGAGTAAAGCAGTAACTTGTAATTGCAGACAGTAGGTGGGGGGGGGGGGGGGGGGGGGGGGGGGTAAAGTGCATTGAGAATGTTGAAGGGTGCGGGACAGGCTGAACAGGGTTGCTTTATATTTGCGTATGTATAATTGTTGAAATGTGGTCTTTTTTCCACAGATTCAGATGATTTAGAACTAAGTTAACGAAGTCAAAGAATACGACTCGAACTTTCATTCTTTCATAAAAAAATTAACCGGCTACTTGACTCTGAACACTGATTATAAGACTCAAGTGATAAACAAATACTGAATACAGGGGCCACTCTATCAATGTGATTTGTGTTAACTTTGTTAAGGCAAACAAAATATCAATGAAGCAGACGGCATAATTCTAGCAAAGCAACTTTAATTTCGAAAATAAATCATTATTCCAGAATCTTGTTTTTCATATTGCAGCTTTACAAACTTGCGAAGGCTTTGAAGTATTTTATCTTGTTTGACAACTCTATCGGATTTCATTTTGTCTTCTTGGTATTTGAGCACATTTTGACTGAACAGTGAAAGTTAAAATATGAGTATATTTGCATTGAGGACATTGCACTGTATTTACTCCCAGTTGTTCTATTTACAGATACATGAGCTAGTTGAGAATGTTGACCTGTGAGGGGGAGGAATAGGGGGTGGTACAACCCTTCCCTACTGAGTTACTTCGCCTCCAATTCGTTTGTTGTTCACTAATGATTGTGATTAAACGTATGATGGTAGTACAACCAGACATGAGTACTCATAGCCAAGTAGCCGGTTTTAACAGAAATAATGAAAGTTCTTATTCTTTTGACTTCGTTACTTAGACGGATTCAATCCATCCGGATTTCAACCTCTTAGATATATGCAAAGACAAAGTTACTCAGACAACGAGGGCTGTACCGCCTCCTGTCCCGTTCCCTCCAGCATCACATGAACTTTAACCTCCCGCTATACTGTCAGAAATTGTAAGTTAGTGCTTCAGACAGTGTGTAGCTTTTTCAGCAATTTTGAGCTTGAAGTAAAGATTTTACTTCCTGTATCGACCAGAAAGAACGAAAACCAGCAGTTCACAAGAGCAAGCTGAACCGGGTCACTACCGGGTTCCTTAAATTGTATCTCGCTGGACTCAAAAGCCGTATAAGTACAATGCAATATACCACATAAATTTTCCTGTCTCATTTAAATCTAACAGTCAATAACATTAAATCTATCTAAGTCATTCAATATTATCAGCAACAAAACATTCGCTACTTTATGATTGATATATCTAACCACGCAGTCGGCCGGATACTATTCATTAGTCAATAGAACAAATGGGAGTCAAATAGAGTGCAATCTTATCCCGGGGGGGGGGGGGGGGGACTCCCCATAAAAATAGACGGGGGTGCTCGACCTATCTTTTAGGGGTTAAAATCGTTAGCAGTGCTATCTCTTAGGGGTCTTCCAAAGGTCTGCTATCTTTTAGGGGTCTCCGAGACCCAAACTAGATTTTTGTGGCCGAGAAAAAATAGCGCTGGATCCTCGAGCATGAGACCCCACAAGTTGAATCGGTATTTACGGCTTCGATATAGAGTTTGATCCATCCGAATATTAAAGACGAGGTTATGGGGCAGAGCTTTGTCTCTTATTTCCTTTAGTTTGGACAAATTTGTCTTTTGGAGTGCTATCTTTTAGGGCTAATTTTTTTGTGAGCCACGCCCATATTGCTATCTTTTAGGGGTGAATTTCATTTCTCACGTCGAGCACCCCCGTCTATTTTTATGGGGAGTCCCCCCCCCCGGGAATCTTATGTCCTCAAAGCAAATATACTCATCAGTTCACACTGTATAAAAATGTGCTCAAATAGACGCTTTTGAAACAGGATAAGATATTTCAGACTCTTCGCATGTCCAGTAGAGCTGTAAATATGAAAAACAAAATTCATGAATAATGATTTCTTCAAGTTAAAGTTATCAGTGCTACCATGATGTCGGCTTCATCGGCTGACATTTTTCATTGACTGACAAATTAAAACAAAGGACATTGAAAGCTTTTGACTTCGTTACTTAGGAATAATTGATTGTATTTTATAGTATGAAATCAAGTCAAACAAGACTGAAGCAAGACGATAAGAAGGCAGTGCATTAATAAAGGGGGTCACTATAATTATATAAATGTGCTTTGCGTTAACTTTGTTAGTAAATCAAACTATTGAAATTATTGCCGGCATCATGGTTGCATAGTAAATTTAACTATGAAAATAAATCATTATTCATGAATTTTGTTTTTCATATTTGTAACTTACAAACTTGCGAAAAGTTTGAAGTAAAATATTTTATCCTGTTTTACAAGGTCCCTCTCGGATTTCGAAATTTAAGACTAAACTCCCTGGCAGGCAGTAGTTCAACGGTTTCTCACCCTTTACACAGAATAATATAAGAAGTAAAATTCATATATTTAACAGTTTTAATTAAAGCTCAAAATTACCGAAAGAACTACACACTAGTAGCGGGAGGTTTAAAGTGCATTGAGAATGTTCAAGTGGGCGGAACAGGGGGCTCGTCGACTGAGTAACTTCATCTGCAATTAATCCGTACAATACAATACTTTATTTACCCATGTTACACCAAAGAGCTTGTAACAAACTCGTTCTAATATAATGTGAACGTGAGGTGGTCGGTCATTTGATTGTGATTAAACGTCTTGTGATAGTGTTTAATACCAGTTGATTTGAGGCTATGAAATACGATTAATTATAAACTTAAAGATGTAAATACCGAAGTAAAATGCCTTCAGTGTGCTTTGTGTTGACGTGGTCAGTCAATCAAAAATACTTTGAACCGATAGCATGAGCTAACTTTAACTTTGAAAAGAAATCATTATTCAAGAATTTTGTTTTGCATATTTGCAGGTTACAAACTTTCGAAGAGTCTGAAATATTTTATCCTGTTTCGCAATCCTATCGGTTGTCATTTTACTTTCTGGGTATTTGAGCTCATTTTGAAACAGTTTCAAAGATAAAATATGACTATATTTGCATTGAGGACATTGTCTTGTATACTCCCAGTGGGTTGTTGTATTTCACATACACGAGCAAGGTGCATGAGAATGTTGACCCGTGAGGGGGAGGAATAGGGGGCGGTACACTCCTCGACTGAGTCACTTCGTCTCCACTGGTGATTCATTTGTTGTTCACTAATGATTATGATTAAATGTATGGTGGTAGTGTTTAATGCCAGCAAAGGGAGTTCTAACTTACATTTTGTTTATCGCGAAAATAAACCTAAGTAACGAATTCATTTAAGAAGTAAAAGGCCTTCAATGTGCGTTGTGTTAACTTTGTTAGGCGATCAAAAATATCAATGAGGCCGACTTCATAGCAGCATAGTTTATTTAACTTTAAAAATAAATCATTATTCAGGAATTTTGTTTTCCATATTTGCAGCTTTAAAAACCTAAGAAGTATTTTATCCTGTTATACAACCCTGTCGGTTTTCTTTTTGAAATAGTGTGTCTGAAATTAAGAGCATTAATAAATAGAACCCGGTTCAGCTCGGGCAGGATAGCCTGATTTCCAGACGGTACGAGGTCGTCCGCACACTTCCTCCCCCTCCCCTCGTACCGTCTGAAAATCAGGCTACGGGCAGGACGGCATTATCCAACTTGTGTTTTTTGTTCTTCAGCAGCGTAACCATGCAGGGCCTTCACACGCTTAATGCAAGCTGGCGTTGTCCTGGCTTATGCGCTTTACGAAATAGGTTCCTATCGTCATGAATTCCTCCACAAGCCGGGCTTTTAGTTCTTAAAGTTCTTCAAAGAACTACAAAAACCTTAAAGAAACCGTGTTGTTCTTCTCTTGTGGAGTATGATGTATTAATGTTAAGCTTGGCTGGTTTAACGGCAGCACGTGAGACAAACATGGATTGTCTGATCGATCGGTGCATGTACTTCACAAATACATTAACTGAAGACATGACGAAAATTGAAGTATATGTTTCAGTGCTACCCTTTAGACTGAACGATACAAGAAGTGAAATTTCTATATGTTTAATTCAAGCTCAAAATTACTGAAAAAGCTACGCACTATCTAAAGCAGTATAGTAACTTGTAATTGCAAACAGTAGAGGGGGTAAAATGCATTGAGAATGTTGTAGGGAGCGGAACAGGAGGCGGTACACCCCTCGTCATCTGGGTAGCTTTATCTTTGTGCATGTGAAAAGGTTGAAATCCGGTCGATTTTCCACAGATTAAGATGATTTAGGACTATAAGAAATGAAGTCAAGAGAATCATACGAACTTTCATTCTTTCATAAACTTACAACCGGCTACTTGACTCTGAACACTGATTATAAGACTCAAGTGATAAGCAAACACTAAATACAGGGGCCACTCTATCAATGTGATTTGTGTTAACTTTGTTAAGTCAAACAAAATATCGATGAAGCAGACGGCATAATTCTAGCAAAGTAACTTTAATTTCGAAAATAAATCGTTATTCAAGATATTTTTTTTCATATTTGCAGCTTTACAAACTTACGAAGAGTTTGAAGTATTTTATCTTGTTTGGCCGGCAACACTCCGATTTCATTTTTTTGGGGGTATTTGAGACCATCCAGTTGACTGATACAGTTTGAAAGATAAAATATGAGTATATTTGAATTGAGAACATTTCACTGTATTTACTCCCAGTTGTTCTATTTACAGATAGTATACGGCGGTAACTTTAATTTTGAAACTGAAGAACTGATCATTATTCGTGAATTTTGATTTTCATATTTGCAGCTCTACACTAGACTTGCGAAGAGTCTGAAATATCTTATCCTGTATGTTTGAAAAGCATCTCGTTTTAATGTTGTTTTCTGTGTATTTGAGCAGTGTGAACTGATGAGTGATATTTGCATTGAGGACATAAGATTGCACTCTATTTACTCCAAGTTGTTTTAGTGACTAATCCGTATCCGCGGCCATACTAGCTGCGTGGTTACTGATATATATCATTTAAAGTAGCGAATGTTTTATAGTTGATCATATTGACTGGCTTAGATTTCGTGTTATTGACTGTTATGTATCAGTCAATTCCAAACCCGTGCATCACTTTCAGAGGTAAATTGCTTATGTTTAAACCTATAAACGTTTTGCTTCATGAACTTTGACCGACTGCGTGATATTAAGTGCGTGACAAGATTTGTGATAAGTTGAATTTGCTGCGACCCTCGACAGCGCGCGAGTTAAAAACTTAATTATTATATCGGTAAAAGACGGGCCGATTGGTGCCTGTTGCATACTTTATATACCAAGAACATAAGCTAACATATTCAATTTCAAACCATTAATACGTTTATTATAAAGTATATAACTGAAACCAAGAACGATCGAGCCGGTAGAAATGATTGTTCTCATCCCTGACCGGTTGAAGGTGGTTTTCACCATCGGTGTTTCCTGTGAATTGCTTGAGTCAGAGATTCTGAATAAAACAATGATTTCATTTATTTGTCAATAGTATTTGCCTTGTAAAATTTTCTGAGCCGGTCACCGATGGTGGGGCATTGAACAGCCTGGATGAAAAACTGGTGGGGCATTTGAACAGTTTTTCTGCCTTGGTAGTGGGGCATTTGATCGAATTTTTTTCAAAATGTTCAAATGCCCGGGGGTGGCCGGAGATGCATGCACGGGTTTGGAATTGACTGATACATTAGATTTATTAAAATGAGACAGGAACAAACATTTGGTGTCTATACGGCTTTTGATTCCAGCGAGATATAAATGAACCCGGTAGTAACCCGGTTCAGCTGGCTCTGCATCGGACGGCATTGTCTTGTCAACTGGTGGTTTTCGTTCTTCAGCCAGGACCTTATTTACACAATTAATGAAATTTGCGTCTTATAAATTTGTTAAAACCTCTTATTTAGCACGCAACTTATTAGTTAGGCTAATACGCGCTTTACCAATTGATATAGGTTCCAATCTTCGTGAAGGCCTCCAAAGGGCGGGCTTTTTAAGTTATAAAGTTCTTAAAATAACTACAAAAACACTAAAGAAGCGGTGTTGTTCTTCGGCTCTTGTGGAGTATGATGTATTAATGTTAAGTTTGGCTGGTTTGACGGCAGCACGTGAGACAAACATGGACTGCCTGATGTGCATGAACTTGGCAAATACAATTATTATGAAACGGCATGACGAAAATTGAAGACCAAGCGGCCTGCTTGCAGCAGTACTGATATGTTTGATTCCCTTTATACAGTTTATATATACTGGACGATACAGGAAGCGGTAAAATTCCTATATATATATTTACCGTCACGCTCATTACAAAATAAATGCTGAAAAATGTACACACTATCTAAAGGACTAACTTGCAATTTCTGACAGTATAGCGGGAGCATTAACAAGTTCATGTGGTGCTGGAGGGAGCGGAACAGGGGGGGTACAGCCCTCGCTGTCTGAGTAACTTTGTCTTTGCATGCATGCGTATATCATAAGAAGATGATGGATTGAACCCGGCTAAGTAACGAAGTCAAAATAATAAGAACTTTCGAATTCGTTATTCGGTTACAACCGGCCGACTGATAAGTTTTCACAAGCACTGAATACAGATATCACTATATATGTATCAATGTGCTTTGTGTTAACTTTGTCAGTAAATCAAAATATTGATGTAGCCAACATCACGGCAGCATAGTAAAATAAATCATTATTCAAGAATTTTGCTTTTCCTATTTGCAACTTACAAACTTGCGAAGAGTTTGACGTATTTTATCCTAATGGCTGTTTCTCAGTTTTTACTTTTTTGTGTGTTTTCTGGGTATTTGGGCTCATTTTGACTCAAACAATTTGTATAAGATATAAATATGAGTACATTTGCATTGAGGACATCGCACTCTATTTACTCCGAGTTATTCTATTTACAGATACATGAGCTAGTTGAGAATGTTGACTCGTGAGGGGGTGCCGGGAACAGGGGGCTACACCCCTGCCCGTCTGAGTCACTTCGTCTCCAATTAATTTGTTTTTCACTGGCTTGATGGCTATGAAGTACGCCGATCAATAATTTGTCTAACCTATCATATCATTATAAAGTATAAGGAAGTCAAAGGCCTTTCAATGTCCTTTAACGTACGGGCTGAACTTCGCTTACAGTCGATAACAAAGCGACGAAGCCGACATTATGTCCAATTTTTTGGTAGCACAATAACTTTAACTTTGAAAATAAATCATTATTCACGAAATTTGTTTTTGATATATATTCGCAGCTCAACAAACTTGCGAAGAGTTTGATGAGTATTTCCCCCTCCGACCCGGCCCCCATCCTTTCTTTTTCCCCGGCCTCTCCCATTTTCCCTCCCCCCGCCCCCCATAGGCTAGGCTCGGTTTCATCCGTTGGGGTGTCGTTTCTCCAAAGCCCCCACGGCTGGAAACCGAGCCTACCCATAGGCCTGATACTCAGGTTAATTTACCTAACAAGGTCCCTCTCGGTTTTCATTGTGATTTCTAGGTTTTGAGCCCTGTTTGAAACACATTGAAAGATAAATACGAGTCATTTGACGAATACATCTATTTTTAAGGCTGTGTATTGTTTTTGCTCTTCAAGAGTTTAACTTAGTAACTGATGTCAGGAGCCATTACCTGATGTGCATGTTGGCTTTGTTCCGCGGCGCGTGCGCTGCTAGTTAGAAAATGTCTATTGCAACAGAACATAATTCAGTTTGAAAACGAGACTTATTAGCCCCTGATTTGACTTTATATTCTGTTTTTTAAATAATATGCGAATAAAAATATCACTGTTGATTAGTTACCCTAACCGCCGTATTAATTTAATCCCAGATTTATTTATCGGATTTTTGATGGCTTGAGGTCGTCGGGAAGACACTGGTAGTTTTGCCATATTTTCTGGTAAAAGAAATCATTGAAATGACAGAGAATTTCTATGTATATAAACTCAATTTTCAGTGAGCCAATCTCTCCAATAATTTACCCAGGAGCCTCTACGCGCTCTACATTTTGTAGACGCGAACCCGAAAAGGGCCCTGGGTATGACATTGAGCCATCGGTATTACTGGACAGCGGTTTCGTAGTCAACCCAGTCCTTCCGCGATAATTTCCAAGATGGCGTCCGAAGAACTCAAGAAGTGTCGTAAAAGGCACATGGTTGAAGGTTTTTTTTGTTTTTAAGCGATAAAACGCTTTTACAATTAATTTATAGGTAGAAGTTAGCAGAAGGGCCTTAATCTTTCAAAATGGTGAAGAGGAGGGAGCAAAATACGTTCAAATTCCAAGGATTTGCGGAGCGAATCTCGAACATCAAACTCGACGTTTCTCACCGCGTTGAAAAGAGAACAGAATTACCAGAAGAGACAGAGACCTTCTGCAACGAAGCCCTAAACAAATGGCGGGAACTTAACTGCACTTTACACTTCCAGGAATTAAACCGGGAAATCCATCCCCTTGTGCAAACTCTCGCTCAACTGGTCCACCACGAAAGACAAGTCGTGGAACTTCTAAAGAAGCACCTTCTAGTGCTGGATAGCCTAGCATTGGAGCCCACCCTGGATCTTGTGGTCCAAATTGCAAGAGACTTACAGTGTGATTTTTATCCATATTTCAAGGATTTCTTTGCCATTTTGGTATCGTTATTAAGTAGGAATTCTCAAGACAGTGAGTTGTTGGAACAAGTATTTTCAACTCTTGGATATTTGTTTAAATTCTTGTGGCGGTATCTTGTAAAAGACATTGGGGATGTGTTTCGGTGAGATAATAGACAAGTGTAATTAAGTACCAGGATTCAAGTACCACTTAAAACTTTGTCACACTTTAGCCCGGCAATTGACCCTTCCACATTTTTTTAAAACTTTTGATATATACATATAACAGCAAAACTGTTAATACTGCTGAAAAGAGCACCTCAAAGTTAGTAAAAATACCAAATTTGAGAGTTACATGTACATGTATATCTTGAATAGGAGCAAAGATACAGGCTGTTATTACGTATATATCAAAAGTTTTAAAAAATGTGGAAGGGTCTATAGCGATACTTACTGCCACGTCATCCAGTGTCATTAATGTGCCAACCAGAGATCCATTGGTTCCTGATATAAAGCGGCCTTTTGAAATCATGGTTGGACATTAGCATAACAATTGTAATGTTTATCAACACAAAGTATCGCTATAGCCTTTGGAATTTGCCAGTAATACAGTCGGGGTTAGAAAAAGAATCGAAGACCCATCCAAATTGTACTTGCCCAATTCCTCTTCTCACTTGCCCAAACCATTTTCTCAGGATTCAAAAAGTATTGTCCTATCCGTAAAAAAACATATAGATTGATCCCTCACTGAAAATAATGTTTTCAAGCAATAAATCTATGCTTTGGAAATCTTGCATGCAGTAATGGGCTCAGTGTTCAATGGGCAAGTGTGATTTTCTAGCACCTGCCTGGCAATGTTGTTTAGCACTTGTCCTGACGAGCAGACAAGTGGTTTCTTTGAACCCTGTACAGTGAAAGGTGATTAGGGATTTTTAGATTGGCATTTGTATCAACAGCAATTTGAGGGCTGAAACGCAATCGTTGAAACCTTGCACAAAGTTTTAAGTCTTACTTTATAAGAGGACAGACTCGTGGCAAAGTGATATCTATATTACATTGTTGTATTTGTTTTATAGAATATGTACATGGAGCTATTTCCAACAAAATAGAGCATGTGCAGGGTAGTCGTTACGAGCAGGCAACTGGGAGATATCTGCCGGCTGTCAGGTTAAAAGTAGCAACCTGTTTTGTCCATTTTTTTCTTAAATTATGGCATTTGATACCTACTGGTATTCCTGTAGCCACCTGTAAAACACTCAAGCTGCTTGTTTAAATTCCCACTGACAGCTACATTTGTAGCCCTGATGTGTGTGACCTTATGTTATCTGTGCATCTGTACTCTAATAGATCAAATTGGTTATTGACCAATCAGAGAGCATGTTTTGCCCTGTTTATTGTATAACTGTCAGCTATACAAATGTGCACATGTTACATGTATTGCATAAATTGTCATGCTTCTATGAAAAATGAGGGAAACATATTCTACAGCTAAAATCAACCACTATAATTTATTTTTTAGGTTGTACTCCCCACTCCTTAGCCAACAACAGAAGCCTTACATCCAACAGTTTGCAGCAGAAAGCTTTGCTTTTCTTACAAGAAAAGTGAAGGATCAAGGTAGCCTCATGGACATGCTTTTCTGTTTCCTGAAAACCAATGAAGATCTGTGCCAAGGAGTTGGCTGTTTATGCTTTGAGATGATCAAGGGTGTCAGGAGACAGTTTCATTCACATGTTGAAAGGCTGTTACCTGAGATGTTGGCCAGACTGGGACCTGTTGAAGGTGGTGGTGGTGATATGGCACAACAACCTTGGAATTTAGTAAGTTTATCATTTTGCACAAAATACAGTGCTTGGCTACAAATGTACTTACTGTATATCAATCATGTACATTGTACCGCCTAAATACACTGCAAATGTGTTATAATTAGTATGTTTCTGGTGTACTTACATGTACAATGTACATGTACCTGAAACATTAAGGGAACATCTCCAAATGTCAATCAGAGTATTTTATGTCCGATTCCAATTGTAATGTAAGATGATTCCAATTCTGATAACCTGTGTGTAACTCAGGCTCTATAATTTCCAATAGAATTGGAAAATGTTCCATTAGAATAGGAAAATGACTTGATACACAAGAAATTAAGTCATCAATATCGTCTGTTCCAATCATTGGAAATATGTGAAAGTGATAGGGGATTTTCTGAGAGGGTCAAGACAACTTTATAATATCCACACATGCAAATTGCTCACACATAGAAGCCAGCCCAAATATACATGTGTATGTGTATTCTCCAACACAACAATCGGCCTTTGATTTACCTTCTCTTTGAGTTAATAAATTTTGTTGTTCTTTCAGTTGAAGACTTAAGAGTTTGTACAGTACTGTTCGAACAGATTGCAACAAGGTGAAGTGAAATATCACTTATAAATTAAGGTTACCGTATACCTTCGCGGGTGTCTTCTGCAAATAAAATCGCACGCGCATCATTTTAAAGGAAAGTATAGAAACCTATATATCACTGGAAAGGTTATATAATGTAGAATGCGCTGAAATGTTTTTTTGCACAAATATTACATTTTCAATGCTAAGGCAACAAACGCAAAAAAGACTAGTATCACAGAAGTGAATTTATGTCCCTCCGCGTTCGTGCCTACGGACGATTCCGCTGCATAATGTCAATCAGCACATGATGGCCTGTCAAAGTGTGTGAGCGTTTTTTAATATTTTACTTTGTTCAAATGCAATTCATCTTCAAAGTTTCAATCGAAATAGTTTCTGTGTTTCATCACGGCAAGTACTCTTATAAGAAAAATAATTAAAATATCGCTAAACGCTCATACAATTTGGTTCATATGTAGCTCCTCTAACACTAGGCCAAGTTTCATCAAGATCTAACAAGTCTTCATACCCTATAAATTCACCCAAAGACAGTGAATACGCATAAAAATCTATCAGCGTTTTTGGCTTCTGAAGGTTAGGAAACACATCACACCTCATCAAAGCAAATGTCAACACTTAAACCAACCAGCCAATTATATGTAAGGATCCCCGGAGCTTATGAATCAAGTCCAGAAATTCGCGGGAAATTAGTATGTGGCTCAAATTGCATAAGAAACATACATGTACATACTAGTGTTGTGTCACAAATATTCAAAAGAGCGTTGTGTTATGGCCAAAACTAGGATAATGCGCAAAAGGGGAAAAAGAAAGGTAAATCAACGGTTGTACCAAGAAGGGAGAGGGCCGGATATCGAAAACTAAATTGCGTTGAAAGGCAACGCCGCAAACAAGAGCGAAGGGAAAAGCAAGTGGCAGGCAACCTCGTGCTCCAAACGTTGATGTTGATCCTAAACCTGCTATGTTAGCTGCGATGATTCCTTCAGTTCCGCAAAATCGACCGGCTGAACTTCGCTCAAGTTCACGATTTAGAACCCCTGGATTGATCACGGCCCAGTTTGGAAACTGCGAGTCACCCAAGACATTAGAATCGGAGTCGGATGCGGACTCGCTGCTACTCTCTGAATCTTCCGTCTCTTTTCTTGTACCTGGCAAAAGTTTAAGCCTACTAGCTGAGAACCTTTCCGTCAGAGTTGTAGCAGTACTAATAGAACTCGAAGTGGGAGTCGTCGAACATGAAGGCTGTTCGAACCACAAGCCTTTGTCACTTTCCGCGAGCATCACTTTCTTCTCCGTATTGAAACTTTGCTCCTTCTCGAGCTCATTCTCTTGAATCTTCTTTTTTTACCTTTTATCCAAGGATTACTCTTTTCTCTTCTGGACATATTCACGATCGATATACCGGTAAATTAAACGCTATAAAATCACTGAACTCACGAGTCACGGCTCACTGTGAGTCTGAAGCTCCGGATGTAGTTTCCCCACAAAAATTCAGCGGGTGCCGTGGCACGTAATGGGATCAGAGGGATTTATCATGCCAAAGCGATTTATTTACTTTCCTTCAAATTATGTTTTTTTCTAATATCTTTGCATGTTTTAAAAAAAAAATTTCTGAAAGATGAAGATCAATCCATCAATTTCAAAAGAATTTTTTTTAAAAGAAAACATGCCGCGAAGGTATACGGTAACCTTAAGTGATATTTCACCAACATGTAAAAAGTGAAATTTCAGTTTTATGACTGCAAAGTTTTGAGGTGAAATTTCACTTTCTACAAATTATTCACTTCACTTGACTAAAAGTGATATTTCAAGTAACTAAAAGTGATATTTCACTTTTGTCACTAAAAGTGATATTTCACTTCTGTCACTAAAAGTGATATTTCACTTCTGTCACTAAAAGTGATATTTCACTTTTTCGAACTGGACCTTTTCACCATTGTTAATGATGAGCAACGTTAAACTTCCACTCATGAGCCATTAACGTGTTAAAACTAAAGAAGGCAAGTGCTTCAAAATAAACATTCTTAATACTCGGCTGCTAACAATCTTTGGTTAACTTTTATTCATATTCACACTTCATGATTTGTCAGTTTCTTACTCAACACCGACGTTCACATTCTTATTAACTAATGAAGCCAACTGCTTCAAAATAAACATTCTGAAGACTCAGCCCACTAACAATCTTCGGTTAACTTTTATTCTTGTTCACACTCCATGAGTTGTCAGTTTCTTCAACACTGCCATGCGTGTTGTTATTATAAAGTGATGTTACAGATTACATGTAACTAACCTATAGATGAGCTTAATGTCAAGTGCACTTTGCATGATTGTGTTATAATTATGGTTTTATATTATAACCAATACTGTATGTTTTGCTTTCTTTTAGATTTTTGTTGCACTTTCCCATACATTTCAACTAATGGCTAAATATACTACTAAAGAACACAGCCAAGTTGTTGAGAAGTCCCTGACTGGAGAGATTCAACGGCTGAGTAAAAAATTGGACAGTCTAGTACAAAATACAGGAGTGCAGGAAACAGCATGGGAAATCCATGCTGAGCAACTTTCATATGTCTTACAATTGACTGATGTGTGGGTGGTCTGGAATGACGGCAATCTGGTGTCTGATGCTACTGTCATTTACAATGTATGTAAAATAGCAGTTAATTATTCACCTTTAGTTAATATCTTCTGGTGATAGAGCGGTTATTGATCGAGTGTCATAAAACCAATACCAAAGTAAGTACAGAGCCAATCATGGCAGCATGTAAAACACAATGAGACAGTCACAAACTGAACAGTAATTCCTACTACATGTACAATGTACTTGAGCCAATCATGAAGAAAGGTAAACACAATTATCATGAATAACTCTCACTAAATCTAACATTAATTGTGTGATGGACCAAAACAATGTTTAATTTTAGTTTAGAACTTGATTTTACAAAAAAAAAATCACAGCCAATAGAAAAGCTATGCAAAACTAAATCAATCACTTATTACTTTTGACACTCAATCAAAATCTGCTCTAGGGCATGTGTGTGAATTAAAGGAGCAGTGTCACGATTCTGATTGGTTGTAAAAGACAATGGCAAAATCACGCTATGTCACGCGCCGCTGCAAATTTCCCTTTCGATTGAAATAAATAAAATGCTGCTTTATAAAAATATAACATCAAACCTAACCATATAATACTGAAGTATAGTTTTAAAGCAATTTCGGCTCGAGATATCGTGCAAATACGCCGATGCAAGCGGATTACTCACAGACTTCTACTTCTGTCACATCTTTTGATTTCTTGTCCGCCTGACACATTTTCAAAACTTTGGGCATGAATACTAATCGTGACACTGCTCCTTTGAGTAATGGTTTGCATAAGAGCAGGAGCAAAATCTATTGTTCCACGGCAATGAATGTGATTTCACTAATCCCAAATAGAAAAAAAATGGTTCAATTATATACAAAATATATCTCTTGCCTAGTGGTATTAATGTTCTCAAATTAAAATGCATGAAATCACTCGTCGTGTATATGTTTTGATTCCAAAACAAATCCAGCCAATAGAAAGACACTAAAACAAAAGCTGAGATATTATAAAATATTTCAATGTTCTGGCCCAGATAGGAGTTCTTTCTCTCTTTTTACATAGTTACAGATTGTCTGCTTCAATCATTTTTTTTTTTTTGTGTGTGAAATCAGAGTTAGACTTTCTTATTTTTAGGAGGTTTATTTGTGTATTTATAACCAATGAGCTACTGTATCAAGTTTCAACAATAGAAAAATTAACACTGTTGTGCATTTCTGGCAGTTGAGTGCTCCTGTTCTTATGCAAACCATTACTTACAGGGTTTTCAATAACATTTGAAGTAAGTGGCAAAACTTGAAGAGTAGGCGGCGAGCATCGAGCGGCATTGGCGCAAATATCTAATTTTTGGGGAATTTTTCAATCAAAGTAGGCGGCGATTTCACGTAAAATACCCGGCGAGATTCGCCGGCTGCCGGCTTCTATTGAAAACCCTGACTTAATTGATACACATACTTACTACATTGTATAATTTATATACATGATTTATTTGTCATGTATGATTTAAAGACTCTTTGTTGACCATTATGCTTTGCGTGATTCATGCGAATTTATTAATGATACAAAATTCTGAGCTTGAGTACATACATGTACAAACAATAGCAATTTGTAATTTTAAAGTATTGTCTTTAGTATTCATAGAAGGTACATGTACAATGTATGTAACAATAGCTATAGACCCTCGCAAAGCATAATGGTCGACATTGAGACATTGGATGACAGTTTGCAACTCTTAATAATTATTCAATTCTAAAAAACCGATATAAGCCTGTGTTGCAGAATCTCTGACACACACAATAAGCAATAATATTTGTTGGATGAAGCTGAGCAAAATATTATTTGTTCATGAGTGGCGAGCTATCAGTTATTTGCCAATGTCAAAAAGGCTGACAGAGGCAAATACAATGTAACTGACAGCGAGACACAAACAGATATGATATTTTGCGATAGTTGAGTTCAATAATCGTTTTATCATTTAACAAAATATAACATTACCTAGTCAGAGTTTCAAACTGGAACTTTGAGTCACCGACAGCTCTGTAAATCGATCTGGCTTGTTTACCAAATGGAGTAGTCGATAAGTGTGTACTCTCAGACCGTTATATATAGCAGATATTGAATTATCGCATCTGCGCATGTTCATACCATTATTTACAGTCAGTTATTTGCAGGTAAATCAACCAAATGAATCAGAATTCAGGATGGGAGAGAGTTGAATGATAATTAATACTTATTAGTGTATATTAAACCATAATTACAGTTTATGAATTTCATATTCCAATTCATACTGTAGGCTGTGGTGTCTCTGCTCAAGTTATCAGCCCTGCCAGATCAAGCTGTTCCATCATTATTCAGCCTGACGTCATCCCTACTCCTTGGAAACTTCCCTGAACTTGCTCGAGACAGACACCTCAGAGAATTAATCAAAAGTACATTCAGCAGCCATTTCCCTTTGACAAAGGTTTTCATCTTTGCCAAAACCCTCCTAAGATGGTCAAGTTTCACCCAGAAAATCTTGCCACCAGTTTTAGACCTGTGCCAGGACAGACTTTTAAAAGGAGTCAGCAATGACGTTAGAGAGGAAATAGTGTTTCTACTGACAGAGGTTGTGTTGATAGATGTCGTTAGTGAAGATGGATGTTCACTGGATGTAATGTCTAAGAAGGGTCTGCTGTTTCTTCCCAAATGTGGCACTAATTCAGGAAATAAGATTCTAGATGTTTTTCTAAGTGCTATGGAAGTCAAGAATAATACTTGTCTGGCTCTTGCATGGGGAGTTCTTGTCTGTGTGCAGTGTATCAGGTAAGATGTCATCATCATCAATGACATTGTCATTGCCATCACCACCATCATTATCATCATTATCCAAGTTGTCATCAACATATACATGTACTATAAAGGATATTAATTATAATACATGTACATTTATCTTACAAACAAAATGTGTACTGGTTAGTAAACATGGTCTGATTGAATAAAAATGTGCATGTACAATGTATACCAAGCTTAAACAGATTATAATTATATAAAATATTAGTTTACAAGCTGATTCATGAGTCATGTACATGTAATATTCTACCTAAAGTTTCTCCATTTCTTCCAAAGGCCTTTGGATGTGGTAAAGTGTGGTACAAGAGTATTAGAATTTCTGCAGGATTGTGTAGCTCTACTTCAAACCAATGAAGATGTAGATAATGAAGGCCGCTGGCTGCATATCACTGCCCAGGCCATTCGGTGCTGTCTACTGATCAGTACAAATTCACAGAGCATTAGGGACAATCTTGGAATGGAGTTTATTTTAGGATTATTAAGGTACTGTCATGCAATTTCACATTTATTCATACATTGTACATGTATCTAAAATAATTGAAGGGGTCCGTGCAAGAACAACGTAAGTGACTTTTGATCAAGTTCTATTAATTCTCTCTTAGAAAACAAAGAATATCAAGAAGAATTTGGAATTTGATCAGAAGTCACTTACGTTGTTCTTGCATGGACCCCTTCAATTATAAATAACGTGCTTGTACATTCCCTTTCAAACATTGGAGAGTTTATAATACATGTAATTATCATCCTTCAAATATTTTCTTTCATGCACACTTGATATGCTCACAGGGTGTATTTGCTGATATTTGTCACCTGACAGAGAGAAAATATTGGGTCATGTGACGCATTCCACCAACCACATGCGAGAGAAAATCTTTGATGGTTCCGTTATAAACATGCACATAACATCCCTGTTGTTTAAATTAGGGGCTCAGGTGTCAATCAAATTGAACCTTCAAGTTTCTTTAAAACAAAACTATAATTTAAAATAACACCCGAGATCAAAGAGAAATACCATGTGAATGTCCTGATATGCTTTCCAATCTTTTTCAAGGATGGCAAAGATTAAAGTGGATTTACAAATTAAAGCTTATTTTATGAACCTCCATTGAGTGCTTATTCCAACTCATCCATGAGAATACGAGTATGCCTAATACATTGTACTTTATACAGCAAGTTCTCAATCTTTCTCATAATGTGTGCTGTAAAGGAGAACTTTAATACATGTACATTTGAACTGTACTGTACTCTCATGCTTTCAGCAAGTTCTCTGGTAACGTGCACATCCTACATGCCTGCAGTGCTATCCTGTCACATGCCAGGACACAGGGCATCACTGATCTACTGACGGCAGATCATCTACAACAGCTCTACCCCCTCCTTAAATTGAACCTGTCCTCGTCAGCACATCTGGTAAGGCTGATGACACTAAAGATCATGGTGGCATTTGACCAGTTGGAGCTTATTTCCAGTGAAGAGGTACATTGTAATGTATGATCATGCTTCTGTCTGCATGGCTTGAATGTTGCCTCCAAAACATCTATTATGCACTAATCAATGTAAACCCCCACACCCCAGGGGCTGGGACATAGCAGGGCATTGGCAGGGAATTACATGTACATGTACATGTAGTCCTGATTTTGACAAAAAAGTGATCCATGGGTGCTGGGCTTTTACAGCTTTTGAATAAAAAAAATCGGCTGGGGCATGGAGTGGGGTATTTTCCCCTGAGTGAAGACTGGTACTAGTGTTTGTGGGTTCCTTGTTGCAACATGCACGTGGCCGAAGATGGAACAACATGCTTTGTTGAAGAAGAACTGCAGCCATGGCAGATATGGGCACTGTAAATGAGACCCGATTAGGGGTATTGGGGATAAGGGATAACTAGCAAAATAATGACTGGGATAAAGTAAAGTAAAGCGACCTTACTTAACATCGGTAACTCGTAAAAGTCTTGAAAGACTGATAAACATGAGGCCGACGGGAGACCTACGAATTAACATCCTTATCCAAGAAGATGTGAAGGTCTAACCATTTGCAGTTCGTGAACGAGATTGTTTCACAAAGGCAGCACCTTCTACTCAGTTATTTTAAGACCCAGAGTGTTGGTCCGGCTGGGGTTTGAACCCACGATCTCCCGCACAACAGACTGGCGCTTAACCACTGAGCTACATGTAACTGGGAGGCGGGATAACAAACCAGAAAGGTATAACAAACCAGAAACAGTAGGGATAAGGGATAACCAAAGTCCATTGGAATAATGGATAATCGGAATACAGCTGTCTGCATCTCAGGGATAAGGGATAACTATCCTGAAAAACATAGGGATACCCGTACCAAAACCGCAGACCTGTTACAGACATGTTACAGGTCTGTATTATGTATTTTCAGTCGTACTGCAGGTCAAGAGGGGGAAAACGACATGTCTGTAAGCCTGCCGTTCGCCTGTGTAAGACGGGACTAAAAAAATCGGGTTTCAATGTCTGCACTTCACCTTTCCTTTCGCCTGTAACAGACATGTAAAAGGTCTTTTCTAATGAAACTAATTTGTTTAACAAGTTGCACTCCTTTATCTGCTCTTGACCTTATCTGTTCGCCTGATTAAGACCTGTAAAAGACCTGCATGTATAAACTCCTGGATGTAAAATGACGCATGCAAAATAGCATAGATAATTTGTATGTTAAACAGACAAAAATAATCTGACGAGCAGTCCAAAGTTCAATAGTTCGTTTTTATACGGTATTTAATGTAAACACTGTAGTATTTTAACAAGCTTTCCACTATTTTTTGCTTTTATTTTTGCTACATCTTTTTTTATAATTAGTCTTATACGTTAGGTCGCGATCCACGAACTTATCATGCTTGAACTTGCTAAACTACAAATCCCGATCCATATGCACCTAAGAAAAATCTTACCTTTATTTGATTATTAAAATATAATAGTGGTAGCTAAGCTCACTGTTTCGTCCCAGTGTGTTCTTTTCTTTGCCATGATCATCTTTCGGCATATCTTGAAAAGGTTCATCGGCTGCCGTCCCCAGATAGTTTAGTAGCATGTTCTTCTAGTGATGAAGTGCAGATATCTTCTGTACGGTTGTGGGAATCAGTGATTTCATAGTGAAGAGTGGGGGAAGAGTGTCAGTTTCATTGCCGGGCTGCTGAACTTTCGGGATTAAACTTTCTTTTACGACCCATTATTGAACGTATTTGTAAGTACAATGCTCCTCTTGATCCGTGTAGCGTGCCAAACGTCTTGAAACGTATACTTTGTGTGTGACCTTTCGAAGTCACTTATCACTGAACAAACATTAGTTTAATTGCTATCATGCATGCACCTATTCTAAAGTTACCAAGCTAGTATTTCTACTCACGATACGGTTAACGTAGCCTGCGTGCAGACGTTCTCAAAACTATATGTAGCTTCTAAAGTCGTCTCAATACTAGGTTAATGTTAGAATGCTACCAAACTAAATACACTATACTTGTTTGCCTTTCATTCATGCATGCTCTGGCGCTCACAATCACGCTACAAATCAACATTTTGCAACAATTGACAATACGATATCTCCTAAGACGTGATTGGTTTGTGAGATTTGAACACTTTTATATCTACATTGGTCGTTGGAGTCTGCATATACTGTCAGTAGTACAGTATATATAGTGATTGCTTTGATTACTTCATTTGTATTAACTGCTCCGGCTAAACAGAGTACACAACGAAATTCGAAGAAGCACATTCCAGTTTTTGGTTAAACTGAAACCAAAGAATTTAACACTGTTCCATTAACGCGCGTTCCAAAGGAACAAAGAAAAGAGGGGGAAATTGCGACCGTGAGAGCAGAGAAAAAGCTGGAAAAATTGGAGGTAAGTAAAGTTTGAGCTTTTACATGTGCCATACTTTTCAGTTTATGTAGGGAGGGGGTCCACAGAATGTTTGTGTGACCGTTGTAAGTCGAGAAATATTGCGAAGAACAAGTACATATTTTTTAACGTAAACTTACAGATGTTTAAATCGTAGCGAAAATCTTAACGTTCAAAAATGTGTGCATATTCTTCGGGATCTTTCTTGAGGTTTCAGTGACCCAACATATTTCCTATAGACCTACAAAGTATCTGTATAAATTGAATAGTAATAATTATATATATTTATATTTAAATATATTTCCAAACATGTTGGCGACAGCCCTCGCGATCTACACCGCTGGAGACAATAATTATACCAGTTTCGTCTTCTAAATTACGTTTAGGCTCAAAAGCGATCGCGACAATACAATTAATAATTGTATATTTCCCTTCTATCTGGTTATTATCGTGTAGTTTCTGGTATTACTGTGTTTGTTTATTGAGGCCCTTTTAGAGGGGTATGCATGTCCCCTGTCCGAGTTTCAAAACTAGTTGTGTCGCAATCTCGGAAGGTGGGCATGTCGCTGTTGGAATTTTGTCTATTGTTTTCTTATTTCTCTCTGTCGCTCTCGCAATTTCAGACATCTTCAGACGTTCATCGTTATTTCATTTCCTTCATGTCGCTGTTTCAACGCCGTGCATGCTACAAGGGATTTCAGGTCGCGTTCCCTTTCAGGACCTGTCAATCAAAATATTGGCGCTAAAACAACATGACAGAACTTGAAAGAGCGAGCCAAAAATAAGTAAAGAGGTCAATGTTTTTAAATTACAGCGATTTTCAATATCACGTTCTAATGCCGTTAATCGAGAGTATTTCAACAGCGCGAATTCCCGTGCGAAACTTACCGTATTGGGAGAGCTTCATACGGCCATCGTTCGTAAATATTCTGTTGGCCGTTGTAGTTATGATCGTACGATGTTATTTGTCTGTACGATGTTCTTTATTGTACCCTATATTTCAGTGAGTTCGGCAGAACGAACCTTCTTTGTATATGGGAGTCGGCTAGCTGTTTTCTCAGACGGCTACCTTTGTCCGCGTACTATTGAAAATCGCTGTAAATTGTGTTTGCCCGGTGTGTTTGATAGTCGGGCAGTTGGCTAGCAGTACGTTGTATTCTACGTAGTTCGTGACCACTGAATCAAAGATCTTGACTCTTTCACTTTCAGGATACGTTAATGCAGCAGCAGCACTAAAGTGGAAAGTTCTGGTAGTACCCGAACAAACACTCACGATCCTCGAAAATGAAGACAAAGATCTGAGTTAATTAAGTTTTGTAAAGGATTGCAACTGCGTTACTCAATTTAATCGTGTATCAGGATACATAACTTTTGTACTTGTATCTTTTATCCTCTTACATGTTAAAGTTATAAAAAGAGAAGACATGTAATTAGGCTTTTCAAGTAGAGGAGTTATTTAAACAAAGAAAACGTGTTAATTAAATGTCTACAATCGATCAACAACGTTTTCACGTGCATACATGTATCATACATGTATATGAAACTAGTAATATTGTGAGACTATCATATCCTGGGGAGACAATGTAGAGGTAAAAGCGCAAATAAAAAGAACTACGATTGCATTTATTACTCGGGCTGCCTGTGGCAGCACGCGATCTGCGCATGCGTTAAAGGTCAAATTCACACCAATCAGATTGCACTGTGCTGGTCACGCAACAATCGCCAGGTTAATGTATTTACAGAATTTAATACAGTAAATCAAAATGGTCGACAGGCTCAGGATATTTCAACTGGCGCTCTTGTTGACCATAAAAATACATGAACAACCAGGAGCCGTAATACATTCGATCAGCGCTGTTTGGACAGATCCAATGTACATTTAGAAACGTAAGCGAAATACAATATCCAAACACGTTTGGATATCAACGGGTATCAAATTATCATCAAAGGTTAGATCTCGTCAGGCGCGCTCAGATAAGAAAGTTCAAAGCTCTCAGACAAGGCGAGACTTTCAATGAGTCATTGTCAGAAATCTATTCCATTGTGGGCGGTCTTGTACAGCTAAGGCATGTTTTACGATAGCCTCCTCCGCAGGCATCTCTAGTTACTCGGGCTGCCTGTGGCAGCGCCGAGTCTTAAAATGCAAGTCGTTATTTTTTTTATTTTTTTTGGTCCATGTCAGACGGCTTCTGCGCACGCGTTAAAGGTCAAATTCAAACCAATCAGATTGCACTGTGCTGGTCACGCAACAATCGCCAGGTTAAATGTATTTACATAAGTGAATACAGTAAATCAAAATGGTCGACCCGCGAGGGCGAAAGCCTTCCAACAGGCTCAGGATATTTCAACTGGCGCTCTTGTTGACCATAAAAATACATGAACAACCAGGAGCCGTAATACATTCGATCAGCGCTGTTTGGACAGATCCAATGTATATTTAGAAACGTAAGCGAAATACAATATCCAAACACGTTTGGATATCAACGGGTATCGAATTATAATCAAAGGTTAGATCTCGTCAGGCGCGCTCAGATAAGAAAGTTCAAAGCACTCAGACTAGGCGAGACAAGGAGATATCAATTTCAATGAGTCATTGTCAGAAATATATTCCATCGTGGGCAATTATGCAATACAACCTAAATTGTACAGCTAAGGCATGTTTTACGACAGAATAACCAGAGTCTTTCTACTGGGTTGAGAGCTCGAGACATTATACATGTCTGCTAATATGGGGAAAACTGAAACAAAAATGAACTTTGACGGCAGAAACCCTCATTGAGCCAAGCGGAATATTTACATGATCCGCTAAGATTTTTACAAATCTTAGTTCAGTGTATGCCAACTGAAATGCTGTGCTCGTTTTCTGGTAACGGTTCAGTGGGGAAACTACACGAACAAGAAGCATGAACTGCCAGCAACGAGAGAGGAAAAAGTATTTGAAATGCACAGCGCTAGCTGAAATAGGGCATATATATAATATCTGAGACGTTAAATTACGTTACTGTGAAGATGATCAAAATTCAGGTTTTGTAGCTTGAGACTGTCTTCTGCCGTGACTCGTGAGAGAAATTGGAAAAGATCTAGCTGTTTCATTCAGACACTGGCAAATTTATTGAAAGCTACGGGCTTACTTTATGAGATTATTATTCATTGTGGAATGAAAGGAAACAGTTCAATCTCATGTGGCCCGAGTGAAAGCCCAGATGGGCTCTTGTTATAATTAGTAAGCTTTTCAAAAGGATATTTGACAGCCGGGATCTGCAGTCAATATGACAAAGCCCAGACACAGGAAGCGGATAAGTGACCTTTATTTCAAGCCGAAATCCGATACTAAAAAGGCTTGTAACAGGTCTGTAAGGTCTCTTACAGGTATGTAAACATGTCTGTTCTTTGCCTTACGGTTGACTGTTTCTTACAGGTCTTTTCTTCACCTTATTTTCACCTGATTTATACAGGCGAACTCCCTACAACATACAGGTGAACGGCAGATCTGCCAGTTAATAAAATTTAAGGCATGTTTAAGCTAATCTACAGGTATGTTAAAGGTCAAAAACATGTCTGTAACAGGTCTGCGATTTTGGTACGGGTAATGGATAACCGCATCCCACTCCCCCTCACCCCCCCCCCTAACCAGGCCTCGTAAATGAGCTATTTTGGAGGCTCAGGGTGGCAAACCTTGGCCATGTAGCAGACAGCTTTACTGGTAAGTAATAATAATACAACTATTTCCTTCTGTCTATCTGTTTTTTTAAGTCATTTCCTAGTTTAGATGGTATTCTGACTCCTATTCAGTATTGTCAGTGATGGTATGCCGCTTCTGTAAACTTGGGACTTGGCCTTTCTCCTGGCTGAATTTCATTGGAAAAAGAAATAAATGAAAAAGCGGCCCAGGGCCGTATACTTCTTTTTAATCTCCTGCCCTTCAGATATTTTTGACAATCCTGAAACAGCAGTGTGAACAAAACGGGAATTGCTAAAGCAATAGACTATAATATACCTTATCACAGTTTTGCTGCCATTTTGTAGAGACTAGCTGTAACTAATAGATAATTAAATCGATAGCAATCGACACTACTTGATATTAAGTAATTGACTTTTATAGCGAATCGTTGTGACTATCAATTACTGTACATCGATTTATATTTAATTTTATCGATTTTATCACTGAGGTAGTGTACTAGTTTTATTACACTTTAATAAATAACAAAATTCTTAGCAGTTTCCTTTTGACATTAATAATAAACCACATTTTTTGAGGATGTGAAGGCAGACCCTTGCAGTCCATTTAGAATGCGGTAAATTTCTGCTTGAGCCAGCGATTCGCATCCAGCAACCACACTTACAGTACATGTATTTGTGCCTTTAGAGTGGGATCTGGTTTCAACACCGCATTATATAAAGCGTGTCCTGCAGCGAGAATTAGAAGAGAAGCCGGGGGACAAGCTACAAGGCTAATATTATATCATTGAATATGCTTGCTGTTGTGAGTGTCTATTTTAATTCTAGCTCATTGCACAAGGAACACAAAGTGTCTGGTTGGTTCATTATCTGCTATTTGTGACAAATACTCTTTGTCACCCAATATGCTGCCATATTTTTTTTTTTATTTAAACATATTTTTTTATTACGAGTTCACCCCAAGAGCTCTATTAGCTCATCTTGGGGGCTCGTTACACTTATAATACAGTATTATACATTTAAGAGACGGATGTTACAAACTATAACAGACTATATGATTTAAAGAAATAATAATAATAAAAAAAAGTGATTAAGTTTGACAGATGAAAACGATTAGACTCTCTTATACATGTATGTAATACTGAACGTGGTAAAAATATCAACATTTTCATTGTTGGTTAATAAGGAAGATCCAAATAGAAAAAGTACAATTTTTTGAGAGTCTGAAAAGCTCAAGATAATAATTTAGAGCACATGCATCTAGTCAAAGTCTGGTATGAATTATAGAAGAATACCTATCAAGTGAGTAATCAAAAGGCTTAAAATAATCCGGGACATTAAAGAGACCAACTAACGCTCTCTTAAAGGGACATAATGCATCAAGCAAACAAATTTCGATATCAATCTCATTCCACAACTTAGTAGTAGACGGGAAAAAGATTTCTTGTAACGTTCTGTACGGACAGGATACAGCGTGAAATTTTGTGCGGAGTGCAAGGGAAAATGTGTTCTATCACAAACTGGAAAGGATGCTGCCATATCATAGCAGGTTTTGTCTGAATCGACTCTGGTGTAACTGTTATTTTCGCACAGCCAGAAGCAATACATTTATTTTGTTCTCCAACATGTCAGTAATACTAGCTGCATGCATGTCCAAACAAAAACGAGAAATGAATTGACAATTGCAATAACCACAGTTGTTTGGTGAAACATTGCATTTTATTTTTAATATAATTTTCATGGGGAGCAGGTCTTTTGAGCGGGGGCTTTAGCCTGTAATAGAAGAAAAAATGTGCCAGTGCTTGAAACTAACTTTTTGAAGAACTGGTCCAAGGAATAGTGGCTTTCAATATTTACTGGTCCTGGAACAAACTTTACTAGTCCTGGGCCCGGTTCCTGAAAGCCCGATTAGCGCTAATCCAGAGTTAATTACCATGACAACTAATATGTTTTGTTGAGAGTTAATCCAGGATTAGCGCTAATTGGGCTTTCAGGAACCGGGCCCAGGATTGAGGACCAGTAAAAACATTTTTAAGAACCATTATTCCAAATATTGTAATTTTATACTGTAGCAGTGTTAAACAGTTTTTCCATTTTTGCAAGCATTTCCCTTTCTAGTCTCATTAGGGCAGCATTGATTGGTCTGGCTTCTGGCCCTTTGCTTGTAACATGCTCTGCATCAGCACTCATCTGATGCCCCTTACACCGTTCATGTGCTCTAAGACTATCAACTTGAAAGTTTTGGCAGCCCTTGCAAAAGGAAGACTGTTCATTTTTGATGTTGGGAAATTCAAAGCAGTATTGGCAAAACATTTTCCCCTCATCTTCGTTGTAAACAAGCCACTTGAAATCTTTCTTCCAAATTTTCTTGAATTCACGTTCTTTTCTAGGCTTTTTCGCGTCTGTTGGCTGGGAATCAATTCCTGTATAATCACCTTCTGTTTGAGCTTCAGTTTGTTGCGATTTGTGGCCATTTTCCCTTTGAAAATAACTCAGGAGATTACGAGCCGCCATTTTGTCTCTTTGGTGTGGCCGCTAGGGTTTCTGCGAATGCTAGAACTCGATCCAGTTTGTCTCGAATTTCAAAATGGCGCTTGGAAAATAGGAATAACCGATCATAAATAAAGGCAATGAAACCAATTTTTAAGCATGTTTACTTCGATAAAAATGAAAATAATGACAGGAAGAAATCGTGCACTTGTCCTCTGGGACGAGTAAGTTAAATTTTTAATCGTCCTATAGGAACTTTTACTCGTTTTTGACGAGTGAACGACCGTTAGTTTCAAGCACTGCAATGTAATATTCAACTATGCTTTCAAAGTTTACATTTTATTTTGTTATTTTAATGTTTTTATAGGGCCACAAGGAAGAACTATTTTACAAATTATAAAACTCAGTTTTTATTTTTCCAGAATCCATCTCCTGGTCATTGCAGCCTTTTCCAGGTCTGTCTAGATGCAGAGTGCACTCCACCAACTTTCCAGTACTACCGTAACAAATTGGTGCTACTCCGTAAGCTGTTCTTCTCACCATCTTACCACAGAAGCCTTCCAGAATTCTACCATGATGTAACAATCCGCTACTTATTGGGACAGCTATATATTAATTTCAGTCCCACATGGGAACCCCTGATAGAGATCATCAAGAGCCACACACTTGGTGACAATGTGAAGAGATTCTGGGAAGTCTTCAGTGAACATTTGGGAATGGCTGCTGATAATGCAGGTTAGTATTTTGTGATTATACTATTGTGTTTTCGATACAATAACTGCTGTGAAGCTTATGATACATCACACATGTATATAACTCATACAGGGTTCTGGGTTAAGGCCTGCTCCTTGCAGCATTGGTGCAACAGTTTCATGAATGACTATTATCACATAATATTTGGCACCGCGGGGTGCATACTTTTATCACAAACACTCACTCACTGAGCCCTTATGAACAAAGGGTTACTTAGAAATTGACTAAAACATTGACCAATTGACTCACACAAAAAAAGATGTGGGTCAAAATTGCCTTTGGGGGGGGGGGGGGGTGAGATTTTGGGTATGACCCTACAGTATTTCAGACTTACAGACTTTTCCATTCCCTTCTTCAAACCTGACCCCGAAAATACATTATGTACATATATGTGTACACCCTATTATTTCATGCACCACTTTAAGCTGCCTTCAATCATGTTATCTAACCCAATGACATTTTTTGCCATGGTTTGTTCACTTTTTCAATTTATTTTGAATATCAATGTAAAAATCACAAACTAGAGAGAAACTACATATACAGTATGAGAAATCAATGAAATCAATGTCAATGACATCAATGTCAAAATCATGTCAAAAAGAAAAAGAACTAAAATAGTACTAGGGTCACAAGGGTTATAGAAACATTTTGTTTTCTTTTTTCATGCTACAGTCTTCCAGGCATACAGTCATGTACATAATAAATGCTCATCGGTAATTGCCAAAATCATGTGACAATGTACATGTACACATTATATTTTATGAGTAAAAGACGTGCTACATTTGTAAGTACATGTGTTACACCAAGTGGTTAATTTAGCACATCAATTTTATATTCTGATCATTTCGCGTAAAAATATGGCAGATGGCAAGGCTTCTCTAAGAAAAAAAAGGTCAATGACAATTAGGTCTTTCTGAGGAATGAAAATTAGACAAAAAACGGCACAGTATTTAAATTGTAGTATTTATGGATCGAGACAAACAATTAGAGATGCAAACCACTTGACATCACGCATGTACATGTAACTAGCATGTATTTTACAACATAATTTTTTTTTTTAAACATGGTTTTGGCAGTAATGACTGACTTCAACATGAAAAGAAATGCTTGCGCTCTCCAAACTGATTTTTAATTGCGCAAAATGACCCAAAGGAAGACTAATAATTAATACAATAAAATAAACACAGGGTCAATTTTTTCACTTTAAACTTTTTTCTCTTGTATCATAGCAAAATACCTAGATGGTGTCTGCAACACTTCAGAAGACACCAGCCACGCATCACCTCCTTATGGAGCAGGCATAGCGATGAACCTACACCAACTCTTTACCAGTGTCTTCTCGATCGCTGTCGGGCCTCGGGAAGACAACAGGACGGATCATGTGAACTTCCGGTACTTGTTGTGGAAGGCCATGGCATCATTTCCAGGTGTAGTGGAGATTAGGTCACGTGATCTGGTACCTCTGTTTCTGAGATTTGTCAGGTGAGTTTCTGTGCACTGCTTCTGGATGAGTGTGCACATCACACTGCATATTTCCCATCAAAAAGTACAGCATGTGCTCCACACGTGTTAGTATAAACTTTTGGCAAGAATTACAAATTAATATACATGTATTTGTGCACTGCTTGAGAGGAAGTAATTGAGTGCCATGCAACACATTTCCTGGCAAAATGTTCCATGCACCATGTCCATCAACACTTTTGGTAGGAATTCATAGTTCCCCAGCTGTAAATTAAAAGAACGCTTCAGTCCAATCAGAACACAGAAATGTTCTCCCAGAAAAATACCACCACCATCTTGTCCCACAAGCTCGCAAGAAGGAGATGATAACACAAACTTGAGTTCTTCGCAAAGATTTAAGAAATTCATCAAAAGATAAGGATGTAAAATTGTAGGTTCCATGTCAGCCTCAAGTTTGTCAGTCTCGCCAACTGTCACAAGTTACCGACATTAAATAAAGTTGCTTTGCTTTTTTATAAATCCTTCAGAATGTTATGAAATCGCTGCAGTTGGCCTTTTTTGTCCTTTTTGGCCATGTTTGTTTTGAATTTCTTAGGGTTAAAGTCTGCAGTTTGTGGGACATACATTGTAGCTAATTTTGTGGCTGTGGAACTGAGTTATCTGAGAATATTATTATGCTTCTGAGATGTCATTGGAAATAAGATAATGTTTCTGTAGATGCTGTGTGCATGCAATATTTACCGATGTCTCGTAGCATGTATGGTACCACTTGTTCTGAACAGATGTTCATGTACGTTATTTTGTAGCTGAAGTTCAAAAACTCAGTAATAATTCATGAAGAAAAAACGAGATGAATGTTTAATGATTGAGTGGTTTATAATGTGATATATAGATACAGTCCTCATTCATGATTGAGTGGTTTATAATTAGATACAGTCGAATCGCCAAAAATAACTGAATAACATGACTCTATTCATCAACATTTTTTAAGCCATTCAATAAACTTGCAACACCTGTTTTTTTACACTACTGCGTGTTTGTTAAACAGTACTTGAATCTCCAAAAAACATTTAGAGCCGTTTTCTCAGAAAAAAACATTGTGAGGGATTTGTTTAAAAGCATGAGAGCTCATGCATCGCAAAAGTGGAAAATATTTACATGAAAAGCAAATGCTTCCAGTTTAACTGAAAAGCAGAAAGCCTGTTCAATTATGTGGGTACAATTAACACTGGATTTTAACAGGACCCCAAGGGCTAAACCACAGATCGAATTAGGGTTTTTGTGGAGGGAGGATAAACTGGAGAACCCAGAGCAAAACCCTTGGTGCAGGGTGAGATGCCAACAAACTCAACTCGCACGTTAGCAGGGCTTGAACTT
This sequence comes from Actinernus sp. WN-2022, assembly GCA_030867875.1. Taxonomy (NCBI): domain Eukaryota; kingdom Metazoa; phylum Cnidaria; class Anthozoa; order Actiniaria; family Actinernidae; genus Actinernus; species Actinernus sp. WN-2022. Next base: position 100,797,774 of record JAOWCC010000577.1, on the reverse strand, counting down.
AGGCCACAGTGGTGAGAATCTGCCCAGCTCCCCCCTCCCCAGTGCATGACTGTATAATATACATGTATACATCTGTTACTGTTATCATTAGAAGTTAGAGTTGGGTTTGAGTTGTCTTATATATGGTGTGAGCCAGCTTTGGAGGGCCACAAGTTTATTAGTATCAGTGCCAGCCGCTGTACTAAATTTATTGTGGTTAGCTCAGTGGTTAAACACCGGGCTGATGTTTGGGAGATCAGGGGCTCAAACCCAGCTGGACCAATACCAAGGGTCTTAAGATAACTGAGTAGAAGGTGCTGCCTTTACTTACAGTATCTTGGTCAGTAAATGGTTTATAATATTAAAGACCTTCATGTCTTCTCAGATAAGGACATAAAACCATAGGACTAAGTCAACTGAGGGTCATGTGGAAGATTATACTGAGCTTCATGTACATGTTAGTGGTAAAAGTGTTATCCTCTATTAGTAATAAAAGTGACTTTACTTTAAAGTTTGATTGATTGAGAGTTCATTGTCTTATCTATTCTAGCACGGAATACGCTTTCTCAGATGACAACACAGCACCCTCCCAAGACATCAGAAAGAAAGACAGTACTGACACTGTGAACACCAGCTCTCTAAAAGATCCTGTTGAGGACCAGAATGAGCAGACGACAAACCAAGACCATAAGAAACGACGAAAGGCAGCAACTAAGTCATTATGCATCCACCTGAACCTGTTTGGGTTATTCCACAACCCCAAAGCGCTGTCCAAAGAACCTCAGGTTCGTAAGATCTACATGGCAATGCTGGCACATAGAGATAGTGAAGTACAAAAGCTTGCTGTGAAATGTTTGCTGGCATACAAGTTTCCATACACAGAGCCATATAAAGAGCATTTTGATAAACTGCTAGAAGATGAGAGTTTTCGCGACGAGTTGGCTCGATTCACTGTCGATGAGGGAAATGCTGTGGTGGATCCTGTACACAGGGAAGGGCTGATGCCGATTGTAATAAGGTACATGTAAGTTACAGTCCGAGTGTGATGTGGCGGATCCAGGGGATTCAAGGGTGGTTCAATCGTACCCCTTATCTTTCAATTGAACCCCCCTTTTCGATTGAACCCCCCATTTCTTTCTTAAAAACTGTTGCATCTCCAGCATGCGGTGAAAATTGCACATTTAGCCACTCATGCACAGGCGAAACGACAAATGAAAAAAAAATGCCGAAAAGTTTTTGTCAGAAATGCAATAAAACTTGACCTTTTTGCAACAAAACGTATGGACTTGTCACACACGTAGCAACCCTAAAAAAACATTTCTTGCTCCATACCCAATACAGAGCAAGTACGAAAGCGAGGCAATAAAATAATTGGACATTGTTGGACCCAGTCTTTCATGTGCCACCCGGCCTTCTTGCCAACATCAATTTTGTTGTCGAAGTTTGTCGCCCATGTATCCACCACTGTGCATTTGTGATCAGTTTTCCAGAAAGTCATGTCACATAATTATGCAGAAACATCAGTAAAAAGCTATAACCAGACAGTCTACATGTATGTAACTTTAACATCCATTTTTTTATTATTTGTTAATCAGGATCCTTTATGGCAAGATGCAGAGGTGGACTGGAGCGGGTACGTCTGGCAAGTCTGGTATTGGTGCCCGCCGTTCTGTCATCCTGCGATTCTTAGGAAGTTGTCCACACGATGAAGTAACGGTCTTCATGGACCTTATTCTGGCACCATTTAACCATCTGTGCACAGGTATATCAACTTATAGGGTCACTGTCAACTCCCAAATGATAAACTTTCTCATGAAAAAAGACAAAAATACATGTATGCATTCCATTCCTGCAGAAAATGTGGGAAAATTTTGATGAAGGATGGCAAAGATTAGAGTGGATGAAAAGTACTTTTTTAATAGAAGGTTTATTAATAGAGCAACTTGAAATCTGTTTACTGTAACCAAAATCAAGTTTCTAGAATAAGTTTCTTTATTATATGGCAAGAGCTACTGCCGGTAAAAGCGTGCGTTCTAATTGGCTGTTTAGCGGTCGAGATTTCCCCGTAATGCCCATGGGCATTATGAGATATGTTAATGCCCGGCAAACTTTGATAACCCTAAAAACAGCTAAACTGTCATAATTTTAGAGAAAAACGAAGATAAAGTGCAAAATGAGTAAGGAAGAATATTCCGAAAGTGAAATGTATTACCCTGCTGAAATAGAAAGCAACGTTATAGTGAACAAAAACAACATGGCCAACGGCAAAGGCCGGTGGAGGTTCCGAACAGCCAGCAAGGAATCGAGAGGTTCGTAAATAAACAGAAAGTTCCGTGAAGAAAATAGCTAGTGACAAAAATATTCGGTTCCTGGAGTCGATAAACAAGGAAAACGTAATATTTGTAACCTTACCTCCAGCTGACTTCGACCACCAGTTATCCCGCAAGTTCGTCATCGGACATTCCCAAAGTTAGCGTTCCAATTCGACCATGGAGTTCGTCGGAATACTTAAACATAAGCCTCTGGCTTGGGAGACCCGGTAACGGCTTCCTGTATCTTCGACGTAAAATAAACCATTTATTATTTATTTATTAAGTATACGACTTTACGAGCCTGGAACACCGGCTTTCGTGTTTTCAAATAGTATCCAAAGATTCCTCTCTGATGAAAATTCCCCAAAGCTAGTCAATATCTTTTGGAATAAGGGCTTCGAAAAGTCACGTCCATTTTTTGCTGCAAAGCGAAAATATCTTTTACACAAAATGACAAACTGACAAAGCTCCAACTCGTCCCTCGTTGTCCACGGCAGTACTTCTGAGAAAAACAGCCAAGTGAGTTTTGCTGGCTGCAAACATTGGCAGTGTCTCAGGATACCACTTACAGATTTTCCAGTGATAGCCAGATACAAATTGTTCAAGTTTCACAAAACAGGTGACGAGTGTTGATCGAGAAATTATCGATGAAGACTGACTTCAGTTTGACAGGTTTTTTCATCCTTTCGCCCGTATGTTTTCTTTAGAAAAACTTATTCTGTCTCAATTCATCAACAACAAAAACAGTGTTGCCTTCAGAAAAAGAATTTAGTTCTAATCATACCGATAAATTCTTCAAAATAACGTTGATTTGAGGCTTCATAGATTAGAACCTTCCACGACTGTGTTCATTTTGTGGTTTGAGTCGTGAAACAAAACTCAAAAGGGTGCGAAAACTACAATCAAGACGCGCGTGCGCTAACCGGATGTAAAATATTACTTCCGGCTTTATCTTTTTCCTATCTCAATTGTTCAATAATTTGTTGAAAGAGAATAGAGAAAAAAAACATGTTATTTACTGGATTAGGGTCGGTCCGTATAGAGAAAAACAGTGCCCTCCAGCTTGAAAGTACAGACCTTGTCCTGTGGCCTTGGTCATTACATTTCAAGGTCTTGGGCACGGTTGTTCTCTTTACAGACCCCTCAGTTGGTAAATAATTCATGCATATGCTCTGAATTGTTCTTCTCTAACGACAGATCCCGATGTGATCCCCAAACTCCATAACTTGTCCACTGTTGTACCACTGAAGAAACAGCAAGGCTTCCTGAACATGATGGGAGAGATATTTAACAAACTAGGCATGGCTATGTCTCCCTTTATTCCCACATTCCTACAGATCTGCCTGTCATTATTATACACGTGTGTAGATGCTCTGCAGCAACGGGACGAGGTTGGTAAATTGAGTTGATAGCCTTTAATGGCGCACTTTCAATATTTTGAGCACACACCTAGCAATTTTGCCCCCACCCCCCGCTCTAATAAATGAAAGCCCCCTAAATTGAAACTTCCAAGATTATTGCATATACTTACATAGTTATATGGAAATACCATGAAAATCCAATAATTTCATGGTTTTTCCATACTATGGAAATTGGCTGGTTTTTCCAGTGTGATGTCAATATGTTATTTACCAGATGGGAGGTCTGTATGGAGAAAAACTTCGTATGGAGAAAACGGTAAATAACGTGTTTTTTTCCCCTTTAATATCAATTCAAATTATTATACATGTACTTGCATTCGTTACAATCGCACGCTCACAAAAGAAGCGATATATTTGTCAGTCTTGAGCGTGCAATCACTTTTCACTCAAATTACTGGCAATTTTCTGTGGTTGTCCCTTTTTCAAAATCATGTCAAAAACATTGGAATTAGTCGGTCCGGATTGGTTGTCCCATGCAACTTTTCGAAAGTATGGAAAATTATGGCAAAACACTGTATATTGGAATTTCAAAGATTATTGTATATTTACGTGGTGTGGAAATAACCATGACAATCTAAATTTCCATGTGCTTTTCCATGGTTTTTCCGTACTATGAAAATCAGTAGTCCAGTGTCCGGTTATAAGCTCCCTCCCCATTCCTATAATTGACTGAACGACCAGTTTATTATAATCGTGATTGTTTATGCTTGAATGCTGGTGAAATGAAGGCAATTATTATTTTTATCATGAATGCTCACAAATGTTGTATGGTTTTAACTCCCAAATGGCGCGGCGATCAGGAATGCAACCTGGTGTCCTAGCGTATTTAGTCCCCCCTCGCGGATTATACCCACATCTATGGGTCTCGGGGAAACAAAATATCCAAGAAACAAAAAAACAGGAACAAGGAACATAAGCAGCTGTGAATATATCAGAAAGTCGTGTGTTACAGATAACTAAGACCCGTTTCAAACATGCCGTGCAGGGCTTGAAATAACTTACGGGTAGGCGCCGGACACGACCCGCTTTTGGCTGGTCAAATATTGAAACAAAAACTTTTACAGTAGTGGCCCCACCCATATGCTCAAATGTCAGACAAGTTACATGATACCAATTTTTGCCTTGACAAAAAAACAAATTTTAATCCAAGTCAAGTTAGCAATGACATTTACAAGGTAATAGTTTTACTACTAGCCTCCGATTCAGTTCATCATGGAATGTAAGGCAAAGATAAAACGGCAACGTTCGATTAAAACGAAAAATCACTTATTACATTTCAACATTAGTTCTACAGTTTATTGAATTTCAAACATACTAAATTCATGGCAGCCGAAAGTTTCGACGGACCGATCAGCATTTGCGGTCGCGGCTTCGTGACATCCGTGTTCTGGGAATTTAAAACTAACAGGAATTTGCCAGCCACTACTGACTAGTCCATCTTCGATAAAATTATCTTTTTTTTTCGGGAACATGAATAATGTCTAACATGATTATAAACTAGCTCAAAATTACGTTTTCTTTTATTAAAGGCGCATGTGACTGGTCAACATGACCGGCAATCCAAGGATGTGTCCGGTTAATACCCAATTCTGACCGGACATTGTACGTTGACCGGCCGTATTTCAAGCCCTGGCCGTGGCAGCACCGAACTTCGATTCCTAACTGCTTAATGTGGCCTAACTGCCTATAGACGGGCTCGCAAGTAAATGCAAATTTCCGATTTGCATTGGACTTGCGTCTCGTTTGGCGATGAGTTGCATAATAATATACTAATTGTAAATTGAGATGGAATTCCGTATGTTAAAGGATTGTTAACGTCAGTATCATACTATCCAAACTTGCCATAAATTAATATGTATTGAACTATTTTCACTTTACACACAAAAACTAGCTCTTACAAAAAGGGAATGCATTCATTGCATATAAGACTTGTTGGGAACGTAATTGTAAAAAAAAACTTCTTGTAGGGGGGTCCAAATCCGCGAAGTGGGGTCCATATCCTCTAGGTCCATATCCACTTGGTCCATATCCGTCGGTGGTCCAAATCCGCTATGACACCGGGATAAAGTGCTTACCACTTACCACCTCGGCTCTCCTAAGAAACTAAAGAAATTCCACTAGAAACCTAAGCATAAGTGCAAGCAACATAAGCAGTAACATGTTGATTATTAGTGGAGCAGCACTGTGTATGCTGCTTGCAGTTATTGTTTATGTCGCAAGTGTGAACCAAGTCTAAGGCTGATTTCCACTGTCGCGTATTGTTTACGTACGTAAACATGCATCAAGTAAACATCAGTAAACAATTTTCACTGTAGCGTTTAGAGTTCGTAATGTAAAATGCCGCGATCTTTTTTACTTACGTTTTACGTTACGGTTACGCGCGCGAGAAGAAATAATCAATTTTGCTTTCTTCACGCATGTTTTACATACGAAGGAAAAAACCCGACAGTGGAAATGCACCTTAAGTCTTTCCTCATGAATTATCTTATTGAATTATCTTATTAGGTTCATCCTCCTCACGTGTCCCAGCTGAAAGTGATTCGTCAGCTCGCTATCACCCGACTGACTAATTTCTTCGAGCTTATTCCTTCCTATGACTACACCTCGGTGTCTGAGGCAGTGTACGAGGCTGCAGTATGGCCACAGGTAAAACGACTCCTTATAGGCCCATTCTACACCGTACAACTTTGTACTGTATGCAATTAGCTTACGCCACGCTCACAGCACAAATTGCTTTGTGTAAATCAACCCTATAACTTGCTTACAACTGTTGAATACAGCAAAAACAATGACGTATAAAGGTAATTGTGTGAGACAGTGTAAATCGGCCGTAATGTCTACCCTATTCAATAATGGCCACTCTGATTTGCGTAATGGCAGAAACATATAACATATATAACAAAATATTGTATTTTTTATATCAGGCTGAGTATTAGGTACTTATTGACTGAGTGGGAGGGCCGGACGGGAAAATATTTGGCTCGGGGTCATGACGTACGGACCGAGCGCAGCGACCATATTTTTTTGTAGATCAAACCGCAAAACAGCAAGAAAAAATTGTGCAGGGCCGGATGGATTTTTCCGGCCCGCTCACGTCATACACGTCGGCCCTCATCACGTGACTTTTGTAAATGGTTTTGAAAGGAAAGCGCGCGGGGGGCCGTACGGGTCATATGATAATACAGCTTTCAGCTGGTGGGGCCCTGCTTCTCACACACTCCCCACTACATTAACTGTTTTGGGGGACACTACACTCGTCTCACGGTTGATTTTTACAGAGGGAGGAAAATCGGAGAACCCGGAGAAAAATCCTGGAATGCAGATAAGGAATCAACAAAAAACCTAACCCACATACGGTGCCCATGCCAAGAATCGAACCTGGCACTGCAGCGGTGAGAGGCGATTGTTTTACCACTGCGCCAACTTGCATCCCCAATGCAGGTTTGTATAACTGGTGGCCTGTTCAATACGGTAATCTATTACCATCATGCAATTTTTGAAATCTTACTCAGGTGGAGAGTCTGGGTCAGGAGAGCATCCAAAGCCCCACGCCTCTCTTGAAGTTACTCCACTCATGGAGCAAGAACCCTCGCTTCCATCCACTCCTCTCCAAGAAGCCAATCAACAATCCCGACCTGTCAATCATGAGTCACGTGTATAGCTGTCTCAAGGCTACGAATGTCAATCAATCTGTTGTTACCATGGCGATGGAGATGACAGAGAACTTGCTTACTCTTGATGACTACGAGCCAGAGGAAGGAGTGGTTGATTTATGTGGATTGGGATCAGAACTGAGGTAAGGCTCTCCAAAACGAAATGTTTGCCAAATTAAAATTCACTTACTTTAATATAATATTAACAATAGGCCTTTTACTGGAAACAGTTAACATGCTGAAATAACACTTCAATAGCGAATGAATTGTGCTCGTGATCCCATGGGAAAGGCTTTACTGCAAACAGTTAACGTGCTGAAATAACACTTCAATAGCGAATGAATTATGCTCGTGATCCCATGGGAAAGGCTTTACTGGAAACAGTTATAACGTGCTGAAATAACACTTCAATAGCGAATGAATTGTGCTCGTGATCCCATGGGAAAGGCTTTACTGGAAACAGTTAACGTGCTGAAATAACACTTCAATAGCGAATGAATTGTGCTCGTGATCCCATGGGAAAGGCTTTACTGGAAACAGTTATAACGTGCTGAAATAACACTTCAATAGCGAATGAATTGTGCTCGTGATCCCATGGGAAAGGCTTTACTGGAAACAGTTAACGTGCTGAAATAACACTTCAATAGCGAATGAATTGTGCTCGTGATCCCATGGGAAAGGCTTTACTGGAAACAGTTAACGTGCTGAAATAACACTTCAATAGCGAATGAATTGTGCTCGTGATCCCATGGGAAAGGCTTTACTGGAAACAGTTAACGTGCTGAAATAACACTTCAATAGCGAATGAATTGTGCTCGTGATCCCATGGGAAAGGCTTTACTGGAAACAGTTAACGTGCTGAAATAACACTTCAATAGCGAATGAATTGTGCTCGTGATCCCATGGGAAAGGCTTTACTGGAAACAGTCACGTGCTGAAATAACACTTCGATAGCGAATGAATTGTGCTCGTGATCCCATGGGAAAGGCTTTACTGCAAACAGTTATAACGTGCTGAAATAACACTTCAATAGCGAATGAATTGTGCTCGTGATCCCATGGGAAAGGCTTTACTGGAAACAGTTATAACGTGCTGAAATAACACTTCAATAGCGAATGAATTGTGCTCGTGATCCCATGGGAAAGGCTTTACTGGAAACAGTTAACGTGCTGAAATAACACTTCAATAGCGAATGAATTGTGCTCGTGATCCCATGGGAAAGACTTTACTGGAAACAGTCACGTGCTGAAATAACACTTCGATAGCGAATGAATTGTGCTCGTGATCCCATGGGAAAGGCTTTACTGGAAACAGTCACGTGCTGAAATAACACTTCGATAGCGAATGAATTGTGCTCGTGATCCCATGGGAAAGGCTTTACTGGAAACAGTCACGTGCTGAAATAACACTTCGATAGCGAATGAATTGTGCTCGTGATCCCATGGGAAAGGCTTTACTGCAAACAGTTATAACGTGCTGAAATAACACTTCAATAGCGAATGAATTGTGCTCGTGATCCCATGGGAAAGGCTTTACTGGAAACAGTTATAACGTGCTGAAATAACACTTCAATAGCGAATGAATTGTGCTCGTGATCCCATGGGAAAGGCTTTACTGGAAACAGTTAACGTGCTGAAATAACACTTCGATAGCGAATGAATTGTGCTCGTGATCCCATGGGAAAGGCTTTACTGGAAACAGTTAACGTGCTGAAATAACACTTCGATAGCGAATGAATTGTGCTCGTGATCCCATGGGAAAGGCTTTACTGGAAACAGTTAACGTGCTGAAATAACACTTCGATAGCGAATGAATTGTGCTCGTGATCCCATGGGAAAGGCTTTACTGGAAACAGTTAACGTGCTGAAATAACACTTCAATAGCGAATGAATTGTGCTCGTGATCCCATGGGAAAGGCTTTACTGCAAACAGTTAACGTGCTGAAATAACACTTCAATAGCGAATGAATTGTGCTCGTGATCCCATGGGAAAGGCTTTACTGGAAACAGTTAACGTGCTGAAATAACACTTCAATAGCGAATGAATTGTGCTCGTGATCCCATGGGAAAGGCTTTACTGCAAACAGTTAACGTGCTGAAATAACACTTCAATAGCGAATGAATTGTGCTCGTGATCCCATGGGAAAGGCTTTACTGGAAACAGTTAACGTGCTGAAATAACACTTCAATAGCGAATGAATTGTGCTCGTGATCCCATGGGAAAGGCTTTACTGGAAACAGTTAACGTGCTGAAATAACACTTCGATAGCGAATGAATTGTGCTCGTGATCCCATGGGAAAGGCTTTACTGGAAACAGTTAACGTGCTGAAATAACACTTCGATAGCGAATGAATTGTGCTCGTGATCCCATGGGAAAGGCTTTACTGGAAACAGTTAACGTGCTGAAATAACACTTCGATAGCGAATGAATTGTGCTCGTGATCCCATGGGAAAGGCTTTACTGGAAACAGTTAACGTGCTGAAATAACACTTCGATAGCGAATGAATTGTGCTCGTGATCCCATGGGAAAGGCTTTACTGGAAACAGTTAACGTGCTGAAATAACACTTCAATAGCGAATGAATTGTGCTCGTGATCCCATGGGAAAGGCTTTACTGCAAACAGTTAACGTGCTGAAATAACACTTCAATAGCGAATGAATTGTGCTCGTGATCCCATGGGAAAGGCTTTACTGCAAACAGTTAACGTGCTGAAATAACACTTCAATAGCGAATGAATTGTGCTCGTGATCCCATGGGAAAGGCTTTACTGGAAACAGTTAACGTGCTGAAATAACACTTCAATAGCGAATGAATTGTGCTCGTGATCCCATGGGAAAGGCTTTACTGGAAACAGTTAACGTGCTGAAATAACACTTCAATAGCGAATGAATTGTGCTCGTGATCCCATGGGAAAGGCTTTACTGGAAACAGTTAACGTGCTGAAATAACACTTCAATAGCGAATGAATTGTGCTCGTGATCCCATGGGAAAGGCTTTACTGCAAACAGTTAACGTGCTGAAATAACACTTCAATAGCGAATGAATTGTGCTCGTGATCCCATGGGAAAGGCTTTACTGGAAACAGTTAACGTGCTGAAATAACACTTCAATAGCGAATGAATTGTGCTCGTGATCCCATGGGAAAGGCTTTACTGGAAACAGTTAACGTGCTGAAATAACACTTCAATAGCGAATGAATTGTGCTCGTGATCCCATGGGAAAGGCTTTACTGGAAACAGTTAACGTGCTGAAATAACACTTCAATAGCGAATGAATTGTGCTCGTGATCCCATGGGAAAGGCTTTACTGCAAACAGTTAACGTGCTGAAATAACACTTCAATAGCGAATGAATTGTGCTCGTGATCCCATGGGAAAGGCTTTACTGGAAACAGTTAACGTGCTGAAATAACACTTCAATAGCGAATGAATTGTGCTCGTGATCCCATGGGAAAGGCTTTACTGGAAACAGTCACGTGCTGAAATAACACTTCGATAGCGAATGAATTGTGCTCGTGATCCCATGGGAAAGGCTTTACTGCAAACAGTTATAACGTGCTGAAATAACACTTCAATAGCGAATGAATTGTGCTCGTGATCCCATGGGAAAGGCTTTACTGGAAACAGTTAACGTGCTGAAATAACACTTCAATAGCGAATGAATTGTGCTCGTGATCCCATGGGAAAGGCTTTACTGCAAACAGTTAACGTGCTGAAATAACACTTCAATAGCGAATGAATTGTGCTCGTGATCCCATGGGAAAGGCTTTACTGGAAACAGTTAACGTGCTGAAATAACACTTCAATAGCGAATGAATTGTGCTCGTGATCCCATGGGAAAGGCTTTACTGGAAACAGTCACGTGCTGAAATAACACTTCGATAGCGAATGAATTGTGCTCGTGATCCCATGGGAAAGGCTTTACTGCAAACAGTTATAACGTGCTGAAATAACACTTCAATAGCGAATGAATTGTGCTCGTGATCCCATGGGAAAGGCTTTACTGGAAACAGTTATAACGTGCTGAAATAACACTTCAATAGCGAATGAATTGTGCTCGTGATCCCATGGGAAAGGCTTTACTGGAAACAGTTAACGTGCTGAAATAACACTTCAATAGCGAATGAATTGTGCTCGTGATCCCATGGGAAAGACTTTACTGGAAACAGTCACGTGCTGAAATAACACTTCGATAGCGAATGAATTGTGCTCGTGATCCCATGGGAAAGGCTTTACTGGAAACAGTCACGTGCTGAAATAACACTTCGATAGCGAATGAATTGTGCTCGTGATCCCATGGGAAAGGCTTTACTGGAAACAGTCACGTGCTGAAATAACACTTCGATAGCGAATGAATTGTGCTCGTGATCCCATGGGAAAGGCTTTACTGCAAACAGTTATAACGTGCTGAAATAACACTTCAATAGCGAATGAATTGTGCTCGTGATCCCATGGGAAAGGCTTTACTGCAAACAGTTAACGTGCTGAAATAACACTTCAATAGCGAATGAATTATGCTCGTGATCCCATGGGAAAGGCTTTACTGGAAACAGTTATAACGTGCTGAAATAACACTTCAATAGCGAATGAATTGTGCTCGTGATCCCATGGGAAAGGCTTTACTGGAAACAGTTAACGTGCTGAAATAACACTTCAATAGCGAATGAATTGTGCTCGTGATCCCATGGGAAAGGCTTTACTGGAAACAGTTATAACGTGCTGAAATAACACTTCAATAGCGAATGAATTGTGCTCGTGATCCCATGGGAAAGGCTTTACTGCAAACAGTTAACGTGCTGAAATAACACTTCAATAGCGAATGAATTGTGCTCGTGATCCCATGGGAAAGGCTTTACTGGAAACAGTTAACGTGCTGAAATAACACTTCAATAGCGAATGAATTGTGCTCGTGATCCCATGGGAAAGGCTTTACTGGAAACAGTTAACGTGCTGAAATAACACTTCAATAGCGAATGAATTGTGCTCGTGATCCCATTTGAAAGGCTTTACTGGAAACAGTTAACGTGCTGAAATAACACTTCAATAGCGAATGAATTGTGCTCGTGATCCCATGGGAAAGGCTTTACTGGAAACAGTCACGTGCTGAAATAACACTTCGATAGCGAATGAATTGTGCTCGTGATCCCATGGGAAAGGCTTTACTGCAAACAGTTATAACGTGCTGAAATAACACTTCAATAGCGAATGAATTGTGCTCGTGATCCCATGGGAAAGGCTTTACTGGAAACAGTTATAACGTGCTGAAATAACACTTCAATAGCGAATGAATTGTGCTCGTGATCCCATGGGAAAGGCTTTACTGGAAACAGTTAACGTGCTGAAATAACACTTCAATAGCGAATGAATTGTGCTCGTGATCCCATGGGAAAGACTTTACTGGAAACAGTCACGTGCTGAAATAACACTTCGATAGCGAATGAATTGTGCTCGTGATCCCATGGGAAAGGCTTTACTGGAAACAGTCACGTGCTGAAATAACACTTCGATAGCGAATGAATTGTGCTCGTGATCCCATGGGAAAGGCTTTACTGGAAACAGTCACGTGCTGAAATAACACTTCGATAGCGAATGAATTGTGCTCGTGATCCCATGGGAAAGGCTTTACTGCAAACAGTTATAACGTGCTGAAATAACACTTCAATAGCGAATGAATTGTGCTCGTGATCCCATGGGAAAGGCTTTACTGGAAACAGTTATAACGTGCTGAAATAACACTTCAATAGCGAATGAATTGTGCTCGTGATCCCATGGGAAAGGCTTTACTGGAAACAGTTAACGTGCTGAAATAACACTTCGATAGCGAATGAATTGTGCTCGTGATCCCATGGGAAAGGCTTTACTGGAAACAGTTAACGTGCTGAAATAACACTTCGATAGCGAATGAATTGTGCTCGTGATCCCATGGGAAAGGCTTTACTGGAAACAGTTAACGTGCTGAAATAACACTTCGATAGCGAATGAATTGTGCTCGTGATCCCATGGGAAAGGCTTTACTGGAAACAGTTAACGTGCTGAAATAACACTTCAATAGCGAATGAATTGTGCTCGTGATCCCATGGGAAAGGCTTTACTGCAAACAGTTAACGTGCTGAAATAACACTTCAATAGCGAATGAATTGTGCTCGTGATCCCATGGGAAAGGCTTTACTGGAAACAGTTAACGTGCTGAAATAACACTTCAATAGCGAATGAATTGTGCTCGTGATCCCATGGGAAAGGCTTTACTGCAAACAGTTAACGTGCTGAAATAACACTTCAATAGCGAATGAATTGTGCTCGTGATCCCATGGGAAAGGCTTTACTGGAAACAGTTAACGTGCTGAAATAACACTTCAATAGCGAATGAATTGTGCTCGTGATCCCATGGGAAAGGCTTTACTGGAAACAGTTAACGTGCTGAAATAACACTTCGATAGCGAATGAATTGTGCTCGTGATCCCATGGGAAAGGCTTTACTGGAAACAGTTAACGTGCTGAAATAACACTTCGATAGCGAATGAATTGTGCTCGTGATCCCATGGGAAAGGCTTTACTGGAAACAGTTAACGTGCTGAAATAACACTTCGATAGCGAATGAATTGTGCTCGTGATCCCATGGGAAAGGCTTTACTGGAAACAGTTAACGTGCTGAAATAACACTTCGATAGCGAATGAATTGTGCTCGTGATCCCATGGGAAAGGCTTTACTGGAAACAGTTAACGTGCTGAAATAACACTTCAATAGCGAATGAATTGTGCTCGTGATCCCATGGGAAAGGCTTTACTGCAAACAGTTAACGTGCTGAAATAACACTTCAATAGCGAATGAATTGTGCTCGTGATCCCATGGGAAAGGCTTTACTGCAAACAGTTAACGTGCTGAAATAACACTTCAATAGCGAATGAATTGTGCTCGTGATCCCATGGGAAAGGCTTTACTGGAAACAGTTAACGTGCTGAAATAACACTTCAATAGCGAATGAATTGTGCTCGTGATCCCATGGGAAAGGCTTTACTGGAAACAGTTAACGTGCTGAAATAACACTTCAATAGCGAATGAATTGTGCTCGTGATCCCATGGGAAAGGCTTTACTGGAAACAGTTAACGTGCTGAAATAACACTTCAATAGCGAATGAATTGTGCTCGTGATCCCATGGGAAAGGCTTTACTGCAAACAGTTAACGTGCTGAAATAACACTTCAATAGCGAATGAATTGTGCTCGTGATCCCATGGGAAAGGCTTTACTGGAAACAGTTAACGTGCTGAAATAACACTTCAATAGCGAATGAATTGTGCTCGTGATCCCATGGGAAAGGCTTTACTGGAAACAGTTAACGTGCTGAAATAACACTTCAATAGCGAATGAATTGTGCTCGTGATCCCATGGGAAAGGCTTTACTGGAAACAGTTAACGTGCTGAAATAACACTTCAATAGCGAATGAATTGTGCTCGTGATCCCATGGGAAAGGCTTTACTGCAAACAGTTAACGTGCTGAAATAACACTTCAATAGCGAATGAATTGTGCTCGTGATCCCATGGGAAAGGCTTTACTGGAAACAGTTAACGTGCTGAAATAACACTTCAATAGCGAATGAATTGTGCTCGTGATCCCATGGGAAAGGCTTTACTGGAAACAGTCACGTGCTGAAATAACACTTCGATAGCGAATGAATTGTGCTCGTGATCCCATGGGAAAGGCTTTACTGCAAACAGTTATAACGTGCTGAAATAACACTTCAATAGCGAATGAATTGTGCTCGTGATCCCATGGGAAAGGCTTTACTGGAAACAGTTAACGTGCTGAAATAACACTTCAATAGCGAATGAATTGTGCTCGTGATCCCATGGGAAAGGCTTTACTGCAAACAGTTAACGTGCTGAAATAACACTTCAATAGCGAATGAATTGTGCTCGTGATCCCATGGGAAAGGCTTTACTGGAAACAGTTAACGTGCTGAAATAACACTTCAATAGCGAATGAATTGTGCTCGTGATCCCATGGGAAAGGCTTTACTGGAAACAGTCACGTGCTGAAATAACACTTCGATAGCGAATGAATTGTGCTCGTGATCCCATGGGAAAGGCTTTACTGCAAACAGTTATAACGTGCTGAAATAACACTTCAATAGCGAATGAATTGTGCTCGTGATCCCATGGGAAAGGCTTTACTGGAAACAGTTATAACGTGCTGAAATAACACTTCAATAGCGAATGAATTGTGCTCGTGATCCCATGGGAAAGGCTTTACTGGAAACAGTTAACGTGCTGAAATAACACTTCAATAGCGAATGAATTGTGCTCGTGATCCCATGGGAAAGACTTTACTGGAAACAGTCACGTGCTGAAATAACACTTCGATAGCGAATGAATTGTGCTCGTGATCCCATGGGAAAGGCTTTACTGGAAACAGTCACGTGCTGAAATAACACTTCGATAGCGAATGAATTGTGCTCGTGATCCCATGGGAAAGGCTTTACTGGAAACAGTCACGTGCTGAAATAACACTTCGATAGCGAATGAATTGTGCTCGTGATCCCATGGGAAAGGCTTTACTGCAAACAGTTATAACGTGCTGAAATAACACTTCAATAGCGAATGAATTGTGCTCGTGATCCCATGGGAAAGGCTTTACTGGAAACAGTTATAACGTGCTGAAATAACACTTCAATAGCGAATGAATTGTGCTCGTGATCCCATGGGAAAGGCTTTACTGGAAACAGTTAACGTGCTGAAATAACACTTCGATAGCGAATGAATTGTGCTCGTGATCCCATGGGAAAGGCTTTACTGGAAACAGTTAACGTGCTGAAATAACACTTCGATAGCGAATGAATTGTGCTCGTGATCCCATGGGAAAGGCTTTACTGGAAACAGTTAACGTGCTGAAATAACACTTCGATAGCGAATGAATTGTGCTCGTGATCCCATGGGAAAGGCTTTACTGGAAACAGTTAACGTGCTGAAATAACACTTCAATAGCGAATGAATTGTGCTCGTGATCCCATGGGAAAGGCTTTACTGCAAACAGTTAACGTGCTGAAATAACACTTCAATAGCGAATGAATTGTGCTCGTGATCCCATGGGAAAGGCTTTACTGGAAACAGTTAACGTGCTGAAATAACACTTCAATAGCGAATGAATTGTGCTCGTGATCCCATGGGAAAGGCTTTACTGCAAACAGTTAACGTGCTGAAATAACACTTCAATAGCGAATGAATTGTGCTCGTGATCCCATGGGAAAGGCTTTACTGCAAACAGTTAACGTGCTGAAATAACACTTCAATAGCGAATGAATTGTGCTCGTGATCCCATGGGAAAGGCTTTACTGGAAACAGTTAACGTGCTGAAATAACACTTCGATAGCGAATGAATTGTGCTCGTGATCCCATGGGAAAGGCTTTACTGGAAACAGTTAACGTGCTGAAATAACACTTCGATAGCGAATGAATTGTGCTCGTGATCCCATGGGAAAGGCTTTACTGGAAACAGTTAACGTGCTGAAATAACACTTCGATAGCGAATGAATTGTGCTCGTGATCCCATGGGAAAGGCTTTACTGGAAACAGTTAACGTGCTGAAATAACACTTCGATAGCGAATGAATTGTGCTCGTGATCCCATGGGAAAGGCTTTACTTGAAACAGTTAACGTGCTGAAATAACACTTCAATAGCGAATGAATTGTGCTCGTGATCCCATGGGAAAGGCTTTACTGCAAACAGTTAACGTGCTGAAATAACACTTCAATAGCGAATGAATTGTGCTCGTGATCCCATGGGAAAGGCTTTACTGCAAACAGTTAACGTGCTGAAATAACACTTCAATAGCGAATGAATTGTGCTCGTGATCCCATGGGAAAGGCTTTACTGGAAACAGTTAACGTGCTGAAATAACACTTCAATAGCGAATGAATTGTGCTCGTGATCCCATGGGAAAGGCTTTACTGGAAACAGTTAACGTGCTGAAATAACACTTCAATAGCGAATGAATTGTGCTCGTGATCCCATGGGAAAGGCTTTACTGGAAACAGTTAACGTGCTGAAATAACACTTCAATAGCGAATGAATTGTGCTCGTGATCCCATGGGAAAGGCTTTACTGCAAACAGTTAACGTGCTGAAATAACACTTCAATAGCGAATGAATTGTGCTCGTGATCCCATGGGAAAGGCTTTACTGGAAACAGTTAACGTGCTGAAATAACACTTCAATAGCGAATGAATTGTGCTCGTGATCCCATGGGAAAGGCTTTACTGGAAACAGTTAACATGCTGAAATAACACTTCAATAGCGAATGAATTGTGCTCGTGATCCCATGGGAAAGGCTTTACTGGAAACAGTTAACGTGCTGAAATAACACTTCAATAGCGAATGAATTGTGCTCGTGATCCCATGGGAAAGGCTTTACTGCAAACAGTTAACGTGCTGAAATAACACTTCAATAGCGAATGAATTGTGCTCGTGATCCCATGGGAAAGGCTTTACTGGAAACAGTTAACGTGCTGAAATAACACTTCAATAGCGAATGAATTGTGCTCGTGATCCCATGGGAAAGGCTTTACTGCAAACAGTTATAACGTGCTGAAATAACACTTCAATAGCGAATGAATTGTGCTCGTGATCCCATGGGAAAGGCTTTACTGGAAACAGTTAACGTGCTGAAATAACACTTCAATAGCGAATGAATTGTGCTCGTGATCCCATGGGAAAGGCTTTACTGCAAACAGTTAACGTGCTGAAATAACACTTCAATAGCGAATGAATTGTGCTCGTGATCCCATGGGAAAGGCTTTACTGCAAACAGTTAACGTGCTGAAATAACACTTCAATAGCGAATGAATTGTGCTCGTGATCCCATGGGAAAGGCTTTACTGGAAACAGTTAACGTGCTGAAATAACACTTCAATAGCGAATGAATTGTGCTCGTGATCCCATGGGAAAGGCTTTATTAGATGGCAAACAAACATTAAAATGCTGTTTTTAGGAAGAATGACAATTGATTGGAGGTAGAAAATAGCATTTACAACCAGATAGATAGATAGATAGATTAGATAGATTGTTTTATTTACCCTTGGTCTTGACTGAGGCTAATTAAGCATCTAGTAAAATACATACTAATGAGCCGAGAACAAAATAATTAAATAAATATGTAAGTACCTAGATAATGACCATAATAATAATAATAATAATAATTACAGTTAATAATATAAAAAAAATGCAATATATAAATACGAATTTTCTTTCCTAAATTGAAAACCTATTAACATTCACAGACTAACCAGGTTTTGGTGATAACACTACCGATCTCGTGCAGTGCCTTTAAATATATGAATTCAGAGTTTCAGTTTTTGCAACCCAGTACAACCACGTGATTGCATTCCTGCAAAAGGCCATTAGACTACGAGCTCTAAGTTTCCTTTCGGTTAATAGTAGCTCACAAGAGAACCGAAGTTTAAAGGGCTGATACACCTATATAAAATAAATGTCTCGTGCATAGACTTAATGGTGTGTATGTGTAGTCAAGTATGCATGCGTTATAAGTATTCAGGTCACAGTACGAGGGATTCATTCTTTGCTGGGCCCGGTCTAGACTTGCTACAAGTTGACCTCTTTTCCTCTGAACCTCTTAGAACGAGCGAGATGCGCGAATTGAAGCGAGAAGCGAAGGCGGGAAATGAAAATCTTGTTTTGAGAGAAGCGTAGGCGGGAAATGAAAATCTCGTAAGGGAAGGCGGGAAATGAAAATCTTGTTTTAAGGGGCTTTGAGAAAGTCTAGGCCCGATCTTTGAATACGCAATGCAACATACACGAGACAACCTTTTTTAAATAGGTTTATATGTTTGAACATTTTATTTATTCATACCTCGTAAAAGTTACAGACTTTAGTGAAAACATTATCTATTTTAATCTATCTCTATTTACAAGAGGACAGAACAATTGAACATCCCCTGGTTTTTTTTGTGCTGATATCCGTGATCTTGTTGTTCCTCAGTACATTTGCCTTTTCTGAATCTGCTACACCACCGAGTTACGGCACCCGACTTGTTCTGCCCCATACGTCTGCTCTCCTAGAACACCTAAGCATCACAGTCAAAGCTCTGAGCAAATCAGCTAAGAAAAGAGGCCTTAAGAAGTCAAAGTCTTCCCTACCGAAACTAGAGCTCTCCATTTTATCAAAGATCAGCTCTTTTATAGAAGATCCTGAGAACTCGGCTTCGCTCATCAAACTTCTGGTGCCATTCCTCTACATGCGACAGAGGGAGGAAACAGAGAACAACACCCTTAGGACAATACAGAACCTTCTTTCCAATGTACGAGCCCCATCTACGTTTTCCAAGCCTCTGGGTAGACTTTTCTCCCAGCTGAATGCTCGTAGCTCAAGGCAGTGTCTTTGTGAAGTGTTCGGGGAGCTTGCAATGCTGGATACAAGCTTTGCGACAGTTGCCCAAATTGTAACACAGATGAATGCCTGGGACCGAAAGAGAGTTGAGGAACCGAATTATGCAGAAAGAGTAGCTGGGTTCTCGTCTGCAAGCCACATTGTGCTTAAGGACGTCGGTGTCGATTCTGTAGAGGATTCTCCATCAAAAATCGTGGATTCTCCACCAATTCCTCGAATTGTCCCAGTGGAGCATATTCTTCCATTGCTGCATAATTGTCTGTTTTTCGTGCATCGGACGGATGACTTAGCCATAAGGGACAGTGCTGTTAGCTGTCTGAATTCCATTTTACAGAGGGTGGTGACAAGAAAGGATGATAAGGAGTTTGAAGCAGTCATCATGAACTGCGTGCTGCCTTCATGTAAACTTGCTTTGAAGTCCAAGAGTGAGGTAGGAATTGTTACTCTTGAACGAGTTCAGATCATAACGAGTATGTAATTATATAGTGTGGCGATAAGTTATGAATAATACCAATGCTTGTAATTTGTAGGGCTTGGCAATGTTGATACTATTGGAGAAGAAAAATGCATGATAATGTTGTGACAACTAATTAAACATATTTACTATGGGAACATAGCTGCCAATTTTCTCTTCCCTCTATTGTGCCAACACCACCGTTTACTATAGTAACCGAGCCGTAGAAACAACAATAAAACACTAATACATTGCAAGAAGACAAAATCTGAAAATATTAGGCTTAAGCCCCCGTCATACAATGTTGGATTGCACGATCCATCTTTGCTCGATCCAAGTTGGACCAACATTTTTTGCTTGTTCAAATGTTGGATGAAGTTTATTTTTATTTGATGAAATGTTGGACATCATTTGGCCGCCACACCAACAAAGTTAGATCGTGTGATCCAACAGTGTTCGATAGTTGGACCAGGGCTTGAGTCTTCTCTATTTCTGAGCGGAATACGCCTATACGACCTATACACAGGGAAAATTAAAACTGAAAAAAACATTAATGGGAATTCGCCAAAACCCATCTGATATTAATGGGAAGAGTTCAACTTTTCCCGAGAAAGTTGAACTCTTCCCATTAATGTCTGATGGGTTTTGGCAAAGTACCATTAATGTTTTTTGGAAATTTTTCTCTGTGAGCTATTTGGACTTGGTTTACATTTAGTTTTGAGCATGCTGAATTCAAAAATAGGCGAAATAATGGACACAGGTGATAATTTACGGGAGTTTTTTATGCTCTTAACATGGTTATCACGCCAATTTAGGCTTCCTGTAGTATCTTGTACGAGCGACAGGGTCTTGGGTGGCCTGGGACCTGTGACGTCAGGGCAGTAGTCATACATGGAAGCTTGTGTAGCGATATGGTATATTTGAACAGGCCGTGACAACACACCTATTCGGTATCTAAAAACCATACAACTCGAAAAAAAAACCACGACTTTCTTACTCTGCTTTGCCGATGAGTTTATGCCTTGACGTCACAGGCCGCCCGAGACCCTGTCGCTCGTGCAAGATACCACAGGAAGCGAAATTGACGTGAAAACCATATTAAAAGCGTCAAAAATCAAAAACTCTCATAAACTATCATGTGTCCATTTTTTCGCGTATTTATTAATTCAGTATGTTCAAAACTATAAATGTAAATCAAGTCAAACTACATTGTAGGTCGATAGGTAACTAGTTACTGTAAAAAAACTAGGGTTGTCTACGTCGGCGGGGAAGATAAACACTGGTATATAATCAACTATAAAGTCGATTGAGGTATGCTAACTGCCGTGGAAAGCGAGTAGCAGCTGACGTTTCGAGCCCTAGCCCTTCGACATGGTAGGTTGTATAGGCACTTATAGGCAAGCTTATAATGTAAATTCGCGAAGATTGGACACATCATAAAGACGTCACGTAATTTCAAAGACATTGGATAAAGTGTAAGTTGAAAACGCTATCCTTACTTTCTCCAGATTTGCTGATACAGTCGTATCTCCATCCTTCCTAATAATTTCATTCCTTTATTTCCAGGAAAAGATCTTTGATTAAAATCGTAATATAGATAGGAAACATGTACCAATACGTGCACGTGAAATTTAAATGGCAGGGCCATTTTAATTATATTCTTGTAAAATTTCAGTCCTCAAGACATGAGTTCTTGGGCGTTCTCTCATCCATGGTTCGTCAGTTTGATCACGCATGCTTCAGTGACATGCGCACTTTAATAGACACTGACCCCGAGGCGGACTTCTTTGAGAACATGAAACATATTCAGGTGAGCCAATTGTTTTCTTCTAGTTGAATGGTAAAATATTTATTAATGTGAGTGTTGCGTCTGAGTTATAAATAGAGGTTATTAGTCTGCTAGGCATCTAATACGGCTGTTTATTTTTACGAGTCATACGTAGTTTGGCGAGCCTTTTAAGTTGTTTATCAGGGGCGTAGCTTCCTGTACGAATATACGCACGTGCGTACACTTTGAGACGAAAATTCCCTGTTTGGCCTTGTATTTGTTTACGAGAGGGGGCCCTTAAAACCGGTAGCTACTGCACTTGTGCGTATAACTTGAAATTGCCTAGCTACGCTCCTGTTTATTATATAAATTCTGCAGCGAAACGAAATTTTATTTCCATATAAATAACCAAAACCCTTGCACACGCGTTCAAGAAGTATTATTATTCAGTTCCTCAGTATCCCGAATTCTGATTGGTTGATTCACCTGCAAATAACTGCGCGCAAATATTTGCCTGCATATACTGTTGTGAGCATGCGCAGTGCTGTTCAACAACAATCCAACATGGCCGCAGGATTCCAGAGTGTTCAGAGGAGGAAATTGCGCGCATTTTGGATGCCAAAGGTAACAAAAACACTGAATAATAAAACAGTTATTGGAACTCCGACTATCGCAAAATATGATGAATTGTCTGTGTCTCGCTACCAGTTATTTGCCTCTGCTCCACCTCGTCCAATAATTGCTTACTATTTCAAACACGAATTGTAGTGTTTTATCAGGAGATCCAACGCCTCGAGGGTTTTGTTTTCGAAATATTTGGAATCCCCTGATGAAACACAAACAATGAGTGTTTGAAATAACTTTTCATGCGAATGGCTAAACCTAACATTTACATACGCTCCTTTTCAAACATCATTAGCAAGTATTGTTTACTATTTTACTGTTGTATAGAGTGGTTTTACTTAACCCGTGAAGCAAAAATTTATATTCAGTATCTAATAGTCAAATAGAAACAAAAGAAAACACTGGAATTAGGGTATAATAATGTCTATTATTATAATATCTAATTCACGGGTTAAGTAAAATCACTCTATAATTATTCCATAGATGGCTTATTATTCTTTTTTTGCTGACAGTGATTTCAACTTGAGCATACTCAGTAGTGTAGTGGCCAAGAGTTAGTAGAAGCTGTTGTTCTTTACTTCACTCCTTCCTTGTAGTTTATCAGTATATAAGTTAGTGGTTCTTGACTATGATGATTAAGAAATATATATTGATCACTAGAGTTGGAAATCTGATCAAACACTAGTGCATTTGGAACTGGTGTTTCTTTGGATGTCAAGATAAATCCACCTATCAAGACCCATGAATGTGACCAAATACAGTCCCTTCCATTGGATGACTATCTCGTGAATTATTAATGAGTTTGAGAACGATTCCCCCGCATGATCCTCGACTGAGTACTCGTTCCAGCTCGTCCACGAGAATACGAATCTTGCCTATTGAGGGCGAGTTCGTTTGGGACTATTCTGGAATAAGAATAGCGGGAATAATACGTGTGAGCATTCGTTTGGCAGCTATTCTTATTCTGGAATACTAGGAATGCATTCTGTGAATAATCAGAATATTCTTATTCCGGAATATCTCAAACCAACGTTCCCTTAGTCATCATTACCTGTTTGTTATTATGTCGCTTCCATAGCTTCATCGTCGGATCCGTGCTCTTCGCCGCCTGGAGACGAACTGCCACAGCACCACCCTTAACCAGTCTACCCTGGTAGACTATATGTTGCCCCTGGCAACTAGCTATCTCCTTAACTACAGCGGTGCCAAGGACCATAACCTGGTAACACAGGCCATAGCCACTGTTGGCGCAATATCGGGCTGCCTACCGTGGTCCAAGTATTCTCATCTGTTGAGGCAGTATTTGAAGCTACTCCAGAGAGAAAAAGAGAAACGCAAGATTGTTGTGCGGTTAGTTTACTTCTATTGCTACGAAGTTTTGAAAACAGACTTTGCCAGTTTGTTGTGTCGGTCTCAAATCCTTCGGGAAAGAGCTGCTTTCTTCAAGTTTATTCCATAAGAGAGCGGAGCGTGTGAATGATATAATTTTCCCGTTTCAGCTTTTTTCATACGAGTTATTCCTTATCCCTGTTTGAGTAACAGCGTCTTATGATAAGAGAACTTAGGCTATACAAGTCTACAGTAACAAGGAAGTTTGATTTTTTTAACGAACTAGCTGCTGCTAGATCCAACTCGAGACTCCATATATACTGATCGCGTCACAAGAAACCCAGATCCTTTCAATCGTAACGCCAGATTATTTTCAGTTATAGACCGACCTTATTCATGAATGCGTGTTTCTGTTTCGATAGTTTGTCCACAAGAACATAAAACATTATCGTTACCATATGACAGAGCATGTCGACATTAGTGATCCTGTGAAATTTCAGTGCTGTAGCTAAAATAACAATGAAGTTACAGCTATTTGAAATTATAGTGATTTGTATGAGAAAATCAACGGAGGCCTTTATAGCCTCACTTTTACATTTTTTTCTGCATTAGACTGAAATGCCTATAACTCGACAGCAATTCTCCACATTGCTGAAAACTGAACACAATTACTAGTTTTATTGTGATCCTTCATGTGGTAGAATTAGTTTCCCTCTACAGATTAATCTTCCAAATTAGTAGGGCGCCATTATGAATTCGGTCTGTTCTCTTGTTTTCTACTCACCAATCTTTCCTCTTTTTCATTATTTCAGTGTTATTGTAGCGATCCTCAACGCCTTCCATTTTGATTTGAGTAAACTACCCGTGGACATCACGAGTGATAAATCAGGTACGAATGCATCCCTCTTCCATGCAGATCATCATCAAATCATCAAATCTCACCCTAGTATAATGGATAGCCAGAGCCGATTTCATATGAGTGGGACAAACTGCAGCAATAACTACGGCACGGTTACTGTACGGCACGCCGTGACATTGAAATGGTTTCCCTATTGTTTTTGTCCTGTTGATCCAATCAAATCACAGAGTTACAGTACAGCATGGTTACAGCACGGTTACGGAAATGCCGTAGTTTGACCCACTCATACGAAATGTGCTCTACTGTAATGACTACAGTACGGTTACTGTACGGCACGCCGTGACATTGAAATGGTTTCCTTATTGTTTTTGTCCTGTTGATCCAATCAAATCACAGAGTTACAGTACAGCATGGTTACAGCACGGTTACGGAAATGCCGTAGTTTGACCCACTCATACGAAATGTGCTCTACTGTAATGACTACAGTACGGTTACTGTACGGCACGCCGTGACATTGAAATGGTTTCCCTATTGTTTTTGTCCTGTTGATCCAATCAAATCACAGAGTTACAGTACAGCATGGTTACAGCACGGTTACGGAAATGCCGTAGTTTGGCCCACTCATACGAAATGTGCTCTACTGAAATGACTACAGTACGGTTACTGTACGGCACGCCGTGACATTGAAATGGTTTCCCTATTGTTTTTGTTCTGCTGATCCAATCAGATTACAGAGTTACGGTACAGCACGGTTACTGTACGGTTACGGTAAGGCTAGGGACATGCCGTAGTTTGTCCCACTCAGACGAAATCTGTTCTAGTCATAAGTCTAAAAACTAGTGTAGGTCTTTGACGGCAGGGAAGATAAACACTAATACGATCAACTAAGGGCTCAATCGATTGACGGTATTCCAGAATAAGAATAGATGGAACAGTCTCTAGAGATCACTGATTGAGGCATATTTTGCACTGAAAGCTACAAAGGCTTCCTTATATATGATATTCAGGGCAGGCCTGGAAATAATTTTTCTTCTTGGCAGTACATGTGTCCTTCCAAACCTTATATTGATCGGACATTAATTAGCATAATGTAATTTGCATACAAAAACCTAATAATAATGGTTCGCAATGCAGTATAGGGCGATTTTTAACCAACTGTCTTTTCTAAGTTTACTATCATAATTTAGGAACCTTTTAGAAGAAAGCCAAAACAATACTATGGATTCAAATTTTTTTATGTTACAGTAAAATTGATCGGACATTTACCGAATTTGGTCGGACATATGTCCGATGTCCGGCAGTTATTTCCAGCCCTGTAGGATACATTTTAGTATTCAAGTGGTGATCGTTCTGTTCTTATTCTTATTCCGGAATACGGTCATTCGAGTATGTCCATGAGTCGAGTACGCTAACCGCTGTGGGAAGCGAGTAGCAGCTGACGTTTCGAGCACCAGGTCCTTAGTCAAAGTGAAAGAGAAGAGCTCGTGCAGGAAACATCATGCAGTCGCTACTCGCTTGCCGCGGTAGTTTATTAAACGTGTGCTCATCCTGGAATATAGCAGTCTCAAGCTTCTTGGCTTCTTTATTTTACACTCCCGGTTAGCTCAGTGGTTAAGCTCTGGTTTGACGAGCGGGAGGTCGCGGGTTCAAACCCCGGCCGGACCAACACTCAGGGTCTTAAAATAACTGAGTAAAAGGTGCTACTTTTGTGAAACAATCTCGTTCTCGAACTGCAAATGGTTAGTCCTTCACGTATTCTCGGATAAGGACGTAAAATAGTTACACCAGACTGTCACGAGTTACCGACGTTAAATAAAGTTGCTTTACTTTACTTACTTTTACTGTTTACTTGGAATTATGAATAAGTTAACGATATATCAGACATACATGTACGCTCAAGAAAAAAAAAACGGAGTTACAAAATGTATGCGCAGTGACCAAAGTAGCCAAAGCTTTCGAGTTGGTCACTGCTTATACTAAAGTATTGACAACGAAGTTGGAAAAAGGTAGCTCAGATACACATGTACACCTAGGCTGTATTTATGTTTTATTCGTGTTGTCCTTTTTACAAGTCAAGGAAGGAGTGAGAGGTCTTCCAGTGTCATAACAAATATTTTGTTTAAATCAAAAATAGTTTCATTCACAAGGAGAAAGAAATGATTTTTTGTTGGCCTTGTGTGACGTCATGCATTAGCATATTGGAAACAAAAACTATCGGAACTCGTCGACGCAACACAAATCAAGACGTATTTTACTTTTCACTTATTCACTTGATGTAGACTCGATATTAATGATAACATATTTGGGCTTATTGGCACTTTAAGATTGTATGTTGTTTGAACACTTGTTTAATGTTATGTAGCCCGAGAATCAAACGAAACTGAAACGAAAAAACCCGAAGAGAACAAATGTGAAGAGAAGGACGAAGACAGCAAAGAAAAGAAAGTGGCAAGGAAAGAGGAGAACATGGTGGATGAGAATGATGATGAGGATGAAGAGGAGGACGACGAAGACGACAAAGAACGAAGACACGATGGCATCACTGATATTCAGCTAGCTCGTCGTATTTACGACACAATTGCAACTAAGATATTACCACAATTACACAAGAGTTTGACGAAGAAGGTAAGGCGTTTGTTTTTCTAGACAGCAATATGCGAGTAACCGAAACTAATAGAGCGGATATAGTTACGGCAATGGCTTAGGGCACGGTTACGGTACGGCATGCCGTGACATCCAAATGGTTTCCCTATTGTTTCTGTCTTTCTGATCCAATCAAATTACAGAATTACGGTAGAGTATGTTACAGTACGGTTAGGCATGCCGTACTTCTGTCTCCCACACTCAAAATCCGCTCTATCAGTTCGCATGATTGATAAAGAGCTATTCGTGCGTACTTTATTCCCTTCTGTCGTGGTAACCTCATCGTCTGATGACGACCAGAGTAAGCGATCAAGACTTGCTTTATCACATTGATTACGCATCGTATCGTCGGTACTTATTGACTGAGTTAGGTCCGACCGGACGGGAAGAAATTTGGCTCAAAATCATGAGGAACGGATGGGACCGATTGCACGTTCAAATCCGGCCCGACCATACTCAGTCAATAATTGACTATCTCATGATCACTTTTAACAAACACGTGCGGCCACCATCACGTCACTTTTGTAAATGGTTTTCCAAGGAAATCTGCTCTATGGTAAAAACGATGTAACGCTATTACTATGAATAATTACAACCGTATTCATGACATTTTATAATACGCCCCATGCTTGATGACGTCACGTGATCACCACCATGCCTCACTTTCGCACGACATTTCCTCTCAACACCAAAGCGAGGCTTGGTGACGCACGCATGATGTCATCACGCATAAGGCATATTCTGCTAGGTGTATGATGTGTAATAACCCGTCGCTGCTCCTGTGTAACAGGTGCAGTCTTTCCATCGTCTCAGTCACAGCAAACAGGATGACGACGACAATGCATTGCGCGTGCCCATCGCTCTGGCGATGGTGAAGTTACTGCAGGCCCTCCCGCAGCACACTCTGCATTTACATCTACCAGGGTAAATGTCTTCCCGCTATACTCACCTGAAAGAGTCAGTTGCCGTCTCATCAGAGGCTGCTACTCATCTAAGCACCAGACATCCAATTCGAACCATTACATACTCCCACCTCCCAACTCCCATCGGCACTGCGTAATATTTCCACACTTAGTGGTTTTAAAAGTAGACTCAACACATTTTTTTAAAGCTAGTTTTCAATTTTTAGGGTTGCTCAGTTACATTTTAACTTTTATAGCATTATTGCATCGTGCATACTCAGTCTTAGATTTTTATATGTATATTTTTATATGTGTACGACTTATTGTTACTTAGTGTTTATTTTTCGTAATTACTATTGTACTGCGCTTCTGATAATTTTATGTTAAAAAGCGCATTATAAATACTAAATTATTATTATTATTATTCTGATTGCACCCATAATACTATACTTCTATTGTTTTTGTACTGCACTTTCAAAAGGTTAGGGTGTTTTCTATTGTTGGGTAGGCCAATACTGTCGCTCGTTTCGAGAGGTTCCAGCCGACCCTTTCTCAAGGTGTATCAATGTTTGATTTCGTTTTTAACATTGCCATTGAATATTTCCAGTATTAAATAAATATAACACATATGTACTTTTCTTCTCTATAAAGTATTCTCGTCTTTCAATATATTTATCCATAGACAATATTATATCGATATATTTATTTTAATAAATTGATTAAAATACTGTGACAGGAGCCAGTTCGAAAGCCTTGCTCCTTTGACTGCTGTACATGTCCATTTAATTTATTCTTTATACTTAATTTAATCTCATGTAAATAGTGTGAAATAAATTGACAGTCGCACATCCTACCATTTTTTCAGTTCATAGTAAATCATTTTGTATTGCAGTTTGCTCGTGAAGGTATGTCTGACCCTGCAGAGCCGCGCGCGGGACGTACGGGATGCCGCGCGGGACACGTTATGCCAGATAGCGCTGTCGCTCGGGACAAAGTATTTCGCGTTTGTACTAAAGGAGATGAGGAGCTCGCTCACCAGAGGATACCAGGTAATAATCCTCACACTCGTTCTCAAATTCATTGTCATTCTCCTTCCGAAGTTTATTCTCAACCCAACTCTTATTGTATTTCACATTTTCCTTTTCAAGGTCATTATCATTGCTAAATTTAGTCTCAAGTTCTCTCTCATTCTCCTTCTGGCGTTCATTCCCACTCTCAAATCCATTTTCATTTTGCAATAGAGTTTAATCCTCAAATTAAGTGCATTCTTACTCTCAAATTCTTTCTCATTTTTCTCCCAAAATTCATTCTTACTCTCAAATTCTTTCTCATTCTTCTCCCAAAGTTCATTATCACTCTCAAATCCTTCCTCATTTTCTTCTGAAATTGAGTTTAATCCGCAAATTAAGTTGCATTCTTACTCTCAAATTCTTTCTCATTTTTCTCCCAAAATTCATTCTTACTCTCAAATTCTTTCTCATTCTTCTCCCAAAGTTCATTATCACTCTCAAATCCTTCCTCATTTTCTTTATGAAATTGAATCTCATCCCCAAATTAAGTCTCATTATTTCTCATTCTTCTCCTGAAGTTACTTCTCATCTCCAACTTTCAGTGTTCTCGTTTCATCCTCCTCATTCTATTCTTCATTAATTAAACAGCTTCACGTCCTCGGCTTTACCCTCCACTCTCTGCTCGACACGATGACCTCAGTCCTGTCACCCGGCGATTTGGATCACTGTCTGCCTGAAATTACCGAGGTACGTGAAAATTGAACAATTTGTCAACGTGCGTGACATTAGATGATAATTTAACGTGGGTGCTGATCAGTTGCGTCTACGAATAGCAGTTTCAGCGGGATTGACCCAAATGCCTCACTTCCATATAATGCCGTGATTCTTGAGTGACAAGGCATATGGGTCAATATACATGTAGCCTTGCTCCAAGTCGAACTCGCTGAGTCACTGGGTGAGCGATTACTGGGTCAAAAATCGAGCGCGAGAATCGAGGCGAGTTCGACTTGTTTCACTTGCAGGAAATTGAATCGGGGGATTATGCTTTGGCGCGAAAGCACGTTTCAGGGGCGGAGCTTACATTTCGCTCCTTTGACAAACTCTTTCTGAGTACAATCAAATTGTAAATACCACATCCACGGTCGACTGACTTCATTCATTCATTCATTCATTTTATTTCGCACTATTTACAACGACAATAATTTCATATACAAAGATGAGCAATTGTAAAAAAAAAGATACAGTAAATTATAAGATTAAATCAGTAAATAATAAAGATGTGCGCAGTGGTCAAAGGAGCGAAAGCTTTCGAGTCAACCACTGACTTGACACGTCAACATACAATGCCTGAAGAATTGACGCTTTGTGATTGGGCAAATCTTAGTACGTCATAAGCCACGCCTCCGGTTGAAAAATCAACCGGTAAATTTGGCGTGCTGCAAGTGGGAAAAGTCCTTCGTGCGGGGGGCTAAGAAGGACTTTGAGAAAGTCTAGGGCCAATACCGCTAAAACTGCTATTCGTAGATGCCACTGTAACATCTATTATATGAGATGTGATATCCTCGATGTGCGTGACAATTGCACGGTGTGACGTAATCGATTAGTGAAGTTTCGTGACAAGTAGATAAAGTGCGAGGTTATCATTTCCTTGAAATCAGTCCATCTATGCCAGTTTTTAAGCCCTATCATATAATCATGGATATTGATATTCTGTCATAAGCTAAAGTATATACCCCTCGCAGAGGTTCATTTAAGCGCCAGTATCAGCATTCAAAAAGAAACGCGTGTGTTACGTACGACTTCAAATGGAATATCAAAAGGTTATTACACAGCTGTGACGTCACGTTGAGTTTGTTGGTATTTCACCCTTGCTCTGAGGGTTTTTCTCTGGATTCTCCGGTTTTCCTCCCTCCTCAAGAACTAACCTAAATTCCAATTCAACCGAGGTATTCGTGTCCCCGATTAGTTGACCCTTTGTAGAAGACTAGACACGTAAAAAAGTTGTCTATTTTACATGAGAACCTTTCAGCTGGTCAACGCCTTATTTGATTGGGAAGGAAGTCGGTGTTTTAAATCAGAAGTCAGCATTGGCAGTTACTTGAAACCTTCAAAGAAAGATCTCGATATTAAACAGGGATTCAGTTTGTTGTTGGTTTGTTGTCAGACTATAACCGATCATCTCGCAACATTTCCGATAGATATTCAACATGGCAGGACTCTGGTCTGATTGCTTTCTGTTTCTTCCGTTCAGGTTTACGTGAAAAGCGCTGATTTACTGTCTTTACTATCCAACTAAATTATTGTCCATTTGATCTAACCGTTGCTAGGACAACTGACAGATAGTATATAATTACTACAAAATCCCTGTTAAAACAACAGGAATGAATTACGAAGTGGTGAACTTCTTTTTCAAGTAAGATACTAAACTAAAATCTCGTTTAAAAATATTTTATATTTTATAATCTTTGTGACGTGCCCTTCTTAAGAAGACATCTACACGTCAAGATATGAAATGTTGAATGAGTCTTCTAACTTCAGTTATTAGTCGTTTTCGTACTATTTGAGTTTGGTAATACTTGAGTATTCAAGTGTTAACTTTAGTTCGATAAAAAAGATCTGATATAGTTATTAAAGCGATATCCGTTGAACAACACCAAGAACTAATATCAACTTTATTTTATTACTAAGTTTGTGACAGTTTATTGGCTGTAATGTATACTCGCACGGTTGAAAATCTAAATTGCTAAATTCATTCTAGATGGAAACTTTTTTTAATGAATGGTACTTTTTATAATTTTTACACGAAGATTTTAAGGCCGCAAGCGTTTAGGGCATGGCACTGCAAACTACCTTTTCACAGGATCTCAGTACCCCTACATATCCGGGCACGCCTACCCAGAGCATTAAAAAAATCAAGGGTGCCGTGCCGAAAAACGTTGGCAGCCGTACCTAAAATAGCAAAGTGTCGTGTGTGTCGTGCCCAAAATGCTTATCGTGTAAATCGGGCTTTAGAAATCTTGAACATTCATTGACGAATGAATTCCTGGATATGCGATTTCACTTGTTTAATATGCTCCATTATGCCAGTCAATAAGGAAGAATACTGTTCGGATCTCCGCCTCGTGCTTGTTGTTCACAATTCGTAATGGATATATATATATTTAAGAGTCCGAGTCATGGAAACAAAAGCCTGGTGTATACGCTAAGCATTTTCGTCACGGCACTCTTAACTTGGGTACGGCACTCCTAACTTGGGCACGGCACTCCTAACTTGGGCACGGCACTCCTAACTTGGGCACGGCACTCTTAACTTGGGCACGGCACTCTTAACTTAGACTTGGGCACGGCACTGTTAACTAAGACTTGGGCACGGCACTGTTAACTTGGGCACGGCACTGTTAACTTGGGCACGGCACTCTTAACTTGGGCACGGCACTGTTAACTTGGGCACGGCACTCTTAACTTGGGCACGGCACTCGTAACTTGGGCACGGCACTCGTAACTTGGGCACGGCACTCGTAACTTGGGTACGGCACTCGTAACTTGGGCACGGCACTCTTAACTTGGGCACGGCACTCTTAACTTGGGCACGGCACTCGTAACTTGGGCACGGCACTCGTAACTTGGGCACGGCACTCGTAACTTGGGCACGGCACTCGTAACTTGGGCACGGCACTCGTAACTTGGGCACGGCACTCGTAACTTGGGCACGGCACTCGTAACTTGGGCAAAGCACGGAGAAAGTTTGGTACGCATAGCAAACTATTTAGTATCGTGCGCAAAATGCGTGACAGATTGACGAATATAACCCTAGAAATACGATTTCACTTGTTTATGTTGCATTATGCCAGTCAATAAGGAATAGTTTTTGGAACTCCGTCTCATGATCGTTGTTCAAAATTCTTAATGGCTATTTAAGAGTCCGATTCATGGTAACAAAGTGTCTTTTAAAATGAAATAACTCTGACCAAAGGTTAACGCTCGAACTGGCAGCTGCTACGCGCTTCTCGTAAAGATTCGTTTGGTCGCTAAGCATTAATAGCAGAGTAGCTCTTCGCTCCTTCTGCAAATTAATTATAAACCAACCATAAAACTGATGAATAGCCTTTTTTTATTAAACTTCACCTGAAGAAAAAAACATAACAGAAATTATACCACGAAAGGTAGTATTCAAGAATTACAGTGATGCAGAAACAAAATGATAATAGTCAGGGTGACTGCAACAGCTAAGGCCAATTATTGCGGGCCCATGAGACTAAATAAGTACGTAGTCAAAGCAAGAACTAATAACGATTAAAAATAGCGAGAGATCAAACGGAAAAGAAACGGGGTAAATCATGCAACTATATAGGAACAGCTACAGTAGATTCCCGATAACTCGAACGCTCA
Source organism: Actinernus sp. WN-2022 (assembly GCA_030867875.1). Taxonomy (NCBI): domain Eukaryota; kingdom Metazoa; phylum Cnidaria; class Anthozoa; order Actiniaria; family Actinernidae; genus Actinernus; species Actinernus sp. WN-2022. The sequence continues at coordinate 100,764,030 of JAOWCC010000577.1, read as the reverse complement.
AGGGAAACGAAAAAGAGTTCGAGTTATCAGGAGTTTGAGTCATTGAATGTGGGCCCAATTATTTCAGAAAATTTACGGAACTGTGTAAGAACACTTCGTGATCATTCAAGAGGATTGAAAAGCAGGAATGTGGACATCACTTTGCCAATACATAACGAATAAACCTATCAGTAACGCGTACTTACTTTACATTGATTCATATTACGGCGATTTTGAAAACTTGATCTGGCATTGCAGTTCATCCAAGTACGACTGCACATTGCAATAAGTTTGAGTTAGCGGGAGTAGGTTAGTGGGAAATTGTCGTCAAGGGAATCATAATCTTGTCTAAGTTAGCGAAAAGTTAGTTATCCGAGTTAGAGTTATCCGTGGTTAAATTACTGTAATAGAGTGAAGCAGATCCAGAGCAAACTGCCTTTAGTTCGAGTTACCTGGGATTTGTGTTATCGGGATTCTACTGTATTTGATTTAGATTACTATGTAACATTTCAAGAAGGACATGTATTCAGTTTTAATGTCATTTCATATTTCCTAAAAACACAGCTACTCTTTCCTTTACGCCATCGCATACTTTTATCAGCTAAAAGGCATTTTCTTTCTCCCTCACGGCGGTGTGATGGACTTTGTAATCTATTTTTGTACGTTTCACCCACCTAAAGTGACAGCAACGGTGTCAAGAATGACACTATACACGCGACAAAGTATTCCAATTAATCACGATTTAACTTGGCTCAGTATTCCCCCTTTTGCTTCCCTTTTTGTGTTCATTATATCCAATTATTTTGATAGTTTAAAATTGCATAATAGCATCGTGAACCTATATTTGCACATTGTGTTCACCAAGTTAAATAATTTTATGGGAAATATAATATTGTAATTCTGTTGATAATACTTTATTGCGAATTGTCAAATTATATTTCCAAATGTGCGGTGAAAACTGCAATATATTTAACGCCTGACAGCATACAGTCAAGTTTTCTTTCATATATTTTTTCTTGTTTCCTCGTTTGTCCGTTATAGAAGGACGCTGAGTTTAGCTTTTCATAAACCATGGTTTACCAGGAAACAGATGAACTCTCTAAATTATCGACTGTTCCATTTGTTAGTTCTAGTTTTATTCTTAGAGACATTAAAACTCGAGCAGTGTCACAAACGTCAGTAACAGGACGACATACGTTTCCTTTGAGAGCAGATGTTTTTAAGTAGTTTCATGACAACGTAACATTTTGTAACTTTTTCCCCATCCAAAATCAGTTTTCCCTTAAGTATTCCGTACAGGAAATGCTAGTATTACAACTTTACACTTCTAACTATATATTTGTTTAACTCAGTAGCTTATAAATAAAGCCTTTTGAAGCGTGGATACACGTTTCCGATTACATTCATTTGTCAATTTAATCATTTTTTTTACGCAAAGCCAGTATTTATCAATAATTCGCCCGCAAATAATTTTATGTAGTTTTTGGAGTAGGATTTCAACGGGTTTTTGCAGTATAATTTTAACGGTTGAAGCTTGCTAAACTGAAGAAAGATTGCTGTGACGGTTTTGAGATGGTTTGCAAGTTATAAAATAGAATGCACAATCTTAATAAACTTAAAGTCATGGGTAGCCGGGGTGTCGCAGTGGCAAAACTCTCGCCTCTCGCCGCTGCAGTCCCAAAAAATAACGCAGTAAATTCCAATTCGATCTGTGGATTAGCCGGTTTCTGACTTTGATCAGCCCCCTGGTTGTTTCAGGTCTCGTTAGAAATTCAAATTCGGGTTTTTCGAAGTTAGATAACGTACAGTAACCCTTTAAGACTACTCCTCCATTACCTAGTGTTAAAGTTCCCTTTTCGCTCCGACGAAGGGCCAACGCTCGAAACGTCAGCTTCACTTCCCATACCTTAATCGACTTTCAGTTGATTAAACCAGTGTTTATCTTCTCGCCGATGTAAACCAATACTAGTTTGTAAAGTTCATATCGCCTGTTGCCAGTTGGAAGATTTAATAATTCAAGTGAGAATCGATAGCACATCTTAAACCATAGTTAATAGAATGCTTATTGAACCCAGCGACCTTCTTTGTTGTAGGTCTTTGTTTGCTTTTTTTCAACCGTGACCGTGCACAACACACAATAGATAGAAAGGGATTACAAAAGCTTATTCTAGGTACTTGATTGCCGGTAACAGTGATACGATTTCAATTTGCTCTAAATTTCTCTTAAAAGCGGTATTTTTCATCCACTTGAATATCTGCTATCCTTCATCAAAATAATCTCACATTTTCTCCAGTATACCTGGAAACAATATTGTGCTAATCTGAGTAGTTAGTTTTGTCTTTCAGCATGAGAAAGTTTATCATTTGGGTGTCGACAGTGCCCCTTTAAAGTTAAGCTTACTCGAGTGATTCTTTAAATCAAGAACTGTTTATTTTGAATACGCAACATAGCGAGTTGAAATTCTTGACCAACTGACCAAATTAAGCTTGTATTTTTTCTGGATTAACATATTTCTTTTTGTTTTAAGTTCATAAATCATGACTATTGATTTATATTCGAACTGATATTAGTATAATGTTATATAGGAATACAACACCTTTATTTTACATCGGATTTTAGGAAAGCCATACATATTTTACCGAGGAATAAAGTACGATTTATATGAATCACAAAGGTATCAAAAGTCTAATAGAGTGTGGAAGAAGAACATGAAAATATATCAGTAATAAGATACTCAATAATATGTACATATGGTTAGTTTGTAATGAATGACAACCATGTGGATTCTACTGCTCAATGACAAGCATGACAATGGTAAGAAAAATCAGACTTTCCGTTTAAGTATGTTAAATTTTGTTCACTTATTACCTACTCATGACCAATATCTTCTTTTTCTAGAGAACAATCCCCCGCAGATCACGTCAGAAGATGATATTTACAACCAGTCATAGTGAGCTTTTCCCTCATTTATTATCAATATGCTAAGGAAGGTCCTACAGAGCCTTTTCAAATCTTGTCTAATGAACGCCGCTTCAAACTCTTAAAATACTTCCATGGCGTGTTTTTGTGTTCTTTTCTTGTCAAGATGTTATGAAAAAGAGTACAATATAGTATAATCTCATTTGATTCATTTTCGTCATTTTTCCAAACAGCTGTTATCGTTTTATTTAATTGTTCGGTTTGATAAAAAATCATTTGACGCGAGTGGTGATATTTTGCGGAAATGGCGGGAAATGAAAGAGAGCTCGCGCGCGCAGTCGCCGTATGGCGCGAAACAAAAATCCAGTATCTGATTGGCTGATCAGTTTGAGCTCAAAAGGATTTAACCAATGATACTTCAGTATCCAATATTATTGTTGATGCATCTGTTTAATAAACGGCGTCAGAAAAGAAATAAGATCACAACTCTGGTGAACTAGACGAACGAAGAAGTCACAGCTATTCATTAAATTCTCACCGTAAAAGCAAATATTTAAGTCCGAAGGGCTTTTCGGCTGGCAACTTGACTGACGTTCGGTTTTCATCATTATTTATTCTCATTTGATTCCGATGCGATGTTTATTTTTCCAGTTCTTCTTTGATCACCTCGGGAAGGAAACGAACTTACTCGCTAAACAAGCTGCAAAATCAATTTACAATTCCATCGTTGAGAGGAAGCGAACTCTCCAGTGTGTTTAGAGTATTTGACAGTGCTGATGAGGATTGAATAACCGGGTTATTCCATTTCAAGTTACTAAACAAGCTGAAATAACTCTAATAAGGTGACTGAAGTTAATGACAGTTTCTTGATCCAATTCGAAAACGAAAAACAGTACACCTGGAACGGCGTTGGACGTTCACGATCTTTGATGCATCAAACTCCACGTAATCCTCAGTCAACCACTCTTGGCCGAAGAGCTTGCAATTGAAATCGCTCTTGTCTGTGAAATTGAGTTCTTTACCATCTTTGTGTCGAAAACAGTGACGCGTGTAGATATAAGAAGTAAGTATTCATTGGAACAGTTCACTCCACCAGCGATGGCCAATAATTCAAGCTCTCTTCCTTCCAACATTACTAGTCAATCCAGTGCAATTTGTGCAATGGATGCACTTCCCAGCATCAAAGCTGCGAAAGCATTAGGCTATGTCATCGTTTTGCTTGTATCTCTCATTGGCAACAGCCTTATCATTGCTGTGATCATAAAAACCAAGAGGATGCGGACTCCAGTGAACTTCTTCGTTCTGAATGTAGCACTGGGGGACTTGTTAATAACTGTGTTTTTCATGCCAAGAATGCTGACGAGAATTTTTCTCGGCATAGATTGGAAAATCGGTGGGCTGGCCGGCCTTGTGCTGTGCAAGATCTCACCATCAATGCAAGAATTATGCTCATCGTCGACGATACTTATCTTCATGGCTATCTCAATAGATCGCTTCCTAGCTGTTGTCTTTCCCCTGAAACGCCTCATAACAAAGCAAGTATCATACTGCATCATCGCCGCTGTTTGGCTGATTGCCTTTGCTGTGCGGTTTCCCATTTTCTATGGACTGACTCTGCGACGCTATGGCCCCAAAATTTACTGCATTTTTGAACTCAAAAGCCAGCTGTCCGTCTTCATCTACGAGCGGTTTGCTTTCGCTGTCTTCTATGCTGTGCCATTATGCATAGTCGTCGTCCTCTATTCAGCTGTTATTATTGCTTTGAAAAGGAGAAAGCGGCCCGGCACTACTAACACCACTCAGCAAAATAACCAACTGAAAAGAACCAAGAAAGTCCTGAAGATGCTTGTGACCATCGTAGTGAATTTCACCCTTTGTTGGTTTCTGTACTTTTTTCTACCTCTTTTGATGAAGTACATTCCTGAGGAGGCTACTCAGTGTAGTTTGTATTTTGTCAGGTTTTTTTTCAGCCATGTTAACTGCGCTTTCAATCCTTGTGTTTATCTTATCTTCATTCAGAACTATAGACACGGAGTTAGGAATATTTTGGCGGGTGTGATGTCGCGGTTGTGTCCAAAGTTGAGCTTAATTAATCAAGTTACGCCAGTTGGGGAGTATAGCTGTACAGATACTGTGAGACTGGACAGAAATGTCTCTGTGAGAAGAAAAATGACAAATCAGCCATCCATTGATGGAGATGGAGATGCTGGAATATCACAAGACACAGCAGAGAATGACAGAACAGCGTCTATGAGAAGAGCTGATACAACAACATCTGTATAGACATCTGTATAACCGAATTATGGGTTTTTTGAAAGCCATATCAAGGACTACAAATTCTCTTTTGCGGAGTTATAGTATCGTCAAAGAAATAACGAGCTACAGATTCGAGTACGAGATTTACTACGAGTACGACTTTTGGACTCAAATGCATCGTGTAATTATCAGCCAATCGAGTTATAAACACTCTCTGAAACACACTCTGAATTTCTAACGAGACCTGAAACAACCATGGGGGCTGATCAAAGCCAGGTCCCGGCTAATCCACAGATCGAATTGGAATTTAGCGTGTTGGTTTTTGCGGAGGGAGGAAAACCGGAGAACCCGGAGAAAAACACTCGGAGCAAGGGCGAGATACCAACAAACTCAACTCACATATGTCACCCCGTCCGGGAATCGAACCTGGGCCACAGAGGTGAGAGGCGAAGCGCTTAACCACTGCGCCACCCGGGCTCCCCACTAAAACCCAACATTGTGTTGGTCAGTCAGGCAATCAGTTTTCGTTTTAGGGAGAGGTAACAAAGATTGAGGGCTGATCAAAGTCAGGACCCGGCAAATCCACAGATCGAATTGGAATTTAGCGTGTTGGTTTTTGTGTAGGGAGGAAAACCGAAGAACCGGACTAAATATGAATGTTTTCCTTTGCCTCTCAAGACAAGAGTCCAGTGTTATCGCCAGAAAAGTTTTAGCTTGGCGACCAAGGCCCTCTGAAATGTCCCCACAATTTTAGCAGGTAGTTTGTTTTCCTGCTTTGCGCCCTTAGACTCTCGAGTATATTTTAGTGCGCGATGTCAAGGAAAAAAGGGCGAGACAATGGCGCAGTCTAGTGAGAACATTGAGAGGCCGCTTATCCTCCTATCGCGATCGATTGACGTTGTCGGTTTATAATCATAGAACTAGAGACTCGCAAGTCACGCAGCTGTCGGACTTGGACAGCAGATGACAGCAGACTTCAAGTTTCTTTAAAACAAAACTACAAAAATAGCACGCAATAACATAATAATGTCCTGATATGATTTCGATAGAGGATGGAAAAGGATAAAGTGGATTACAAAAGCTTACTCTAGAAACTTGATTTCTTTTTTTTCTTTTTTCTTTTTTCTTTTTTTCTTTAAACAATATTAAGACTTAACATTTGCTCTAAGAGCATAGAAGCTCGGTTACAGTCACCCGATTTCGAGTTCTGAATTTCTCTTAAAAGAGGTATTTTTCATCTGCCATCCTTCATCAAAATCTCCAGTATATCTGGAAAGTATACTCTGCTAATCTGAGTAGCAATTTTTGTCTTTCGTCACGACAAAGTTTATCATTTGGGGGTTGGTATTGCCCCCTTAACCGAGAGTCTGTGATACTTGAGGTAGCACAGAAAAACATATACATAATAGAGTGATAAATGCGGACTGAAGAATGATAAATGTAAAACAGTTGTGTTGGATATTGTCTTTCGTGGCGCTTATGTATTTGATGGTAAATTTCAATAGTCGATAGCTACGAACATTTGTCGGAGTTTCGTTGCTCAAGATGGCAAATTAAATATAGCAACTTTTGATTTTGCCATGAAAGTAGCTATTTAAAGGTTAAAGTACAGATTATTGCTCATATAAGGAATATTAAGTCTGTTTTGGTCTTAGAAATGTAAGCTGTACTTGCTTTAAATCTGAAACTCGTCTGATATATAAAGAACGAGAGTTACGCCAGCTGGGGAGTATAGCTGTACAGATACTGTGAGATTGGACAGAAATGTCTCTGCGAGAAGAAAAATGACAAATCAGCCATCCATTGATGGAGATGGAGATGCTGGAATATCACAAGACACAGCAGAGAATGACAGAACAGCGTCTATGAGAAGAGCTGATACAACAACATCTGTATAGACATCTGTATAGCCGAGTTATGGGTTTTTTGAAAGCCATATCAAGGACTACAAATTCTCTTTTGCGGAGTAATAGTATCGTCAAAGAAATAACGAGCTACAGATTCGAGTACGAGATTTACTACGAGTACGACTTTTGGACTCAAATGCATCGTGTAATTATCAGCCAATCAAGTTATAAACTAAAACCAAACATTGTTTTCGTCAGTCAGGCAATCAGTTTTCGTTTTAGGGAGAGGTATCAAAGATTGAGGGCTGATCAAAGTCAGGACCCGGCAAATCCACAGATCGAATTGGAATATAGCTTGTTGGTTTTTGTGTAGGGAGGAAAACCGAAGAACCGGACTAGATATGAATGTTTTCCTTAGCCTCTCAAGACAGAGTCCAGTGTTATCGCCAGAAAAGTTTTAGCTTGGCGACCAAGGCCCTCTGAAATGTCCCCACAATTTTAGCAGGTAGTTTTTTTTCCTGCTTTGCGCCCTTAGGCTCTCGAGTATATTTTAGTGCGCCATGTCAAGGGAAAAAAGGGCGAGACAATAGCGCAGTGAGAACATTGAGAGGCCGCTTGTCCTCCTATCGCGATCGATTGACGTTGTCGGTTAATCGTAGAACTAGAGACTCGCAAGTCACGCAGCTGTCGGACTTCGACAGCAGATGACAGCAGACTTCAAGTTTCTTTAAAACAAAACTACGAAAATAGCACGTAATAACATAATAATGTCCTGATATGATTTTCAAACTTTTTCGATAGAGGATGGAAAAGGATAAAACTTGATTTCGGTTACAGTGAACCGGCCGATTTCAAGTTCTAAATTTCTCTTAAAAAGAGGTATTTTTCATCCCCTCGAATCTGCCATCCTTCATCAAAATCTCCAGTATATCTGGAAAGTATACTCTACTAATCTGAGTAGCAATTTTTGTCTTTCGTCACGACAAAGTTTATCATTTGGGGGTTGGTATATTGCCCCCTTAACCGAGAGTCTGTGATACTTGAGGTAGCACAGAAAAACATATACATAATAGAGTGATAAATGCGGACTGAAGAATGATAAATGTAAAACAGTTGTGTTGGATATTGTCTTTCGTGTCGCTTATATGTATTTGATGGTCAATTTCAATAGTCGATAGCTACGAACATTTGTCGGAGTTTCGTTGCTCAAGATGGCAAATTAAATATAGCAACTTTGCTTTTGCCATGAAAGTTACTATTAAAGGTTAAAGTACAGATTATTGCTCATATAAGGAATATTAAGTCTTTGTATTGGTCTTAGAAATGTAAGCTGTACTTGTTTTAAATCTGAAACTCGTCTGATAAAGAACCAGTGTTGGTTTTGTTTGATATTTTCGCGTTCACACGATTTGCGAGTGAAAAGCAAGAATTGCAAGTGTTATGAAGTTTGAGTAGATATTGAATATTGGCTTTCCCGCGTCCCTCTTGAGTTTCTATGAGGCTGTATTATAATAATCTCGCTCAGAAGTTTAAGCGAATAATGCCGAGAAACTGCGTACAAATACAATGTAGTTGTATTGAACTTTATAATATAACCCAGATAGGGCCCTCATGAAAAACACCTTCGGGTGATTGTTGCACCCTCTGTAAATATTTGTATTATTATTATTATTAGTAGTAGTAGTACGAGCACTCTGATTGGCTTATAGACTCACAAATCTATGGTCTATTGTGCCGGTACACACATAGAAATCGGCACGCCTGCTTGTGTGGTGTCATAGTTATATCATACAAGCAATAGACCACATTTCAGTGTGTTTACTGGCGAAATAAAGCACTTGGGATGTTGGGAAACAATTGAAATTCTTGAAAATCACGCGCCTTCAGGTTGTGATTTTCAAGCATTTCTTGTGTTCTCCCAGCATCCCGCGTGCTTTATTTCGCCAGTAAACACATTGATATGTGTGGTCTGTTGCTTAAATAAAGTGTGGTTGTATGTCAGAGTCCTGTTTATAGATGTTAAGGAATTTAAAACCGCATTGGCTAAACTCGATCTTAGTTCGGTTGGAATATGTAATTGCACAATCTGCGTTGGCCATTGAGGGAGATTGATATTAGCTTACAACTTGTAAACATACTTTCATTTATTTTTTGTGTGTAATATTTCGTTCGATCTAATTTTCTCTTTTCAATCCATTCATGTATTCGCTTATCTATAAATGATCCATTTTATTCAGCATAATTGTATAATAATTTCTTATATGTAGGTACCCAAATTAGGTGCATTAGTATTTTCTGTTCAATTTTACACTTTCATTAGTTCACATTCACGTTTGAAGTTTCTTTGTGAACTCTAAGTGATACGTGAGTAAATAAAGCATTGTATATTATTGTATTGATTGTTTGATGCTCATTGGTTTCCTGCTGTTTGTGTCAGTTTTAGGCTGTTTTAATAGCTCAAAAAGCGCTTAACTTGGCCTATAAAATAGAACGTGTCAGTTTACAGTGGCAAACCGAGTACGTGTTTCCTCGCAACAAATGTTTTCAGTGTTTAGCTCCGCCCTCTCGTTTTTCCGAGCATCCTCGTTTTTCTGTATCGCTCTCTCGTTCTCCTAGCACCCTCTAATAATTGTAGCCTTCTTCAGGTTTAGAGAACTGATTGAGACTGGTTGTTAAGTAATGGTCCATATAAGAACTGTAGAATCCATTGTTCTGCGGCAATGAGCCTCCTCCGCATACGATTTTGCTTGAATATGCCTTAAGTGCTTTAGGAGGTATCTACAGTCCAAACCACATCTCGAAAATCAAGCATTTTTTATGCTATTGGCTCTTTTTTTCTGTGAAAACGCAGAGAAACCACCATCCAGCCAATCGGATATAGAGATATTCTTCGAAATTAAACCATAGTTAGTTTGATCAAAAATACATTCAAACCACACACAAATTTCGAATGAAAATGCATTATTTGGATGGGTTTCTATTGAATTTATAAGTATCAACCAATGAAATTACGAGCAAGAATAATAGAAAATTAACACCTTTTAACATTCCTTGCCGTAGAATACTACAGTTCTTATCTGGACCATTACTTAAACTTGTAAAGAACGCTTATTTAAACTTATTTCTTTAAATCAATCCAGAATCCAAAAATATTATTTAAAACCAAATATTTTGCGTCAACTTGGAGAAGGCACGTTTCAGTATATTTTCTTATCCGTCAAACGTAACTCATCGTCACATAGCGCTAACCATATATAGCCTTTTAATTATTTTAGCTTAGGGCAAGGGAATCGAAAAATGGCGCCGTTGACAAAGTCTGAATTTTGCAAGATAACTTATTAAATACTTAATGACTGGCTCCGAGTGAAAGAGAGAGTTCTGTTTTCACGAGATCCTTAAAACTCGCTGACTCTTGAGCAAGGATTTGGTCAAGTTCTATCGATTTTTTTTCGGTCGCATTGTCGCCACAAAACATCATTTTGCTAGAATTTTCTAAATCAGCTACCATTTGCTTGTTTTCTCAGTCGATAAAATAATAAAACACTTCTTTGGGCAGGCTTCATTTCGAACGTCTTTTCATTCTAAAGAGACAGCGTTCGTAAATATCTTTTCACAAACAATATTATTTTTGTGATACGGACTGCTATTGTGGCGCAATGTGCTGCCGTGCAGTTTACAATCATGAGCGATTGTTAGTACCTCAGAATATCACGCTGTTGTTCGGGAGACGATCCTCTCGAAATAACACAACAGGTTCTTTCACGTCCCCTTCGTATAGATTAGAAGAGGAAGAGACAAGGCCAACGGCTTCTACATCCCTGCCCAGGAACGCGGCCGGGATTCGAATCTATGACCTCCCGCACTCTAGACCGTGCTCTGACTACCAACTGAGCTAATCAGCGAGGCGGTTATAAATAAGGAAACGTATTTGCTAAAGAATTCAGTTTGACGGTTTCACGGTAGTTTACAAACTTAATGACGTCTATCGGCCTCCTTGCGCATTGTAAGTATTAATAATACTGTTGAAAAGTCCTGGAGTTTTGTTTAATTAAGTCTGTACGAACCATAGCTTGGGTTTTGGAATATGGTGCTGAAAAAAAACACTTGTTAAAGAATTCAGTTTGATGGTTTCACGGTAGTTTACAAACGTCTGGCAGCGTCCACGCGTACTGTAGATGTAAGTATTTGAAATAAAAATGCATTTATTGAAAGTCCTTCTCAAACTCATTAATAATTCATCAGATGAATACAATTGAAATCTTGACCATGACGAGTATTTAGAAATCCTTTCCAAATACAGCTCGCAGTTCAAGACTTTTATATCGCTAATTGTATCATTAAAGTGGAGTTAAAACACTCGGGAGCTTGTTTTAGAAGGGAGTCTCGCTGTATTTAGAAACTCGCTTCTAAAACAGCTCCTCATGTTACACGTATTACATAAAGTTTGATTCGCTGCAGCTGTACTAACCATGTGTAAGACACCCCATTGTATCACACACCCTCGACCAACTGATCATGACAAGTCATAATTCTGTAAAAGGATCACAAATAAGAGCAAGCCATGTCTCCATGCGTAAAGAAAAACAAGGGAGCAAAATTTGCAATCGTGCCAGATTTTTTAGGGATTTTGAGTTAGCTGTCAAAATTGTAAATAGCGTGAAATGAAAGGTCTGAATTTGTATCTTGACACTACTATATTGCTAGTTTGAAGCTTGGGAACCCAACAAAGTGGCCTAATAATGCAGTCATTGATATCTAAGAGGAAGTTTGTGTCGTACAACTGGGAGGGCGGAGGATGAAACAGTATTTTTCATGATGTTTAACAAATCACAAAATCCATTAATAGATGATGATGATGATAATGATAACTTTATTAACGTGTCTAAGTCTTCTAGCCGACCCCAAGGCTCTACTAATCGAGTACACAACATTTAAAGTGTAATAATGATAATGAAATCTAAGAAAATGTTATAAAAACAGAAAAAATAATAAAAGTGTAATAATGATAATGAAATCTAAGAAAAATTTATAAAAACAGAAAAAATAATAAAAGTTACCAAGACTGCATGATATCGAAGATTATGGTGTATTGAAATTTTGGTAGTTTGGTGTGATAAATTGTGCGAGTATATACAGCTGTTTGCAGATGGCTTGGTTGCTAAACTTACACCAGTTCTGTATTTAAACAGGAAGTTTCGGTATAATAGAGACATGGCCAGGACGCCGACATCTTCAGTTATCACTCAGCTTTTGTAGAGTAAACATCTCCTTGAGTGCTTCGTACCGATTTCTTATCGCGCGAAATTCGAATCAAACACAAATGTTTGTAAACAGTCATAAAGTACCATTGACAGTCATTAATGAACAAACTATCTGCCTTCTGTTCAAATTTTTTTTTTACATAGAAATTTAGCGTTTAATAGAAGGGGCCTCACTGCTCTGTAATTTGAAATTCAAATTTCGAGTTCCAACCGCGTGAAAAGAGGCGCCAATACTTTTATACCGGAAGTTCTTGCCTAAAGAGTACCGCTTTATACCATGACTACCCACAGAAGCATTGACGCCAGCTTTCAACCTCGTACCCAAGAGCATTTAAGTGCCTAATTCAAGATGGCATCTTGCATAAGGTGCGTAAAGATCTCTGGGTATGAGGTTGGCCTCCTTCGTGTTTGAAAACTACCGCTGTAGTTAATGACTGCAGACTTCGTGTTAACCATTTCTAACTTGTCAATATTTTTACAAATACATAGTCTTAGCCATGTTATATTTAAGGGGTAGAAACTGACGTAAGTGTTTAATTGACAAATACAGGCACCTGCTGACTGAACGATGAACGAAAAATAATCAAATGCTGCGTGGTGAAGAAATGTTGAGTTCATCGTACAGTCAGCAAGTGCCTGTATTTGTCAATAAAACAAAAATAATCAAATGCTGCGTGGTGAAGAAATGTTGAGTTCATCGTACAGTCGGCAAGTACCTGTATTTGTCAATAAAACAAAAATAATCAAATGCTGCGTCAGCAAGTGCCTGTATTTGTCAATAAAACAAAAATAATCAAATGCTGCGTGGTGAAGAAATGTCGAGTTCATCGTACAGTCAACAATTGCCTGTATTTGTCAATAAAACAAAAATAATCAAATGCTGCGTGGTGAAGAAATGTTGAGTTCATCGTACAGTCAACAATTGCCTGTATTTGTCAATAAAACAAAAATAGTCGAATGCTGCGTGGTGAAGTAATGTTGAGTTCATCGTACAGTCAACAAGTGCCTGTATTTGTCAATAAAACAAAAATAATCAAATGCTGCGTGGTGAAGAAATGTCGAGTTCATCGTACAGTCAACAATTGCCTGTATTTGTCAATAAAACAAAAATAATCAAATGCTGCGTGGTGAAGAAATGTTGAGTTCATCGTACAGTCAACAATTGCCTGTATTTGTCAATAAAACAAAAATAGTCGAATGCTGCGTGGTGAAGTAATGTTGAGTTCATCGTACAGTCAACAAGTGCCTGTATTTGTCAATAAAACAAAAATAATCAAATGCTGCATGGTGAAGAAATGTTGAGTTCATCGTACAGTCAACAATTGCCTGTATTTGTCAATAAAACAAAAATAGTCGAATGCTGCGTGGTGAAGTAATGTTGAGTTCATCGTACAGTCAACAAGTGCCTGTATTTGTCAATAAAACAAAAATAATCAAATGCTGCATGGTGAAGAAATGTTGAGTTCATCGTACAGTCAACAAGTGCCTGTATTTGTCAATAAAACAAAACTAGTCTAATGCTGGATGGTGAAGAAATGTTGAGTTCATCGTACAGTCAGCAGGTGCCTGTATTTGTCAATAAAACAATAATCAAATGCTGCGTGGTGAAGAAATGTTGAGTTCGTCGTACAGTCAGCAAGTGCCTGTATTTGTCAATAAAACACAGTCTCTAACCCTTTTAATATTCCAACTGAGCGTACAGCGTGGTGTGGTCACTAATAAAGTACTGTCATTAGCCAATCACCTGCTTGGATTTTGTACAGTGCACGAAGTTGGAATATTAACTCTGGTAAAACGCGCGTTATCTCGTGCATATGTTATAATTAACAATTAGACCTGCAGCCCGAATGGGCTACGAGTCAATAGCTCATGAGGGGCAGCCGAATGGGCTATTTAACTCGTAGCCCATGAGGGCGAGAGGTCTAATTGTTTTAGTATAAACTAATTAGTCGGACAGTAAAAAATAATAGAAAGAAACAAATTGAAGTTGAAAAAAATTGAATTGTTTCGTGAAAATGCGTGCGGTTTTTCTCTACCATGGGCTATCACAAATAGACCTATAGTAGCGTAGCCAATCTGAATGCAGGATTCGTAATAGTCCACTAGTTTATACTAATCAGGAATATTTATCTTCAGAATGAGGCTAATGCTGACCACATGCGCCTGCAGTGCAACTCGCACAGCGGTAAACACATAGAACACGATGCCAACATTTCCTGCATTTCGAACAAAATGGTCCGGCGGTCCCAGTAACATGTTTCGTTTACCTTTGGTCGCGCCAAAAACAAAGAGGGGAAGAAACCACGTTAGGGGTCTGGAACCAAGTAAAGCCTGATTACTAATTCAGCTTGAAGACTTGCGTTGAAACGTTCATGTATTCCTCGATGACTTTTCTTCTACTAGATGTAGATTGACAATTCGCATGAAAAAAGGAAGAAGCGAATACGCCCGGAAAAGAGGTGTAGTTATGATACTGTTCTTATTTTTTTTCTTTTACTTTTCCATAGAATGGGGTCGGTCGGGCGATGGTAAACGAAACATTTTATTGGGATGGCCTTAGTTTGAATTAATTGTAAAAATACTGAAATATTCAATGTTGATTACAGGTTCTTGTAGAAGATCTTTTTGGTGAGGTCGCTACTGAACGAGAAGTGGACAAAATCACCAACAAATTACCAGAAGCTAAGTCAAGCAAAAGTCAGGACTCCTTTGAAATCCTAGCCAAGTTTGTTGGTCCTTCTTCCATTATGTTGTTGGTTGCACCACTGAAGCAGGTGAGGTGTCTGTGACAGCCTAGAGCAGATTCCGTATGAGACAAACTACAGCACTGACTACAGCCAAACCGCGGCAAAACGTCACGCGCATGCGTATTTGCTATTTCTTGTCGGCGCGCGGCCGCCCCCAGTTTCGCGCGAAAACTGAAATGAAACAACAGGCACATGCCGTGATTTTTAAATTTCTGCTTTTAAAAAAGTATCTATTCGTAAACTTTTTTGTCAAAAAATAAGAAAACTACTTAAAAGATAAGCCTAAGACTTTAACAGGTTGAAGTTTTCTTAATTTGTAATTCACTGTGAGTTTACTAAGTTATAAAATTATTTACTAAAAAAGTTTAAGCCCTCGGTAATTTGTATTTGATAGCAGAGCCTTCGTTATTTCGGCCAGCGGAGCATACCGTTTTGCCGCGGTGTGGACTACAGCATGCACGGTTACCGTACGGCATGCCGTGACATTGAAATGGTTTCCCATTGGTTTTGTCCTGCTGACCCAATCAAATTACAGAAATACGGCACAGCACGGTTCAGCACGGTGACGGACATGCCGTAGTTTCTCCCTCTCGTACGAAATCTGCTCTATTCTGTCACGAACAGAAGGTCGTTGGCTCGATTTTATCACGGCTAGAATAAGGCGCTTATTTGTAAAATAATATTTATATATAGTTATAACCAGAACGTAAACCAGCGTGCGGCATGATGGTCGTGGACACCATATATGGTATTTGGTTACTCTGGATGGAGGAGGCTAACTACTTATTTCAATTTATGTCATTTCACAGCCTGCTTCCCGAGCTAAGATCATACACTCTTATGTCCTCTTTGAATCATCATATACATTCTAGTTTTTTTTAGGAAGACGTATATTTGACATACAGGTATAGTAACGGAATGTACTGTTCTAATCCTTTTCAGGTGCTAGATTCGAATCAGAATCACAAGACATCGCGGCGAGTAGAAGAGACGTTAAGAAGAATTGGCCTTGGATTACAGGCGAACACAAGCATTGCCACACAGACCTTGATGATCTTCATACACGGCTTGACAAGCGACAAGCTGCCACTCTTAGCCACCCAGAAAACCACGTAAGGGTTTTGAAGAAATAATTCTTATTTTTATATTTGTGCTTCAGTGTGCCGTTTCCTAAGCGTAATTAATATCTTAATCATCGTCAATCTAGATTGCATTATCATCACCACCACCATCCTAATCGCCATTTGCCGCCACCACCACCACTACCGCCACCACCACCATCGCCACTACCACCGCCACCATTGCCATCTTCGTCATCGTTATCAAAATCGTTAATCGTCGTTTTCGTCATGATCACAATCATCATCATTATTTGTACCATATTTAAATCCTAGCTAAATGTTGAAACTCGTTTAGCCGGCTCTGTGAAATGACCGTTACATGGTTTACCAACAATGTTTGATCTAGTTCAAATATTTTCTTCCAACATTTTCTTGATGAACAAATGTTTACCGTTTAGCCACCTTCCAACAAAACCTTGCGCGTGCAGGCGGTATTTAGCCAATCACAAATTGGCCTGCAACATTGATATTCGACGGTATTTCACAGAAAAAAACGTTCTGTGGACTCAATCTTGTAAGATGTTTGATGTACAGGAGTAATACAGTACCGCTCGAAACCTGTATTCTGATTGCATCATTATACTGTAGCTCTATTGTTTTGGTACTGCACGTTCTAAAGGTTAGGGTGTTTTGTATTGTTGGGTAAGCCAATGCTGTGGCTCGTTTCGAGCGGTACAGGCCGACTCAATGTCTGGCTCTCGCCGTACGGTCAAAGATGGCGGCTGTACATTTGACCACAATCTCTTGCGAACCTAACACGGTAAAACACACAAGTAGGAATCCTCTATTCTCTTCGATGACAGTGTATTGGCAACATCACTTGTACTGGCTTGTTTTTAAGATTTAAGAACTACCACGATTTTATAACCGATTTAAAGATTTTCTTGCGCAAAGAATTGTGGGTAGAAGTACCAACCGCCATCTTTCCTTGTACGGTGGATTATAGTTGGTAATTTGTTCTTTTTGTGTTGTATTCTCTACTGTTTTAGGGAAAAGAAAGGGCACAGCTCGGTACCCGACTCTCGGTTGAGACCACAGGACACGTACGCTATACTACCTGAACCTACACGAGGTGGAAAAACACCTGAACTCAGCAACAAGACCAATGCACATGTTGTAGTAGAGTTTGGACTCCAGGTGAGCAATCTTCTATCCACCCACCCCTCCCTTGGGTATTCAGGTGTAATTAATGCGGCTGGATTAACCATTAAATTGAGGCTGAAATCGTGAAGGTTAAGGCACATGCTGATTGCTCTCGATAGTCGTTATCTTTATCGTTGTTATGTTTGTTTTATCAGCGTACGATTTGACTTTGACTTTATAATTTGAATCTCAGTGTGGGGTGTTGTCGGTTTAAACAAACTTAGTTGTAGTTTTAGCATCATTTCTAAAAGAATGACGAAGAAGAAAAGAATGAAGACATCTTTATCTTATTATTCAACCACTCGCACATTATTTTATTTGTTCCTATCGCCACTGTCATCATGAGGTTAAAAAAGTGAAATCTTTTTGTTTATCCTCGGATGAATGAGGCTGCATGATTAGGCCTCTAACAAGGGATACTAATGTACCGAGACTCATTCCGCACACACTCCTTACTACATTCATATATTCTCTAGTAAGATATGCTAATGTACCCGAGACTCATTCCACACACACTCCTTACTACATTCATATATTCTCTAGTAAGATATGCTAATGTATCGAGACTCATGCCACACACACTCCTTACTACATTCATATATTCTCTAGTAAGATATGCTAATGTATCGAGACTCATTCCACACACACTCCTTACTACATTCATATATTCTCTAGTAAGATATGCTAATGTTCCCGAGACTCATTCCACACACACTCCTTACTACATTCATATATTCTCTAGTAAGATATGCTAATGTACCCAAGACTCATTCCACACACACTCCTTACTACATTCATATATTCTCTAGTAAGATATGCTAATGTACCGAGACTCATTCCACACACACTCCTTACTACATTCATATATTCTCTAGTAAGATATGCTAATGTATCGAGACTCATGCCACACACACTCCTTACTACATTCATATATTCTCTAGTAAGATATGCTAATGTATCGAGACTCATTCCACACACACTCCTTACTACATTCATATATTCTCTAGTAAGATATGCTAATGTACCCAAGACTCATTCCACACACACTCCTTACTACATTCATATATTCTCTAGTAAGATATGCTAATGTACCGAGACTCATTCCACACACACTCCTTACTACATTCATATATTCTCTAGTAAGATATGCTAATGTATCGAGACTCATGCCACACACACTCCTTACTACATTCATATATTCTCTAGTAAGATATGCTAATGTATCGAGACTCATTCCACACACACTCCTTACTACATTCATATATTCTCTAGTAAGATATGCTAATGTACCGAGACTCATTCCGCACACACTCCTTACTACATTCATATATTCTCTAGTAAGATATGCTAATGTATCGAGACTCATGCCACACACACTCCTTACTACATTCATGTATTCTCTAGTAAGATATGCTAATGGACCCGAGACTCATTCCACACACACTCCTTACTACATTCATATATTCTCTAGTAAGATATGCTAATGTACCCGAGACTCATTCCACACACACTCCTTACTACATTCATATATTCTCTAGTAAGATATGCTAATGTATCGAGACTCATGCCACACACACTCCTTACTACATTCATGTATTCTCTAGTAAGATATGCTAATGGTACCGAGACTCATTCCACACACACTCCTTACTACATTCATATATTCTCTAGTAAGATATGCTAATGTATCGAGACTCATTCCACACACACTCCTTACTACATTCATATATTCTCTAGTAAGATATGCTAATGTATCGAGACTCATGCCACACACACTCCTTACTACATTCATATATTCTCTAGTAAGATATGCTAATGTACCCAAGACTCATTCCACACGCACTCCTTACTACATTCATGTATTCTCTAGTAAGATATGTTAATGGACCCGAGACTCATTCCACACACACTCCTTACTACATTAATATATTCTCTAGTAAGATATGCTAATGTATCGAGACTCATTCCACACACACTCCTTACTACATTCATATATTCTCTAGTAAGATATGCTAATGTATCGAGACTCATGCCACACACACTCCTTACTACATTCATATATTCTCTAGTAAGATATGCTAATGTATCGAGACTCATTCCACACACACTCCTTACTACATTCATATATTCTCTAGTAAGATATGCTAATGTACCCAAGACTCATTCCACACACACTCCTTACTACATTCATATATTCTCTAGTAAGATATGCTAATGTACCGAGACTCATTCCACACACACTCCTTACTACATTCATATATTCTCTAGTAAGATATGCTAATGTATCGAGACTCATGCCACACACACTCCTTACTACATTCATATATTCTCTAGTAAGATATGCTAATGTATCGAGACTCATTCCACACACACTCCTTACTACATTCATATATTCTCTAGTAAGATATGCTAATGTACCGAGACTCATTCCGCACACACTCCTTACTACATTCATATATTCTCTAGTAAGATATGCTAATGTATCGAGACTCATGCCACACACACTCCTTACTACATTCATGTATTCTCTAGTAAGATATGCTAATGGACCCGAGACTCATTCCACACACACTCCTTACTACATTCATATATTCTCTAGTAAGATATGCTAATGTACCCGAGACTCATTCCACACACACTCCTTACTACATTCATATATTCTCTAGTAAGATATGCTAATGTATCGAGACTCATGCCACACACACTCCTTACTACATTCATGTATTCTCTAGTAAGATATGCTAATGGTACCGAGACTCATTCCACACACACTCCTTACTACATTCATATATTCTCTAGTAAGATATGCTAATGTATCGAGACTCATTCCACACACACTCCTTACTACATTCATATATTCTCTAGTAAGATATGCTAATGTATCGAGACTCATGCCACACACACTCCTTACTACATTCATATATTCTCTAGTAAGATATGCTAATGTACCCAAGACTCATTCCACACGCACTCCTTACTACATTCATGTATTCTCTAGTAAGATATGTTAATGGACCCGAGACTCATTCCACACACACTCCTTACTACATTAATATATTCTCTAGTAAGATATGCTAATGTATCGAGACTCATGCCACATACACTCCTTACTACATTCATATATTCTCTAGTAAGATATGCTAATGTATCGAGACTCATTCCATACACACTCCTTACTACATTCATATCTGCACCAGATCTCAACCACATGTTGATTTTTATGGAGGGAAGAAAACCCGGACAAAAACCTTCGGAGCACGGGTGAGAATCAACAAACTCAACTCACATATGACGCTGTGTCTGGGAATCATCTCGGGCCACAGTGGTGAGAGGCGGGCGGTTCTACGCGCTGTGTCACCCAGCTACCCATGGTGGTGTATGAAACTTTATAGTTATGTACCTTTAATAAAATTCCTACTGTTTTATGTTCGTTTGTAGCTGCTCCACACTGCGCTTAAACGTGGAAAGGTATCATCTACTGACCTAACACATCTACAAATGCTTGATCCCTTTGTATCCGTCATGGTCGACTGTCTACAGGCCAAGCATACCAAGGTATACGAACCACGTAGTACCATAATAATGCTCTTACTACAGTACACTTAAGTCGCTATGCCACTGTTGCTCATGCGTAGAATCACTGTATTCAGTAGTGAAATGTCATTTTTCTACAGCTTGACTGACCTAAATAATGATCGGAAATAAACCACTACAATTTATTAAACAGTATTCTTTGGTTGAGCAGCTTTTACTCGCCCTTCCAATATGCGAAAATTCCCGTTTACACGGGCGATTTCTGTTGCGCTTTGAGCGGCGATTTCAAGGTAGTTAAATATTGTATTTCGCTCTTGAAATCGCTCAAATCGCCAGTGTAAACGTGCCTTACGCCTTGTTCACACTAGCGACACAAGCATAAGCTCAAGCAACATACGCAGACGCAGTGCCGTAATTGTAAGAACAAGCGCCGCCAATGTTCTATGCATTTCCTGCACAGGCTTGATAGTGCCCTTGATAGTACGAGAACTGATACACTACTGTCTATTCATAAAAGTGTCTGGTACCTCGATATTGTTCCTACTCCAGTTGTCTCACATGTGTACAAGAGCCCTTGCCCCGTATCACAATCAGATCAAACCGTCTGCCATACTTTTATTCCTAGTCTTGTTAGTTAGTGTTCTCCACCTTGTCGACTCACGATACTCCCATCACCTCTTCCAGGTCCTTACTCTTTGCCTTAGATGTCTGTGTTGGATCATCAAACTTCCTCTCCCTTCGCTGGACAAATCTGTTCCGATAATGGCGAAGTTGTTGTTCAAACTCCTTAAGAAATACGCCATTGCTGGCGCTAAAGTAGGAGACAACTTTGAAATGGTGCTGTCAGGATTCAAGGTTGGTTGGCTGGATAGAAATCGCCACACTGTTGATATATTTAAAGTGCATATGAGCCCAAATTTTTTATCATTAAAATCGATTCTCCATCAAGGAAATAGTTAAACTCTTTTTTTTTAAAATAGAGTGTGGCGTCTATGAGTTATAAAGGTTTCTATATCCAATATGCTAATTATGTGACGACATGTCAGGCCAACATGAAGCCAACATGAGTCCTCACATGTCACATAATTGGCATATCGGAAATAGAAACCTCTATAACTCATGGACGCAACACTCATTAAGAAATATTTTACAATTCAACTATTTACTTGATGAAGAATTGCTTTTAATGATAAAAAAATTGGGCTCATGTGCGCTTTAACAATATGCAGTTGTTTTAATGAGAGAGATGAATATAGCCGGCCCGAGCTAAACGTTCGAAGGCGTAACTGTAGGATTCCTTGCCACTTCAGAAGATCACTTGAAACCACCTGGTAAACTGTGCAAAATACTCCAGTATAGCTCAGACGTATTTAGACTCGTTCTATGAATGATTTGTTGCTTCCGACAATGTTAGACTGTTATCATCCCATGTTGTTCCAACAATGTTAGATTGTTACCACCCCATGTTAGACCAACAATGTTAGACTGTTTAGCACCCCATGTTGGACCAACAATGTTAGACTGTTTAGCACCCCATGTTAGACCAACAATGTTAGACTGTTTAGCACCCCATGTTAGACCAACAATGTTAGACTGTTTAGCACCCCATGTTAGACTTAGACTGTTTAGCACCCCATGTTAGACTTAGACTGTTTAGCACCCCATGTTAGACCAACAATGTTAGACTGTTTAGCATCCCATGTTGGACCAACATTGTTAGACTGTTTAGCACCCCATGTTAGACCAGTGTTGAATGTTAGACTGTTAGCACCCCATGTTGGACAAACATTTTTTGTTGGATGAAAATTTGGATCACGTTTAGCCACTTATCCAACACTACGATACTTAACAATCTTGACCTACATTGTACAACAATGCTCGAACGTTTTTCCCCAGCTTTATTAATATCTCTGATGATAACGACTATCCCGAGCTTTAGTCACTCAGGAAATTCTCAACGCTGTTGTGCACATTTGTGTCTAACGGAAAGTAAAATTATTTTTGGCCATAATGTGTTCAACAAATATTAGGCCGTGCATCTGTCCTCTTATAGATGCACAGATGACGTGACGAGAACAAAGAAGTGCGCCACGAGACGCAGTCGAGTGTTGTTACTGGTGTTCTCATCACGTTGTGACGTTATCTGTGCATCAATAATAATAACAACACTTTATTTAATGAGGATATGCAGATAAAGCTTACACTTGTTTCCAATCTGGTCCTCCTAACTATTATATACCAAGATAGAAACATTATATAATTACATTATAAGAGGACAGATCTAAGAGGACAGATATTTTTTTTGTTTTATGCAACAATTGGCGACATAATTTTCCCAACAAAATGTGACCTTGTGACGTCATCTGTGCATCTGTACTCTAATAGATCATGGCTATCGACCAATCAGAGTACAGAGTGTGACGTCATCTGTACTCTAATAGATCATGGCTATCAATCAATCAGAGCGGGCGTTCCGCACTGTTTATTGTATAAACGTGACGTCATTTGTACTCTAATAGATGATGGCTATCGACCAATCGGAGCACAGTGTGACGTCATCTGTACTCTAATAGATCATGGCTATCGTCCAGTCAGAGCACGCGTTTCGCACTGTTTATTGTATGATTTTGTTGTGCACAATAAGCTGGTACAAGGGGAATAATGTACATATTTAACGCTTTTAATTATGAGATTCAAGTTACGTTGAGGTTAACTCACTTGATCTCTCGTCTCCAGGCCATGACGGTCATCATACGGGACTTTAAGAAGTACACCATAGCAGAGAAACATCTTCAGGTACCTCACTAAAGATTAGCCTTTCAAAGCTTACAATATTGATATATATATTAAAACTAATACGTGCACCTCTGAGTATGTTCTCTTGGGAGAGTTAAAGGGGTCGTTAGTAAACAAGGACCTGCACTATAGAGGGGTCTTAACCAGGTTGAAACACCTTCAGTTGTCAATCAACCTTTGTGTAGTGAACATCTCTGTTCAAAGCTCTGTAACATGTGATGCTCCGCTTGGGTGATCTCTGACTATAATTATCACGCGAATTTCAAATTGGACTCTTGAATGTTTGAAAGCCCATTTTCATCCGACATGCATTGGGCGCTGAGTTATATTTTCTCACATACGGAATATCCGCCGTAGAAGTTATGTTTATCTGATTCCATCGTTGGTTGTATGTCTCCAGAAGTGTTAGAAATTGTGGAAATTGGGAGCAGGTGGTTAGAGGATGCCCAAGTTAGTGGATACCTCATCCGATAAATAAGAGTAATGCGTAGCACTTTTTCCCATTGGAGAGGATCAGGAATACACTGTGCCCCATAGACCGATTTAGAATAATTTAAGTTACCCCAGAGCCTGATATTGCTGGCTTTCACTTGACGTCATTGCCGCCATGTTGGTGCCCTTAACAATAGATTCCTCGCTAGTTTCTTTTGTTGGGGCACCAACATGGCCGCCATGCCCTTTGTCATATGAATCTCTGGGGATTGAGTGAAAACCAGCAATTGAAACCTTTGTGCGTAACAAATGAAGCATATATCGAAAGTGGTATTTAGGTCACCCGACTTTTCCCTTTAGTAATGTTTTCTTGTTTTACGGTATCCCAAAAGGAAATGTATCGTTTCTCTAATTGGAAAACAAAACACTGAATCCTCTGGAGAGCTATCACATGATTTGAATCGGGACAACAAATGTATACAAGTTATGATCTGAATTTCTTACACTTGTTGTCTCTGACTGTTGCTGATAACTTTTGCGCGTCTTTAAAATCACGTGGTTCCACACGGTATTTACGAAATGCGCCTTTTTTTTTTTTTTACAAATTCGGTAGTTGTTTCTATCTTTATTTTATGTGGTTAGGTTCTGCTCGGCTTTGTGGAGGAGGATGTCCACGACTATTCGCGCCAAGGGACGGCTTTTCCGCTACTAAAGGTATGTTAACGTGGATACACGAGCGGGTGTTATAAGCAATTCTATACCTCAAGATGCCAGTGCTATCGTATATAGGATCCCTTGAAAAATGGGTGGAAAATCTAATGGCTTAATAGAAATGTTCAGAAGCAAAGACTGAAAAAAAACGAAGGAAAATATGCTTTACGTACTCGAACAGGAAAAAGAGCATTTTTTCCAAACCTTTCCCAGGGATCAGAACTACTTTAAATTGTTTTTGGTCTTGTTCTAAAGAGGTGCTAGAGTTCTAAGTACTATAAAAAGAAAAAAAGAGAGAAAGCGACGATCAATAACTTACGGTAAGGCCGACCGAGCAGCGAGTTTAATAAGATGGTTATGATGTTCAAAACCAGCTTTGCTTCAATATTGCGGTCCGTACACGAAGTTATGGACCGCAAACTGACCAATCACTGCTCACGAAGTTACCTAGTCATATAATGAGACGTTTTCTTGCAGGCCATCCTTGGCAGGAAGCTAATGGTGTCAGAGATACATGACGTCATGAAGAAGGTAGCTCAGCTGTCAATCACAGGAGGCTCTCCTGGCGTACAGCAGCAGTGTAGACAGGTAAGCACGTGTGTGTCCACCCTTGTACAGCACGTGTGTGCCCCACCCTTGTATAGCACGTGGGTGCCCCACCCTTATACAGCACGTGGGTGCCCCACCCTTATAAAGTACGTGGCTGCCCCACCCTTGTACAGCACGTGGGTGCCCCACCCTTGTACAGCACGTGGGTGCCCCACCCTTGTACAGCACGTGGGTGCTGTACAAGGTGAATATGGCTGCTAAGTGAGCGGGCAAGAGACTTGGAATGCTGCAATCTGATTGGTTGCTCAGCGGACAATTTTTTTCTTGCCCGCTCAGGATTTGTCATAAGCGCTCACGACTCTTCGTAAAATAGCGATAAATCCCGTACACACTGAAAGAAACTTCGTCTAGGTTCATAAACAACCAAAACATGAACTTGGCCATGCAATGTCCCCCATCTTGACCTCACGCTTGGTCAATAACCTCTATATATTTATCACGGTTTGTGTCGACGCATGGCCGTAAACTATAGTATACTTTTTACAACAACAAGCTGAAAAGTCCAGGCTATTCCACAGATCGAATTAGAATTTAGCGTGTTGGTTTTTGTAGAGGGAGGAAAACCGGAGAACCCGGAGAAAAACCCTCGGAGCAAGGGCGAGATACCAACAAACTCAACTCGCATGTGGCGCCACGCCCTGGGATCAAACCTGGGTAAGAGGCGAAGCGCTTAACTAACTTAACCCGGCTCCCCATCTGTGAACCTCCACAAGAGAATGCTCGTCATATATGTAACCCGTGATGTGACTTCTGGCGGTTTGATGGCCGTTACCAGCTTGATGACTCTTATTGGCTGCTTTGCGCCTAAACCATTCAAAAGCTGAAAAAAACGTCTCGCTTCACGTTTTATCCAATGAGAATCGAGATAGAGTACAAAGATACGTTTGATTGATGGATGACAAAACTATAAAAACTCTTAGGGCGCGTTACTTTTTACAACTGTTCAGATTATCGATTTCTGATTGGCTGAATATATTACCATTGGAAATAAGAAGACGTACCGCAGAAGGTGATTATGTGATAACTCGCACATATCGATCGCGTGACAGCGCCGCGCTAGAATTACTATTTCCCTCGTCTTCAAAGCCCAGATTCAGGTCCGGTTAGAAATCCAGAGAAGTGTCTTTTTGTGTTTTAGTCTTTATATTTCTCTTATTTTGTTTCAGTGTATGCTACAATTCATGTTGGACTACCCACTAGGTAAAAAGCTCCAGAGGAATCTCGAGTTCTTTGTCTCCCAGCTAGGGTGAGTAAATAGTCTTATTATACAGTCGAAAACGAGTGTACATTTACGAGCGAATTACATCAATGAACCGGTTAAATTAACCAATTACATTTTCCGGTTTTTCGGCACTTGATCACATTCTATCAACTAACTAGCCATGTGGTTGGTATTATGGTTACAGTTAGGGAGTTGAGGTCTCATTCGCTAGTCTGCCCTAGAATATCACGCCAAGTTGACCTCGTTTGCCTGCGCAGAGTGTGGTCATGCACCGCCAGAGATTTGTTTGCATCCTCAGTGGTTTTTACGTCCCTATTTCTGGAGACGGGACCGCCATTTTACGTGGTCATCCAAGCCACGAGGGATTGACAGTGCCCACAGTGTTTTTACGCCTTGATAAGAATCACTGCCTTCACTTGGGTACGAACCCTGGTATTTGACGTCAACGGCGGTAGCGCTAACCACTACGGGTTGTAGAAGTAATAGCAAACTCCAGATATTGTTGTGTTTCAGATACGAACATGAAGCAGGCCGCGAGTCAGCACTAGAGATGATGGCCTCTATTTTCTCCTGTTTTCCAGAGGTAAACTAATGATTCCTTGTTATGCAATTCCAATATCGATACACATGAGTGCCATTGGGCGCCATATCCCACACGTACGTCAAATGACATGAGTAGTAAAGTTTTCCCTTTCTCTACCGGCATGTTTTCGGTTCAGAGCCACGTACAATCAGGGTCCATCATCCATGCATCAGTAACGAAAAAACAAAATAAAACAATAATAATAATTAATAATAATAATAATAATGAGCTTTATTATTCCAATAAACAAACGTCATGGATAACAGTAATAAACAATATATATGATGTAAGAATGTGAAAATAATAATAACATCTCTATAATAATACTAAATAAACTACTATACAACATAAAGTATTAAAAAGGCAGCGATTCACAAATACCTTCTTAAAACGCTCCATCCTGACTTGAGGTAAGATATAATGATGGGATATTTTCCTTAACCTAGATCTAACAGGTGGAAGGAGATATGCTAGTGGGCTAGCACTATCACTAATAATTCTATTCCATATTGTAAATTTTTGTATTAATGTCAAGCCTCGAAGATCGGTTAGACCTCCTCATAAAGTGTATCTGTATAATAAGATGAACCTTGATGGACTCCGTCAGGATGTAGAGGTTTCCTCGAGGGAATTCTTTGCATCCAGTCCTGACAGATCAGTGGAAGAAAACTGGTCCTTTTTTAAGAACAGTTTGCAAACTGCAGTAAACACTCACATTCCTTCAAAAATGTCAAAATCTAAAGCTTTGCTCCCTTGGTTGACCAGGGCAATCAAGCGCCAGATGAGAAAACGCGATCGCTTGCTCTCCAAAGCTAAGCACAGTAGAGATAAAAAATCTACAGCTTGGGTCGCCTACAGACTCCAAAGGAACAAAGTTGTAAAGGCTTTGAAATCATCCTACAATAATTACCTGAACAATGTCATTGGAAGCAGCCTACAGTCAAACCCGAAGAAATTCTGGAGTCATATTAAATACTCTAGAACTGAAAATATTGGTATTCCCACATTACGTCAGGGTGATTCAGTGTTCATCTCAGATAAAGACAAGGCAGAAACTCTCAACACCCAGTTTCAAAGTGTGTTCACCAAAGATGATGGACAACTTCCTGAACTTAGCTCCACTACACGTATTTGTACTCCTATGGAAGATATAATGTTTACTGAGTCCGGTATACGTAAACAACTTGATAACATTAATACATCCAAGGCTTCTGGGCCTGATGGTCTATCGGGTCGTGTTTTACATGACTTATCTGCTGAAATATCGGGCATGCTCACCTTCATTTTCCAACAAAGTTACAATTCTGGAGCTCTCCCAAGAGACTGGTCAAGTGCTATGGTTGTACCCGTCTTCAAGAAATCTAGTAAAGAAAACCCTGCCAACTATCGTCCTATATCACTTACCTGTTTGTCCTGCAAGATAATGGAACATGTGGTTCTTAGCCACCTAAATAAACACTTATCAGCTAATAACATTCTCTCTGACCTACAACACGGATTCCGTTCTGGACTCTCTTGTGAAACCCAACTTGTTCTTACAGTTCACGACTGGGCCAGCATCATCAACAAGCATGGCCAAGCTGATGCCTTGCTTCTCGATCTAAGCAAGGCGTTTGATAAAGTATCCCACGAGAAGCTATTACACAAGCTCTTGCACTATGGCATCCACGGAAGGTCTCTCTTGTGGATTTCTAGCTTTCTCTCCAATCGCTCTCAATTTGTGACTGTGAATGGCACCCACTCAAGTAGCATTGCTGTTACCTCAGGCGTCCTGGGTCCAACATTGTTCTTGCTGTTTATCAATGATATTGCAAATAGGGCTAATTCACAACTGCGTCTGTTTGCGGATGATGCAGTAGTATACCGGGACATCAAGTCTCCAACCGATCATCAGCTGCTACAAGATGACCTCATCAATCTATCCAAATGGGCTTCAGATTGGCAAATGGAATTTAACATATCCAAATGCCATCTCCTTTCAGTAACAAACAAGCACAAGCCGTACATGTCCACCTACTCGGCCAACTCGCAGGATCTATCTCAAGTCCCCCACTATGATTATCTGGGTGTACGTTGCTGTAAAACCCTAAGATGGGGGCCCCATTGCTGCAAAATTGCTAGTAAGGCGAACAAAACCCTTGGACTGATAAGACGATCCCTCAAACCCTGTAATATCGCAGTTAAAGAAAGAGCCTACCAGTCTCTTGTCAGGCCTATCCTGGAATATGCTGCTCCTGTATGGAATCCCCACACAGACACTGACGTAAATCGCCTTGAACAAGTTCAAAAAAAACGCTGCCAGATTTGTTTCGAACAATTATAATCCTACTGTAAGCACATCTAATTTAGTCAGGTCATTAGGTTGGGACACTCTAGAACAAAGACGCCTCCTTAATCAATCAGTGCTGTTTTTTAAAATTAGAAATGGGCTGGTAAACATCCCTTTCCCTGAGTGTGTTACTACTTCCTCCAGATCTAGTAGACGCCATCAGTTTAAGTACACACAACTTCCAGTTAATGTATTAGCATATAGCTATTCTTTTTTCCCTAGGGCTATAAGAGTATGGAACCTGCTTCCGTATGAAGCAGTTTCTGCTAACAGTCTAGCCAGTTTCAAGTCAGCCGCCCTGCCTGCCATTCGATCTATGCAGGTGCCTAGCCACCTGCGCAGGCTATAGATCGCTCGTATATATGTTTAGTTACTATTCTTATCTATTTAATATTTACTTAATATTTTGGTATGTGTCACGATTTAATTATTATTATTAGTAGTAGTAGTATTATTATTATTATTAGTAGTAGTAGTAGTAGTAGTATTATTACTATCATTACTATTATGTTACTTAGTTTATTATTATTATTCTAATTTATATATTATTTAAACTCCCAGTATTAGTGAAAACTATCCCAGGGAGTATAACCATCTAAGTATCTAAGTATCTTAAATCGCATGTAACAATGAGCTCAGATATAGGTGAGATACTGACTAGAACACATTCAAATCAATTACTGCTTTTGAAAACACACGGGTTCGATATTGATGATATATAATTAGACGTTATAGGCACTTTAATTAATACACCGCTAAGAACAGGAACACTGAACGGCAAGGAATGTAAACAGGTGTTACTTTTCTATTCTTCTTCCTCGTAATTTGATTGGTTGATAATCGTACATTCAGTAGAAAACCACCAAGGCAATATATTTTGCATTCGATAATTTGATGTTTCAATTTAGTTTTGATCAAACTACTTGTGGTCTGATTTCAAAGAAAATCGTTATTGGGGAAAGTTCTCAAATTTGTGTTTCAAATATCTTTTGTCTTTCAGTTTTTACAGCAAAAATGACCAACAGCATACAGTTTCCTTTATTTTCAGTTGATAACTTTGACTGTGGACATCTCACACAGCACTTAAGGCATATTCAAACAACATCGTTATTGGGAATTACTCATTGTCGCACCCTATTGTCGTTTGCTCCTGTTCTTAGGCGAACCATTACTTAATCTATTAAATTTACAAATTATACTGAAAAGAAAGTACCTATACAAAATATGCGCGCAGGCTGCGTGTACAAATACCGTACAGATTAGCATCATGCATGTGATGCAAGACTCATGATGCCGTGTCATCAGTGTCATGATGCTTTGATGATCCCTTTGTTCTTGTCCCAGTCTATCCTGTTTGAATATGCGGCGTTCTTCTTCGTACCGCTGACCACAAGACTTGTGAACGATGATTCAGCTAACTGCCGCAAGCTCACAGCCTTGACGATCAAGTCTCTGCTGGAGAAGGTCAGTAGTGTACATCGTCATTAGACATCCAATGGGTCTTTTGCATGATACGATCACGTGGTTGTTACTGGATGGCAATGCTTTATTTATATGCACTAGTACTTGTACGAAATCGGTAGTGTTATTAGCAAAACCTGTTTGTAAATGCTATTTTCCACCTCAATCGATTATCGAAATTTCTAAGACAGCGTTTGGAAGATTATTTGCCAGTAAAGCCTTTCCCATGTGATCACGAACGCAATTCATTGGTTATTGAAGTGATATATCAGCACGTGACTGTTTCCAGTAAAGCCTTTCCCATGGGATCACGAGCGCAATTCACTGGTTATTGAAGTGATATATCAGCACGTGACTGTTTCCAGTAAAGCCTTTCCCATGGGATCACGAGCGCAATTCATTGGTTATTGAAGTGATATATCAGCACGTGACTGTTTCCAGTAAAGCCTTTCCCATGGGATCACGAGCGCAATTCACTGGTTATTGAAGTGACATATCAGCACCTGACTGTTGCCAGTAAAGCCTTTCCCATGGGATCACGATCACTCCAACCAGGCGGGCCGAGACTCCCACATGGCCCCTAGATTTTCAGTCACGCGTACCCAGAACATTTCATTTACACGACAAATATAAGCGGTGCCGTGCTGAAATTTGTTTGGCGCGGATACCTGAAATTTAGGAGTGCTGTGGCCAAAATGCTTGTCGTGTAAACAGGGCTTTAGCTAAGCACAACGCGGCACCTCCGTCCATGGATGATCTTAGGTTTTATTGTCTTTGATTTTGTTGTCTTTGCTTCGTAGCTTGATATCGAACGACGGGACACTTTGTTTTCAATGATGATGCAGTGGTTCAGTAGTGACAAGGTAACAATCCAGTTTGTATTCAAATGCATTTTACCAGTGTGAGGACTATGTTGGGTTGAGTCTGTCCAAGATTTGACATTAGGGACCTTACATGGGATGTGTCACGGCGAGAGACCCCCATATCAGCTGTCCAGACTGGACAGTTCTTGTCAGCGGTCTTCATATGAACTGACGAACCTCGCACACATGTGGGATGGTTCAAATCAAAGTAAAGTAAATATGCAAAAATGACTAAGAAAATGTGTAAAGTCGAAAATCCTTTCAATCAAGAGGGAGAAGAGTTTAACTGTTTGTAGCCAATTACCAGTCACCAATCGAGCGAGGACTCTACGCATGCGCAGTACCATGATATAGCCCCTTTAAGCAACCATAACCACGACGACATAATTACTACAATAGCCTTTACTACAAAATACAATAACTGCATGTTAAAATGCACGCAGTCGCCTAAATTTGACTGTTCTCTTCGAAAACACAACGTGAAAATTCCAAATTCTGCGATTAAAAGAGAACGCGAACGTAAGAAAGTAAATCACTCCGTTTTCGTTTGGCGTGAACGGAGCTCTGTACTGATCATATTTTTCTGGATTTGAAAAAAAAATTAAGGACGAATAAAGGAAATGGTAAACATCCAATTTCGGGAAAAAACACTTTTCTACGTTCAGTCGTCACTGCCGTCCTGGCATGGTTGCCTAGAACTTGAAGACCTAAACCATATTTGTTATCTTTGATTACTGCACACCTCTTTCACACTTTGATTATATAGAGACTGACTTGTATAGTCAACATATGCATAACCATATATCAGTAGTGTATCCACATGTACAGAAAACATCATCATTACCGTATGAGAGCATATCAATGTTTAGTGATCTTGTACAATGTGAGTACTGTAGGAAAACGTTGTTACAGTGCTTTCGAATTCAAGAAATTTATGTGAGAAGAACGGCTGAGGCTTTTCTAGCTTCGCTTTGCGTATTTCCACATTTAAATCTAACGTAACGTAACAGCAATATTTGCTATACCGGTAGTTTTAAACTGAATATATATTTATTAAACACGATATTTCATGTAGTATCGCTAGTTTTAATTTACAAATGAATCTTCCAATTTATGCAAATCAAGAGTTGGCCAGTTCGAAGATTAACACTGGTATACAAACTAAAAGTCGATTAAGGTTGCTCATCGCCGTGGGAAGCGAGTAGTTGACGTTTTGAGCGTTAGCCTTTCGCTCTGACGAAGGGCTAACTTTCAAAACGTCAGCTGTTACTCGCTTCCCACACCGATTAGCAACCTTAATCGACTTTTAGTTTTATACCAGTGTTTATGTTCTCCACCGCCGCAGATCAACACTAGTTATTTTACATCATGAATATAGTCAACGGAAATGACCTTAGACTGTACAGGAATGTTTCTAATACATTGGTCTGACAATCGATCCATCACTTCCAGGTTGTCCTAAGAAGACTTGCAGCTCAAGTGTGTGGCCTGTTTGTTGAGGTGGAGGGCAAGGCGTTTGACAGGCGACTACCCACTGTGCTCCCCCTTATGGCAAATGTCATAGAGCCAGATTTGTATGAAGTGGTAGGATAGTG
This sequence comes from Actinernus sp. WN-2022, assembly GCA_030867875.1. NCBI lineage: Eukaryota > Metazoa > Cnidaria > Anthozoa > Actiniaria > Actinernidae > Actinernus > Actinernus sp. WN-2022. The sequence goes on along the minus strand of JAOWCC010000577.1, from coordinate 100,730,621 downwards.
AAACTAGTACTCTTCATATCGTAAATGGGTAGTTTGGGACTGGTTACTTTTGCGAATACAGGATCATTCTACAAACTGTTTGGAAAGGACCAAAGAATCCGTTATACTTTCATATCTTTCCAGTTTGATCGTTTTTGGTCGACTTTGCACCTTTAGCTATAAGTCAATCAAAACCAGCTAAATCGAAACTTTGACGTCATATATCAAAACCTATATTATCCTAATAGCACAACGGACGGTGCTTTATGTAAGGATATTGGTGTGGAGCGAAGGGATACTGGATTTATTCACCTTTGCATTCGAGGGCGCAGCCCGAGGTGAATAAATCCCATACCCCCGAGCGGTAGGCCAATATGATGCTTATTTTCACAATGGCGAGGTTTTCTCGTGCTACGCAATAACAATATCTCTTTCATAAATTATTAGGATCGTTGTTTGCCTGTCTCACGTTCAAGTTTTAACGAGTTATTTAGCTCCTAGTTGACACGTGGGTAAATAAGGTAAATAAAGTATTGTATTGTACAGGGTGTCCCAAAAGTTCGTTCCTCTACTTTACAGGCCTGTATTTTATTATATCTTGACTCACGGAAAAGCTTTTTCATAAAAACATTTATAAAAACCATCTAGTTTAATGGTCGTATTACTTACGGGCTTAAAAATTACGCGAGTTTTTTTGCTTTTTACATTTTTCCGCCAAAACATGTGATTTGGAATCGCGCGCGTGTACATTTGCCGCCAATTTTTATTCGCATTTCGCAGCCCCAAGTCGCTGAAACGTTTTTTGTCGTTTTTAGCGGATTATTATTACTATTATTATTATTATTATTATTATTATTACGAGCACATGCAAGCATCTATACTTAGATCTTCTGGTTATCTGTTCAAGAAATCGCAAAAATACTAGAAAAAACCGAACGTTTGGTAGTAAAATGGTCGTCCAGAGGCGAAGTCCTAAACGAAGCGGCTAAGAAAGTCCTTGAGAAGGCAAAGTACAAACGAGGAAAATCAACAAGGCAGCTATCACAACACTTAGCAAGTAAAGGCTTGTCAGGCTCAAAAACCTCTGTCTGGAGATTCATGAAAAGCTAAGGTTGGAAACCTCTCAGACGGCAAAATAAGCCACTGTTGACTGCAAAACAACGCGTAGCTCGGCTAAAATTCGCTAAAAATACAGAAAACTGACTGCAGAAGAATGGGATGATTTTCTCTTTTCTGACGAATGTCCTAAGTATCTGTTTCAGTTGCCTAACCCCAAAAATGACATCGTCTGGGGATCGTAAGAGAGCCAAGTACCTCCTGCCTACCAAGTCAAGCAAAGCTCGAAATGGATGATCTGGGGCGGAATGACAGGCCGCGGTCTGACCGATCTACACTTTATTCCACAAGGACAGACTGTAACTGCTGATTATTATATAACCAACATACTAGAGAAAGAAGTTAAGCCTCTTCTTCGCCGTAAATCTACAAATGAAACAGCAGTTAAAAGAAAACTGTTCAGCTCTAACCGTAACATGACATTCGTTCAAGATGGGGCACCACCTCACACAGCTAAGGCCACGCAAACGTGGTGCGAAAAGAAGTTGCCCAATTTTATTGAGAAAGCAGAATGGCCACCTAACTCACCAGACATCAACCCGATCGAGAATCTTTGGGGTATAATAGATGAATTCGCATACAAAGATCTAGTCCTATCCCGAAGACCATGAAAGAACTGAAAAGACGGCTCAAGCAAGCATGGAAAAACGTCCCGTTTACAACGCTACGAGATTTATATCACTCGATGCCGCGGCGGCTACGAAAAGTGATAAAAAACAAAGGAGGCCATGCAGACTACTAAAATTTACAAATAGTGCACATAGCAGGATAGAACTCCTAGTACTTTAAGTTATATAGCGCTTGTTAATCAAGCGCTATATGATCTTTACCCAGATATTTGAAAAGTTAGTGTATAAGCAACTTATATTGAAAAGTACAAAATTCTTTTTGAATTTCAGTTTGGATTTAGAAAGGGAAGATCAACAGCTCAAGCAATTACTGAAATCACTGATAACTTGAAAAAGGCAATTGATGATAAGTTAGTACCTGTGGAATATTCTTAGATTTATTTAAGCATTTGACACTGTGAACTATGAAATTTTACTTTAAAAGATGGAAAAGTATGGGGTAAGAGGAATTCCTCTTAAATGGTTCACCAGTTACTTATCAAACCGGCAACAGTATGTTTCTATTGGTGATACAGAATCCTCCAAACAAACAATGAAATGTGGAGTTCTACAAGCAGTTCCTTGGGCCCATTATTATTTCTACTTTACATCAATGATCTCCCAAATTGTTCTAAAACGCTTAAGTTTAGAATTTTTGCAGATGACACCAATGTATTTGCTTCCTCGCGTAACGGTAAAGACCTTGAAATATAAATTAATACTGAGATGGGAAAAGTTAAGAAGTGGTGTGACATTAATAAGCTATCATTAACTTAAAAAAACCAACTTCATGATAATAAAATCTGCTCAGAAAGGAGAAATAAATATAAACTTAAATTTAACAGGCAAAGATAGTACGACATACCCCATAGAAAGGAAAACTTATATTAAGTACTTAGGTGTGTTTATCGATAGCTCTTTATGCTGGAAACAACATACTTCTTATGTCTGTTCGCGAATTGCAAAAAAATACTGGCATTATCTCTAAACTTAGGCATTACGTATCTCTTCAACAATTAAAGCAACTCTACTACACTCATCTATCCCTATATTTCATATGCAATTCTAGCTTGGGGAAGTGCCTACAAATCTCACATACGAAATATACAAACCAAACAAAACAAAGTAGTCAGGCTAATATTCTTTGCTAAATCGTATGGCAAGAATACCGAGAGTGCTCTGCCTTTACTAAATTTATTGGACATTCTCACCGTAAATAATGTTTTCAACATGCATATCCTAAAATTTGCTCATCTATGGCACAGAACGCAACTACCAAAACAATTTGAGAGTTGGTTTCGTTATGCCAGTGACGTGCATTGTTACAACACCAGATATGCATCCAAACAGAATTTCTACAAACCGAAGGCTAGAACAAACATTGGTAAACAGACTGTCTCTTTTGTAGCGAGCAGTAGTTGGCAAAAAAAACCTCAACCTCTTAAATCCCTTAATATATATTCTTACTCGAAAAAAAATAAAGAATACTTATTAGCTGATCAATACCAAAGTAATTAATTAGTAATTTATCTTCCAGACTCCTTTTTCTCCCCTCTTCCTGTTTAGATACATAGTTGTATGTTTAAAAACAATTAATATAAATAGTAGCTGGGAGCCAACTAGAAAACCTAACGGTTTATTTGGCTTCTAGGCACTTATAATTATTTCATTTTAGTAACAGTGTACGTCTTCTTAATTATTTATAGCCAAAATAATGTAATTTAAAATAGCATAAGTGTGAATAAAGTTGTTGTTGTGTTGTTGTTGTTATCAAAAGTTATTTCAGTTGAAATCAGAGGAACGAACTTTTGGGACACCCTGTATTGTAGTGCATAGTTGCATAAAATTAATATTCACAGGGCTTCCTATTGTATTTTGTCTTGATTCTTTCAACCAATGTAGCTTGTAGTGTATAGGACAGAGGACTAGAAATCAAGAGAGCGATCATGATGTGTCCGTTTCTCGCTATCAGTTATTTACCTTTACCTTTGGCATCGTAAAATACCTCATAGCTCGCCAGTCCAATAATTGTTTTATATTGTTTCGCACGGCCATCACACACTTTGTTTTGAAGGAAAAACCAGAAGAAGGGGAGAGTTCAGGTCCAACTGGACAGCATAAGACGATGGATCACCTCCTGTTCAACACGCTGACAACACTGGGAAAAGTTTTGAAGGAACTTAAAGTTATACGAGCAGGGAGAAGAAAGGAGGACTTGGCCAATATATGGGGTAAGGGATAGGACCATATTTATAATGTATTATTCACTCGGTAATGGTGATGGCAGTAATGTTGATACGTGATGGCAGTGATGGTGACACGTGATGGCCGTGATGGTGACACGTGATGGCAGTGATGGTGACACGTGATGGCAGTGATGGTGACACGTGATGGCAGTGATGGTGACACGTGATGGCAGTGATGATGACACGTGATGGCAGTGATGTGGACACGTGATGGCAGTGATGTGGACACGTGATGGCAGTGATGTGGACACGTGATGGCAGTGATGTGGACACGTGATGGCAGTGATGTGGACACGTGATGGCAGTGATGTGGACACGTGGTGGCAGTGATGTGGACACGTGGTGGCAGTGATGTGGACACGTGGTGGCAGTGATGTGGACACGTGGTGGCAGTGATGTGGACACGTGGTGGCAGTGATGTGGACACGTGGTGGCAGTGATGTGGACACGTGATGGCAGTGATGTGGACACGTGATGGCAGTGATATTGATACGTGATGGCAGTGCTGTTGATACGTGATGGCAGTGATGTTGACACGTGATGGCAGTGATGTTGACACGTGATGGCAGTGATATTGATACGTGATGGCAGTGCTGTTGATACGTGATGGCAGTGCTGTTGACACGTGATGGCAGTGATGTTGACACGTGATGGCAGTGATGTTGACACGTGATGGCAGTGATGTCGACACGTGATGGCAGTGATGCTCATAGCTGATTGACTAAATAGATATGATAATGGGAGTTCAAGAGTTAGAAAATAATTATGCCTTTCTATTAAATCCAATGTTTCGACACGATGAACTTACGGAAATAGAATTCACTGTAGAATTATAACGTCAAAACGTGTTGCAGAAATATAGGGAATTTAGTGCTTGGTAACCTTTGTCAGAATCTCGGCAAAACCTTTAACATGATTTTGAGATATTTCGTGGAAAGTCAGTGCAATTTCCGCTGGTATTATGCTTTTAGCCAATCAGAATTGAGAATGTTTTTGTATTAAGCTAGACATGGCGATAATTCACTGGAAACACGTTTTTTCAATCTAACCCTTGATGTGCTTTTAGCGTCCGTGGAAGTGCACTTGCTTCACCCTCACTCGTGGGTTCGTCTCGTCTCATCTCGACTGTTCGGCTTGTTATTCGCTGCCTGGACACCAGAGGAATTGGAGGAAGCATCCAGGAATAATTCAACAGAATACCTGGCGGACAACATCAAAGAAAAGGTAAGTGACGTTGGTAGAGATAACGTTCATTATCTTTTTTAACGGAGGTTCCCACGTGTGAAAGAGAAGAGCTCGTGCAGGAAACATCAGTCGCTACTCGCTTGCCGCGGTTGTTGATTAAACGTGTGCTCATCCTGGAATATAGCAGTCTCAAGCTTCTTGGCTTCTTTATGTTATACTCCCGGTTAGCCCAGTGGTTAAGCGCTGGTTTGTCGTGCGGGAGTCGCGGGTTCAAACTCCGGCAGGATCAACACTCAGGGTCTTAAAATAACTGAGTAGAAGGTGCTGCCTTTATGGAACATTCTCGTTCTCGAACTGCAAATGGTTAGACCTTCACGTGTTCTCGGATAAGGACGTAAAATCGTAGATCTCCCGTCGGCCTCAAGTTTATCATTCTCACCAGACTGTCACGAGTAACCGACGTTAAATAAAGTTGCTTTACCTTACTTTTTATTGAGCGGATTTCTTACGAGTGGGAAAGCTAGGCAATGACGTACGTCACGATAACCGTACGACATGCTGTGACATTGCAATGGTTTCCCTATTGTTTCCAACCAAATTAGAGAGTTACGGTAGAGTACATTACAGTACGGTTAGGGACTCATACGAAATCCGCTCTGTGAGCGACTAATTTTTTTCCTCGTATTCCTTTCACGAGCAGTGCTCAGGTTACTCAAGTGTTAACTCTGTCTCGCTAGGCCACCAAACTGTGTGAGGACTCATGTGCGCAGCTCGAGTCGCCGTTCTTACAACAGGAACTTGGAGATCAGGTACTCCTTATCGGTTCATCACGGTTTATATCCACCCACCCCTCCCTTGGTATACTTGTGTAATTAATGGTTAACCGTTAAACTATCCACCCACCCCTCCCTTGGCTATACATTGTGCAATTAATGATTAACCATTAAACTATCCACCCACCCCTCCCTTGGGTATACATTGTGCAATTAATGATTAACCATTAAACTATCCACCCACCCCTCCCTTGGTATACATGTGTAATTAATGGTTAACCGTTAAACTATCCACCCACCCCTCCCTTGGCTATACATTGTGCAATTAATGATTAACCATTAAACTATCCACCCACCCCTCCCTTGGGTATACATTGTGCAATTAATGATTAACCATTAAACTATCCACCCACCCCTCCCTTGGTATACATGTGTAATTAATGGTTAACCGTTAAACTATCCACCCACCCCTCCCTTGGGTATACATTGTGCAATTAATGATTAACCATTAAACTATCCACCCACCCCTCCCTTGGTATACATGTGTAATTAATGGTTAACCGTTAAACTATCCACCCACCCCTTCCTTGGCTATACATTGTGCAATTAATGATTAACCATTAAACTATCCACCCACCCCTCCCTTGGGTATACATTGTGCAATTAATGATTAACCATTAAACTATCCACCCACCCCTCCCTTGGTATACATGTGTAATTAATGGTTAACCGTTAAACTATCCACCCACCCCTCCCTTGGGTATACATTGTGCAATTAATGATTAACCATTAAACTATCCACCCACCCCTCCCTTGGTATACATGTGTAATTAATGGTTAACCGTTAAACTATCCACCCACCCCTCCCTTGGGTATACATTGTGCAATTAATGATTAACCATTAAACTATCCACCCACCCCTCCCTTGGTATACATGTGTAATTAATGGTTAACCGTTAAACTATCCACCCACCCCTCCCTTGGCTATACATTGTGCAATTAATGATTAACCATTAAACTATCCACCCACCCCTCCCTTGGGTATACATTGTGCAATTAATGATTAACCATTAAACTATCCACCCACCCCTCCCTTGGGTATACATTGTGCAATTAATGATTAACCATTAAACTATCCACCCACCCCTCCCTTGGGTATACATTGTGCAATTAATGATTAACCATTAAACTATCCACCCACCCCTCCCTTGGGTATACATTGTGCAATTAATGATTAACCATTAAACTATCCACCCACCCCTCCCTTGGTATACATATGTAATTAATGGTTAACCGTTAAACTATCCACCCACCCCTCCCTTGGGTATACATTGTGCAATTAATGATTAACCGTTAAACTATCCACCCACCCCTCCCTTGGGTATACATGTGTAATTAATGATTAACCATTAAACTATCCACCCACCCCTCCCTTGGTATACATGTGTAATTAATGGTTAACCGTTAAACTATCCACCCACCCCTCCCTTGGGTATACATTGTGCAATTAATGATTAACCATTAAACTATCCACCCACCCCTCCCTTGGTATACATGTGTAATTAATGATTAACCATTAAACTATCCACCCACCCCTCCCTTGGGTATACATGTGTAATTAATGATTAACCATTAAACTATCCACCCACCCCTCCCTTGGGTATACATGTGTAATTAATGATTAACCATTAAACTATCCACCCACCCCTCCCTTGGTATACATGTGTAATTAATGGTTAACCGTTAAACTATCCACCCACCCCTCCCTTGGGTATACATTGTGCAATTAATGATTAACCATTAAACTATCCACCCACCCCTCCCTTGGTATACATGTGTAATTAATGATTAACCATTAAACTATCCACCCACCCCTCCCTTGGGTATACATGTGTAATTAATGATTAACCATTAAACTATCCACCCACCCCTCCCTTGGTATACATGTGTAATTAATGATTAACCATTAAACTATCCACCCACCCCTCCCTTGGGTATACATGTGTAATTAATGATTAACCATTAAACTATCCACCCACCCCTCCCTTGGGTATACATGTGTAATTAATGATTAACCATTAAACTATCCACCCACCCCTCCCTTGGGTATACATGTGTAATTAATGATTAACCATTAAACTATCCACCCACCCCTCCCTTGGGTATACATGTGTAATTAATGATTAACCATTAAACTATCCACCCACCCCTCCCTTGGGTATACATGTGTAATTAATGATTAACCATTAAACTATCCACCCACCCCTCCCTTGGTATACATGTGTAATTAATGATTAACCATTAAACTATCCACCCACCCCTCCCTTGGGTATACATGTGTAATTAATGATTAACCATTAAACTATCCACCCACCCCTCCCTTGGTATACATGTGTAATTAATGATTAACCATTAAACTATCCACCCACCCCTCCCTTGGGTATACATGTGTAATTAATGATTAACCATTAAACTATCCACCCACCCCTCCCTTGGGTATACATGTGTAATTAATGATTAACCATTAAACTATCCACCCACCCCTCCCTTGGTATACATGTGTAATTAATGGTTAACCGTTAAACTATCCACCCACCCCTCCCTTGGGTATACATTGTGCAATTAATGATTAACCATTAAACTATCCACCCACCCCTCCCTTGGTATACATGTGTAATTAATGATTAACCATTAAACTATCCACCCACCCCTCCCTTGGGTATACATGTGTAATTAATGATTAACCATTAAACTATCCACCCACCCCTCCCTTGGGTATACATGTGTAATTAATGATTAACCATTAAACTATCCACCCACCCCTCCCTTGGGTATACATGTGTAATTAATGATTAACCATTAAACTATCCACCCACCCCTCCCTTGGTATACATGTGTAATTAATGGTTAACCGTTAAACTATCCACCCACCCCTCCCTTGGGTATACATTGTGCAATTAATGATTAACCATTAAACTATCCACCCACCCCTCCCTTGGTATACATGTGTAATTAATGATTAACCATTAAACTATCCACCCACCCCTCCCTTGGGTATACATGTGTAATTAATGATTAACCATTAAACTATCCACCCACCCCTCCCTTGGTATACATGTGTAATTAATGGTTAACCGTTAAACTATCCACCCACCCCTCCCTTGGGTATACATTGTGCAATTAATGATTAACCATTAAACTATCCACCCACCCCTCCCTTGGTATACATGTGTAATTAATGATTAACCATTAAACTATCCACCCACCCCTCCCTTGGGTATACATGTGTAATTAATGATTAACCATTAAACTATCCACCCACCCCTCCCTTGGGTATACATGTGTAATTAATGATTAACCATTAAACTATCCACCCACCCCTCCCTTGGTATACATGTGTAATTAATGGTTAACCGTTAAACTATCCACCCACCCCTCCCTTGGGTATACATTGTGCAATTAATGATTAACCATTAAACTATCCACCCACCCCTCCCTTGGTATACATGTGTAATTAATGATTAACCATTAAACTATCCACCCACCCCTCCCTTGGGTATACATGTGTAATTAATGATTAACCATTAAACTATCCACCCACCCCTCCCTTGGTATACATGTGTAATTAATGATTAACCATTAAACTATCCACCCACCCCTCCCTTGGGTATACATGTGTAATTAATGATTAACCATTAAACTATCCACCCACCCCTCCCTTGGTATACATGTGTAATTAATGATTAACCATTAAACTATCCACCCACCCCTCCCTTGGGTATACATGTGTAATTAATGATTAACCATTAAACTATCCACCCACCCCTCCCTTGGGTATACATGTGTAATTAATGATTAACCATTAAACTATCCACCCACCCCTCCCTTGGTATACATGTGTAATTAATGATTAACCATTAAACTATCCACCCACCCCTCCCTTGGGTATACATGTGTAATTAATGATTAACCATTAAACTATCCACCCACCCCTCCCTTGGGTATACATGTGTAATTAATGATTAACCATTAAACTATCCACCCACCCCTCCCTTGGTATACATGTGTAATTAATGATTAACCATTAAACTATCCACCCACCCCTCCCTTGGTATACATGTGTAATTAATGGTTATACCTTTAATTTAAGATGAAACAGGGGGGAGGGGTGGGGATTTCCAAGAAACTGTGATTGATCCTTGTTATCTACATGCTCAGGAGATTTGTGACTGCATGGAAATAGGTTCCAAATGCACATCCCCTCTAAATCTAGAATGACTGGGAAATGTTGATGAACAGATTTCAACCTTAAAAAAACACTTTACCTGACATGGCTTGATTTTTTTTGTCTCAAGTGTTACGATGCGAAACTGTTACAGTGTGACTACTGAACCGGGGTCACTTAGACAACGAGAACCAATCAGATTGCAGAACGAAAACAAAGCACTCCAACTTACGGTTACTTGAGCCAATCATTGTCGAGTACAAGACAATAGCATTTCGACTTGCTCGAGCTTCACCCGGTAAAAGACGAATTTGGTGGAGTAATTCTGAAGTCCAAGATGTGATAAGATTTATACTTTGGAATGTTTTATTTTCGTTTTGCAATGTGTTTAGTTCTTGTTGTCTAAGTGTCTACAGTTTCCGTAGTCGCACTGTAACATTATTTGGGTAATTTGGACATCATGTGACCTGGTAAACTGAGTAAGTTGATAAGGTCCTTACATTAATGTTCTCTTGTTGTAGGTTGTCAAGAATTTAGTATTCCTTGCCAAGGTGCTTCACTACCACGACTCCAGAGATCACGAGACTGGTTCAGAGTTTACTCTGTTGACTCTTCTGAACAAGATGGAAAGACTGGCGACACGCGAGGCGTCGCAAACTCCTAAGAAGACAGAAAAGGTACAGCATGTCGAATGAGTAGGATAAAGTTCAGTCTGATTGGATGATCTGCAATAGTACTTATTAATATCTTATATGGCTTGCTTCTCGCATCCACTGAATGAGGATACAAACACGTTTTTGGTGCCGACTACGTTTTTTGGTGTTGAAGACATCTGTTATCATCATACAAATATCACGGGTTCCCTGTACCGAAATAACCTTATTTTCCAAGAGGACTATGCTCGGCTCTAGCCCTCCCCGGTAATTCGATTTTCTTCCTAGTCTCCCCTCTTCTTCAAGAAATGCGAGTCCGAAAGTGTGGGATCCTGACTTTCTTTTGTTACTGGATAGCAGCTCTTATGATCTAACAACTGTTTCTGTTGTTGTTTCACAGCGTTCTTGCGTCCTCAGATGGTTAGCTGCAGTGACAGTAGTGTTAGGGAAAGACGATATAACCCCATACCTCAAACACATAGTACAACCGATACACAGGGAACTGGAAATACCCACCACCTACAAAGGTTTTTTTAATAAAATAGAGATTCTCCACCGTCCATCAACTTACTCTCTTCTAACTGGTTATCCAATACAGGCAACTCTTGTTGTAACCGTCGCTTTCGGCTGCGGGTTGGAGTGGGGGTGGTGAAGCTGGAGTTGGGGATGGAGTGGGGATGGTGGCATTTATGTGGGTTGGGGGTGGCATTCGTATTGTGTTGTTATGTGATGTTCACACAATTGGTTTGGGGTAATCTGGATTGAAGGGTACATGTAGCATTCCTTGTAACCACACCAGTTTTGCATTGAGGTAATCGGATTGTTCAGATCGTCATTCTAACAGAAACATAAAAACTGAAACAAGGTTTCATCGTACAGCCACGTGTTGCACGAATATTATAATATCGAGAACTCGAATTTTTTTATGAAACGAACAATTCAAAACTGCAGCTTTGGTCATGAATCTTGAAACACTAATCCCTTAATTGCTATATTTGACAATAGTAACGAGCAAGACTGAAGTTCCTACAACTCCCCCCATTCAATGTTGAGGAAAGTGTTACCCAAACAACATTGAAAGGAGGGAGTGCGGGGGACGTGTTCCAACTATTCGTGTCCAAAGCTGTGGATATAGCAGATCAATCTGAAGAATCCACCTCCATAGATGGACTGAACAGGCTGTAATCTAAGATCAGATTTTTGAAAATGTGAACGGAAATCTATATTTAGATCGAAAAATCCAGATTTAGATTGGTTAAAAGAAATTCTACCGCGACCTACCAGAAGAGGGACTACTACGTTTGCATGATGACGCCACATGCTACAGCTACCAGAACTCTTTGCGCGGATTCTTTTGTTCCTTTAATTTGGACCGTTGTCTTGGAATTCTCAAAGGAATTGATAAATTTGAATGAGAAAAGAATTTAATAATAATAAAAAATTATATTAAACTTTATTTAAGTGTCAAAGTTATTTAGCTTTGAGAAGCTAATTGGGGACACTATGCTATCTAACATAATCTAACATATCTAATGTACTAACCCGGCCAATTAGCTAAAAATATCAAAGTGTATAGTAAAAAGATTAAAAATAGATATGAATAAAATAGAATATATATACTTAATTATAAATGAAGACTAAAAATATATGTATTATATAACATACATAGGTATTCCTAAAACAGTCTAGGTATTGATTCATGCTCTGCAAAGGTTACATCAGTTACAGTTATTGTCCAATATGCTTTTGATGTCTTGCTTACGTATGTTAGCCTTAAACGTATTAAGGCTTGGTGAGTTCCTGATGTCATTGCACAACCTTGACCATAACACTGGTCCAAAATACCGTAGTGAATGCTTGCCGTAATTAACGGTATTTTATCTAGGTATATTAAAATCACTATCTCTTTGTGGATAACGCGATTGTTTAAAACTAAATATTTCAGCTACGCTACTAGGTATAAGTTGATTTTTTACTTTGTACATATAGATTGTTGTTTTCTGTAGTCTCCTGTCATGTAATGATGGCAGCCGAGCTCGCTTAAGGAGTGTTTCATAAGAGTCTGTCTTGGTTCTATATGCTCTTAACGCACGTTTCTGGATACGCTCTATTCGTTCGCTCGTTCCTGGATACGCTTTGAAAAGGATTCTGGTAGTTGTAGTAAAATGACGCCATAATGAAAAGTTAACGTCCTATTGGAGCTGACTGTAGTATCGTAATGTTTTTCCTCGTTCTTGATGCTCGTTAATACTTATGAGTTTTCTCTCCTCCACAGATCCCAATCTCCAGAACCTTGCTCAGGAGGTACTCGAGCTCATCAAAGGTCTTGTAGGACGAGAGGCTTTCTCTCAAGTCTACGCAACTCTGCAGCATAATGTTACAGAGACGAGAGAGAAGAGGAAAAGACAAAGGGCTTTAGAGGTAAGGCAACTCAGTAGCTATCCACATGTAGAATTGTCACTTCGCTGAAGCCTTTTTGCCGAAGCCTTTTTCGCTGTGAAATCTGCCTCATTGATTTCTCTGAACTTAGTCTTTCTACTCCGTAATGAACCCAGTGACTGATGAATGAGCTGCTTGAAAACTGGAGTGACAATGATCGACAATATTACTTGGAGGACCGACTGTCTTTATCGGGTCTGGATACCTCTACAAGTATATCAGTGTGGAGCTCCAACAAGATTAGATTTGATTTGAAGAATAGTTATTAAAAATGGCAATACGCGTTTCGCCATGAGTGGAAGATAATTGGGTAGGGGGGAGGGGGGCGGTAGCGGTGTCTCGCGTAATAAAGGCTGATCTGCACAAACGATTGGAGAAGGGCATGACAGGGAATACTCATTAACAAGCAATGTTTTATTTCTCTTTCCAGGCCGTTGCCGATCCGTCGCAAAGTGCCCGTCGTAAAATGAAGCGAAATCTCGCGAAGAAAGAGACCAGGAAGCGAAAAATTGACGCCTTTAAACCTGAACGAAAGTTAAAAAGGACGCGACCAACAGAACAGATTGACTCCGTAGAATTTTAATCACTTTTTAAGTCACGAAATTTCAACGAAATTGAAGATTTCTTATAACTGTTCTCTGTTCCATGGCGTATACCTCTATTTCAATGAGGTTTCTCGTCCGGGTACACTGGCGATTTTTGCTGCGATGTTAGGAGGAGCGGGATTCGAGTTCCAGAAAATCTCTCAATTGTTTTTTCCTCACCATTTTCTTGAGAAGTTTTTCTTGATATCTCTAGCTCTAGGTGGATAAGATCTTGTTTACTGACCGGTTAGGGGTTTTTATGGTTCAGGGTAGGGTTTTAGTTAGTTTATATTGTCATTTCATGAATTAATGAAGTGAGCGATTCCTGACCTTAGGAGCTCGTACAATGTACATGTACTCTTGCCACCCCATGCGCTCATGCACCCCTCGTGCTCAATTCACTGTTGAAGTCGCAGCAAAAATCGCTAGTGTATACGGGCCATATGAAAGGGGAAAGGAAACAGAGTCCAAGTTCTCCATTGTATTCACCTGAATAGGATAAACCATTGGTATTTGAGGATAGGGGTACTGATCTAATTATTTATGCCATATTTTTATACTGTTTGAGCGATATAGCTTGCCTTACGCGTTATCTAAGCTCACGTTCAGCGTGTTTAGAAGAGGAAGTCTGTTGTTTACATTAGAGATTTCCCGCTTTTAACAAGGAGCCTGACGTGTGCTAGCAAAAAAAATAGGGCCTGTTTACATGAACGTAGGGTGACCCTAGCACTGGGGCTATCTTCATTATTGTCAATTGTAAACAACAATGCTGCTGGTCTTGACACTAAGGGTCAGCGAAGCTTTATATAAATAATTGCCTGATGCTGAATAGCGGAAGTACTGACGGTGAAATCAGTGACAGAATACCAAATGTAATAGTTTCTAACTTGAAATTCGTTGAATAAATTGTTAAGAGTAAAGCCTCGTGTGTTCGTTTATACATTAAAGTCGCCCTTCCCCATTTGTAGGGTTTTAAAACTGGAATCTCGTGTTCTGAGAGTCGATAGGTTTTATTGCTAAAGGCGTCAACTAGAAGGGTGAGTAGACTCAAACCGATCTTTGCCAACTAACAACTGCATACTTTATTGTACCTTATAATGCTCATTGCGTCATCGCGCGTGGTATTGGGTATTCAAACTTTGAATAGTTTAGTTGTTTTTGGCAAAAGAGTTACATATATACCTAAATTTAGAAACGAGTAATTGCCTTTGTTTTCTTTCAGTTGGGGCGGGAAAATGGCGGGACGCGCGCTGGACTCGTGGAAAGTGTTCGTGTACACGCTCATTTTCGTACCAGTTTCCACACGAAAACGATCCTAAAGATAGACTGCGCATGTGTAGAGCAATGTTTTTTTCTGCACATTGACCCATTTACAAGAAAACTACAGACTACAAACTACAAACTCGGATGCCGTTGAAATTAAATAATCACGCTTATCTTCGTTTTGGTATGGACTTTAGGCGAAAGCGCATTAAAAAAACCGGTTTCATTCGAAATTTTCGACCAGCGGTTTGCTATCGTGACGTAATTTTCTTAACGCATCGCTCTTAAAACGTCTCCTTTCCATTTTGGAAAAAATATAAGTTTGTGAAACGCGTAGCCCCGCATGTTGTTGTGTTGAGAAACTTATGTCGCGTCCGCTGGAAATTAGGGACCTTTAACCAACCAGGACAGCGACGGCAGTGACTACGGGACGTAGAAAAAAATTCTCCCGAAATTTGGTGTTTACTATTTCCCTTGTTCGCCTTGAATTGTTTTTCACAACCAGATTTTCGAAAAATAAATTGACTATAGAGTTCCGTTCACGCCGAACGAAAAATGATTTGATTTACTTTCTTACGTTCGCGTTGTCTTTAAAACGTACAATTTGGGGTTTTCACGTTGTGTTTTTGCAGAGAACGGTAAAAATGTAGGCGACTGCGTGCATTTTCACGTGCAGTTATTGTTTTTGGAATTAAGGCTATTGTTTTAATATGCCGTATGAGAGAGCCTGCGAATACAGCCGTCTCGCATCGGGAACCACAACATGGTGGCCGAGGAGAGGGCGCTATGTTTTGATTGTGGTTCCCGTTACGAGACGGCTGTATTCGCAGGCTCTCATACCCTACGATGGACGAGAAGTGTAATTTATGTTAGTTGAGGTACGAAATTCACAGAAATGAATATTTTGCTGGCACGGAACAGAAGCCTGGGGAGAGTAGTGCTGAGAATTATGGGTAATGTAGTGTGCCATAAGTAGGTGACTGTTAAGAGGTTGAATTCATTCTAGGTCAGCCTTGCTACCTTGCTTCATTTTTTTTTTTAAATGATTGGATCGAGAAGCCGGAGACATAACGAACATTAAGGGAAAACATTCTGGCTAGGTTAGAATCGTCCGAGTTTAATTTAAATCGGCATAAGATTGTATTTATCATATCGGACTAAATGTATTTAGATGACCTCAGCTCCCAGAGTTGGCGGCACTGCATTGGTGGGAGTATACGTTCCCGTTTAGTCCACACAGTGGTTTTGGGTTTTCGTATCCGGCAGTGTCGCAATAATTAATAATAGTAGTAAATAGAGACTAAAAGTTGAAGAACGAATGCCTGTAAGCAAGTATGAGCAATTATATGAATAAACGTCGTCGGGCTCGGCTGACCGACATCCCCAAGTATCCTATATGACTGTGTGTGTCTGAATTGTGTAGTGGAGGCAAAATGGGCCACTTCCGACTTCTGAGTTTACGTAGTACTTTTAAGGAACGTTATTTTTCGCATGTAATCAAAATATGAAAGATAAGTGGTGTAAACCACACACATGTATAGTTTATTCGTATATTTCCGAGTTTGTTTGTAAAAAGATTTCTGACTTTCCGACTTCTGAGTTCCGAGTTCCAACTTCTGAGTTCCAACTTCCGAGTTCCAACTTCTGAGTTCCGACTTCCGACTTCTGAGTTCCGACTTCCGAGTTCCGAGTTCCAACTTCTGAGTTCCGACCTCTGGGTTCTGAGTTCCGACTTCCGACTTCTGAGTTCTGAGTTCCGACTTCCGACTTCCGAGTTCCGACTTCTGAGTTCCGACTTCTGAGTTCCGACTTCTGAGTTCCGACTTCTGAGTTCCGACCTCTGAGTTCCGACTTCTGAGTTCCGACTTCTGAGTTCCGACTTCTGAGTTCCGACTTGCATACATACATACATACATACACACATACATACTTTATTTATACACGTAACCTCTTCCATACGGCGGCCGAGGGTGGCCACGTAAAGTCGTAACTGAAAAGTCATAAGTGGCAACTCAGTTACTACTTCCCACTTGCGAGTTTTCACTTGCCCACTTACCACTTGCGACTTACCACTTGCGACTTTGCCACTTACCACTTGCGACTATGCCACTTACCACTTGCGACTTTGCCAGTTACCACTTGCGACTTTGCCACTTGCGACTTACCACTTAGACCTCCCCTCCCCTCTCCTCTTACTTCCTTAGCCGAGGAAGAACTGGATCCATTATTACACGAGCTAGGCGCGAGCCTAGCCGGCCACGAGGTTGTGCAAGCCGAGATGGACGAGGAATTTTGGCATACCCAAGCTATTTCAGTTAAATAACGTGAGTCATTCTCGGTTACTAATCACTTTGGTCGCAAGAAAATGATTGCTGATAAGACATCAGCACACACCCGAAAGTTTACAGTTGCACTCGCAGTGGAATTTTTAATAAACGTCTTGTGTGAATTGTATTTCCAAACTTAAAATTAAATGTGTTTGGTACACGATGTTGTTGATGAAATTGTAGGGAATTTTACCAGTTCTTCTTGTGAACTCTGCAAATTAATTTATAGGTTTTAATACATGCATGCACGGTAAAATCGAATTTCTGAAATATTCTTCAGATACAAACTAAGATACCAGATAAAAGATTAACATATCGAAATTTGAGGGATGTAGCTGTGCTGGAAAGCGTGCAATCGTGTTTTCAGTTTTCCATACATTGTCTGTAAAAACGCGGACGGAGTAAAACGCAGGGCACGCAGGGCACGCAGGGCACGCAGGGTACGCAGGGTGTTCAAAAAAATTGAGTTACATAATTTAGTGTCTTTGGAATATCAGATTTATTTTTCAAGAATGAAAGTTTTTACATTTATAGCGAGTTTGACTTGTGGCAAGTCTAACATTCTTACTTTGTGTTCTGGTGATACAGACTGTTATCGTAGTTTTGCCTTTACTTGCTGTTGCATTAAACACTAGTATCTAAAAACCTACGAGGCCTTGACTTACCTTACCTATTCCACTACAAGTAAAGGCAAGGAACTGTTTTCCGAGAACCGGAGCGCCATAGATATAGGAAGAAAGAAAAACTTCTGTCCCCGAAGAGCATCTTCTCTACATATATTTTATTTCAATGCAATAGTTTCAATCGGTAGTTGAATGACCAAGTGGTTAGATAGTTCGTCTTTTAATCAATTCTCGGAGCGCACAATTTTTGTCGATTTTTTTCTTCTTCCTCTTTTTAAGTTTTCTTCTTAGCGTTCTACCTTCCACACCAGTAGTATTCTTTAAACCCACCATCAGCCAGCTACAAAATTAATATTCGCTCCTTGCTGAAGTCATTGTTTACCTGATTTCTGCCTCGTTTAATAGCGTAAATTAAATTTCAAGCTAAAACAGACAGACTACATCAGTTGAAAGAGAATTTTAAACTCAGTAATCACCGAAAATTTGAGAGTGATAATAAATAATTTGAGGAATGAGCGATTAAAAATCTCAAAATCTATAAAGAATAACTGTCACCCAGCCCATTTTACAGTTTTGAAAAAGTCAATTTCACCATAAATATTTAACATATGAATCTCAAATTTTCGGTGATTACTGAGTTTAAAATTCTCTTTCAACTGATCAGTGTAGTCTGTCTGTTTTAGCTTGAAATTTAATTTACGCTATTAAACGAGGCAGAAATCAGGTAAACAATGACTTCAGCAAGGAGCGAATATTAATTTTGTAGCTGGCTGATGGTGGGTTTAAAGAATACTACTGGTGTGGAAGGTAGAACGCTAAGAAGAAAACTTAAAAAGAGGAAGAAGAAAAAAATCGACAAAAATTGTGCGCTCCGAGAATTGAACTCCGGACCTCTGGATTAAAAGACGAACGTTCTAACCACTCGGTCATTCAACTACCGATTGAATTTAGTGCTTTGAAATAAAATATATGTAGAGAAGATGCGCTTCGGGGACATAAGTTTTTCTTTCTTCCTATATCTATGGCGCTCCGGTTCTCGAAAAACAGTTCCTTGCCTTTACTTGTAGTGGAATAGGTAAGGTAAGTCAAGGCCTCGTAGGTTTTTAGATACTGTTTAATGCAACAGCAAGTAAAGGCAAAACTACGATAACAGTATGCGTCACCAGAACACAAAGTAAGAATGTTAGACTTGCCACAAGTCAAACTCGCTATAAATGTAAAAAACTTTCATTCTTGAAAAATAAATCTGATATTCCAAAGGCACTAAATTATGTAACTCAATTTTTTTGAACACCCTGCGTACCCTGCGTGCCCTGCGTACCCTGCGTGCCCTGCGTACCCTGCGTGCCCTGCGTACCCTGCGTTTTACTCCGTCCGGTAAAAACGAGTCAAATTCCGCTTGAAAATTTACAGACAATGTATGGAAAATTGAAAACACGATTGCACGCTTCCCAGCACAGCTACATCCCTCAAATTTTCGATATGTTAATCTTTTACCTGGTATCTTAAGTTTGTATCTGAAGAATATTTCAGAAATTCGATTTTACGGATTTTATTTGGCATCGGATTCCCATCGATTCCCATACAAACACTGTATTTCGCGCCATGTTTGCACCCCTTTCAAAATGTCGGAATTTACCGCGAACTGGTCTATTATGAAGGTAGCAATCTCGTTTTAAAGTAATATTTTCTCATCTAATGTCTGTAATGATCTATAAGTATAAGCCACGATCGGCAAATTTAATACAACCACATCATGTACGAGCACATGTATTAAAACCTATAAATTAATTTGCAGAGTTCACAAGAACTGGTAAAATTCCCCACAATTTCATCAACAATCGTGTACCAAACACATTTAATTTTAAGTTTGGAAATACAATTCACACAAGACGTTCATTAAAAATTCCACTGCGAGTGCAACTGTAAACTTTCGGGTGTGTGCTGATGTCTTATCAGCAATCATTTTCTTGCGACCAAAGTGATTAGTAACCCGCGAGAATGACTCACGTTATTTATTTATAACTGAAATAGCTTGGGTATTTCCTTTTGGATCAGGTCGAGAGATTGCCAAAATTCCTCGTCCATCTCGGCTTGCACAACCTCGTGGCCGGCTAGGCTCGCGCCTAGCTCGTGTAATAATGGATCCAGTTCTTCCTCGGCTAAGGAAGTAAGAGGAGAGGGGAGGGGAGGTCTAAGTGGTAAGTCGCAAGTGGCAAAGTCGCAAGTGGTAACTGGCAAAGTCGCAAGTGGTAAGTGGCATAGTCGCAAGTGGTAAGTGGCAAAGTCGCAAGTGGTAAGTCGCAAGTGGTAAGTAACCGAGAATGACTCACGTTATTTAACTGAAATAGCTTGGGTATGCCAAAATTCCTCGTCCATCAAGTGGTAAGTGGCATAGTCGCAAGTGGTAAGTGGCATAGTCGCAAGTGGTAAGTGGCAAAGTCGCAAGTGGTAAGTCGCAAGTGGTAAGTGGGCAAGTGAAAACTCGCAAGTGGGAAGTAGTAACTGAGTTGCCACTTATGACTTTTCAGTTACGACTTTACGTGGCCACCCTCGGCCGCCGTACTTCCAAACTATTTCCCGGTTTTTCAAAAATAACAATTCTCAATCGAAACTGCAAGAAAACGCTGTTTCTCTGGCATCTTTAATCCGAAATACGGGCCAAATGGTTTGTTTTAAAGATACTTGGAACAAGGTTTCATTTGTCTCACTGGAAAATTGATATTTTGAAGTGATTAATCGTTTTATGTACATTTGTGCAGTTTCACGAAAACGACACTTTCTTAGATTCGTGAAATTCTACCTATTTTCCTATTTTCAAATCTGCCATTTTATTGTGTTACTTAAAAAAACCTTAATTTCTTCCCATATAAATATGCCATTTAGAGGTGTTTTCAAATTCAGCTACTTCTACAACGTGGCTTTATGGTTGTTTTAAAAATGCTACAAAACTAACACTTTAACTTCAGCCCTTAAATACTATATCACAAATAAAGAAAGACTGGACAAATCAGTTATTACGAAACTGATGGTATTTTATTCCTGTTACCTTATCGTAAGGGATTTGCAGGCGGTGTAACAAAATGACAGTTTCAGCTATACCGTGAACCATAAATCTCAAGATTTTTGAGATTCGGGTGAGTCTATCTTTTCCAAATTGACCATTTTAAGCTATACCGTGGATCTCAAATCTCAAATTTTTTGAGATTCAGGCGGTGACTCGATATGTTACAAACTGCCCATTTTAAGCTATACCGTGAACCTTAAATCTCATTGAATAGGACTGAAAATGCTATAAATGTTGCTCATGTACGTAAACTCAGAAGTCGGAACTCAGAAGTCGGAAGTCAGAACTCAGAAGTTGGAACTCGGAAGTCGGAACTCGGAAGTCAGAAATTTTGTTTTTGGTCAAAAACCCTACAAACTCGGAAATATACGAATAAACTATACATATGTGTGGTTTACACCTCTTACCTTTCATATACAAAGCCAATTTTGATTACATGCGAAAAATAACGTTCCTTAAAAGTACTACGTAAACTCGGAAGTCGGAAGTGGCCCTTCTCGTCCATCGTAGTACATACCCAATGAAGTGCGTGTTGTGAATTTAACAACAAAATTTTAGCCTTAGGCATTAATTATTTCTTATCATCATCTTATTGATGGCATTCAGTAGATTAATTTATTAGACGCATAGACTAAGTATAATATTAAATATTATTTGATAGTTAGAGTAATTAAATTCATGATATATATCCAAGAGCCAATAACCAAGAGCGTCCATATCTCTTATATAGATGCTACGGCGTTTTCACAAGTTGGGCAATTTTTTTATTATTTTTGCCGCCAATTAGCAGGTTACACCCGTGGTTACACAAAAGATGCCTCATTAGCTTCTTTTGTTATACCAACAACCGTCTGCTACTCTTTTGTGATTTTATTCCCTTAGGGATGATTGCAACCCAATAATAGCGGGAAACCGTTCTAAAAGTAACCTAACTTGTGAAAATGCCGTAGCATAGAGGTAGTATGGGAGATTCGCGCTCTTCATTATGGGCTCTTGATATATATCTTAATGCATCACTTATTTTAGGAATTAGCTTAGGAACACACTGTAATTTTTTTAAGCACGCCCCTATTGGAAACCAGCTTTATATATGTTGAATTAGGTTAGCGCGGGATAAATAAAGTATAAAAACATAAAAGTTGCGTTTTGATATCTTATCTTATGGACCAGGACTGGGTTGTTCAAAGCCCGATTAGTGCTAATCCAGGGTTAATTTCCATGACAACCAATAGGTTCTGTGCAGAGTTAATCCAGGACGAGAACTGGTATTTTGTCTGAGTGGGTTAATGGGATCCCTGTGGTTTGCAATGGCTTATGACGTCACCGACCAACTCTCAACCCTTCTGGCACACCGCGGCAAAACAGTATGCTCCGCTGGCCAAAAGAACGAAGGCTCTGCTATCAAATACAAATTACCGAGGGTTTCAACTTTTTTAGTAAATAATTTTATAACTTAGTAAACTCACAGTGAATTACAAATTAAGAAAACTTCAACCTGTGCTTAGCTTTTAAGTAGGTTTCTTATTTTTTGAGAAAACAGTTCACAAATGGATACTTTTAAGCAGAAATTTTAAAATCACGGGTATGTGCCTGTTGTTTCATTTCGGGTTTCGCGGGAAACCGGGGGCGGCCGCGCGCCGACAAGAAATAGCAAATACGCATGCGCGTAACGTTTTGCCGCGGTGTGCCCTTCTGGTAACAGTGAGCAGTGACGTCATAAGCTATTACAAAGCACAGGTATCCCATTAACCCACCACTCAGACAAAATAGCAAGCCAGAAGGCCTAGGGGCTAGGCTGGCGGAAACCATTTCAATGTCACGACATGCTGTACCGTATAGCGTACTTACTGTGACGTCACACAGGCCAGTCACGCCACATTTGTTGCTTTCTGTGGTTGGCAGAAGCGAAGCGTGAACCCAGTCAGATGCTTATAAAATATCACAGGTCGGTGCTTATTCATCGCCAAATTACTTTCTTGTTCTTCCAAAATGCAAGCAAGCCCTTTCATCGAAGCTTATATGCTCTTAACTTATAAGTCTTATAAAGGAATTAAGATTTGGAATCAGAATTGAGACTTTAGATGTATTTTCTGAGGCCTAAATCGCTAGTTCCCATACAAATCATACAAACACATGGTTTTTTTTGCCAACCACATTATATATGCAAATATATAAATGACGTCAGTGTTTACAAACAGTAAGTATCGCTATATAGCCGTGCCGTAAGTCGTTCTTGTAACTTTTCCACTCCTACGAAATCATTTACCATTTATTTTAAATTTGAACTATTATTTTTAGGTCCATATGCTACATAATTTTTCCAGGCAAATATTTATAACTTACTTCATTGAAGCGCGCGCGAGGATATCCGGTTTGGTTTACCTGTGGTAATACCAAACGAGAAAATCTGGGAACGAAAAGACTTCGCGGTGCACTCTGGGAATGCAAGATGGCGGACGAGAAGAACCAAGAACCAAAGAACACTCATTAATTATTTCTCTCTTTGATTTGAAGAAGTTCAGCTCCTAAATCAAATAAGTATCTGAAGTACAATGGTCGTCGTACAGAGAAAGCGAGGAAAAGAAGACAAATCGGAAAAGAAAGGTGAAACAGAACCGGTTCAAGAGAAAGCAGACAAGAAAAAAGTCCATGATTTTCAGAAAATTGAACGGGCCGGGAGAGCACCGTTAAAATCTAAAGCCAGAGATATTGAAGGGGTCTCAGTTATGCCTCGAATAATTGCTGCAGTAGTCATTGTTGCTGCCTTTGTGTATGTGAGGGATTTGTTTCTCGAAGCATACGTTGAAGAGCCGGGAGTTCTTACTTTTGTCAGCGTGGAAGATAGTATTTCCAGACGTTTTAGGAGTGTGAAGTGTTCTAAAGATTATGGGACGAAATTCAAGGACTGTGCTCCTAAGAAATGCGGCAGAGCTGTCATGGATGATGTCGTGAGCTTTGAAGAAGCTGTACATTTGGCGGAACTTGCAAAAAAAGGGATGAAGTATGGGGGTTCATCTGGAGGTCCAACCATACTTGATTTACACTCCGGTGCATTGACCTTAGGTCAAAAGTTTGTCAACATTTACATGATATCAAAAAAGCTAAACAAGGGTGAACTGTTTACCCAGGAGGATTTTTCTGTTTACAAAAGGGTGAAAAACAAGATTCAGAGTGCTATATCCAAAGAGTTTGGTATTGATCGAAGCAAGTTGTATCTGACCAAGCCAACTTTTTTCTCTCGGATGACATCAAAACCTGCCAAAACCCTCCATGATGAGTACTGGCATCCTCATGTTGACAAGATAACCTATGGGTCATTTTATTACACTTCCTTGCTTTATCTAAGTGATTATGGCAGGAATTTTACAGGTGGCAGATTCGTATTTGTTGATAAAAAGACAAACCATACAGTAGAACCCAAGACTGCTCGACTCTCATTTTTCACATCTGGTTCAGAAAATTTACATCATGTCGAAAAGGTTAAAAGTGGTAGCAGGTTTGCTATAACGATTTCTTTTACCTGTGAAAAGAAGTATGCCATTCCAGATCCTGAGGGGGTATGAGAGCAATCTCTTAAGCAAGGAGACGACTGTGGGAAAGGAGGACAGTCCTATATATGTCATGATATGTTTCTACTTCTAGTGCATTAAGAAATCTCCTTTTATTGTTAGTTTAGTCACTGGAATGGGGTTATGCTTTGTGTACATGGTTCAGGTTGGCAGTAGTCATTGAAAATTATGTGATGACCATAGTAATTCCTTGGAGCAGGGAAATGTCAGAGAATTTTGGTGAAAGTTTTTTTAACATATGACCACTTAGTTTGTTTTAATACCGGTAATGGCAAAGCAATAAGGGGAAAATCAAGCAGGTCCAGCCAGCTTTTTGTGGCCTGCTTACATCAATCCATATACAGGCCCCGTCACATGAATTTTATTAATGATTTTGAAAGGAAAGTGCATTGTGGGATTGAATGGGTCATGATAAGTATCACAACTGGAAGGATATACATGTACATATATTGGTTATTTCATAGTTTTCTTTGGTTTAGGCAAATATGCACAAGAAATGTGTATTGTTTGATATACAATGAGCCTTTAGGCGATGAACTTCGAGTGAAATGGCGATGAACTTCGAGTGAAATGGCATTCCATTTGAAAACCATGAAATACTGCTCTGTATTTCTAATCATAGAAAAACCCTGAAATACCACCCCATATTTCGTAGTAAAGCTGAGCTCTGATTGGCTGAAATATGAGATTTTATAGGTTAATTAGAGCCAGCTTTGATGGGTTGTGGGATGGCATAGAAAAAGTAGGACTTGGAGTGGAATAAACTACTGGGAGACCAAATGGCATATGTCTTACAACAAGGATATGTCATTTTACTTTGTCTGTCCTATTATACATACTGTAAATACACAGATTACTGTACTGGTTTGTCAAAATGTGACAAGAACAAAGAAGCACAACCATGAGACATCGCAGCATAGTTAATAGAGTGGAATGGTTAGGAAACCCAGCGACCTTCTTTGTTGTAGGTCTTTGTTAGCTTTTTTCAACCTTGAACGTGCACAAAAGACAATAGAAATTCCAATGTGTTAATCATTCAGCCATTTACAATAGAAACGTGCGAGTTCAGTCGTTCAGGGGACGCTAATGAATGCACAATCTTTTGTCTTACCCCTTCGAACATAAATCACTGCGCCTTTGTTAGCCCCTTTGAAGTTTGTCGGGTTTCCTAACCATTCCACTCTATTAACTATGATCACAGTAAATATCATCTGTATTCAACTGTCAGCACCTAGCTATCGACAATCAGAGTCCATATTGTGAAAAAAATGTAGCTGTGTACCATGAATCTTACTTTAACCAATATGCAATTATTACAACTCTTGTACTGTAATGTTAGGCAAGTTTATACTATTTGCATACTCATCAGACTACCAACACCTACCGGTATGTGGTATGAAAGAGAATTCAATGTAAGTAATATAAGAAATGATAAAATAAAGAACAAAACAACTTTAATCTCCAATGTTAATGTTTGTCAAATTATGTCTTTCAGTTTATTGGTTTTGGAGGGCCATAGCCTGGAGCATTAATTTGGGATCTGTTCTCGAATAAGAATAGCTGGAATATGTGTAAGCATTAATTTGGCAGCTATTGTTATTCTGGAATTATACTTGGAATGCATTTTGTGTATTCTGCTCTTGGAGGAACATTCCAAACGAATGTGCCCTTAATTGAACCTCTGCAAATTAAACCCCTGACTTTTCATTTAACTGTGGTAATTAATAATCGGCTTTCCTTTCAGATTTCATTCATTATATTTGCCAAAGGATAGTGATTATTCCTTTATATCGCTGCAACAACTCTCACTATAAGGCTATTATGTCAAGAATGTTTTACCAACCTGTAATATATTCACTACTTGATCTTCTAGTATTTAATTTCAATAGACCACTTTCAATTTATGTTTCACTCGCTGAGAACAAAGGTTTCAAAATGAGGCTCTGGGTACATTAAATTTAATCATTTGTTGCAGAATAGAATAAATTTAATTTGCTAGAGCCTTGTATTGAAATCTTGTGCTTACCTCAGTCAAACAAATTTAAAAATAAATATTTTGCTGAGTTCCTCCGGGAATAGAACCAAACCTTCATAAAACGGTTCGTTCTTGATTTCACTACCAGCAGATTTTCGTTTTTATATTCCCAGTGAAATTGAGAGACTGATGGCAGATTAATGGCATCATGAATATATTAGAAGCAAAATAAATTATCCAGGGTGTCAAAAAGCGCGGTCAGTTTTATGCACTAGTCAAAGTAAACCCCCACCCTCCCCAACCCGGGACAGGGTGCGGCAAATGTGGGGCAAGCGATCGCTTTTGACACGGTAGAGTGCCCCAGAGGGTGGGGGAAAATCGGTTATTTGATGCCCCACTATGGAGTGTTGGGGAACTGTGGGGCCAACGTGGGGCAAAATGTGGCGGGGAATTGTTCATAGAAGACAGTCCAGGCCACTGCAGACTTCTCTGTTCTACTTCCGTGTATAGTTCAGGACGAATTTAAGCAATACTGTCACGTTGTTTGGCTTCTTCTGTGTTCAATCTCATTAGTACATGAAATGTGTGAAGTTTGTAAAACAAAAATGACTTATTTTTAGTGATTTGTCCCCTGGGGTGGGGGCATTTGCCTGCATTTACTGTCCACAATTGCCGCAATAGGTGGGGCATTTTCTGTTTTTTGCTTTCCCTGTGAGGCAAAATCCCCACTAATCCCCACCCTATCCCGGGTTGGGGGGGGGGGGGGGTGGGGGTTTACTTTGACTAGTGCATTACTGGGAACTAAAAACTAGGCATCGATGGAATACTTATTGGCCTACTCAATCATCCAGCAAATTTATGTTAACATATTCCCTTGAGAATTGGAGTGATTAATGGCATCATAAAGATTATTTCTCTTGTTTATGACGAGCTGCCACAATCGGTTACTTTTCACCCTAAAACCGGGAGGTTTTTTTATAAACAAAAGAAATTACTCAGTGTGTCAAAAATCGGTCAATTCCACTGGCAATTGTAAAAAACTTTGATGAGATGCTTATTGTTCCCTACTCAATCGTCCAGCATAGTTTGGTTCGATTCCCTTGAGAATTTAGTGCTTAATGGATCATAAAGATTTGTTCTATTGTTTATGACGACCTAAAAGAATCCGTCACTTTTCACCCGAAAAGTCGTATTGTTTAAAATCGGATGGCGGCATGAATATTTGTCTTTTGTCTTTTGACTAATGAGCAACATTGACCAGAACAAAACAAAAAACAGAAAAACAATACGACTTTTCGGGTGAAAAGTGACCGATTCTGGCAGGTCGTCATAAACAATAGAACAAATCTTGAGACGTTCATTGGCCCTTAATTTCACTATCAGCAAATTTTCGTTTTATTCCCAGTGAAATTGAGCGATTGATGGTAGATTAATGGCATCATGAATACATTAGAAACAAAGTGTGTCAAAAATCGGTCAACTCTGCTGGGAATGGCAAAAAGCTTCGATGGAATACTCAATCGTCCAGCATAGTTTCGTTCGATTCCCTCAGTTGACTGGATAATGGCATCATAAAGATTTGTTCTATTGTTTATGACGACCTGCCAGAATCGGTCACTTTTCACCCAAAAAATCCGGGGAGATTTTTCAGCTTTTTGCTGTGGTCAGTGTTGCTTATTAGTCAAAAGACTAAAGACAAATATTCATGATGCTCTTAATCGCTGATTTCCTCAGAGAATTCAACGAAATATTCATTAAACGTTGATTGGTGATTGCTGTGAGTACGAGCTGAGTTTCGTTCAATGCCCCATTGGAATTGAATGATTGATGGCAGATTAATGGCATCATGAATATATTAAAAACAAAATAAATTATTCAGGGTGTCCAAAATCGGTCAATCCCACTGGGAATTGAACTACGCTTCGATGGAATACTTATTGGGCCCGACTGAATCCTCCAACACATTTGTGTTAAATTCCCTTGATAATTAATTGATTAATGGAATCATCGAGGCTTTTTCTATTGTTTTTGACGACCTGCCATAATCGGTTACTTTTCACCCGAAAATCGTAACGTTTTTGCTGTGGTCAACGTTGCCATTAGTCAAAAGACAAACGACAAATATTCATGATGCCATTAATCGCTGAATTCCTCAGGCAATTCAACCAAATGTTCATGAGACGTTCATTGGCTCTTGATTTCATTACCAGCAGATTTTCGTTTTATTCCCAGTGAAATTGAGTGATTGATTGCAGATTAATGGCATCATGAATATATTAGAAACAAAGTGTGTCAAAAATCCGTCAACTCTACTGGAAATAGCAAAAAGCTTCGATGGAATACTTATTGACCACTACTCAATCCTCCTGCAAAGTTTCTTTCGATTCCTTTGAGAATTGTGTGGTTAATGGCATCATAAACATTTGTTCAATCGGTCACTTTTCACCCGAAATTCGGGAGATTTTTCTGCTTTTTGCTGTGGTCAATGGTGCTCATTAGTAAAAACACAAAAAATGCATGATGCTATATTTATTAATCGCTAATTTCCTAAGAGAATTCAGCCAAATATTCATTAAACGTTGATTGGTCGTTGCTGTGAGTACGAGCTGAGTTTATTTCAATGCCCATCGGTATTGAATGATTGATGGCAGATTAATGGAATCATTAATATATTAAAAACAAAATAAATTATTCATGGTGTCCAAAATCGGTCAGTCCCACTGGCAATTGAACTACACTTCGATGGAATACTTATTGGGCCCGACTAAATCCTCCAACACATTTGTGTTAAATTCCCTTGATAATTAATTGATTAATGGCATCAGCTCGTCAAAAACAATAGAAAAAGCCTCTTTGCCATACTCGCCGGTTACTTTTCACCCGAAAATCGTAGTTTTTTTGCTTTTTGCTCTGGTCAATGTTGCTAATTAGTCAAAAGACAAATATTCATGCCATTAATCGCTGAATCCTCAGGCAATTCCACCAAATGTTCATGACACGTTCATTGGCCCTTGATCGATTTTCGTTTTATTTACCAGTGAAATTGTGTGATTGACAGCAGATTAATGGCATCATAAATATATTAGAAAAAATTATAACATTATTCAGTGTGTCAAAAATCGGTAAACTCTACTGGGAATGGCAAAAAGCTTCGATGCAATACTTATTGGCCCCTACTCAATCGTCCAGCAAAGTTTCGTTCGATTCGCTTGAGAATTGAGTAAGTAATCACAAAGATTTTCCTATTGTTTTTGATGACCTGCCAAAATCGGTCACTGCATGTTCCCCAAAGAATCGGGAGATTTTTCTGCCTTTTGCTGTGGTCAATGGAGCTTATTAGTCAAAAGACAAGAGAAAATATTCATGATGTCATCGTAGAAGCTATATTAGGCAAGGTTAATCTTCCAACATGTATTATGCATGCATTGTTAATTTGTATACATGTCAGGTTTTTGTTTGTTTATCGACTCGCGCAAGGACTTTTCTTGCGTCGAATCCAATGCAAATGAGCCGTAACAATAGATTTAGCTCATTAACACAGGATTCGGCGCATGAAAAGTTCGCCGTCTGAAACGAGCCTGAGGTCGTTGGCGTCTACCATTCGTCTCAGGCCCGTGGGAAAAGGAGGAATAAATTCGAAATAAGACGACTGGAGCTTTAATTTCCACACAGATAAAACAGGGGCTGTTCAGTGACAGTCAGGAATCCATAACCAGAAGCATCCACAACAGCATTTTCACAACCGTAGGGCTACTTTTAGATCATTTTTGTCGCCAATAGATGTTCATTATGGCGTCATTTTACTACGACTACCAGAATCCTTTTCAAATTCTCTTTCTCGTTACTCGGGCCAGGCCTTCGGCTGGCGCGAGTCAGAAATCGCAAGTGTTTATTTTTATTACTCGGGCTGCCTGTGGCAGCAACGAGTCTTAAAATGCAAGTCGTTCTTTTTTTTAAATTTTATTTTTTATTCCGTGTAGCAAGCGTTCTGCGCAAGCGTTAAAGGTGAAATTCACACCAATCAGATTGCACTGTGCTGGTCACGCAACAATCGCCAGGTTAATTTATTTACATAATTGAATACAGTAAATCAAAATGGTCGACCCGCGAGGGCGAAAGCCTTCCAACAGGCTCAGGATATTTCAACTGGCGCTCTTGTTGACCATAAAAGTACATGAACAACCAGGAGCCGTAATACCGATTCGATCAGCGCTGTCTGGGCAGATCCAATGTACATTTAGAAACGTAAGCGAAATACAATATCCAAACACGTTTGGATATCAACGGGTATCGAATTATAATCAAAGGTTAGATTTCGTCAGGCGCGCTCAGATAAGAAAGTTCAAAGCTCTCAGACTAGGCGAGACAAGGAGATATAAATTTCAATGAGTCATTGTCAGAAGCAATTATGCAATACAACCTAAATTTGGGTCAGGTATGCAGACATATTTTTCACTCTTATAAATTCGAAGAAAAAATAGCAGGCTAGTTCTTGTACAGCTAAGGCATGTTTTACGACAGAATGACCAGAGTCTTTCGAGTGGATTGAGAGCATTTGACGGCAGAAACCCTCATTGAGCCAAGCGGAATATTTACATGATCCGCTAAGATTTTTACAAATCTTAGTTAAGCAGATGTTTTCAGCCCGGGGGGGTGACTCCCATATAAAAGGGGTAGGGATGCTCGTCGGACATTTTCGATTTGACCCCTAAGAGGTACTAAAATGGGTGTGGCTCAAGCTTATTTTGACCCCTAAAAGATAATAAAAATGTAATTAATTGATAACAGCTTTTTTGTTCAATTGACACCCGACCCCTAAAAGGTACCGCTTTACATAGAAATGTCTGTGTTTGATGGTGGATACCCTAAGTGGTACCAAACTCCTGATTTTGACCCCTAAAAGGTACGACGAGCATCCATGTACCCCTCACATAAGGGAGTCCCCCCCCCGGGGGTTTTCAGTGTATGCCAACTTAAATGCTGTGCTCGTTTTCTGGTTACGGCTCAGTGGGGCAACTACACAAACAAGAAGCATGAACTGCCAGCAAAGAGAGAGGAGAAAGTACTTGAAAAGCACAGCGCTAGCTGAAGTAGGGCATATATATAATATCCGAGACGTTAAATTACGTTACTGTGAAGAGGATCAAAATTCAAGTTTCTGTCTTCTGCCGTGACTCGTGAGAGAAATTGGAAAATATCTAGCTGTTTCATTCAGACACTGGCAAATTTATTGAAAGCTACGGGCTTACTTTATGAGATTATTATTCATTGTGAAATGAAAGGAAACAGGTTAGCTGAAAGTTAAGTTCGAGGTAGGCTTCGACTTTCATTCCGATTCAGTGCATATGTGCACGAAGGTGGGATGCTGTCAACAACACTACCAAAAGATCCTTAACGAAAGATTCAGTTACGCATAAGTACTGTAAGTAAACTCTTTTTGATTTGAATAAATTTCCTCTCAGTTTGTCTGTTAATGTACTTTTTCTTCTAATTATCGCTTTATTTAACATCTCTGTGATTTAGAGTATGCGTACCTCAGAATAAATTATTTGAAAGGTCAACTGAACTCTTGTGTCGATAGGCGCAAATGTTTTTGTAAAACAGTCTGTGAATTTGAGAAGCGGATTCTGACATTAGGAATTACAAGTTGTCTTTCTCTTAGGAAGGAGAGCAGAGAAAATGAAAACTCGCTAAAATCGCTTCATATCAACCCTGTTACCACACAGACAGCAAGTAATACACTATGGAAGCAAGGTAAGGCATTTTATTCATTAATTCTTTCGTATTTCTAGCTCGTTAAAATTCCCATACAAACGCTGTAAGTATTAGCTAGATATTAGAGCTTGGGCTGCCTGTGATTTCACATTTATTCATACAGTTTTAGCCGGACATTTCCCCGAGTTTTTGATCTATTTTCAATATGAATATGTCATATTTGTATTGCATTTATACACTTGAATATTTGCCAGTATTCTGTTGTTCAAATCCTGCGTTATCATAGTCGTGTCATAAAAGCAATTAATAGACCAGACGTTTTTATGACGTTGGCATTGACGAATTAAAGCACGACTTGTTACTAAGAGGATTTCAAATGAAAGTGTATTTCATCTTCAATCTCATGTGGCCCGAGTGAAAGCCCAGATGGGCTCTTGTTTTTTATTTGTGTCGTGATTTTGCGCCGTCGACCAATCAGATTTCGACTGGTCACGTGACACGTACGTTGCGCCAGCCATGTGAACAGTGGACAACATTTCCTGGTTTTTCAAGATGGCGGCGAGTCGGAGTTTTGACTTAGCAAAACCTTTAATATCAGCTGTTTTTTGTGTAAACCAAAGGTTCCTTCAAGTGCAATACCAAGAATGTTCTCTTTTCTAAAGCTGAGAGGTGTTTCACGGGCTTTGGACGGGAATTTATCACATATTATGCGACATGCTTTAAGATACACTCGTGACAGTCCGATTCACTACTCTGATCTGCGATCAACACGACAACAGCTTGTAAATGTAAGTAGCCGCTAATCTGAACATGATAACTTTTATACCAATTGACTGTCGTTGTGTTGTTATTTATTGTTATTAACCTCTCGAAAGTATAGTAGAAATGACCCGATTTCTCAGTTCTCTGACTGACAGGGGCCTTTTAAAATATTATAATTTATAATATTAATTTATATGCACATGTATTTAAATCTAGCATGCAGTGAGTGAGTATAAACTGAATAAGTAATCTGAAATGAAGATTTTTTTCAAAGGAACGCTAAATGACTCTGATGTGGAAATCGCATATTTATCTGTGGCGTGTTATTGACACTGGTAAAAAACAATCTTTCCTAAACACAAGACAGTAATTACCACTAGCTAACACAATTTTGTTCTATTTCCCGGGTCTATATTGCATCTGGCCTGTACCTCTTTGTATTTGATTATTATCTCTGGGTTCAGGCATTCTACAGTGTGTTATTTTAATGTTTTTTTAGAACTGACATAATGATATTATGTATCTTGCATGTAAGTATACTCTCTCAGTTCTGGACCAAATTTATTTTATTTTATAAACTTGCAATAATGATAAATACACTACTCTATAGAGTAGTGTATTTATCATTATTGCAAGTTTATAAAATAAAATAAATTTGGTCCAGAACTGAGAGAGTATACTTACATGCAAGTGGCATTTTTTCTTTCCCTTCCCCTTTCTTGGTACCATTATATATCCATACAAGCTAGATCTTGTTTCAGTGTTTTCCATCTGAGGTGGTCCTGGCTTAAGATAACCCTAAGGTTACCTTAAGGACCTACATGTACATGTACCTTCTCATCATTGTACAAATGTATTTCTTATTATGCCTTATTACTTGTATACATTTCCATCATCTTATGAGAAAATAAATGTAATTGTTGTTGTTGTTCCTCAGTTCTTGGCATCAGCATCGTCACTTTCACTCGGTCATGATCAGGATTACGAGTACTTTTAAGAATTATTTGGGAATGAAAATTAATCTTGCCCAATGATAGAAAAAAATGAGTGGACATTGCATGTTTCTTTGTGGCTTGCCATTATAAGTTTCAGTCCCCTTCAAGATGTAGAAAATGAGCACTAGCACAGTGGCAGCTCACTAATACTAGAAAATGGTGGTCTGTAGTTTACGACCCCAATCGAAAATATTGTATTGAGAATTTAGCCTGAATTTCAGCCGTCTCCACTGGTTTGGTATTGAGAATTACAAATAGATGACTTTATTATTTTCACATGTAGAACGACATTATATACCTAAGTATTCACAATGAATAACAACATTATGTGGAATTTGTTGTTCTAAATTGCTTGATTTCTTGTAGTCGTACTGCACCTGATATAATTTATTACAATGCATCAAATTTCAGTGACTCGATATCATGCAGACTACTCAAATAACCATTGCACTTCAATCAACAATACCCATACCAAGTTTTTTTAAATAATTCTAACGACCCTGAAGGAACAATAATATTGAAAAGAAAGTAATATTAAACTACAGAATTGAAGGAAATTGTGGCTGAAATGTACATGCACAGCATGTATGTGTGTGTGTGTTGTGTGTGTATTATGGCTCTATCATTTCCAACCCCAACCCCCCTCCCCCGGCATACCATAACCCTAACCTAACCCCCCCCCCCCCCCCCCCCCCCCCCGGCATACATGGGGCGT
This sequence comes from Actinernus sp. WN-2022, assembly GCA_030867875.1. Classification (NCBI taxonomy): domain Eukaryota; kingdom Metazoa; phylum Cnidaria; class Anthozoa; order Actiniaria; family Actinernidae; genus Actinernus; species Actinernus sp. WN-2022. Next base: position 100,695,802 of record JAOWCC010000577.1, on the reverse strand, counting down.
TTGCACATTGACATTTGACAGACAAGAGCATCGGTAGAGAACCAATTCTCTGGCTACTCTAGCACAAACCATGTTGACACAAAATTATGCTAGAACTCCATGCAGTACATGCTATAGATGGCCCGAGTTAAGGCCACTCAGGGCCTCTTGTTAGCTATGTAATTCGGTTATTTAAATGCTCGTCAATGATTACCCCTAAAAATTTAGTTTCATTAACCTGAATTAATTCATTGTCATCTATATTGATCTTAAGTGAGTCCTTCATTTGTTTTTGTTTTTAGATTTGAAAATTATATAATTTGTCTTTTTCAGGTTAAGTGTTAGTTGATTATCTTTGAACCATTGACTTATATTTTTGATTTCATCATTCGCTGTTTGGTTTAGTTTAACTATGTTATTACCTGATGTTAATTTGCTACTCATATATCATTAATGTATATAAAAAAAGTAAAGGGCCTAAAACGGAGCATGAGGGACCCTACATGTTGTTGTTTGTGCTCGAGATATTTAACATATTGCTTGCGGCCTGATAAATAGCTTTGAAACCACTTTTGAGGTTTTTTAGTAAGATGGTGTGGTTAACAGTATCGAATGTTTTTGACAAGTCCAGAAATATTCCTATTGTTTTTATCAATTTCCTCTTTTATTTTTTTTGTCAGTTCCAGAATTGCCAGTGTTGTTGATCAATTGCTTCTAAAACCGTATTGCTTTCGTATAGTATTTTATTTTTTTCTATGTAATTTATCAGTCGTTTATACATTATTTTTTCTAATATTTTTAAGAAGCAGGTAAGAACAGGGGGGGGGGGGGCTGTATCATTTTACCACTGTGTGCTAGGGGGTCATGATGTTTTTGTTTGGTTTGGAAGGGGGTCAAAACGTTTTGTTCAGTGTTGTGATGAATCTTGAAGAAGTGCATTTTTGTAAAAGTTGGATTTTCTTTGTTAATAAAACAGCACTTTTATACTAAACCTGTGTTTTATCAGTTTGAACCATTAACAAAAGTGTCAAATTTTACGAATCTGGAAAAGCGTATTGTGTGAGGCTTGCTTTCTTGGCAGACAAGAGGATTAACTCATTTAAGGAATAGCAATTTAGGAGTGAAATGTGAGTCAAATAAAATAATTTGGAAAAAACGGGAAATAGCTAGTTTGGAAGAGGTTAATTCTGTAATCTTATGCTCACATATTGGGTTACTATTCCTGAAGTCTCCCACACTCTCTGTTTGTTCCTCACTTAAGTGACTGATCCTTTGGAAAACTAGTTAGTTTCCCTTGATCCCCTAAATTCTCTGATAAAAATATCAGCTGGAGATTACGTGAAGAAGTGCATTTTTGTAAAAGTTGGATTTTCTTTGCTAATAAAACAGCACTTTTATACTGAACCTGTGTTTTGTTAGTTTGAACCATTAACAAAAGTGTCAAATTTCACGAATCTGGAAAAGCGTATTGTGTGAGGCTTGCTTTCTTGGCAGACAAGAGGATTAACTCATTTAAGGAATAGCAATTTAGGAGTGAAATGTGAGTCAAATAAAATAGTTTGGAAAAACCGGGAAATAGCTAGTTTGGAAGAGGTTAATTCTGTAATCTTATGCTCACATATTGGGTTACTATTCCTGAAGTCTCCCACACTCTCTCTCGATCCTTTGGAAAACTAGTTAGTTTTGTTTCCCTTGATCCCATAAATTCTCGGAAAAACAAAACGGTTTCCCACCACGAGTTCAAGTTTTCAGCCGTCACTTCCATTGTGAATTGTAAGCCATAGCGTAGTATATTACTCGTTACCGAGTCTCAACAGACGTTTCGTGTGCTCTTGGAAATGTTATAACATAATAGTAGTGTTTCCTTTGGTAACTAACGTATGATAACGTACTCTTTCAATCCAAAAACTGTATTCGATTATTATTGCTATCGCTCATAACAATACGACCATCACGAAGAAGCTTGACATCTTGTGGCCAGTTGAATTGCCCTTTCTTGTCGCCTTGTGATCCAATCGTTTTTATCAAAACTCCTCTGTCGTAGATCTGCAGTCTGTCTTCGCCTTGCTCGCATACGATCACGTGACCCTTCTTGTCTGCAACAAGACCTCTGGCTTCATTTAATGTGTGAGGATAGCCATTTTCATCACGCAATTCATTCACACACACTCCCATCTTGTTAAAGACTTTAACAGCCATCTTTCCTGCTGAAGTCACATAATAGAGTCCCTCGTGATATATACAGTACCGTGGCTGTATTCCTTCTCCTTCAGCGAATTTCCATAAGAACTCTCCCTGAGGTGACAACACCTGGATTCGTCTGTTTCCAAGGTCACATATTATGACATTACCCTTCTCATCAAGAGAAAGACCCCAAGGAATTTGGACCTCTCCATCGGCTTCACCTTCCTTACAAAATGTTCTCACGAACTTACCACTATAAGTGAACATTTGTATCATGTGATTAAGAATGACGGACACGAGAAGAAGATTGCCGTCTTTCAGGTATGTTATTCCACGTGGTTGCTCCAAAATATCTCTTCCAATATATCTCACAAACTCCCCATCACTAGTAAATACTTGTACTCTATGTTTACCTCCCTCACAGACAGCTATATTGTCATCTTTATCCACTGAAAGACCCAAAGGTAAATGGAATCCAGGAAGTCTGCCTTTTCCATCAAACACTCGAACAGGTCTAAATTGCCTCTCCTTCGCCCTCACTAGATAGGGACTGCCTCTGATTCCCTCTCCGTTCACTTTCACTGATATTTCATAATCATCCAACGTGTTCACAATATAGGTTACTTCATAGCTGCCTGTCTGACAGTCTTCTACTTCAGAAACGTCCCCTAAAATATTACCATCTCGAGACTTCACTTCTACAGTAATCTTATCATAAGCACAGTGCACTAGTTTGCCTTCCGTATTTCTAGCGTTTACGATTATTTTAGCTGCTATACCAACAACAGCCGTCTCCAAATAACTTCCTTCTATTGTACACTGTGTAGTGTCTGTTGTACACATATGGACTTTAAGTTTTCCGAAGCTATTTTTACTGCAAGCTTTTTCGAGCTCAATGGATGGACGAAAGTCAATGCGGACTTTAATGACTTGCTCTACTGGAGTGTCACATATTCTTTGCACTCTGGCGTCGTTAGTATGTTCAACCATCGATAACGGATTGTTCATTTGTTTTATCGCTGCTTGTATTTCTCTCTCATTTTCCGTTGCTCGATCTATTTGTTCTTGGAGTACTTTTGTCTTGATATCAGCGACAGACATATTCTCTTGCATGAGTTGTTCCAAACATTGCGTTACTCTTTGCAGTGTGTCCTTCAGCTGTTTGTCTACCCGAGCTCTCTGTTGTTCAACAACAACTACTTCCCGTTTCAACTTTTCCATGGCTCCCAAGTGCTGCTCATGCTTTCTTTTCAATCTTTCTATTTGTGCTGTTGCTCTAGTACTGGTACAGTACTAAACTTCGTCACGGTTTCTTCAATATGTTGAAACTTGTGACCGCAGTGTTGAACAATAACACAGCTTTGACAAACAGGAACTTTACAAACCAAGCAGTAATATTTCAGTTGTTCTTGCTTGTGTTCTACAGAACAAAACGCAGGTCGCTCTAAGACTTCCTGGAAATCTTTCTCCTTGAATTCTGGCAGAGATAACACTCGATGATATCTTGTCTGTCTGAGAATGGCGTGTGCCTTCAGGCAGGTTGAACAGAGAAAATCGCCGCACTGAAAGCAGTACGAGCTTTCATTCGTAAATTTAGTGCAGTTGTCGCATTTCACAGCCGAACCTTCACATTCCTTGATTCTAAACACATCAACAAGACTGTTGATGAAGAAGCTCTTTGGGAGTGATTCGATATTTCCCTCTGGGATAATGGTACCAACTCGACAGTCGGGACAAGGAATCTCGTTGTTCGCTCCCATTTGGTGTTTTGCTACTCCCTTCAGGCATTCAAGACAGTAAGCATGGCTACATTTTAACATTCGTGGATCTTTGTAGATCTCTTGGCACACTGCACAAGTAACCTGTTCGGTTAGATTTGCGAGAAGTGATTCTAAGTCCATTTTGAGGAATGTGATAGTACGGAGTCAACGCCAAATAACGGGCCCAGGCGCGATAGAGCCACTAATTTATAAAGTGACCATGAGGTCACAAGTCTGCTTCTGAATGGCGGACATTAGATATCATGCGATGTATCAGATCACTTCACCAATATGGCGCGGTCTATCATAATCGGATCTAGAGGAGGAGCTGCTAAGAGTATAAAATCGAAGTCTCGATATCATCGGTATCCCCAGGAGGTCTTTGTCGCCGCTCAAGCAGAGAAGTATGGAAGCCCAGATACCTTTTCCGCTAGGCAACATATTTCCTATTTTCTATTACCGTTTTACGCTCTTAATTGCTCGTTTTGCTGCCAAAAACGGTAGGCAAAAACGCATCTCGTGCATCTCGCAGTTGGGTATCCTCGATCTCATGCTGATATGGTCCGTCACCAAACGGAGTTCCTTCATTGAATGTTCAAGATGGATTTTCCAGGCTTGTATAATTTGCATGGTATGTTGAACAGTTGACGTGAAAGTTGTAGTTGCAGTGCTATGATAAGCGATTAATTAAGCTTACTAAACGCGTGTTTTTATTTAAACACTGAGTAAAGGAAGCGATTGAGCAATACTTCAATAGTGGAATCGAATACGAAGACATTTTATTATTCCTCATAGTCTACCATGGTTTGAACTGGAGGTTAGTATAAACACGAAATTCGAAATCAGGGCCACAGTGTAATTAGTGTATTTACAAAGTTTTGTTTTCAGCACCGATCAACTAAGGTGGTATTTAAAGAAAAATGGTTTGTTTCACCATAGTTAATAGAGTGGAATGGTTATGAAACCCAGCGGCCTTCTTTGTTATATGTCTTTGTTAGCTTTTTTCAACCGTGACCCTGCACAAAACACAATAGAAATTCCAATGTGTTAATCAATCAGCCAATAGAAACGTGTGAGTTCAGTCGTTCAGGGGACGCTAATGAACTATGACCCTGCACAATCTTTTGTCTTGCCCCCTTCCAACATAAATCGCAGCGCCTTTGTTAGCCCCTTTGAAGTTTGCCGGGTTTCATAATCTGAGTATCAGGCTTACCTTTTTCCACTCAGGTTAAACAACACGTTGCTTTTCTCACGCTGCCACACAAAAATATCTACCGGCGGCATGCCAAGCAGTGATCACGTGGTACAGACCATTCACATCACGGGGGCCGTAAAAAAACTTGGGGTGTCGCAGTTTACTGGGGAAAGTTAAGCTAGCTTGATTTACCAGAGTGGTGTATTTTGCTTTACCCGTGAAACCATAGTTAATAGAGTGGAAAGGTTACGTGTTGTTCTACATTGTAGACAAAGAATGCCTCGTTGTAGACAGTAGAATGACACATTGTAGACAAGTTTTAGCTTGAATTTCAGTCGGCTCCTCGATAATGCCGTCCAGTGACGTCAAAGTGGATTAAAATTTTAATTTATGCCGTCTTCTCTGATGAGTTGCTTAATATGATATGATATAATAATGCGAAATTATAAAATATGAACCAATCAATTTTCTGGTAGTGACGTCACTGGACGGTATTATCGTCGAATGAATTCAGACGTGTCTCTCGGGAGGAACGAACCGGAGGAAACGGCTGAAATTCAGGCTTGACAAGTGTTGACATTTCTGACCGCAGAACGACTGACTCGACTATGAGATCTTAAAATATGAACTACCCTCTTAATAAATCTTAAAATATCTCAGACGAATTGGCAAAATATTTCCTCCATTTACCTTAAAAGTTAAGCCACGTTATGTGGTTCTTCAAATACGTTTAGTAATAAACTCCAGACCTTAAAGAAGAGCGAGAAGCAAATTTTTCCTAGCGATTTATAGACTTTGAAATCAACAAGGCAGTCGAAACTTGCCTACAATCATACTGGCTGCTAATCAAATCATTATCCTGGATGAACACGAACACGGTTGCGTAAACAAACGAATGAAAGAATGAGGGTGTATCAGGATATGAAAACTCACCATAGGCAAAAACTAATCCCACGACTTGAAAAAGCGTATTGACATAGGCAAATAATTATGCAAAGTTTTACCTTCTTGCATATCGAAAACGTTATAGGCGTAAAGTTTGAAAATTCATGCAGAAACCTTTTATGGTAGGCAAAGCCTTGCCTACCAGTATAGGTTTCTGCTTAAATTTTCAAATTTTGCAAGGCCACAACTTTACACGACAGTTATCTATCTCCCTAAAAATACACAGATGCTAATATGCTCTACAAGCCATGGAATTAGTTTTTGCCTCGAGTTTTATTTACCCCTCTGAAAAACCCTCATACGTTCAGTGTCTTCAGTTATCTCGGTACTGAGCGAGATTTTTTATATTCGTTTGACTTGTCAATACCTCGCCGCCATCTTGACCGCTAACAGCAGTATCAGGCACCGAATGTTTCAAAATGATTTATATAAAGACATAAGAAAAAATAAACCAAAGTATAAATTCTATGCGGCGAGCAATATAGATAGCCTGCATAGTGCCCATGAAATCCAATTAACGGGGTCACATTCGCATGTACACAACTTCTTGCGCAATAGCGCTGCGCACAGATGACGTCACAAAATTATGCGGACAAACAAACCACACTTACAAGGATTGACCAGCACCTGACTATTCTACTAGAAATGACGGCTTTCCTGTATTATATTTTGAAAGAGAGTCCGATTATTATACTGTCGAACAGCTTAGACGTTGGCTACCTAACTGATTTTTTTAGGTAGAGAAAGGAAAGATCTGAGAAAAATCGTCTAAACAGGCTAAAATCGTTAGAAAACCAAAGATCAATCAACTTCACAACACACAGGTAATATTTAAAGGGGCCGTCTCACCCACAGTGCTTAGCGCGCTCACATAGCATAGCTATGGCGCGCCGTTTGTTTCAAAATTATATATTACCGTTATTGACTTATCTTACCTACCTGTAATAAATTACCTTGAAACTTCATGCGACTTTACTACCTCATATCGTCAGTTTTACTACATTGATGTGTGGCGGTTTACGACCTTCATGACCTTGATGTCATTATTGTAAGATATTTTTATTTATTTATTTTATTTACAACATTTGGGCGTAACGCCACAGGAGACAAACAATAGGACTCAAAGTCCCCTACGAGGCTTGTCTCCGCCAGCAGTAACGATGGATGTTAACGAGAAGAAAAAATAAAATATATATATATATACATACAATAATTAGATAATGAATGAATAAATACAAAATCAAGTACGATAATAACATTATGCTACAAGTAGTTTGAATGCAAGCAGCGCAACTGGATGATATGATGATAGTAACAATAATCAACTACTTTAACACGGGCATACGGTTACAAGGTTAGAACGACGACAGAAGGGACAAGTAACGAACCAAGTTCGAATGTTGAAGGTATGTCTGTTAATACTACCTTCATGTGTGTTACTCTACCCTGATGTATGTTTTACTCTACCCTGATGTATGTTTTACTACCTTGATGTGTGTTATACCCTTGATGTGTGTTATACCCTTGATGTGTGTTTTACTACCTTCATGTGTGTTAATATACTATCTTCATGTGTGTTTTTCTACCTTGATCTGTGTTATACTACCTTGATGCGTGCGTTTCTCTACCTTGATGTGTGTGTTATACTACCTTTATGCGTACATTTCTCTACCTTGATGTGTGTGTTATACTACCTTGATGTGATTTTCTCTACCTTGATGCGTGTGTTATTCTACCTTGATGCGTGCATTTCTCTACCTTGATGTGTGCGTTAGACTACCTTGACGCGATTTTCTCTACCTTGATGCGTGCGTTTCTCTACCTTGATATATGTGTGTTAATTATACTACCTTGATGTGATTTTCTCTACCTTGATGCATGTGTTATAATTCTACCTTTATGCGTGCATTCCTCTACCTTGATACGATTTTTCTACCTTGATGTGTGTGTTTCTCTATGCCTTGATGCGATTTTCTCTACCTTGATGCGATTTTCTCTACCTTGATGCGTGCGTTATTCTGCCTTGATGCGTGCTTTTCTTTACCTTGATACGATTTTTCTACCTTGATGTGTTTCTCTATACCTTGATGCGATTTTCTCTACCTTAATGCAATTTTCTCTACCTTGATGCGTGTTTTTCTACCTTGATGTGTGAATGATGCGATTTTCTCTACCTTGATGTGTGCGTTTCTCTACCTTGATGTGAATTTGTCTACCTTGATGCGTGCATTTATCTACCTTGATGCGATTTTCTCTGCCTTGATGTGTGTATTATTCTACCTTCATGTGAATTTGTCTACCTTGATGCGAGAATTTCTCTACCTTGATGCGATTTTCTCTACCTTGATGTGTGTGTTATTCTACCTTGATGTGAATTTCTCCACCTTGATGCGTGCATTTCTCTACCTTGATGCGATTTACTCTACCTTGATGTGTGTTTTTCTACCTTGATGTGAATTTGTCTACCTTGATGCGTGCATTTATCTACCTTGATGCGTGTTTCTCTACCTTGATGTGTGTGTTGTTCTACCTTGATGCGTGCTATCTTTTCTACCTTGATATCAATTTACTACCGTGATGTGTGTTAGCTTGATATCAATTTACTACCGTGATGTGTGTTAGCTTGATATCAAGTTACTACCGTGATAAGTGATTTAATTACCTTGATGCGAGTTTACTGTTTCTACTTTGATGCGTGTGTTTTTCTACCTTGATATGTGTTTTATGCTACTAACCTTAATGTGTGTCAGTGTTTGTTATATTTTAACTATCTTGATGTGTAATATATATTACTACCTTGATGTGTGTTTCTTTTTACCTTGATGTTTGTGTTATACTACCTTGATGCAATTTTCTCTACCTTGATGCGTGTTTCTCTATCTTGATGTGTGTGTTATACTACCTTGATGTGAATTTGTCTACCTTGATGCGTGCATTTGTCTACCTTGATGTGGGTGTTATACTACCTTGATGCGATTTTCTCTACCTTGATGCGTGTGTTATTCTACCTTGATGTCAGAGTACATAAATTTTCTCTATCTTGATGCGATTTTCTCTACCTTGATGTGTGTGTTTCTCTACCTTGTGATGCGATTTTCTCTACCTTGATGCGTGCGTTATTCTACCTTGATGCGTGCTTTTCTTTACCTTGATACGATTTTTCTACCTTGATGTGTGTGTTTCTCTATACCTTGATGAGATTTTCTCTACCGTGATGTGTGTGTGATACTACCTTGATGCAATTTTCTCTACCTTGATGCGTGCATTTCTCTACCTTGATGGGATTTTCTCTATCTTGATGTGTGTGTTGATACTACCTTGATGTGAATTTGTCTACCTTGATGCGTGCATTTCTATACCTTGATATGTGTGTTATACTACCTTGATGCAATTTTCTCTACCATGATGCGTGCGTTTCTCTACCTTGCAATTGATGTATGTGTTATACTACCTTGATGCAATTTTCTCTCCCTTGATGCGTATTTCTCTACCTTGATGTGTGTGATATATACTACCTTGATGCAATTTTCTCTACCTTGATGTGTGTGTGATACTACCTTGATGCAATTTTCTCTACCTTGATGCGTGTTTCTCTGCCTTGATGTATGTGTTTGTTATATTACCTTGATGCAATTTCTCTACCTTGATGCGTGCGTTTCTCTACCTTGATGTGTGGGTGATACTACCTTGACGCGATTTTCTCTACCTTAATGTGTGTGTTATACAACCTTGATGCGATTTTCTCTACCTTGATGCGTGCGTTTCTCTACCTTGATGTGTGTGTTATACTACCTTGATGCGATTTTCTCTACCTTGATGCGTGCGTTTTTCTACCTTGATGTGTGTGTTGTTCTACCTTGATGTGTGTTTTTCTACCTTGATATCAATTTCCTACCGTGATGTGCGTTACCTTGATGTCGATTTACTACCTGGTGCCGGTTGTCTTTCCTTTATGTCAAATTACTATGTTGTAAGTGATTTAAATACGTTGATGCGAGTTTTGCACGGTGACTTTCTAACTTGATGCAAATTTAGTACGTTGATATATATATTAGTACCTTCATGTGTGTTATACTACCTTGATGCGTGTGTTTTTCTACCTGTGTAAAATACTTCCTTGATATCAATATCTACCATGATGGTTGTTTTAATTATCTTAATTGTTTTTACCAACTTGACATTTTCAGATTACATTATTGACCCTGTATGTAGTAGTTGTATAAAATATGTTTAAACAATGGCGGAAGATCAGTGGACATTTTTTCTTGAATCTGTGGAAAGTCTCTGTGGCGAAGTTGAAAGGAGACTGTATGCATCAGACTCCAATGCTCTGCAATATTTCCTCCTGAGGCTTCAGGCTAACAGAACTGCTTGTGAGAGATTAATTGGAGCTGCTTTGGATAGGAATGTGGAAAGCCATGTGGCATTAAATCACTTATCACGGTAGTAAATTGATATCAAGCTAACACACATCACGGTAGTAAATTGATATCAAGGTAAAAGATAGCACCCATCAAGGTAGAGAAAATTGCATCAAGGTAGTATAACACACACATCAAGGTAGAGAATGCACGCATGAAGGTAGAGAAAATCGCATCAAGGTAGAGAAACACACACATCAAGGTAGTATAACACACACATCAAGGTAGAAAAACACGCCTCAAGGTAAAGAACACAGCCGATCAATTCATGAGTAATTAACACACACCTCATGGTAGAAAAACACATTAAGGTAGTATATTACACACCTCAAGATAGTATAACAAACACTGACACACATCAAGGTAGCATAAAACACATATCAAGGTAGTGAAACACGCATCAAGGTAGAAAAACACAAACATCAAGGTAGCATATTAAAACATATCAAGGTAGAGAAACACACGCATCAAATTAAAGTAGAAACACCATAAACTCGCATCAAGGTAATTAAATCACTTATCACGGTAGTAAATTGATATCAAGCTAACAAACATCACGGTAGTAAATTGATATCAAGCTAACACACATCACGGTAGTAAATTGATATCAAGGTAGAAAAGATAGCACGCATCAAGGAGGAGAAAATTGCATCAAGGTACTATAACACACACATCAAGGTAGAGAAATGCACCCATCAAGGTAGAGAAAATCGCATCATGGTAGTATAACACACACATCAAAGTAGAGAAACGCACGCATCAAGGTGGAGAAACGCACGCATCAAGGTAGACAAATTCACATCAAGGTAGAATAACACACACATCAAGGTAGAGAAAATCGCATCAAGGTAGATAAATGCAAGCATCAAGGTAGACAAATTCACATCAAGGTAGAATAACACACACATCAAGGTAGAGAAAATCGCATCAAGGTAGAGAAATGCACGCATCAAGGTAGACAAATTCACATCAAGGTAGACAAATTCACATCAAGGTAGACAAATTCACATCAAGGTAGAGAAAATCGCGTCAAGGTAGTCTAACGCACACATCAAGGTAGAGAAATGCACGCATCAAGGTAGACAAATTCACATCAAGGTAGACAAATTCACATCAAGGTAGACAAATTCACATCAAGGTAGAAAAACACACACATCAAGGTAGAGAAAATCGCGTCAAGGTAGTCTAACGCACACATCAAGGTAGAGAAATGCACGCATCAAGGTAGAATAACACACGCATCAAGGTAGAGAAAATCACATCAAGGTAGTATAACACACACATCAAGGTAGAGAAATGCACGCATCAAGGTAGAATAACACACGCATCAAGGTAGAGAAAATCACATCAAGGTAGTATAACACACACATCAAGGTAGAGAAATGCACGCATAAAGGTAGTATAACACACACATCAAGGTAGAGAAACGCACGCATCAAGGTAGTATAACACAGATCAAGGTAGAAAAACACACATGAAGATAGTATAACACACACATCAAGGTAGAGAAAATTGCATCAAGGTTAAGTATCACACACATCAATGTAGAAAAATCGTATCAAGGTAAAGAAAAGCACGCATCAAGGTAGAATAACGCACGCATGAAGGTAGAGAAATACGCATCAAGGTAGAGAAAATCAAATCAAGGTAGAGAAACACACATCAAGGTAGAGATATTAGAGAAAATCGCATCAAGGTAGAGAAAATCGCATCACAATGTAGAGAAACACACACATCAAGGTAGAGAAAATCGCATCAAGGTAGAGAAACACACACATCAAGGTAGAGAAATGCACGCATCAAGGTAAAATAACACACGCATCAAGGTAGAGAAAATCGCATCAAGGTAGTATAACACACACATCAAGGTAGAGAAATGCACGCATCAAGGTAGACAAATTCACATCAAGGTAGTATAACACACACATCAAGGTAGAGAAACACGCATCAAGGTAGAGAAAATTGCATCAAGGTAGAGAAAATCGCATCAAGGTAGAGAAATGCACGCATCAAGGTAGAATAACGCACGCATCAAGGTTGAGAAAATCGCGTCAAGGTAGTCTAACGCACATCAAGGTAGAGAAATGCACGCATCAAGGTAGAATAACACGCATGAAGGTAGAGAAAATCACATCAAGGTAGTATAACACACACATCAAGGTAGAGAAATGCACGCATCATGGTAGAATAACACACGCATCAAGGTAGAGAAAATCACATCAAGGTAGTATAACACACACATCAAGGTAGAGAAATGCACGCATCAAGGTAGAGAAAATCACATCAAGGTAGTATAATTAACACACATATCAAGGTAGAGAAACGCTGACGCATCAAGGTAGAGAACCTCGCATCAAGGTAGTCTAACGCACACATCAAGGTAGAGAAATGCACGCATCAAGATAGAATAACACACGAATCAAGGTAGAGAAAATCACATCAAGGTAGTATAACACACACATCAAGGTAGAGAAATGCACGCATCAAGGTAGAATAACACACGCATCAAGGTAGAGAAAATCACATCAAGGTAGTATAACACACACATCAAGGTAGAGAAATGCACGCATCAAGGTAGACAAATTCACATCAAGGTAGTATATAACACACACATCAAGGTAGAGAAACACGCATCAAGGTAGAGAAAATTGCATCAAGGTAGAGAAAATCGCATCAAGGTAGAGAAATGCACGCATCAAGGTAGAGAAATGCACGCATCAAGGTAGAATAACGCACGCATCAAGGTAGAGAAAATCGCATCAAGGTAGTATAACACACACATCAAGGTAGAGAAATGCGCGCATCAAGGTAGACAAATTCACATCAAGGTAGTATAACACACACAACAATGTAGAGAAACGCACACATCAAGGTAGCTAGAGCAAGTCGCATCAAGGTGTATAACACACACATCAAGGTAGAGAAATGCACGAATCAAGGTAGAAATGACATCAAGGTAGTATAACACACCGGCATCAAGGTAGAGAAATGCACGCATAAAGGTAGAATAACACACGCATCAAGGTAGAGAAAATCACATCAAGGTAGTATGAATAACACACATATCAGGGTAGAGAAACGCACGCATCAAGGTAGAGAAACTCGCATCAAGGTAGTCTAACGCACACATCAAGGTAGAGAAATGCACGCATCAAGATAGAATAACACGAATCAAGGTAGAGAAAATCACATCGAGGTAGTATAACACACACATCAAGGTAGAGAAATTAAGGTAGTATAACACACACATCAAGGTAGAGAAATGCACGCATCAAGGTAGTATAACACAGATCAAGGTAGAAAAATACACATGAAGATAGTATAACACACATGAAGGTAGTAAAACACACATCAAGGGTATAACACACACCAAGGTAGTATAACACACATCAAGGTAGTATAACACACATCAAAGTAGTAAAACATACATCAGGGTAGAGTAACACACATCAAGGTAGTATTAACAGACATATCTTACAATAATGACATCAAGGTCATGAAGGTCGTAAACCGCCACACATCAATGTAGTAAAACTGACGATATGAGGTAGCAAAGTCGCATGAAGGTTCAACTGTAATTTATTACAGGTAGGTAAGATAAGTCAATAACGGTAATAAATAATTTTGAAACAAACGGCGCGCCATACTGCTCCCCTAGTATATATGTAATTTAATATTTTCGTTTTTCTCGTATGTTGACCTTTTAATTTGAACACTACTTATTCATGTAACACACGTGTACAATTTAGTCTGCTGTTCTGTTATACTGCTACTAGCTATGTCAATTGCCTGTATGTAACTTTATCTGCTGTTCTTGCCATCCCGGGGGGGGGGGGGGGGGTACTCCTGTTTGTGACGTATTATGTATGTGCCGCCCGGGTGGGTCAGGGTTTTGAGCTCCGTTTGGGCAGGTTAGGGTCAGGGTTTTGGATTGATTTGGGCAGATCAGGGTCAGGATTTGAGTATAATTTGGGTGCAGTCAGGGTCGGGGTTAAGTATTTTTTTAGGAAGTTATTATTTTTTTTAGCTACTATGTCAAAAAAAGACATTCTGTTGCCGCATTTTGATCGCCTGCCCACATGCAAGCACTGAGGTTCCCGTATTTCAGTACTTATCTATGTACTTCATCTGCTGACTTGAAATGTTCCGTATTTTGCATGCAATCCCGGTACGCGGTATACCGGCCGGGATCATTATATCCGACCTTGTTTTGAAAACAATTTAAAGAAGGGGCATTCAGGTGTTTTTTTTCCCAAAAAGGGGGCAATCAGGGTTTTGGAGCTCGGATTCGGTCAAACAGGGTTAGGGTTTGAGCCTCTTGGCCTCACATACATACCCACAGGCAGCCCGAGTAATGATAAAATAAGGCTTTTTATAGTGATGGGACTAAAATAACGTTTCATAATGAACAGTACGGTGGCCCATAAGTACGGTGGCCCATAAGTGCCATTATAGGTTGGATGTTTTTTGGAAATTCTGTAACTACGGATCCATAGTTGTAACTGCGGATCCAAAGTAGTTGTAACTACGGTGGCCCATAAGTGCCATTATAGGTAGGGATTTTTTTTGGAAATGCTGTAACTACGGATCCAAAGTTGTAACTGCGGATCCAAAGTTGTAACTGCGGATCCAAAGTTGTAACTGCGGATCCAAAGTTGTAACTGCGGATCCAAAGTTGTAACTGCGGATCCAAAGTTGTAACTGCGGATCCAAAGTTGTAACTGCGGATCCAAAGTTGTAACTGCGGATCCAAAGTTGTAACTGCGGATCCAAAGTTGTAAGGAACGGGGCGGGGTTGGGCAAATAACAAAAAAGAGACTTGCACAGGAATGGAAGAGAAAAAAATCCTTCACAACAAACCGAAGAAAAACAGATATTGCAAACTCCATTATTATAGGGAACTTGTAGGAATTGATAGAATCTCGGCGTGTTTTATACATTTCATTTCTTTGAGCCCAAAACTAATAGATACAAACGCATTCAAGAAAGCCTACTATATATCTATAGTCGTTTCTCAGTAGTATTTTTTAAATTTTCAGAAGTTTCGATTTATTTGCACTCCCAAATCCTCCCAAATGAAGTTACTTGGGCTAGAAAATGCTTGTTTATGTTCTAGACTACTAACAAATTCGTAGGCCGGGAATATTTTGCCATCAGTATTTTCGGTTGACGCGATTTCCACCTAGAAAATCCGAACAGCTAATAGCTTTCTAGAATACGTCAAAAGACATAGTAGGCGCCTTAAAATGGCTAGATGAGCCGCAGACAACTGGTTTCAAACGAATTTCAAAAAGTACTCGTTGGGTGCCCTTGATTTTCAAACTTGGAGATCCTGGTAAGATACGAAGCATGATCGAGTTTTTGATATTGTTTCTCACACGTACTTGTCATCAACAAATGGCCTGATAGTGTAGTAGACAACCAACAACTAAACCAAAAACGTTGCCTGAATCTTTGATATGCATTTGGTCCAACAAACTTGCCTCTTTCGACTGCAATACTTCTTACAGGTCCCTACAGACTAACCGACGCAGTTGCCTCGGTTAAAATTTAACCCGCCTTTCACTTTGCGAGACTGTATTAGAAAAGAAATATAATATTTATTATCTGATATAGAAAAATACCTCGGTTAAACATTTGGTCTGGCTGCGGGCCTGGCTTCAGTAGTAGAGCTATGATCCACCTCTTGTTCAGGCCACTTGAGTTAACAGCCTAGGCCAGGGAGGTTGGGGGTGTAGTGGTATACCTAAATACCTAAAAACCGATATACACTATACTGTGACATACAAATCATATGTCAAAATCTTGCCATTTACTTTATACCAGAAAATCCCTAAATTATAATATTCTAAATACCAGTATTTCAATGTAAAAATACCGTATATCCAATTTAAAACCATTGGGTACCAGTATACCCAAAAACCCTGGCCAACCGGGTTTAGTCGCTAATCGAAATACAATGACCACGGAAAAGAAAGCCTTGAATCTCATAATATTTAGCAAAATAATGTGCAATTACTGAGTTTCTGTCAAGATTATACTGCACTAGAACAGGACTGATAACAATTCATACCACTTTCCGTCCACATTCAATTTTGTAATATTTACGTTATCAGTTTTTGCTGCACGTAAACATTATGATCACAATGTTATCACGTGATGAATCAAGTAGATTTGGATCCGTAGTTATAACTTTGGATCCGCAGTTACAACTTTGGATCCGCGGTACAACTTTGGATCCGTAGTTACAACTTTGGATCCGTAGTTTCAACTTTGGATCCGTAGTTTCAACTTTGGATCCGTAGTTACAACTTTGGATCGGCAGTTACAACTTTGGATCCGCAATTACAACTTTGGATCCGTAGTTACAACTTTGGATCCGTAGTTACAACTTTGGATCCGCAGTTACAACTATGGATCCGTAGTTACAGAATTTCCAAAAAACATCCAACCTATAATGGCACTTATGGGCCACCGTAAAGATGCAATGTACTGGATGCAAGGACCAATTCGGACGATGTGCAGGAACCGGATCACCTTGGATGGGATCTAATCAGCTAATATATATGAATATCAAGGCAAGATGAAAGGCTAATTGTACGGTTACTGGGAAATATATATTATTACCGATATTTCGGTTGGCACCGCCAATCTTCTTCAGGGTTCACAAGTATATAGTAAGAAACCGTTAGTTACAAATTTTAAATTTTGAAAACATGAATGTGAGACTAGGAGATAAAATTACCTGCATTTACAAACAGGTTTTGTTAATAACACTACCAATCTCATACAAGTGCCTTTAAATATATGAATTAAGATTTGTTTGCCATCTAGTACAACCATGTGATTGCATTCTCCGTTATATGTAAATTATCACAAGCATGAGCCAGTGAATCAATTATCCGGTTCCCCTTGCACAAACCATGATGCTAGAAGTCCATGTATTAATTAACTTATTTCTAGGTGGCCCGAGTTAAGGCCACTCAGGACCTCTTGTTTAGATTTTAAATTCCAAGACAATGGTCAAAAATAAGAGGAATAAAAGATTCGCGCAGAGTTCTGGTATGTGTAGCATGTGACGCCATCATACAAATGTCCTATTGGTGGGTTGCACGCGTGGCGGAACAAACGATGCCTCATTAGCCGACTTTTGTTATACAACCAACATGGCGACTACGCTTTTGTGATTTTATTCCCTTATGAATGATTGCAACCCAAGAATAGCGGGAAGCAGTTAGGGCTAGATTCCATCCGCCAGGACGCAATCCCAAAATGCACTGCACTACAATACTTCAATAAAATCCACAACTATAATACAAGACTTGCTGCAAAACAATCTTATTATCTTCCAAAAGCAAGAACAAATTATGGAATATTTAACAAAAGATTTCAAGGTCCATCAATATGGAATTCCATTGACGAAGAGGTGAAATCCTCCTCTTCATTGTCTCTATTTAAAAAGAAAATGAAACATCACTTTATTCAAGATTATTAGTCCTCTGTACATCGCTTCTCTTCAAATAATCTCTTCTTTTCGAATAATAATGCTGTTTTGCAACACATACAGTAGACTCTCTCCCCTAAGCGGCCACCTCGGGGACGGAGGTAAGTGGCCGCTTACGAGAATATTCACCACAGGTGGCCCAAACCTGCCTTGCCTATTTTGACCGCGCGCCACAGGTAGCCAATCCGAAAGAAACCGTCTGAAACTGGCCTCATCCACTCAATAGATCCGGTAACCGGTAATATTGTAACTCACGTTCAGTTAAGAGGTTCCCTGGTAGCAGAGGTCTCTGTCTTGGTAAAATGTAACGCTATCCATTTTACCAAGTTACCTTTTACCAATAAGAAAGAGACCTCTGCTAGCAGGTAATGTACCGATCAGATCAAATCGAAACATCAACATACCATACCCCCCCCCCCCCCCCCCCCCCCCCAGCGTCATATTAGGTGATCAAATGCCCCTACCCCCGGGACACCATGACACCGCACTTTGTTTTTAACAGACAGTTGTAGCCTTTTCGATGCGACTTGTTTCTCGAAGAGCAGACAATTCTTTGTGATAAAATAAGAATTTAGATGAATCGTTGGTTAAATATAGGTTTTATTGTCCGCCATGACTCGAAGTTGTGATCAAGACTGTAAGGTTCTGTAATCCCAACAGAATAATCATCAAAGTATGGACATGTTAATTAAATGTAATTAATGTTAATTAATTGGCGCATCCACGCAGCACGTAACATGAAATAGAGGCAACTTGTTCAAATTCCCCCCACCCCTCCCATACGGTGTCAAATTCTCCACCGCCAGGACAGCCACCAATGTCAAATACCCTACTCTCTGGGCACGGCAACGAGTCAAATGCCCGGGGTATGCCCGGTGGGGGATGTTGATGTTTCGATTTGATCGGTACACAACTGAAGAGAAAAAGAACTCGACAAGGATTCCCACGATACATGGTAAAATATTAGGCTACACTTTTATTTCTGATAAAGTAACGAACGGTTGAAATGAATGCGTGATTCTAAAGATTCTTATTTACCAGATCACAATACAGTTTCAACTGATTGTCCTCAATACTACATGTATGTCCCGGTGATTTACTTCTAAATATTCAGATATAAATATTATTCGCAGCGAGACACATACAACTCAATTTATGGCCCATACTTCGTCAGGTCAATACGACAATTGTGTATATGCAACGTGTATAAATCTCGTCTTTATTCAAGAACACTTTTTTAGTAAACGCAAAGATCATAAACACTTTCAATACTCATAAATATTTCTGTTTGGACCATGAATTTTCGCTATTATTCTCCATGCGTCAATCACAATAAATTATTTTGCTTCAATCATTGTATAATATCGTTTGAATCGAAAATATAATCTGCAACGATACTGCAGAAATCATTTGGATCATTGTTTTATCCTTGGATATATTAAATACTTATCACAGAAGGCGAAAGCACGTTTGTGCTCAACTCAAATCTAAGGTATTATATGTACTGAATTTTATAAATATACAGCTACATATTAGATAAACAGTGTACTTTAATATAAAGAATGTTTAACGCTAATATAGACCTTAACTTCGAGAAATACTTGTAACTCTTTATAAAGTGCCAGCTCTTCTATAAAGTTGAAAAAGAATCTGATTTTCGTAGTTACTTCAATGCATGAGTAACATTTGCACATCGTACTTGAAAACTGCTAGTTTTTTATGCTGAAGACGGAAATATTCTTCATGCGTTTTTGGCTGTCTATTTCGTAACTGTGCTCTCTTTTGAAAATATGGGATTCGACTATGTTACGACGTATGAAATATCTAGGGATCTAATAGACTTTTACTGTTTACAAATCTGTATACTGTACAAAAGCTGTTAACTTACATATCAATAACACTTCTATTTTCTTTTTACACTTGCTATATTCTCCTATAAACGTTGAAATCTACTTCAATTCCACTACGGCCTAAGGGGGGTGCACTAGAACTGCAACTGGATCAAGAAGGTTGAGGATTC
This sequence comes from Actinernus sp. WN-2022, assembly GCA_030867875.1. Taxonomy (NCBI): domain Eukaryota; kingdom Metazoa; phylum Cnidaria; class Anthozoa; order Actiniaria; family Actinernidae; genus Actinernus; species Actinernus sp. WN-2022. The sequence goes on along the minus strand of JAOWCC010000577.1, from coordinate 100,675,794 downwards.
CAGTCGGGATATACTCCCTTTGTATTTTATACGGGGTGTATTCGTTTAGAAACACAACTGAGCCCAAGAGTAGTATCATTAAGATGATAAGTGTAACGAGGAAGCGGAACAGTGCTCCACACACTCGGCGACATATGCCTTGCTTCTGGTCCCTACAATGAAAATACATATAATAAAAAATAGTTAGGCCTTTCACGGCTTCGTGACAATATAAACCAAGGTAGACTGTAAAACACTGGTATACAGCTTATTCACACGTGCTAATTTGGGAGATCAGCAAACTGGGATCTCTAACATGGAAATAACCACTGTCATCTCAAAGACCACTGTCCTATAAATCAACAGTTTTGGAAAGTTTTAATAGTATAACTTAAAAAATAAAAGATTTCTAGGTGCTATTTGAGAGACAGTGGTTATTTTCATGTTAGAGATCCCAGTTTGCTGATCTAAAAACTCAGCAAGTGTGAATTCATAATGGTATAATCAATAAGGTATACTAACCACCGTGGGAAGCGAGTAGCAGCTGACCTTTCAAGCATTAGGCTTTCGCTCTGGCGAAGAGCTAATGCTCTAAAGACTGTACAACAGCTCCTTTCGTACCGCGAAAATGACTGCTACCATTTTTCTGTCCGCGTTCGTGGTCGATAAGTGGTCGGCCGACCACCTACCAACCACTTAACGACCACTTTTTTTACGGTGCCGATTGTTCACTGTACACCTACTGCAAATATGCATTTTGCAGGAAACAGTCACGTGCTGATATAATTATGTATCACTTCAATAACGAATGAATTGAGTACGTGATCCTATGGGAAAGGCTTTTAATAGGCCTTATCATGATGTCATGCTTTTGTCATCACCACCAAGCCTCACTTTGGTGTTGAGAGGAAATGTTGTGCCAAGCGAGGTCTGGTGGTGATCACGTGACGTCATCACGCATAAGGCCTAGTACTGGATGGCAAACAATCATCAAAACGCTGTTGTTTTAGTGTCTAGCGGAATCTCTATAATACACGTACGCCTCACCTATTGACTTCTGCAGGTTCTCGTTCAGTCTCTTCATCCTCCTCTGCACTCTCCTCTACTGAGGTACCCCCTGAAGCACCTAACATGTCATCATCGCCAGGCTCTTCAGCACTCGGAGCTTCACCTTCATCCCCTTCTGATAGTGGCTCCTCGTGAATGTCTGCTCCCTCTTCTTGTGAGCTGTAAAGAGATCCTGCGTCTATAGTTCGTCGACGGAAGTTCTTCAGAACCTGTCGAGCACGCACTGAGGTGTTGTGGATCGCCATCATGAAGTTGGCAAGACTGTTTTGTTTTCCATCGTCACTTGTATCCTGAGAACGGCAATAGCAGTGAACACGTTAAGTTAGGTTTCTCACACTACTGGGAGTTATGTCAACCTGACCTTAATGAAACAATTATAACAATAGAGTACCAAAGTGATGTCATAAATAATACATTTTCGCTTCAAGAACATTTGACCAGTTTCAGAAAGACCACGATAAAAGAACATTACATACGAAAAATGAGGTGAATACGATGGAAAACGAAACAAATCACTGTATTTTTGTCCTGGATCCTAAGTTTACGATCCATTACAAAAATACAGTGATTTGTTAAAGAAAATTATATATTCCAATGCCCATATCTCAGCCGCTCTTCATCGCATACACCTCATTTTTGGTATGTAATGTTCTTTTATATTGCTCTTTCCTCGTGGTATACGGCGTCCTCGTGGTATAAGGCGTCCTCGTGGTATAAGCCGTCCTCGTGGTATAAGCCGTCCTCGTGGTATAAGCCGTCCTCGTGGTATAAGCCGACCTCGTGGTATAAGCCGTCCTAGTGGTATAAGCCGTCCTCGTGGTATAAGCCGTCCTCGTGGTATAAGCCGTCCTCGTGGTATAAGCCGTCCTCGTGGTATAAGCCGTCCTCGTGGTATAAGCCGTCCTCGTGGTATAAGCCGTCCTCGTGGTATAAGCCGTCCTCGTGGTATAAGCCGTCCTCGTGGTATAAGTCGTCCTCGTAGCAAGTCGTACTCATTCTCGGATGTTAACGTCTTATTAGAGCGATTTTCGGCCGAGTGTAGAAAAACCAAAACCAAAGTAATTACAGAGCCAACCACGGGAGCAAGTAAAACCACAACATGCCAATCACGAGCTAAGGTAAATACATGATTGGTTTACTTGGAAAAAGCAACCAATCAGGAGGAAGAGTGAATGCAATCATTGATAATTTACCACAATGTGATTGGCTTTAGTTTGGCATTTGACTGGTTGACTTCGACTAAAGCATTTTCTCAGCCAATAGAAAAGATAAACAAACGCAAAACCAAAGCAATCACTTTTTGCTTTCGATACTCAATCGAAAACCGCTCTAGTACTACTGCTGTTGTTACTATCAATAATAAAATCATACATCATATCCCCACAAGCCATTATACAACAATTACTAATCCATCTTTTCAATACCTTATCAGCCTCCTCAGATCGGATACCCTCGCCGCCATAGCCACCTTCATTCAAAGATATATAAACACGTTATTATATAATTACCCTAGTAACAGTTATTTCTTAGATCGTCGTCCTAATTATATTTTTATTAAGAGCCCTCCCTCGATTAAGCACCCCCCCCCCCCCCCCCCCGCCCATTTGAACATGAAATAATTTCATCAAGGAAGTAGCGATATTCATGTCATGTCCTCTATGTGACTTGCTGTAACCGGGGCCACTTAAGGTGATGTTACACGAGACGATTTTTAACGACGATTTTTCGCGACGATTTGTAATGCATGTTACACGAGACAACTTTTAGCGCAACATTGTTGCGGCAACGGGTATGTTACACGGGACGATTTTTAGCGCAACATCTAGCTAGCACCTAGACTCCTACTCCGACACCCTCGTTTAGAACAAGTGAAGTCTTTGTTTGTTGACGTAGCCTCGTTTCCGTGGGCGTAGCGAACAGGTTTCTGGGACGACGTTGCGCGAAAAGTCAACGGCGAGGGTGTTACACGAAGCAACTCCAACAAATTGAAGGTACTCAAAACTTGCAACATGTTGCCGCAACGAAGATTGCGTTAAAAATCGTCCAGCGCGCCATGTTACACTATGTTGACTTTTCGCGCAACAATGTTGCACGAAAAATCGTCGTTAAAAATCGTCTCGTGTAACATCACCTTTAGACAACGAGAACCCATCACTCCAACATACAAAGCATTCCAACTGACGGTTACTTGAGGCAATCAGTGTCGAGTACAAGACAATAGCATTTCAACTTGCTCAACCTTCGATCCAGTAAAAGGCAAATTTGGTGGACCAGTTCTGAAGTCGAAGTCATTTGAATGAAGAAAATCGCGTGCATATGCTAGAATTGGTAAGTTGGAATGCTTTATGTTCGTTTTGCAATGTGCATACATCCCAGCCACTTTTTGGACAAATTTGATAGGAAATATAGGCTGTGCAAGTTCTAAATATAGGAAAATATAGGATTTTTTCACAAAATATAGGCACTTTATAGGAGCTAAAATAGCTTTCAAACAATAAATAGTAAACAATAAACACACAATGTGAACTTTTAATGTGTTTGATCAAACCTGTTTTTTTTTTTTGATAGGAAAGAATTTTGCTTTTGTTAATTCACAACAAAAATGCTAAAAAGTGCAAAATATAAATGTATCACTCAGCATACATCCTATTTATAGGAAATATAGGAGCATTTCTTGAAATATAGGCTCTTTATAGGATCCTATACAAATTATAGGATATATAGGAAATATAGGAGGTCTGGTATGCCTGAATGTGATTGGTTCTCGTTGTCTAAGTGACCCCGGTTTCATTATAGGATATATAGGAAATATAGGAGGTCTGGTATGCCTGAATGTGATTGGTTCTCGTTGTCTAAGTGACCCGGTTTCATTATAGGATATATAGGAAATATAGGAGGTCTGGTATGCCTGAATGTGATTGGTTCTCGTTGTCTAAGTGCCCTCGGTTTCATTATAGGATATATAGGAAATATAGGAGGTCTGGTATGCCTGAATGTGATTGGTTCTCGTTGTCTAAGTGACCCCGGTTTCATTATAGGATATATAGGAAATATAGGAGGTCTGGGATGCCTGAATGTGATTGGTTCTCGTTGTCTAAGTGCCCTCGGTTTCATTATAGGATATATAGGAAATATAGGAGGTCTGGGATGCCTGAATGTGATTGGTTCTCGTTGTCTAAGTGCCCTCGGTTTCATTATAGGATATATAGGAAATATAAGAGGTCTGGGATGCCTGAATGTGATTGGTTCTCGTTGTCTAAGTGCCCTCGGTTTCATTATAGGATATATAGGATATATAGGAGGTCTGGGATGCCTGAATGTGATTGGTTCTCGTTGTCTAAGTGCCCTCGGTTTCATTATAGGATATATAGGATATATAGGAGGTCTGGTATGCCTGAATGTGATTGGTTCTCGTTGTCTAAGTGCCCTCGGTTTCATTATAGGATATATAGGAAATATAGGAGGTCTGGGATGCCTGAATGTGATTGGTTCTCGTTGTCTAAGTGACCCCGGTTTCATTATAGGATATATAGGAAATATAGGAGGTCTGGTATGCCTGAATGTGATTGGTTCTCGTTGTCTAAGTGCCCTCGGTTTCATTATAGGATATATAGGAAATATAGGAGGTCTGGGATGCCTGAATGTGATTGGTTCTCGTTGTCTAAGTGCCCTCGGTTTCATTATAGGATATATAGGATATATAGGTCTGGTATGCCTGAATGTGATTGGTTCTCGTTGTCTAAGTGCCCTCGGTTTCATTATAGGATATATAGGATATATAGGAGGTCTGGTATGCCTGAATGTGATTGGTTCTCGTTGTCTAAGTGCCCTCGGTTTCATTATAGGATATATAGGATATATAGGAGGTCTGGTATGCCTGAATGTGATTGGTTCTCGTTGTCTAAGTGCCCTCGGTTTCATTATAGGATATATAGGATATATAGGAGGTCTGGTATGCCTGAATGTGATTGGTTCTCGTTGTCTAAGTGCCCTCGGTTTCATTATAGGAAATATAGGAGGTCTGGGATGCCTGAATGTGATTGGTTCTCGTTGTCTAAGTGACCCCGGTTTCATTATAGGATATATAGGAAATATAGGAGGTCTGGGATGCCTGAATGTGATTGGTTCTCGTTGTCTAAGTGCCCTCGGTTTCATTATAGGATATATAGGAAATATAGGAGGTCTGGGATGCCTGAATGTGATTGGTTCTCGTTGTCTAAGTGCCCTCGGTTTCATTATAGGATATATAGGAAATATAGGAGGTCTGGGATGCCTGAATGTGATTGGTTCTCGTTGTCTAAGTGCCCTCGGTTTCATTATAGGATATATAGGATATATAGGAGGTCTGGTATGCCTGAATGTGATTGGTTCTCGTTGTCTAAGTGCCCTCGGTTTCATTATAGGATATATAGGATATATAGGAGGTCTGGTATGCCTGAATGTGATTGGTTCTCGTTGTCTAAGTGCCCTCGGTTTCATTATAGGATATATAGGATATATAGGTCTGGTATGCCTGAATGTGATTGGTTCTCGTTGTCTAAGTGCCCTCGGTTTCATTATAGGATATATAGGAAATATAGGAGGTCTGGGATGCCTGAATGTGATTGGTTCTCGTTGTCTAAGTGACCCCGGTTTCATTATAGGATATATAGGAAATATAGGAGGTCTGGTATGCCTGAATGTGATTGGTTCTCGTTGTCTAAGTGCCCTCGGTTTCATTATAGGATATATAGGAAATATAAGAGGTCTGGGATGCCTGAATGTGATTGGTTCTCGTTGTCTAAGTGCCCTCGGTTTCATTATAGGATATATAGGAAATATAGGAGGTCTGGGATGCCTGAATGTGATTGGTTCTCGTTGTCTAAGTGCCCTCGGTTTCATTATAGGATATATAGGATATATAGGAGGTCTGGTATGCCTGAATGTGATTGGTTCTCGTTGTCTAAGTGCCCTCGGTTTCATTATAGGATATATAGGATATATAGGAGGTCTGGTATGCCTGAATGTGATTGGTTCTCGTTGTCTAAGTGCCCTCGGTTTCATTATAGGATATATAGGATATATAGGAGGTCTGGTATGCCTGAATGTGATTGGTTCTCGTTGTCTAAGTGCCCTCGGTTTCATTATAGGATATATAGGATATATAGGATATATAGGAGGTCTGGTATGCCTGAATGTGATTGGTTCTCGTTGTCTAAGTGCCCTCGGTTTCATTATAGGATATATAGGATATATAGGAGGTCTGGTATGCCTGAATGTGATTGGTTCTCGTTGTCTAAGTGCCCTCGGTTTCATTATAGGATATATAGGAAATATAGGAGGTCTGGGATGCCTGAATGTGATTGGTTCTCGTTGTCTAAGTGCCCTCGGTTTCATTATAGGATATATAGGAAATATAGGAGGTCTGGTATGCCTGAATGTGATTGGTTCTCGTTGTCTAAGTGACCCCGGTTTCAGTAGTTGCACTGTAATGTGCCAACCAGTCATTGGTTCCTGATTGGTACATTAGCATACCAATAGTAATGTTTATAAACACGAAACGTTGCAATACGGAATGTACCTAATCTAGTTGGTCCATTAAGTGTTGGCGTGTGATGTATGACATCTGAGTCTTCTGACTGTAAACCGGACTCTTTTCTCCTACAAGACAGTAAAGAAAGCAAAAATAACAGATTGAGCGAGGAAACAGGAACATCAGAAACAGCATTCCAAACATCCATGACTGAATTATGGAACAGAAAACCTACCAATCCAAATAATGATATACACAATTTACTGCTGAGGGCATATCAGAAGATTTTTTATTTATTTATTTTTTTGTAAATATTTTATTTGTTATAGCAGGCTAAGTATTACAGCTTACAGCTGATGGGGGCTGCTCCTCACACACTCCCCACTACATTAACTGTTTTGGACACACAACACTCAACTCATGGTTGATGATATATTGACAAACAGAAATGATATATTGACAAATAGAAAACGCCATCCTTCTTCATTTTGAAAATATCTTCAACTAACACTGGACAAATCGAACCATTTATAGACTTAGTTTGAAGAACTATGGGAAAAGAGTCTTGACTTTGTAAAATGTTTGCAAAATGTATGTGAATGTAGAAATTGACATATATTTTTCTTTGCAAAAAATCTGAGTTTACTACTCTGTAATAAGTTTCTAAAAATATTCAGACTTTAGCAAACATTTTACACATTTGAAATTCAAATTACAGAGCAGTAAATAACGTAGGCGAGTGAGTCAGCCTTTCCTGTTAAAATGCGAAATGTTGAGGGTTTAAAATCAAACAAGCCATCAAAAAGTGAACAGAGGGAAGATAGTTGTTTATTAAAGACTTTACGCGGTATTTATACGACTGTTTACGAACTGTGTAGCATTTCCCCTGAAGTTTAATATTTAACAAATAAAAGATGGTTCTCCTTGTTATATAACAAAATGATGCACGCTCGAGGTCTTGAAAAACTGCGGATGCACGAGCGGAACGCGAGTGCATTTAGCAGCTTTTCAAGACCTCGAAAGTGCATTATTTTGTTATATAACAAGGAGAACCATCTTTTATTTGTTTTATAATATAAACTTCAATGCAGACGAAGGAAATAAAGCTATCTTTAGAACCCGCGTAAAAATCTAAAAGCAAACTGACGACAGCGAAGATCCCATTTTACTACTTGACTTGTTTACAACTTTTTTCGTCGCTGATTGGTTCAATTGTGACAGCTTGACATTGACGATCTGAAAGCTCGTTTCTTATTGGATGAAGTAATCTGCTAAGAATAGAACGTGTCAATCGATAAAAGTGAAAGACAGAAATTGCAAGAGCCGGCAAATGCAATGGGTTGTAATATTGTCATCTGGTCAAAACTGTTGCAGGAAACAAAGTGCTTTCTTTTTACAATTTCTGGTCAGCACAGGAGAGGTTTATCTGCACTGATTGTGATAGTGCCAAGCGTTGAAAATGCCTGATGGAAAAGCATTCACAGAGAAAGCGTTGGCGAATTAGCGGCAGTAGAGTTGGTCACGTGAATTGAGGATTGCCGACTATTTTCTACAACAACTGCATAGTTGACACTGATTACTGATTCTGTGGTCTGAAGAAGGATATTTTCTTTATCCCAAGTAACAGTGTTGTAACTGCTGCTCTGATGGCCGTGTTGCGTAGCTTTTGAGGCTCTCTTCGTTGGCATGGCCGCTATAGTATACACATGAAAGATAATCTACTCTTTTGAAATTCTGCCAGTTCTGGGTTCTCTGCAAGTTGTATCGCCCGTTTTTCATTCAGGGACATTCCAGAACCTCTCAAACGAACTTCTACATGAAACCAGAGAAATCCCATTGTATTCTTCGCAATTCACTGTTCAGGTTTCAGCATAAAGCAGACTTATTACAGTTATCGTCGAGTTATATATTGGTGAGTCATGCATGTCTTGTTGTTGTGTTGTCACTTTCCTCTCACCAGGCTGTTAGAAAAAACACATTTTTCTTTTAAAATTACAAAAAAAAATTATATCAAACTCTCAATGAGTAACACTGTATTAGAATGTGGGCATTGCTTTTCTCAACTTCAAACGTTTTAGCATCCCATTTTGTGGTCGCTTTAGAGTACGAAGCCGATGCTAAATTCTCTCGCCGATCACTTTCTTTAGTTTTGGGAAGCGACTTTTATTTTCCTTTTCTTCAACACACCTTAACAACTCAAAGTCGGACATGTTTTCTTCCCAGTCTATGAAATTAGAGTCTATGAAATTAAACTCGCGAAAAACAATCACCGATACGTTTTGTTTTGATTGGATTCTCGGCGTGCTTGATTTTTTCTTGAGCGTGCATTTATAACAAAATCAAGCACGCTGAGCATCCAATCAAATCGCATGTTCTTAGGATGATCCCATAATTTATATTATAATACTTTATAATGTTTGATTTGAATTTCGCACGATAAGCAATCAGTAGGGAGCACTCGAGCGGATCATCGCAGCTCGATGTTCACTCGACAAAGGCTGAGTGACAACTGAAGGTGTCAGTGTTCTGGCCATCGCCCTTTATGCCGGAATTTCCTGTTTACTGTAATAGAGATGCTTATAGTTTCCGTTCGTACCTAAATTCGCTGAGATCTTCTTTGACCCTTTCTAGATGTCTGCAGGTGTTCTCTGCATGGCAGATCATCACTTCAATACCAGATGACATCCGTGCTTCCTGGAAAATAAGTCAACTGCTTATAGCTGGCTCAAGTACATTTGCATTTATACCAACTTTGACTTCAAATGGCGTTCCATTGCGTACTTTAAGCATCCTCTCAAAATTAAAAGTGTAACATCAAATGGGCAGTTGTAAAGTAAGGCTTTTGCTCTGACGAAGGGCTAACGCTCGAAACGTGCTTTCCACGGCGGTTAGCATACCTCAATCGACTTTAGTTGATTACATACCAGTTGTAAAGTAATTTTGAGTTTTGGTCTGTTTGCGGGGAAGATTATATTAAATGAAAATATACTTTCAGAATGCTTGCGATGTAAAAACTATTTATTCTTCTATGGCTTGGTAACTTCGAGAGCTCTGATTGGTCAGTTTGCGGTCCATAACGTCCCGTACGGACCGCTAAATCAAAGCAAAGCTGGTTTTGTATACTTTGAACCATATAATAAACATCTTAATAAACTCGTTTGCTCGGTCCATACCATAAGTTATGGATCCTCGTTTTCTCCCCATTTTTTATGGACCACGCACTTCGCCATAGATCAGGGGGGAAACGTGATCCATATCTTAATTATGGTACGTGCCTCGGCGTAAGTCAGGAGGAAAACTCGGTCGATATCTTATGGTACGTCTTATCTTATGGTACGTCATATCTTATGGTACGTACCACCGCGTAACTCAGGAGGAAAACTCGGTCCATATCTAATGGTACTTCATATCTTATTGTACGTGCCACAGCGTAAATCAGGAGGAAAACTCGGTCCATATCTTATGGTACGTCATATCCTACGGTACGTACCACCGCGTAAATCAGGAGGAAAACTCGGTCCATATTTTATGGTACGTTATATCTTATGGTACGTGCCACAGCGTAAATCAGGAGGAAAACTCGGTCCATATCTTATGGTACGTCATATCCTACGGTACGTACCACCGCGTAAATCAGGAGGAAAACTCGGTCCATATTTTATGGTACGTTATATCTTATGGTACGTACCACCGCGTAAGTCAGGAGGAAAACTCGGTCCATATCTAATGGTACGTCATATCTTATTGTACGTGCCACAGCGTAAATCAGGAGGAAAACTCGGTCCATATCTTATGGTACGTCATATCCTACGGTACGTACCACCGCGTAAATCAGGAGGAAAACTCGGTCCATATCTTATGGTACGTCATATCCTACGGTACGTACCACCGCGTAAATCAGAAGGAAAACTCGGCCCATATGTTATGGCACGTACCACCACGCTCGCTCAATATGAGGTCCAGATTAGTTTTGATTGCTTGGAACAGCTGTGTGTATGACTGGTTGTATGTGGCGTACCTGCTGCACACTGCCGCGCTGATGGGCTGCTGATGACACTCTCTGACATGAACTGCGAAGAACTTCTATCTGAGATCCAAGGGATGCTGCCACTTGCTGAAGAGAAACGACGTAAAATACAATGATAATGATAATGCAAAATGATAAAATGATTATCTAGCACTGATGTTGATTATAACGATGATGATGACAATGATCAAGATGATGCTACTAATTATGATGACAATGATATTAAAGGGCAGTGTCAATCAAATTGAACATTCAAGTTTCTTTAAAACAAAACTACAAAAATAACACCCTGAGATAGAAGAGAAATACCACATGAACGTCCTGGTGTGCTTTTCAAACTTTTTCGATAGAGGATGGCAAAGATTATATTGGATTACAAAAGCCGCGCCTATTCTAAAAACTTGATTTCTGTTTACAGTCAACCGATTTCAAGTTGCTCTAAATTTCTCTTAAAAGCAGTATTTTTCACCTATTTAGATATTTGCCATCCTTTATCAAAATTGTCTGAAATTGTCTCCTTTTAATAATGATGATCTTGATGACAATTATGATGACGATGATGATGATAATGATAGCGATATCAATACCATAGCGATAGAATCGGCGAATAACGATACATGTAGACTAGGATACAATCCAGTACAGCTGCTATAAAGCACAACAGCAGAAGTAGGTAAGAGAAATAAGTGATTAGAAATCGACGTCAAACACTGTACCTGTAATTCCCTCGTCCGTATGTACTTCTCTTCGTACTCCTGCACAGAGGAAGCATACAAGCACAAACAGTAACTGGGTAAGCTCTGTATATGCGTACATCCTACGGGAGGGAGCCGCAGGTGGTGTAGTGGTTAGCGCGTCCGCCTTTCACGTTGAAAACCCGAGTTTGAACCTCGGTCAAGGCAGTGATTCTTTGAAGGTTCTAAGAAAACCTGGCTCTCTACAATGGAGACTGTGAATCCCTCGTGGCTCGGATGTCTCCAGAAATGGGGACATAAAAGAACCACTGAGGACGCAAACACATCTCTAGCGGTGACCACCCTGATATTCTAGGGCTGACTAGCGAATGAGACCTCAACTTCCTAACTGTAACCACAATACTAATCACAGCTAGTTATAAGTTAGTTGATAGAATGTGACCAAGTGCCAAAACAACTTGTAAACTAAGCTGGGGCATGTGACGCAGGAGACTTGATGAATACACAGTATTTACGCATGATAGTGTTGGTACCAGGGAGATCCAAGCTTGGCAGTGAGTGCTATGTATAGTAAGTGCTAAAGATCATGTCTGTCTGAAGAAACTTGAAACAGAAAGCGTGAATATCGTGTGATTTTGATGCATTTTTATCGATTCCAAATTTGACTACCAAGTGTACAAGTAGGAATGCCATCAGAGAAGATGAACGGATGTATTTCCTAGTAAGTGTCAACACAATGTATACAAAATCCCTAAGCAATTCGATCGCGTTTCTATCAAATGTTCCTTTCCGATGTGAACGTACCTTTAACATACTGGACATACTCTCGAGCTCCTTCTCCATGTTACGTTCAGCTACTTCTCTGTTTCGTTCCTACGACACCACACAAATAACTACGTTATTACTGTGTTGTCTTACGCAAATACTTCAGTGCAAAACGTCACCTCTATGTATCCATCACCCCTCCCTTGGGTTTACATGTGAATTAATGATTAACCCTTAAATTTAAGATGAAACGGGGGGAGGGATGGGGATTTCCAAGAAACCATGATTGATCCAAAGCCACAATTTAGCATATTTAATAACTTAAGCCACCAAAAGCGAGGCTGTTCTCCAAGCTTTATGAAGGAAACAAAAGATCGATAAATCATATGAAACGATATTACTTTCATTCACGATGGATCGCAAAAATGTAAGATACAGAAACTGCGAGTGCTCGTGGACTGAAGTTCTGAACGTTTGGGACAAGAGGCCTCGCTCTGATACAGCGGTTAGCTCGGTGGTTAAAGTGCCAATGAAATGGAAAAATCGATCACGTTTTCAGTTTATTATTAAATTATAGGCTTCCCTTAGCCTTTTTATTCAATTAAAAACCAATTTTGAGATCACGAACGTATCGAAGTCAGGCATAATTGCCAAAATCAGGCGACAATTTTTATGCCGTTAAAGATATGTTAATCACATGCGTGACGTCACGGGGTCTGTACATTTATCTGCAAGGCTTCTATTAGAAAATTATGGCCATCTTCAAGGTTTCTCAAAGTATTACAATTTTTTCATTTTATTTTGTAGTATTTATGGGACGAATATAAATGTGCAGACCTAGTGACGTCACGCATGTGATTACCATATCTTTAGCGGCATAAAAATTGTCGCCTGATTTTGGCAACTCCGCCTAACTTCGATACGAAAAAAATATACGTTCGCGCACTCCATATTGATTTAATAAAATAAAATAAAAACGGGATGGACTTTTTCATTTCATTGGAATGGACTTTTTCATTTCATTTTTCATTTCAGAGGTTCAATCTCCTGGCCGAACCTTCAAGTAACAAAGTAGAAGTTGCCGACTTTACATAACCTAACAGTAAACGGTTAGACCTTCATGTCTTCTCGGACAAGCCTGTTATTCGCTCATTAAAAAAAAAAACATCCAAAAGAGCCACTAGCAGGCTAATAAGGCGTAAATCCGTGGGACTTAAAAAGGATGGAAAACCGTAGTCAACAGCAAGCCATGTGGAAGGATCAAGGTTCAAGGATCAAGGTTCAAGGATCAAGGTTCAAGGATCAAGGTTCAAGGATCAAGGTTCAAGGATCAAGGTTTAATTTTTTTACATTACATTTAGGACATGCGACAAACGATATTTGCTAATGTGGAGGAGCTAAGCATAGGTCCACGAGGGTTACCAAAGTTGCTTATTCCAGTACCGAGCTTCATGTTAGAGGTAAACGCGTTACTCTCTTTTAATAATGTAACTTTACTTTATGCGGTGCATATGTTAGCTTGAAGTTATCAAACAAATGACCATACCTGGACTTCAAGCCTCTTGTGAAGTGTCATCTGGTCAGTTTGAAAGGCAAGCACTAACGTCCTGAACTGTTTCTATGGAGAGAAATAAAGATAATGGCATGCACTACAATAAACATCACCATACACACGATCTATTTTATCAACAGCCATGTGTTATTAGAGAACAGTTCACAAAAGATGTCACGTTTTTAACGAATCATTATTTTTATATTTTCTGTTTTCGCTAATTATTGTATCAAATAATTAATGTCATTCTCCTGTGAGTCTGTCCTCTAATAGTGCGCAGATGACGTAACGACGTGACGAGAACAGTCACGTTACTCGACTACGTCTCGTGGTGTACTTCGATTTTTACGTCTAGTTTTGACGTCATATATCTGCATGTGCATCTATAGACCTTTCCCACGCGGCAGCCATCTTGGAAACCCAGCCTCGGTCTCAAACGTGATAGGTTTATTCCAAGATGGCCGCCGCGTGGGAAAGGTCAAAAGAGAACAGAAGGAGAATCAACTACTGATCTAATAAGCAAGCAATAACACAGTACTTTAGGCGATTTCATGATGACATCGTATACACCAGAATTCTTTGCGCGGTTTCTTTTGTTCCTCTAATTAGACCATTGTCTTGGTATTCTCAAAGGAGTTGAAAAATCAGATTACGGTAGTTATAGTAAAATTACGCCGCTATGCAAATCGTCTGTTACTGTATGGACTAAAGTTATAGTTTACCTACCTCGACCTCTTTTTCGGTTGGCGTGGGTCTGAAATGGAGAAAACAGTAAGTCAGCAAAATAAGCAGTAGTACGATTAGGGGTTTTAGAATGTAACTGAAAATTTGAAACTAAGACGAGTTTTTGAGAGAAAGTGAAAACATTTAGGCGAATATAGAGTTTGTATACGCGCCACTGAATACCTGGTTACTAAGCTTGTAGAACGTACGCACTTCGTGTCGTGAAGAGAGTTGTTAAACTCACTTTTGGCAGGTAAACTTCAGAAATGAACAAAAATACTATTACAAAAACTAGTAAAGAGGTAATTTACTTCGCAATTAAGCTTCCTACCTCGGGCTAGCTTCCTAGAGCTTCGGGCTACTAAACCCAGGCAAGGGCAAGCTTTGTCTTTTCGTCGCGCCCTGGTGAACGCCGGACGGGAAACTATTTGGGTCGAGGAATTTGACAAGGAGCCAAATATTGTCCTGTTCGGCCCGACCAATTTCAGTTTTTATCATGACCACTTTATCGAGCAGGCAGCCGTCCGGCCCACTCACGTCAAACATGTACGGTCCCCATCACATGTACGGTCCCCATCACATGTACGGTTCCCATCACGGGACTTTTGTAAATGAATTTGAAAGGAAAGCGCACTCGGCAACAAGGTACAAATCTTGTACCTGATCCAATCATGGAAGTGAGATTATCAGAGATTATTTCATTTCTCGTGGAGAGAGGTAATAAACGTCTCATACCTAGAGTAACTTTCTTGGGATAGAGCGAGTTTCACATGAGTGTCGAAAGACAAATTACCCACAGCCAGCCAATCATAGGAGCGAGTAATCACAAGTACCGCATAAATGGTTTCCCAGTGAGCCAATGACAGTCCAAAGCAAAACCAATTTGCATTTGGATTTACTTTGGAATCTGATTGGTTCGTTTATTTTCTCAGCCAATAGGAGAGCTTAGTAAACGCAAAACCAAAACACTTCCGACAGTCATGTGAAAACTGCTCTATACTGTTCTCAATCAGTAAACTTACCTAACATGCAATGACACCCCATCTACGAAGTTACTACTATTGAGACAACCACTGAATCCTTGCCCATCACCACGAAACGAACTGCTACCATCACTTTGTCGAAAGCTAACAGCCAACTTATTTTTCCATAAACTTAGCATCTTCGGTTCCGGAGTTTTAGCTTCTTCATCACGACTCCCTACAAGTTCGTGCTTTCTTTCACCGTCTCTCTCGAGCACCTTTATATACTCTGTAGTTAAATCAGTTTGTGAGCCAGTTGTTTTCGTTGCTCTGTGAAGTCCAGGCGGAGAAGCAGAAACTCCAGTGAAAACTTCCGCACTATGAAACTCGAATGCTCTTGGAGACTGCGCAGATCGGCCAGGGCTCTGTGACGACACTGACGACACAGGGGGAGAGGGTAAGTCCTGTATAGGATGCCGAGGTTGGGTGTCAGAAGTGGGAGCACTTTCAGTGAACTTTGAATCTTGAGAATTTTCATCAAGTTCACTTCGAGGCTTGCCGTCTGGAGCGTCACGAACTGCACCCTATTAAGGTACAGAAATAGGTTCATGCTCACATTAAATTAGTTCTAGGTACAGGGGTTACATTAAAGTGCCTATGAACAATTTTTATTTATTTTAGATATCAATTCTACATCAAGTGAATAGTAGAATGGTAAAATATATTTTGCTTTGAATGCTGTGCCGCTGAGTTAAGGAGGTTTTAATATCAAAAATGCTAATTACATGACGTCAGGGGAGGTATCTGCAATCACTTCTTAGTGGTTGTGAATGGGCGATTCTACTGATATAGGAAAACAAATTTCTAACATCATTTTATTTCAACCATGGGTATAACACTGATAATTTGAAAAAAATGTTTAATTGTAACAAAAAAAATTGTATAATAATGGTGCCTCCCCTGACGTCATGTAATTAGCATTTTGGATATTAAAACCTCCTTAACTCAGCGGCACAGCATTCAAAGCAAAATATATTTTACCATTATACTATTCACTTGATTTAGAATTGATATCTAAAATACAAAAATATTGTTCATAGGCACTTTAACGCACAAATGGAGGTCTCTGACGTACAATATTATGTGGGGACGCAGCAATTTTATTGTTGCGGGTCCCAGGATGCAAGAAAAGCTTTAAAGAAGACAAAGAGCTTGGAGAGGAATAGTTTGATAATAGTTACTGGTCCTCATGCAACCCCATTGTTCTCTCTCTACACTATATCAACGATTGTGCACTTTAATGTTATTACTATTATTGCAGCCAGAACTTGTCGACTAGCTGCACTATTAATAATATCAGTTTGCTGCCAGAATTCTGTCTACATATTGGCTTTACATTAAGAAGTTAAGGAAAATATGGAAATAAAAATCAGCGTACCGAGTGTTACTCAAACCATCAACCTTATGAACACTCTCGACTCCTCTCCCCACCACACCAGTAGTGGATAAATATATTTTCAATAATGCTCTCAGCCTCAGTAATTAACTAATAATTATCAACCTCATTAATAAGTCAAGACGCAAAAACAAAGGAAATTAATGAGTGATCTGTAAATTTGATACAGATTTCGTCCTGATTTACATAAACTTTTGCTTCGATTTTCTCAGCCAAAATAGGTTGCATCGCCAAAACAAATGAAAATACGACTCTATACATCTAGACTTTTGATAAGTAAGATAAATAATTCGTGTCCGTCCTTTACTCGGATTTACAAACTCTCGCTTTCAGCTTGAGTTTGTAAATCCGATAAAGCATGGCACTCATTCTGCATCTATTACATAACAGCTAGCAAACAAAATCACACAGTAATGCAATCTGGCGTTTTAGATGCAACAGTTGTTCATTCTTTCATGTTTCCATATTTCTGTTCAATCTTTTTCACTTTTAAACACGAATTGTTCACGATCTTGTTCCACCGAGAATGCATTGTTTACTATAAATCATTGTGGAGCAAGTGGAACTACGTTTGGACCCTTATATATATATATATGAGCTAAATGTACCCAGTTACGAAACAGTTCGTCGTGACCGTAACCGCTCTGGGGGCGGAGTCTGTATTTATATAAGATCAACGATTAATTACATGACTCGCACTGACTTAAATGTCACCCAACTCGAGAATTGAGATACATAAACCTCGAAGCAAATCGTTTATTATCGGAACAGACCGCCCTCCTCGAACCTAGACATATTCGATCAATACGAGTCGCTGGTAGGTATTATTGATGCCGAAGGCAAATATTTATTTCTCTTGGGCGACACAAATTGCGATCTGTCGAGTTGCCCCTCAAAAGCCCTAACGCGTACCAATGGTATCTACGGGTTAAGCCAAATTATTACTGAGAAAACACGCATCACTGAATATTCTAGCACCCTCATCCATCTAATGCCCCGGAAATAATCAGCTGTTCTGGGGTGTTAATACTTGGCATTAGTGATCACAACTTAGTCTATGCATATCGTAAATTAACTACTAATTCGAGGGCTGGTCACCGGTTCGTTGCCGAGTACTGTGACCTTCTAAATTCAGCTCCTCTGCGTTCCGCACTGATCTCAACAACCAGTCATGGGATGCGATATATGCAACGGCAGATCCCAATGCCATGTGGGCAAATTGGAAATCAACGTTTTTAAACATTGTCGGCAAACATGCTCCCACAAAACGACGAAGAGTTAGACCTAAGAGTAGTCCCTGAATTAACCACGATCTTAAGTTAGAGATGTATAATCGGGATAAGCAAGGCACATGCCATTAAATCAAACCAATCTGATGACTGGTTGGCTTATAAAAATGCTCGGAATATCGTCAATAACCACATTCGAAAGGCCAAGGCAGATTACTAAAACACTTGTGTAAATGATACAAACGGTCGCGACCAATCGAGAATGTGAAAAATCGTGAACGAATTAACCTCGAGGAAGTCGCCCGCGACTGTTATCATTGAGCTTAAGGTGCCTATAGCCCTTCTTGCAGACCAATTTATGTTATTCCGGCTATTTCTAGGTCTTCGAAGGTCTAATTTTTGACCAGCTTTACGATTATTTTCAGTCAAACAATCTCTTAACGGAATGTCAATCCGGATTCCGGGAGCTACACTCAACAGTTACGGCGTTGCTAGAGGCGACTGATGCTTGGTACGGAAATATTGGGCTTATTAACGCTGTCACATTTCTAGATCTCCAAAAAGCCTTTGACACTGTAGATCATCAAATACTCCTACAAAAGCTTTCATATATGGAATAAGGGTGTAACTCTACAGTGGTTTCGAACATATCTATATAATAGACAACAAAATGTGTATACAAATCCCTAGTTCAATCTCATTTTGACTACTGTATAGTTGCGTCTGGGGTAACTTAAACAAAGGGTTGGCAGACAAACTTCAGAAACTACAACATCGTGCAGCCCGCATACTGATAAATCTCCCATTCCAGACTCATATCGATGATCTCTTGGGCACCCTCAGTTGGAAAAGGCTCGACAGTCAGAGAGTCACCCAAATATCCTAATGTACAAAGCCCTGCACGGTCTGGCTCCCGCATACTTGACTAAGAAAACTCAGCCTTAAAATATGATCTGAGAGGTGCGAGTTCCAAAATATCTTATGCCACAACCCCGGACTAACATTGGCATAAAACGAATTTGCCACAACGGGACTGAACTTTGGAATTCATTGCCTGAGGATATCAGATTATCTGATATAGTTAATATTTTTAGAACTAAACTACGTAAACATACACGATTGTAATTGACCTATATCATTATGACGTCACGGCTTGTTTATGAGGGGCACAGAATCGACATGAACAATAGAATTTTGAACTAAATCTGCTCTGCTGAGGAAAATTTAACTTCGACTTGTCTGGTTTCCAGATATCAGCTGTATCAATGTTTATCCCACAATATTTACCGTATATGGTGGCTGTTACCGCTATTCTACGTTCTACAAAATGCATTCGATAGCGATTTCCTTTGTGTTGTTGCTGTTTTGTCCCCCTCCCACGATCGTGATCCTTAGCGTTTAAACAATAGATTGTTTTGATTTGACGTCATAATGATATAGGCCAATTACAATCTTATGAAACGTCAAACGTGTAATGCAGTAGGCATTCTTTTTACGATTTTTAAAATTTTATTTTTAATGTTATGCTATTACTGATGGTTTCTTACGTATATAAATCAAGTATGTATGTATGTATGTAAAGGGACACTTATTTCAAGTTCCTATGAAATGAAATGTATTTTTTCATACATTTTGAGAAGTTTATTTACATTATATTCATACTCAAAACGTTTATGGATAGAAAAACTGAAATGACAAAACAGTTTCCATGACCCGCTTCAACCAAATTTTATGCGACAAATTATACGGGGCCTGGGACGGAATTGGACGTAAATACGGTCGCTTTTGTTTAGAGTTTGAAAACACAAGCGATTGCAAAGGTATTTACTTCATGGGCCTAATTTATATGTTTTGACCGCACGATATCTTAACCATAAATGCCACCATATTTGTCTTATTTTCCGGGCTAAAAAGGGGATAAAATTAAGTTCCAACAAGGGGACAATTATTTGTTCATCTTGGTTTAAGACAGTTTGTCAAATTGGGAAAAGAATAATTTTCATTCATAGGTCTTTCATCCTTGGATACCCAGGGGAAGTTAGTGGGCGATACCCCCCTGCGGTATATCCGAGGATGGTCTTTACATTAAATGACCCCAACGGCTCTTTTCCCCCCTTCCCCTTTGTCTTCTCCCGCGCCGTCATCAATGCATGCACTGTAAAAACCGGTTTGGTAAACCAGACTGACTAGCCCAGACAACGTTCGAGCATGCTCAATATAAACTTGACAGGACAGTTTATTTCTCTTTTAGCGGGTATAAGGCTCTGCCCGCAGGGTGGGGTAAGTTGTTTAGCCGTCTACCATCTACACCTCGTCCAAGATGAATTAGGAAACAGATTCAGGGATTCTGCAAGAGCGGCATATGCCGGTTTTTACTACTAACAGGCTAGAGGAATCTCTGGGATTACTGCATGATGGTTTCCATAGCCTAGCGTGACATACCTGTAACGGTACCACGCTTTGTACATACGTAACGTAATCCTGCAGCCTTGATCGTAACGCGTGACCAGTTATACGCGGAGAGGAAGATCTTGGAGACTAAAAGGGAATCAAACATTCTTATCAGCTCCTCAGCCAGAATTAAAGGGGCTATGTCAGCTATTTTAGCATCACTTTGAAACGCTGAAAATCACATGCAAAATAAAAGAAACTAAGAATAATGGTGTAGTTTTATTACAAGCTTCTTCCTTAGTAAAGTGAGGCGACAGAGAAGCTCATCGAGCAACGCATGGCGAGCATGGAAATGGATTATCATTATGAAAACCTTGAAAACGTTAGGCTAACGTTTTCAAGTTTTAAACTGGTATCTTTGATATCTAGTGAGTATTTTTCTTATAATAAAAATATTCTACATAATTATTTGACCGAAATTAAGAAAAATCCTGGTGACATAGCCCCTTTACTTAGAAGTGGCCAGAGTGGTGCAAGTAGGGGTTCGATTCCCGTTCGCGGCGCAAGTAGGGGTTAGATTCCCGTTCGCGGCGCAAGTAGGGGTTCGATTCCCGTTCGCGGCGCAAGTAGGGGTTAGATTCCCGTTCGCGGCGCAAGTAGGGGTTAGATTCCCGTTCGCGGCGCCACATGTGAGTTGAGTTTGTTGGCATCTCTCCTTGCTCCAAGGTTTTTCTCCTGGTTCACCAGTTTTCCTTCCTCCACAAAAACCAACACGCTAAATTCCAATCCGATCTGTCCTGACTTTGATCGGGTTCTGACTGTAGTCGTTTCAGGCCCCGTTAAAATTCATAGGTTATAAGTCTTTCAACACTCGAGAAATATCTCGCTGAGTTAAATCGTCAAACGAACTGCATAACTGAGTTGTGTCATGGCAAAATATTCCAGTTTCTTTTGGTAATAAAGAATCTGTGTGATCTGGGACGGATTTTCCTAAAATAATGCACCCTAGCTTAGACATGTACTAGGTACTTATTGACTGAGTGCGAGGGCCGGACGGAAATATTTGGCTCGAGGTCATGACGTACGGACCGAGCACACAAAATGACCTGTTCGGCCCGACCTAACTCAGTCAATACGTTTTTTATCATATGACCACTTAGCACGTTTTAATAACGGCAAAACAGCAGGCATAACATCGAGCGGGACTGGACGCATTTTTTCCGGCCCACCCACGTCAATCACGTACGGCCCCCATCACGTGACATTGGTAAATGGTTTTGAAATGAAGGCGCACGTGGGGCCGTATGGGTAATATGATAAATAAATGTATATATTCTTGGTAGTTACCTGTTTACTTCTGTTGAGTAAGTCACTCTCGGTAACTGGGATGACGTCCATGATTTCCTGCATCTCTCCACTATGTTTACTGACCGATAAATGAAGAGATTCCTAAGAAATGCAATTGTATACAATCATGTAGTTAACAAATAGATGTCATTTTGTGGTGTATGTGTCCTCTTATAGAAACGAGACGCAGTGTAGTGTGTAACTAGCTGACTTGAAGTACTGGAGTGTTGTGTTTTTGGCCATTAGCGCTGCTTTGTCCCTACAGTTTCTGTAGCAATAACGGGACAAGTTTGGCTTATCATTCCATGTAGGCGAGCACCTTGTACGCTTCAAAGAAAAGCCTTGAAACTGGTGTATAATCTCCACTAGATGTATGTGCATGCAATATCTCCTGGACTCTCTTTCCCTGCGACCTTCTAGTCTACGGAGCGAGCTGGACTACCATTACTCATGACCTGAATACGCTGAATAGTCCAAGGTGATCGATGGAGCGAGTAAAATTCGTGAGGCTTAAGTACAATAGCACCGTCATTCCCACTGAGCCAAAAATATATTGGCAATGACTATCATAGGGTACAAAGATCGGTTCTCTTAGTAGCCTGAGGAGGGGGAGGGAGGGGGATGGGAGATGGGGGAGGGGGTTGGGGAAGGGGGAAGGGGGAACTTAATAATAATAGTAAATATTTATATAGCGCCGATTCCTATAGTCCATAGGCGCTTTACATGAATATCAATTATCCTATTGGCTCTTTACATGAATAAAAAATAATCCTAAAATAATATCTAAAACTTATCTAGTGCTTTACATGGATTTAAATTATCCTAAAAAATGGTCATCTGGAAGCGCATTCCATAATGTGGGTGCCGCTACTGAGAAGGCTCTGTAACCGTAACCTTTAACATTAAATTGGACCCTCTTAGGACCTTAGATGATGGTCTCTTGTTGACACTAACCTCTAGGGCAGCTGTTCTCGTTTTTTCTAACGCCAAGTGTGAAGCTGCTCTTGATAGCTCATTTTCTAGGTCTTTTATTCTCACTGCAATATGATAACAATTATGAAACGATAATGATAATCAACGATAATCAACGATAATGACAATAACGATAAGGCAATAATGGAAATACAATTGTCACATTACGTATTTGCAAGAATTCAAAACCACAGCATACTGTAAACAGTGATGTCTGTGCAGATGTGTGAATACTTCCAAAGTTTACTCTCTGACTTCATATCTGCCTACAGGAAAAACTACAGTTGTCAATCTACATTACTGCGCTTGGTAGAAGACTGGAAGAAAAATTTGGATAGTGGGAAGATTACTGCAGTTGTGTCATTGGATTTATCCAAGGCCTTTGATACCATTCCACATAATCTCCTGCTATCAAAGCATATGGCAGAAATGACAGTAGCATTAGCCTACTTAGGAGCTATTTGGCAGATAGGTGTCAAAGAGTACAGTTGGGAGACACCTACTCAAATTTGCACCCAATGACAAGAGGCGTTCCGCAGTGATTAGTACTTGGCCCTTTGTTCTTCACATTTTTCTAAATGACTTCTTCATGTTTATAGAGAAAGTGTCCGTCAGTGCATATGCTGATGATGTGCAGCTGTACGAGTCCGATATAGACCCTGAAGCCTTGGAATATAGACTTCTGCAACATCTCTTGAAAGGTGACCGTTGGTTTAATAAGAATGGAATGATAGCAAATGCGAACAAATACCAAGCTATGGTATTAGGACAACCAAGACACTGCTTTAGTTTTTCCATGAAAAAAACACAGCATACCTATTAAAAGCAGTGTGGGCCTTCTCGGCATAAACATAGATAATGGATTATTGTTTAACGAACACATATCACGCACCATCTGTAAGTGTAAGGGATTTGGCTCTCGGACGGGGTGTGTGTGTGTGTGTGTGTATCCATTGCTTTCCATTTTCTCGAGGGCGGTGGATGTATACATATATTTCTGAGAGCGTGGCTTCGTTACATCGAGAGTGTACACATTGTGTATACTTATGTATCTGTCTGTTTGCCTGTGTATATGTGCCGTCCGTACTGTCTGTGTCTATCTGCCTCTTTGTTTGTTTGGTTGTCTGTGCCGTTTGTCTATTTGTTTGGTTGTCTATTTGTTTGTTTGTCTGTCTGTCTGGTTGTTTCCCTGCCTGCCTGTTTGTCAATCTGTGTCATTCGTTTAGTTGTTTGTATGCATACTTAGCCATGTACGTATATGGATATTTGTAGTGCTCCACATAGAAATGATTAGAAATGATTATTATAAATTATAAATTTTAACTTAATATTAATAGCCAATTTTATTTAATATTATTTATTATTATATGACAGGAGCTACTTCCGGTCAAATGGCGCGCGCTGATTGGCCGTTTAGCGGGCGGAATTCTCCCGTAATTCCCACGGGCAATACGGATTTTCCCGCTGCAGTGTTTGTGTACACGAACCGGTCGAATTAAAACTTAAGAAAATTAAAACAAAATATGCCATATAATAAACTCGCAAAGCCTCTGTCTGTACACAAAAACCACGGTCTGATATTTCTCTGTACAGACCTCACGCTCGGTTAATAAGTAGTTATTATTTAATTTCATTATTATTATTTTCTCGGAGATATTAGCTAATTTACAAGCTCTGAAAATCCGAATTTTAAATAAAATATATGTATGTATGTACCATATTTGATCGAATAAGCGCCCTCTCTCGAATAAGCACCCCCCTCGATTAAGCGCCCCCCTTGAACACGAAATTTGAAATAAGCGCCCCCTCCTCGAATAAGCGCCCCTCTCCTCGATTAAGCGCCCCCTCCTCCTCAAGATATCACTATGTCTGACCAGGCCAATGACGAGGTGAACGTTATCGAAAATGATGAAGATGGGGACGATGATGTAGATGTGCAATGAACTACGCTTGGATGTCATGCTTTTTTAACTAAAAGCTACATCATAGAAAACAAGGGCCACAAGTTTGTAAGCTTTGCTTTTGGGTGTTACCCTCTTTAAATGAAGAAATATTATTATTATTATTATTATAACAAACTCTGAGTCCTAATAATTAAGCGCCTCTCCTCGATTAAGCACCCCCCTTGAACACGAAATTTGAAATAAGCGCCTTGGGCGCTTATTCGATCAAATACGGTACGTATGTACCGAGATTCTCCCGGAAACAAAACTCACTGTTTCCCTCAGCGACAGTCGTTAAGTGCTTAATGCAATGTTTTCTCGTGGTGTACCGTGAAGAACCTACTAGTGACTCGATATTCGTTCTATACGAACTTTGTATAAAGATACTGAAACATCAAGTCACGTTATACCCAAGAAAACACTGCATAACTAGTACATTTATTCCACAACTTACATATTTGGTGAGTCTGTTGCAGATCAAGCTGACTTTGGGACCTAGTGAATAACAAACAGGAAATACGTGCTGTATCAGTATTGCATGTCTTGTTGTACTGTAATTTGGTTTCACATTTTCCCTTCAGTCGGCTACACACTCCAGGACAACCCGTGACAATTCCATGGAGTTTGTACCTCTGTCATTACAACACACTTGCACGTACGCAATGTACTTTTGACATTCAGTAGACTTCCAATATTTTCAGTAATTGCTAGGGGAAACTCAATACCGACTTTTAAAATTGTCTTATTTTCTTTAAATTTGCCTTTCACAAACTTTACTAAATCTACATTTATTTGACCTACAGAACAGAGACACTCTGAAACACTGCATGCAACACTGCCAACAACTTGCACTATGAGAACATCTCTGATATTGCTTTTTTCGACTTAGTCCCCTCTGCAACTGATATTCATCATTATAATACTAGATATGCTACCAACCAAAACTTATACAGACCAGCGTCCAGAACTAATTATGGTCTATCGAGATTTAAATCTCTTGCATCACGATTATGGGAAAAAATACCGTTAGAAATAAAATCCCTCCCACACAATAGTTTTAAAAAAACAATACAAATTATTTTTACTTGAAAACCAGGCCTAAGTTATTGTATAAAATTGTAAATATAGAACAATAACTAAGATCGAATTAATATATTCATACCATCTTTATTCTTTGCATATATAAAAATATATTGTCAACGTCTCCATATAATTATGTATCAATATTGTAAATAAATTCTTCTTCCTATTAGTATTAATTCTAGCCGCTTACCACTCAAGAAAATTTGTACAATAGATATTTATGTATTTTCTGCGCTCCAAATATCCTCATTTATTTTTCTTGTGATAGAGGTCAACTAGAAAGCCTATGGCTCCTTTGACCTCTATGCACATTCTTGAAATTCAAAACTATTTTATTATTACCGTATCTCTCTTTTTCTTTCTACAATTATTTTCTTGTGTAATTATCTTTAAAAGAAATAGTGCAAAATAAAACGAACTTGAACTTGAACTTGAGCTGGCAATGGCGTGACGATTTCAACCAATAAAATGCCATTCTTTTTGCTCGCCGCTGACCAAAATACTGTGAAGTATGGTGGTAGCCACGCCTTATGTGTTGCACGCAATGTTGCAGCGTGTCAATCCCTTCTCAAATCAATTGCTAGCAATGTTGCAGCGTGTCAATCCCTTCTCAAATCAATTGCTAGCAATGTTGCAGCGTGTCAATCCCTTCTCAAATCAACTGCTAGCAATGTTGCAGCGTGTCAATCCCTTCTCAAATCAATTGATAGCAATGTTGCACACAATACTGTAGTGAGTACCCGTACCTTTAGTTACTGACTGTGCGCGTAACAACATACCTGTGTACGTCAATTAATTTCCTCTCCAGTGTTTCCCTCTCTTCACTCTACACATGCAAAGTAATACAGTTTTATTTCATTTTATGTTCACGAGAGAAACGATGGAATATCACCGGCAAATAATTTTGACTGAAACGGAATAATATAACCAAAAAAGTATTCGAATCCTTAAGACAGTAATGACACTACACCAGGCCTCGAATTTCAGACGTTTTACTTGCTAAATGCAAGTTGATTGTTATGTATTGCAAGCACCTGCTGTATTTAATACCATGAATTTTGATAATTATATATCATTAGACTATCATTATTGATTCGAGCAACATCGAATAAGGAATATTATCCCACGATCATCCTCATTCCCAGGCTCTTTCTAACACGGTCGGAAATAATCACGTGACTTGTTAGACGTGCAAGTCGCTACAGTAAAATGTACCGTGAAATATTCTAATCGAAATGCAAACTTACTAAAGGATATTGTCTTGTTACTTATGCCAGGAGAAATTGAAAATGCAAGTGTGCTTTGATTTTAACAAGTACATTTTAGGCACTTGCTTTCTTTAGCAAGTGGCTGAAAATGTTAAATTCGAGGCCTGTATTAATTCTGTCTGGTGAAAATGGTACTGAGGCTTCTGCATTTAATGTAGTTTAATCAGGAGTATATTACAGAGGAGTGTTCCTCTTCCCACATTATATTGTCACACAACACTGTAGAAGGTAGTTATTTTTAGCATAGAGTTTCCCGCGAGAAGAAATAAAGGCCGTAACTTTTAACCAATCAGGATGCACTGAAAAATTGTAATTAACACGGTTCAAACTGCTAAAAATACTAAAGCGCAAGAGAACAAAAGACAACGTAATCGCAAACCAGAACTTCGCGGTTATAAGTAGAGGGGAAAAAATTGGGGGGGGGGAAGGGATCAAACCTTTGGATCCGAAGCCACACGCTCTTACTGCTGTGTTACAGAGCTAAAGTGATTCGAAAATAAGCTATACCTAGACTAAAATGAGAAGGTACAGCACTTTACATGAATCAGCGAATTTGTAGTCTTCATATGTACATTGTTACTCTGCTGGATGCCTTTGGTCCCAGCGGGAGCTCCTTATGGGGAGCTCGGGTGGCGCAGTGGTTAAGCGCTTCGCCTCTCACCTCTGTGGCCCAGGTTCGATTCTTGGACGTGGTGCCACATGTGAGTTGAGTTTGTTGGTATCTCGCCCTTGCTCCGAGGGTTTTTCTCCGGGTTCTTCGGTTTTCCTCCCTCCGCAAAAACCAACACGCTAAATTCCAATTCGATCTGTGGATTAGCCGGGACCTGGCTTTGATCAGCCCCCATGGTTGTTTCAGGTCTCGTTAGAAATTTTATGAATATGAATTTTATGAATATGAAATATCAATAAATAACAACTGAATAATCATTAATTCTACATTGTGGACAATGAACAGTTACCTGTATCCCAAGAGTTTCAGCGAAACTGTCTCTCTCATCCCTGTTGGAAAAAAGCATCGTTAGCAAAATTAATCAAGGAGCTCTTTTTATACAATAACAAAATATGAAACGTTGCTCAAATTGGACAGTAGCGATGTTGTTAGAAGTGTTGAAAGCCCTGTGTCTGAGGCCATGGTGCTTTGCGCGCGCAAATGACTTTGGTACGCTACGAAGATCAGTGTTGTTATTGTGTGACTCTCAAAATAATCTTTCGAAATCCATCTCTAGTTTAGGCCATCGTGTAATTATTTCTAGATATATATGTTTAACTCACTTTCTTTTTTTCTTAATTTTTGTACATATACCATTTAATTTCGAATCCCGGTCTGGAGTGGCGACTAGAGAAATGCCGAAGAAAGACAACAGTCAGCGAGGCGAAGCGACTCGCCAAGTAACTTGAGCAGTCCAAATTTTGCTTTCTCTAGGTATACAAGAGAACATTTGCGGTTCAAAAGGACTACTACGGTGAGTTTCCCGGGGATTTGCTGCATTAAGGACCGGCGGGCTTCGTTGGAAAGACAAAGCAATCAAGACGTTACGAAGGGTATATTACAATGCCCTTAACCTTTTGTTGCCTCCTCCACTACGTCCAGAAAGTCCTGCTACCAAAACTACGACCGCGGAATTAAACTCCGATCCCCGATCCGCCGAGTTCAGCTGTTTCTTCGCTGTGAGTGTGACTCGAGTACGAATACGATTTTGGCACTAAAAATATATCATTCGCAAGGAAAGCAGAAATCTTCAAATACAGCTAACCAGTACTGGAGACATGAAAACAAGCTACCAAGAGTATTTGTTTGGCTGTCGATTGTTAAAAGTCGCAACGTAAACCGAATTCGAATCTAAAGGCATATACCAACTGGATTCCGGCCTAGTACTGTTCAAATCATATTCGAAGCACCCGGGGAAAATTCATGTTCCCGATTGGGTTTTTAATCCAGTAGAAATTATGAAATTCGTTAACCAAAGCGTATGTGTACGTCTTTTATGAAACTAATAAACAATTGCCGGAGAGCATTTTAGGTCGACTTTAATTTATGCGGCCATTGATAAACAAACTAATCATAACATTGGCGCAAAGCATCATGGGCTCAGACACAGGGTGTTTAAGTAAATCATTTCGTAGATACACAGATGATGTCAAGACGGGACGAGAACAAGTCACGGGCGTGCTTCTGTGTTCTCTTCACGTTGTGATGTCATCTGTGCATCTATAAGAGGACAGACGCACGGCAGAATGAAATATATTTGTTAAACACAATGTTGCATGTATTTCAAATGGCTGAAGGAAATGCTTTGGATGCATTATCTGCCAATCACTCAAATGCAACTCAACTACTTACTGATACCTTAGGTTGGATTATATCAGGGTTCCCATACATTTGCAGGTGAAAAAAAACGTTTTCCCTGACTTTTCCCTGACCGTGGAAACCCTGTAGATTGTTCAATTTAGTAATGGGCCTTTCGCAGCAATGCAATCACGTGGTTGTATTGGATGGCAAACAAATCTGACTTCATTTATTTAAAGGCACTCGTACGACATCGGTAGTGTTATTAACGAAACCCGTTTGTAAATGCTATTTTCGGCAATCCCTTTATGTAGGACGACACATATTTTTACCAAAAATACAATAGAATACAACACAATACAATTCAATACAACAATAGAACGCAACACAATACAATACAATAGAATACAATTTGGTAGCAATTCGTGTCGTCCTACATGAAGGGATGGCCCTATTTTCCACCTACAATCGATTGTCGATCTTTCTAAAGCAGCGTTTTGAAGTTTGTTTGTCATCCAGTAAATAAAAAAAGCCTTTCCCATGGGATCACGAGCGCAATTCATTGGTCATTGAAGTGATATATCAGCACGTGACTGTTTCCAGTAAAAGCCTTTCCCATGGGATCACAAATGAAATTCATTGGTTATTGATTAGAAGTGATATATCAGCACGTGACTGTTTCCAGTAAAGCCTTTCCCATGGGATCACAAGCGCAATTCACTGGTTATTGAAGTGATATATCAGCACGTGACTGTTTGCAGTAAAGCCTTTCCCATGGGATCACGAGCTCAATTCATTGGTTATTGATTAGAAGTGATATATCTGCACGTGACTGTTTCCAGTAAAGCCTTTCCCATGGGGTCACAAGCGCAATTCATTAGTTATTGGACTGATGTATCAGCACGTGGCCGTTTCCATCAAAAGGCCTAATCTCCAAAAGATCTGCTCAGTATACACTTACCTTATCTTCGATAGCTCACAAGTAATGTTTGCTAACTGTTCCTCTAGGTTTTTAATTTTGTCCTCCATTTCTTTTGCTTTTGCTTTTTCCTTGCTAACATCACCTCTTAATTCAGCTATCCTACAAAACGTCAATTAAGTAACTGATTAAGTAACAATAACTTTCATAAACTTGAACAACAAGATGAAATTATTATATAGCTAAGTAATTTTGCAATCTATGATTGATCAATTTGCGGCCCATAACTTCCCATACGGACCTTCTGCCCACTTCCGGTCTCAAAGAAAACTTTTCAAACTCGTTAGTAATTCATGAAGCAAAAACAAAGGACATTAATAAAACATCAGTGTCTTTAATTCTACTAGAGATTTCGTCCTGATTTACATAAACTTTGGCTTCGATTTTCTCGGCCAAAATAAGTCGTATCGTCAAAATAACTGAAAACATGACTCTACATCTAGACGTTTGATAAGTGCGATAAAGAATTCGCGTCCGATCTTTATGAGATTTCAAACTCGAGCTGAACGTCCGCTCAATCTTTATTTAGTACTTAGAAGCCATATAATAAACATCTTATTAACCTCGTTTGCTCGGTCCGTACCTTAAGTTATGGATCCTCGTGTTTTCCCCTTCTAATCATCATAAAAAGGGGGAAAACGCGGTCCATAACTTACGGTACGGACCGAGCAAACGACGCTAATAAGATGTATTAACAGACGAGTTTACGGGTCATGTGCAGTTGTTGAAGTCTTGTTTCAGCTGGCTGGCCAACGTTGTCTAACATCTGCCTGCCCGCCAAATAAACAAAGCATTGGTACAACTGCGCATGATCCGTAAACTGGTCTAATACTCCATATATTATTTTATAGATATGTACATTAAATCACTCTCACTATAATTATAAAAAATGTAATTTAAAATGCAAGTTTAACAATTTTTAATCAATAAAAAGAAAACATTTTGTACTTTAATTTACAGTTACATAGTTATATAGATAACTTTATTTAGGCAGGGTGGCGCATTCAGCAACGAGGCTGGTATCCAGAGGGGCCCTGCATTATCCAGAGGTGAAGTATACATCAGGGTCCAGTCCAGGATTAAGGGTCATCTTTAGTTCAATTTACTAACTCGTGAACTACTGATTTGGGTTGAGAAACTTATTGTTTGATGAGGAATGAAGAGAACGAATATCCTTGGTTAATTGATCCAGGATTAACACTAAGGCCATCCCAATGAAATGTTTCGTTTACCATCGCCCTCTGGCTCGTGATGGTCGGTCGGTCAGGCAAAAAGAAAGTTTCGACGTTAGGGATCTGGAACCAAGTAAAGCCTCGTTACAAAGTTAGCTTGAAAACTCGCGTAAAAATGTTTATCATGACCCGTACGGCCCCGCACGCGCTTTCCTTTCAAAACCATTTACAAAAGTCATGTGACGAGGGCCGGACGCGTATGGCGTGAGCGGGCCGGAAAAAGCTGTTTTGCGGTTTGATCTACAAACAAATATGGTCATATGATAAAAAAACCTATTGACTGAGTTAGGTCGGGCCGGACGGGAAAATATTTGGCTCTCGGTCATTTTGTGCGCTCGGTCAGTACGTCATGACCTCGAGCCAAATATTTTCCCGTCCGGCCCTCCCACTCAGTCAATACGTACATATTATGTATTACACAACTACTTTTCCTCTGCTAGTTGTGGATTGACAATTCACATCAGAAACTAAATGTAGAGAGCTCAGAAGAGGTGTAGTTATGTCTTCTTCTTTTCGTACTTCTCCAAAAAATTGGGCCGATCTTCATTCTTTTTTTTCGTTTACTTTAAATTTGAAAAAATCGGGTTGGTCGGGCGATGGTAAACAAAGCGTTTTATTGGGATTGCCTAATCGGGCTTTGAGGAACTCAGCCCAGGGATGTGGCAGATCAGTGTCGGTGACAGCAGGTTCGTGAAAGGGGGGTCCAGATTTAACAAGTGCTGATGGAATGAGCCGCATTTTTGGGGAAATATTTGAGTTAAAATGGTGCATTTTAAGTCCGGTTCAAACGTCGAATTTCTGCCATGTCGAATTAAATTCAATTAAGGACGGTGCCTACTATTGTCAGCGCGCACGCTGTTCTGCGTATCTTGCGTCCCGCGGGTCATCCCGCGAGATAGGCCATTTGCAGAACTATTTTGAAAAAGCTGTGTTAATTGTGTAATTTGACAGACAGAAAGATGAAGGATTTTAAAATGCGGTCGATAGATATGCTCGAGAAATGAACGATTTGGGAAATCTTTAAATTCCACTACACGGCCACGAAAGACAATTTTCAGCTAAAATGGTATTAAAAGAGCCGACCATTTCAATGATTTATCGTGGGGAGATGGTCGAAGAATCGTAGATTTAAGAGATTTACCCGACCAATTCAATGAAGGTTGTTTGGACTGCCATGAATCGCTGCTGTCTTTTCGCCCAGCGCCTTGTGCTTTAGGCCTGTCGATGCTTTCGAGTTTCGTCAGTTTCTGCAAACATGGACTCGGCCGAGTATAAACAATGTGTGAATACGGTCACTTAAGCTTTGTGAAAACGGGTAAACCTCTTGGAAATCCAAAGAAGAATGAAGAAGGGAGGACTGTATGGGGTTTGAGCACAAAGGAATCAGTAAAAGGTTTGATTTTCAATGAAGAAAGTCGAAAGACGGCACTGACTCTTTTCCCCACTGCCATCTTGAAAATCTCCCAGAATGCAATAAAAGAAACCAATTTTCAGACTTACTATGGAGGCCTTGGTACAAAATGTCAATTTTTGAAAATAAAATTAGCGATAAAGAGGCCTACCATCCACACAACTTTTTAAAACGCGTGGATACCCCCATTTTTTATTTTTGTAATCTATAATATAGAAGCTAAACAACGTTTACATATATTTTTTGTCTTTATAAAATTGAAACTTGATGCCCATTTCAGCAAAAAAATATGTCTGTTTATGGTCACTAATGAGGCTTAGAAAGCAAAATCTGTACAAAAAAATGATAATCATTGTAAGATAAATAGTTTGATTGGCATCCTTTGTGAAGAAAGCTATGTCTAACGTTTTTTGCCCTAATATTTTGCCATGCAGATAACCCAAAATATTAATCGAATTAAAAAATAGTTTCTCGGACAAAGAAAAATGCTGAGTCAGCACTTTTTTCGATTTTCATCCTTAATTATCTCTCTTAAACGTATGGGTACCCCATAATTTTTTATCTGATTTCAAAAGCTCCTTAGGGGGTTCAAACAATCCATATATATTTTTAGAAAACAAATTGGTTTGCAATTAGTAGGCACCGTCCTTAAGTTTGGCAGAAATGCGACAGTCGATTCATACGTCGAATTTAATAAGTCGCACTTTGACCGCACTAAAATTCGACGTATGAATCAACTGTTGCATTTCTGCCGAACCTAATTAGATTGAATAAGACACGGCAGAAATACAATGTTTGAACCAGGCTTTAATTCAATGTTGCCACCGCATGTTGTTACCAAAAATATT
Source organism: Actinernus sp. WN-2022 (assembly GCA_030867875.1). NCBI lineage: Eukaryota > Metazoa > Cnidaria > Anthozoa > Actiniaria > Actinernidae > Actinernus > Actinernus sp. WN-2022. Next base: position 100,642,065 of record JAOWCC010000577.1, on the reverse strand, counting down.
CTTCCCAACATTAGCATAACGTATGCATTAGAACCGATTCGACAGAAATGCGATGCCGGTTTGTACTGATCATGTCGCACTTCTGCCACAGAGTGCGAAGATCAGTCGAACGTTCGACACAAATGCGACTAGTCGAATTGAATTGATTCAAACGTCTAATTTCTGTCGAATTGAATTCCTGAATTGAATTCGACACGGCAGAAATTTGACGTTTGAACCGGGCTTAGGACTGGCGTGTTTCTCCACCCCTTCTACAAGTCAACCACTTTTTATCCCGGGCAACAGACGAGCGAAATTCGTGAGCGTTTATGCGAGCAACGAAGCAGCGAGAAGTCGACTTGTTTTCCTTGCATGGATTCAATTTGTGTTTCACGTCAAAAAACTCGCAGATATAACGTCTGATGTTTCTTGGAGCACATTATTGCTAGCATTATTTTGGGCATTTTTGCAAGGCAAAAACATTGAGAATAATGAGAGTATTTTAGGAATGAAATTTCCTCAAACTGATAAGTTCGTTAAGTTGTGAGTATAACAAGATGTTTTCATACCATCAAATTTGATTTTGACATTTGACTAAATAAGAAAACTGAAGCGGGAAATTTAGAGGGGGCCTGGGAAAGGGCGGTCAGCAGTTTCTGCATTGTCGCTAGCTGGATGAGTCGCCATTAAACCGTTTGTGTTGTGTTTAAATCAATTTTGGTGACTCGAGTTTTTCTTTATAAAAGCGAGCATTTCCGAGCATTTTTGCACTGAACACTTTACGAGCATTTCGTTGAAATATTTGAGCAATAAACATTAGCATTTTAGCAAAGAAAAACGAGCATAATATGCAAAGGCCTAGGCTACACAGAGTGGTATACTTTGGCAGTTTGATTGGCTACTCCTATATATGATTTACCGACTGAAAAATCTGTCGGAATTATGGCGCGAAACAATGATAAAAAGTCGTTCGTCCACGGGAAAAAAAAGCGGGCAAAGGACTTTGAGAACGTCTAGATCCTCTCTTGTTATATGTTAGAAGCCTAATACTCTAATGAAATAAAATATGTTTGGCAGTCATATTATGCAGATTTATCAAATCTCGTAAAACGCAGGCAACTAGAAAAAATAAATTTGTTTGATTGATCAATTATCCAGTTTTAATATCACTCTGCGTGATATTATTATGTGAAATTAAATTGTTCTTTTATTGGGAAGTACATGTATATCAAATAATACAAATTATAAAATAGATTCGATAGTACGCGCGCTCTGATTGGCTGGGGCTCGTATCCCACTGCCATTTCTCGTTCTCCCTAACTCCCACTCGTGTTTCTATAACTCTATAGAAACACGGGAAATGTTTTCTATTTCTTAAGTGTTACACAGCCATTTACGTTTTCTGACAGATACCACGTACGCTCTCATTGGTTGATTCGGGGTCACGTGGCAGTCGTCCAAATCCAATCACATTGTGACAGAAAATGGTGAGATGTGTCGTGCGCGCCATTGGCTAGCTAAAGGCGGGAAAAGAAAAATCTGTTTACCACCAACAGTGAGTTGTTTACCCAAGATCTTGCACGTTCCCCAAGGAGTCGAGGGGAACACCGAGGATTTCGGGGAAACAAAACTCACTGATTTCCGAGGGGCCAGGCATTATATGAAGTGTTCATTATACGAATTATATAAATATTATACTAAACACACCTTGAGTCGAGTTGATCGCTGTTTAGAGATAAATTGCCAAGTTTCTGATATGCCTTATCTCGTTCATCGAGTAGCTGCTTACTCTCCTCTGTAAAAGCATAAGGAAAAATAACTTCAGTCAGTTAATTTTCCTAACTAATGAGAACGAGACCGATAGTTATTATAACAATAGCAATTATCACCAGCTATAAAATATATCCTAATGAGTCTGTAATACTCAATTGTTACCTTTCAATTTTTTGATAGCAATCAAGAGCTTTGCTGATCTGCAAATGGAAATTATAGACATTAATAGAAAAATTAAACTAGAAACCGGCATTTTTCAACTTTTATTCATCCCCAAACAAACAAACAAGGAAAAGGAAGAAAGAGACAAATATGAAGAAATGTCACTCGTTTTCACCAAACCTTTTCTCCGCAGTCTTCTTCTTCAAGCATAATAAGTTGACCTTCTCAGCAAACTGGTCCATTTCTTGATTTAATTGAGTTTTAATAACCTATTACGTGAAAAAAGAATACATTACATACAGGATTATTAGTTGGCTATAAAGCTAATATGGCAGTTTACTTGTACGAGTCATATGGTGATCTTGACAGTTTATTTGTAAGAGTCATATGGTGACCTCGACAGTTTATTTGTAAGAGTCATATGGTGACCTCGACAGTTTATTTGTACAAGTCATATGGTGACCTCGACAGTTTATTTGTAAGAGTCATATGGTGACCTCGACAGTTTATTTGTACAAGTCATATGGTGACCTCGACAGTTTATTTGTAAGAGTCATATGGTGACCTCGACAGTTTATTTGTAAGAGTCATATGGTGACCTCGACAGTTTATTTGTACAAGTCATATGGTGACCTCGACAGTTTATTTGTACAAGTCATATGGTGACCTCGACAGTTTATCTGTATGAGTCATATGGTGACCTCGACAGTATATTTGTACAAGTCATATGGTGACCTCAACAGTTTATTTGTATGAGTCATATGGTGACCTCGACAGTTTATTTGTACAAGTCATATGGTGACCTCGACAGTTTATCTGTATGAGTCATATGGTGACCTCGACAGTTTATTTGTACAAGTCATATGGTGACCTCGACAGTTTATTTGTACAAGTCATATGGTGACCTCGACAGTTTATCTGTACGAGTCATATGATGACCTCGACAGTTTATTTGTACGAGTCATTTGGCGATCTTGACAGTTTATTGGTATGAGTCATATGGCGACCTCGACGTACGCGAAGTCCTTACAAATTGACCGGCACCCAAATATGTTCCTACCCGGCCCGACCTAACTCAGTCAATAAGTTATCATGTGAACATTTTCAAATGGCAAAACGGTGGTCTCTTATGTAGGCAACACATGAATTGCTATCAAAATACAATAGAATTAACACAATACACAAAACAATAGAACACAATACAATTTGGTAGTAATTCATGTCTGCCTACATGAAGGGAGAACCGGCAAAACCAACAAAATCAAGTAGGGCCAGACGTCGTTTTCCGGCGTGCTCACATCAGACACGTACCGCAACCATCACGTGACTTCTGTAAATGGTTTTGAAAGGAAAGCGTGCGCAGAGCCTTATGGGTGATATGATAAGCAATTATTGGACGAGGTAGAGCAAACTACCATGATTTGGCCGTTTGCGTTTGAACGTTACTGACCGCCTTGAAAAGCTAAACCTAAAACTTTAACAGTTTGCACTTATCATATAGCTCTTAGTCGTACTATTACGTCACTTAGTTCTTATAGAGACTATCTTTTTTAAAGGAGGTACAAACTTAATAAATGCACATTCAACTACTGGTGTGAACTCTATAATAATTATTGTAATGTCACCATTTCCCCTTACTCACCTCGTGTCTTTCATTCACCTCTGGGCACTTGTCCAAATTAGCAAGTTCATTAATCTGCCGTAAGGCTTCGTCCTTCTTTTCTTTACATTCGTTTGCCTAGAAAGATTCCAAAATAATTCATCAGAATCATAAACTATATCAGCTATTCAGAAAGAGTCCAATGGGCCTTAGGCAGGAACGCAATCACAGGGTTGTATTGGATGGCAAAAACATCTGACTTCATTTAAAGGCACTTGTATGAGATCGGTAGTGTTATTAGCAAAACCTGTTTGTAACTGCTATTTTCCACCTCCAATCAATCGATCGTGTTTCTAAAACAGCGTTTTGAAGTTTGTTCATAATACAGTAAAGCCTTTGCCATGGAATCACGAGCATAAATCATTCGTTATTGAAGTGATATATCAGGACGTGACTGTTTGCAGTAAAGCCTTTCCCATGGGATCATGAGCGTAAATCATTGGTTATCGAAGTGATATATCAGCACGTGACTGTTTGCAGTAAAGTCTTTCCCATGGGATCACGAGCGTAAATCATTCGTTATTGAAGTGATATATCAGCACGTGACTGTTTCCAGTAAAGCCTTTCCCATGGGGTCACGAGCTCAATTCATTGGTTATTGAAGTAATATATCAGCACGTGACTGTTTCCAGTAACGCCTTTCCCATGGGATCACGAGCTCAATTCATTGGTTATTGAAGTGATATATCAGCACGTGACTGTTTTCAGTAAAGCCTTCCCCATGGGGTCACGAGCGTAAATCATTCGTTGTTGAAGTGATATATTAGCACGTGACTGTTTCCTGCAAAAGGCCTATTGTCAATAGTTAATTCCTAACCTTTGACAAATGTCAGGACTTTAAGCCCTAGCCAGACACACTCGCCAGACACACTCGCAAGTTTTCGACTTGCGTTTCGTTTGGCCTGCACCCACTTGCATGGACTTGTAATGACTTTGATCGAGCTCAAATTCGCACGCAAGTGGACGCAAGTTTTTCACCGTTTCAGCTGGCCACCCAACGCAAGTTGACTGCAAGTCGAAAGTGGTAAAGAAACGTATTTATCAATGAAATTTGTGGGGGATTTTAAATGCACAGTATGAAAATGGATTTTTATGGCTAAACTTGCGAGTTCGTTTGGCCACCTGTCCGCAAGTCCGAGCGCAAGTTTTAATTTCGAAACTTGCGTTGACTTGTGTCGACTTGCGAGTATGTGTGGCCGAGGCTTAGTGTTTGGTACTCACAACTTGCGAGGCAATCATGCTGTATCTTTCCATTGAAGTGTTGGTATTAGCTGAATCATAGGACATAGAAGACATGCATGATTGGTTTAGAGATCCAGCAGACGTATCCATACCACTGCCATCCAGACTGTCATAACATATACTGTTACCAATCAATGGTGACGGCAAGCCCCTGGAATCAAATGTCTGCAAACAGATGGTGACTTGCTTAATTTCTAGTTATTAACGGGGCACTGTCAATCGAATTGATGACAATGTAGTGAGAAGTCGTTGTTTACGTACTTCTCATTGTTGTCATGTTCATGTGATCGCGCTGAAGAGACACTGTAGTGACAAGTCGTCATTAACGTACTTCTCATTGTTGTCATGTTCATGTGATCGCGCTGAAGACACACTGTTGTGAGAAGTCGTCGTTTACGTACTTCTCATTGTTGTCATGTTCATGTGATCGTGCTGAAGACACTGTAGTGAGAAGTTGTTGTTTATGTACTTCTCATTGTTGTCATGTTTATGTGATCGCACTGAAGACACTGTAGTGAGAAGTTGTTGTTTATGTACTTCTCATTGTTGTCATGTTTATGTGATCGCACTGAAGACACACTGTAGTGAGAAGTCGTCGTTAACGTACTTCTCATTGTTGTCATGTGTTTATGTGACCACACTGAAGACACACTGTAGTGAGAAGTCGTCGTTAACGTACTTCTCATTGTTGTCATGTGTTTATGTGACCACACTGAAGACACACTGTAGTGAGAAGTCGTTGTTAACGTACTTCTCATTGTTGTCATGTGTTTATGTGACCACACTGAAGACACACTGTAGTGACAAGTCGTCGTTAACGTACTTCTCATTGTTGTCATGTTCATGTGATCGCGCTGAAGACACACTGTAGCGACAAGTCGTCGTTAACGTACTTCTCATTGTTTTACTATGTTATATATTTTTGTTTATTTTATATCTATGAAAAGTTTGAGGTCGTCATAAAAAAATCCAGGTCGGTCAGATTACCGGAAACAACATTTATTTTGCTTAACAAAAATGGAAAACTCACTTCCTGGTACGACAGGCTGAAATGTAATCATTTAATACTCAACTTACCAACTGAGCCTGTAATTCCTGCTTTAAAGAAAATGGTCGATGTACTGGAGTACTAAATTTGTTTGGACTGGACATTGCTACAGGAGACACTGATCCATCATGCTTGCTTCTTCTGAAAGTAAAGGGAATCACCAGAGTACCTCAATATATCATCTTTTATAATATAGATACGATAGTACGCGCGCTATGATTGACTAAAAAGCCATGTTTTATCAGAGTATATAACATGGCATGGTTTGCCGTGTTTTATTGTTTTCAACTGGCGGTTTCCTTTCATCGCGCGCGTAAATCTATGTTATAAAACAGATAAAGAAGCCTTAAATCAATGATTTATACTACCATAAAACAGTCTGGTCATTTGAGAAAACTCGAGAAATGTTGAAAGGACTCGACTTCGGCTCTCATGTTCTCAAATGCCCATCGTGTTTTATGATAGTATAAAACATGGCTAAGGCTTCTTTATTTGTTAATTATCAAACACATTGAATATTTTTCTCGCGCGTGATTGGTGGAATACGTCACGCAACCCGATCTGAGTTTTCTCTCCACCAGATGGCAAATATTCGCGATTATATCCCATCAAATATTTTCTCTCTCGCGTGATTGGTTGAATGCGTCACGGAACCTGATATTTTCTCTCCGCCAGATGGCAATATTCGCGATTATATCCCATCAAATATTTTCTCTCTCGCGTGATTGGTTGAATGCGTCACGTAACCTGATATTTTCTCTCCGCCAGATGGCAATATTCGCGATTATATCCCATCAAATATTTTCTCTCTCGCGTGATTGGTTGAATGCGTCACGTAACCTGATATTTTCTCTCCGCCAGATGGCAATATTCGCGATTATATCCCATCAAATATTTTCTCTCTCGCGTGATTGGTTGAATGCGTCACGTAACCTGATATTTTCTCTCCGCCAGATGGCAATATTCGCGATTATATCCCATCAAATATTTTCTCTCTCGCGTGATTGGTTGAATGCGTCACGTAACCTGATATTTTCTCTCCGCCAGATGGCAATATTCGCGATTATATCCCATCAAATATTTTCTCTCTCGCGTGATTGGTGGAATACGTCACGCAACCCGATCTGAGTTTTCTCTCCACCAGATGGCAATATTCGCGATTATATCCCATCAAATATTTTCTCTCTCGCGTGATTGGTTGAATGCGTCACGTAACCTGATATTTTCTCTCCGCCAGATGGCAATATTCCCGATTATATCCCATCAAATATTTTCTCTCTCGCGTGATTGGTTGAATGCGTCACGTAACCTGATATTTTCTCTCCGCCAGATGGCAAATATCAGCGGCTATAACCTACTATTTGTTTTCTCTCGCGCGAGATTGGTGGAATACGTCACGCAACCCGATATGAGTTTTCTCTCCACCAGATGGCAATATTCGCGATTATATCCCATCAAATATTTTCTCTCTCGCGTGATTGGTTGAATGCGTCACGTAACCTGATATTTTCTCTCCGCCAGATGGCAATATTCGCGATTATATCCCATCAAATATTTTCTCTCTCGCGTGATTGGTGGAATACGTCACGCAACCCGATATGAGTTTTCTCTCCGCCAGATGGCAATATTCGCGATTATATCCCATCAAATATTTTCTCTCTCGCGTGATTGGTTGAATGCGTCACGTAACCTGATATTTTCTCTCCGCCAGATGGCAATATTCCCGATTATATCCCATCAAATATTTTCTCTCTCGCGTGATTGGTTGAATGCGTCACGTAACCTGATATTTTCTCTCCGCCAGATGGCAAATATCAGCGGCTATAACCTACTATTTGTTTTCTCTCGCGCGAGATTGGTGGAATACGTCACGCAACCCGATATGAGTTTTCTCTCCACCAGATGGCAATATTCGCGATTATATCCCATCAAATATTTTCTCTCTCGCGTGATTGGTTGAATGCGTCACGTAACCTGATATTTTCTCTCCGCCAGATGGCAATATTCGCGATTATATCCCATCAAATATTTTCTCTCTCGCGTGATTGGTGGAATACGTCACGCAACCCGATATGAGTTTTCTCTCCGCCAGATGGCAATATTCGCGATTATATCCCATCAAATATTTTCTCTCTCGCGTGATTGGTTGAATGCGTCACGTAACCTGATATTTTCTCTCCGCCAGATGGCAAATATCAGCGGCTATAACCTACTATTTGTTTTCTCTCGCGCGAGATTGGTGGAATACGTCACGCAACCCGATATGAGTTTTCTCTCCGCCAGATGGCAATATTCGCGATTATATCCCATCAAATATTTTCTCTCTCGCGTGATTGGTTGAATGCATCACGTAACCTGATATTTTCTCTCCGCCAGATGGCAAATATCAGCGGCTATAACCTACCATTTGTTTTCTCTCGCGCGAGATTGGTGGAATACGTCACGCAACCCGATATGAGTTTTCTCTCCGCCAGATGGCAATATTCGCGATTATATCCCATCAAATATTTTCTCTCTCGCGTGATTGGTTGAATGCATCACGTAACCTGATATTTTCTCTCCGCCAGATGGCAAATATCAGCGGCTATAACCTACTATTTGTTTTCTCTCGCGCGAGATTGGTGGAATACGTCACGCAACCCGATATGAGTTTTCTCTCCGCCAGATGGCAATATTCGCGATTATATCCCATCAAATATTTTCTCTCTCGCGTGATTGGTTGAATGCATCACGTAACCTGATATTTTCTCTCCGCCAGATGGCAAATATCAGCGGCTATAACCTACTATTTGTTTTCTCTCGCGCGAGATTGGTGGAATACGTCACGCAACCCGATATGAGTTTTCTCTCCGCCAGATGGCAATATTCGCGATTATATCCCATCAAATATTTTCTCTCTCGCGTGATTGGTTGAATGCATCACGTAACCTGATATTTTCTCTCCGCCAGATGGCAAATATCAGCGGCTATAACCTACTATTTGTTTTCTCTCGCGCGAGATTGGTGGAATACGTCACGCAACCCGATATGAGTTTTCTCTCCGCCAGATGGCAATATTCGCGATTATATCCCATCAAATATTTTCTCTCTCGCGTGATTGGTTGAATGCGTCACGTAACCTGATATTTTCTCTCAGCCAGATGGCAATATTCGCGATTATATCCCATCAAATATTTTCTCTCTCGCGTGATTGGTTGAATGCGTCACGTAACCTGATATTTTCTCTCCGCCAGATGGCAAATATCAGCGGCTATAACCTACTATTTGTTTTCTCTCGCGCGAGATTGGTGGAATACGTCACGCAACCCGATATGAGTTTTCTCTCCGCCAGATGGCAATATTCGCGATTATATCCCATCAAATATTTTCTCTCTCGCGTGATTGGTTGAATGCGTCACGTAACCTGATATTTTCTCTCCGCCAGATGGCAAATATCAGCGGCTATAACCTACTATTTGTTTTCTCTCGCGCGAGATTGGTGGAATACGTCACGCAACCCGATATGAGTTTTCTCTCCACCAGATGGCAATATTCGCGATTATATCCCATCAAATATTTTCTCTCTCGCGTGATTGGTTGAATGCGTCACGTAACCTGATATTTTCTCTCCGCCAGATGGCAATATTCGCGATTATATCCCATCAAATATTTTCTCTCTCGCGTGATTGGTTGAATGCGTCACGTAACCTGATATTTTCTCTCCGCCAGATGGCAAATATCAGCGGCTATAACCTACTATTTGTTTTCTCTCGCGCGAGATTGGTGGAATACGTCACGCAACCCGATATGAGTTTTCTCTCCACCAGATGGCAATATTCGCGATTATATCCCATCAAATATTTTCTCTCTCGCGTGATTGGTTGAATGCGTCACGTAACCTGATATTTTCTCTCCGCCAGATGGCAATATTCGCGATTATATCCCATCAAATATTTTCTCTCTCGCGTGATTGGTTGAATGCGTCACGTAACCTGATATTTTCTCTCCGCCAGATGGCAAATATCAGCGGCTATAACCTACTATTTGTTTTCTCTCGCGCGAGATTGGTGGAATACGTCACGCAACCCGATATGAGTTTTCTCTCCGCCAGATGGCAATATTCGCGATTATATCCCATCAAATATTTTCTCTCTCGCGTGATTGGTTGAATGCGTCACGTAACCTGATATTTTCTCTCCGCCAGATGGCAAATATCAGCGGCTATAACCTACTATTTGTTTTCTCTCGCGCGAGATTGGTGGAATACGTCACGCAACCCGATATGAGTTTTCTCTCCGCCAGATGGCAATATTCGCGATTATATCCCATCAAATATTTTCTCTCTCGCGTGATTGGTTGAATGCATCACGTAACCTGATATTTTCTCTCCGCCAGATGGCAAATATCAGCGGCTATAACCTACTATTTGTTTTCTCTCGCGCGAGATTGGTGGAATACGTCACGCAACCCGATATGAGTTTTCTCTCCGCCAGATGGCAATATTCGCGATTATATCCCATCAAATATTTTCTCTCTCGCGTGATTGGTTGAATGCGTCACGTAACCTGATATTTTCTCTCCGCCAGATGGCAAATATCAGCGGCTATAACCTACTATTTGTTTTCTCTCGCGCGAGATTGGTGGAATACGTCACGCAACCCGATATGAGTTTTCTCTCCGCCAGATGGCAATATTCGCGATTATATCCCATCAAATATTTTCTCTCTCGCGTGATTGGTTGAATGCGTCACGTAACCTGATATTTTCTCTCCGCCAGATGGCAAATATCAGCGGCTATAACCTACTATTTGTTTTCTCTCGCGCGAGATTGGTGGAATACGTCACGCAACCCGATATGAGTTTTCTCTCCACCAGATGGCAATATTCGCGATTATATCCCATCAAATATTTTCTCTCTCGCGTGATTGGTTGAATGCGTCACGTAACCTGATATTTTCTCTCCGCCAGATGGCAATATTCGCGATTATATCCCATCAAATATTTTCTCTCTCGCGTGATTGGTTGAATGCGTCACGTAACCTGATATTTTCTCTCCGCCAGATGGCAAATATCAGCGGCTATAACCTACTATTTGTTTTCTCTCGCGCGAGATTGGTGGAATACGTCACGCAACCCGATATGAGTTTTCTCTCCACCAGATGGCAATATTCGCGATTATATCCCATCAAATATTTTCTCTCTCGCGTGATTGGTTGAATGCGTCACGTAACCTGATATTTTCTCTCCGCCAGATGGCAATATTCGCGATTATATCCCATCAAATATTTTCTCTCTCGCGTGATTGGTTGAATGCGTCACGTAACCTGATATTTTCTCTCCGCCAGATGGCAAATATCAGCGGCTATAACCTACTATTTGTTTTCTCTCGCGCGAGATTGGTGGAATACGTCACGCAACCCGATATGAGTTTTCTCTCCGCCAGATGGCAATATTCGCGATTATATCCCATCAAATATTTTCTCTCTCGCGTGATTGGTTGAATGCGTCACGTAACCTGATATTTTCTCTCCGCCAGATGGCAAATATCAGCGGCTATAACCTACTATTTGTTTTCTCTCGCGCGAGATTGGTGGAATACGTCACGCAACCCGATATGAGTTTTCTCTCCGCCAGATGGCAATATTCGCGATTATATCCCATCAAATATTTTCTCTCTCGCGTGATTGGTTGAATGCGTCACGTAACCTGATATTTTCTCTCCGCCAGATGGCAATATTCGCGATTATATCCCATCAAATATTTTCTCTCTCGCGTGATTGGTGGAATACGTCACGCAACCCGATCTGAGTTTTCTCTCCACCAGATGGCAATATTCGCGATTATATCCCATCAAATATTTTCTCTCTCGCGTGATTGGTTGAATGCGTCACGTAACCTGATATTTTCTCTCCGCCAGATGGCAATATTCGCGATTATATCCCAAGTAGTATATGTGGAGTTAAAATGATACCCGTTTTTTTCGTTAACGTAGTGGAGGCCTTCGTTTAAACCTCAGGCCTCCCCTACGTTAACAAAAAAAATGGCATCATTTTTCCTCCACATATACTACTGGAAGCATAATTGGTTGAAATGCTGTCTTACAGCGATAACATTCTTTGACCTACTTATCCATTTTTTGACTTCATAGACCGTGAACAAGAAAGAAAATAAGGCTTGAAATGTTGTCAGTTTTTCCATTCGTTGCCAACAACGAGGCAAAAAAAAAAAAAAAATGAAGAGAAACTGTCAGTTCGTCTCTCTTCATTTTTTCCTTTTTTTTTTTACTGCCATTCGAAAGCCCTTAGCGAGCCCTCTACTTCTCCATGAGTCTTACGGTACTTCGATTCTGCCAGTACTTTCGAGAAGCGATTTTCTTTTGATAAGTTCACGTCGTAGTGGTGCACTACACGTTGTACAAAGTCTGTAGCTAGTTCGACAATCACGATCGCATTTACGACATGGATATGTGGAATCTTTTAGCGAGCCCTCTATGTTTTTACGAGCCTTACGGTCCTTCAATTCTTCCAATACTTTAGAGAAGTGATTCTTGATTTTGCGTTTCTCTCCACTAAGTTCACGTTGGCGTCGTGCACCACACGTCGTACAAAGTCCGTAACTAGTTCGACAACCACGACCGCATTTATGACACGGACCGAATGGAGTGGCTCCTCTTCGTATCTGATAGTCGTGTTGAGCACAATATTCTGACACCTTCGAAATCTTCCTTATACATTTCGTGTCCTTGCCTCGCATTAACCAACTACAAGTTATCGTCTCAGGCATCGCGCGATGTATACCTTGTACTAGTTTATTTCTAAATGCTTTTTTGATTTCGACCTATCCTAAATGACTAAAAGTCCTTTGAGAGCGGAATTCGTATTTACGTTTGGCAGAGCAGCTGCCGTATGTTAATTATGGCTGGCAGAAATCTACATACGAACCACATCCATTGCATAAGCCAAGGGGGATGAATACATACATTCCTGAGTTCCCCCTAAAATTCCTGAGCGCCCCGATTTTGCTCGAACAAGTGAAACTGGGGCGCTAAGGAATGCAAAAAAAGTTTGGCGACCCTAAAATTTACGTACGACTCAGACAATTTTTATTTCACCTGCGGCCCGTGACATAGTTTGACGTGACTAGACAAAAATCTGCATACGAATCGCAAAACAACACGGTAATTTATACGAACTAAGAGCATCTGTTCTTAGCGCAGTAATTTATACGATTTTCTTAGTGAAGTTAAAATAGACTCCGTTATGGTTTCTTTCATAGGAGATGTTGATTCTTATCCCACTAGACTGCCAAGTTTTGCTCTCATTTCCTTTCGGATCTCCGAGCGAAGTTGTTCTAGGTTTTTTGACCCTCTTTCTTGCCTATTTTTTTGTCGTATTTCGAGCTTGAGTGATTCGTATTTCGATCTTTCATCGATAACACTTCCGAACTCGGCTTCTGAAATATTACCATCGGCTAGAGCCTTTGAGACTTTGACTTCCACGGAATTGGCCTTAGCCTTTGCCAACATAACGGTCTTTTCGTGCTTCGAGACGCGAATGCCAAGTTTCTTACTTGCGATAGACATCGAGGCCGAAATGACGGCACAAACGAACCCGAGGCTTCCTAATGAAATACCCACAGGTATCCCGATCCCTGTAAACGTCAAGCCCAATGCCATAGCGGATAATGCACCACTCAAGCTACCTGTGGCCACAGCAACCCCGTGAACAATGCCACGCGCTCGGGCATATTTCTTACGAACGACTTCGTAGTGCTTTGCCTGCCGTTCGAGTTCAGCAAGTGTGTCACATACTTTTTGTAGCCGAAAGCTATCTCCAGACAAAACGGTTTCAGATGAACGTAGATTGGGATAGATCGGCGCCGTTGGAATTGTTTGAATCGAATCGCTTGCCATCATATATTATACATATGACTTATTCAATCTTCAATACGTATCGTATGGGTCGACCACGGAAGTCTACCACGTTGTCTTTCTCATCACGAATCGTCAGACGAAGGCTGTTTCGCGTCGTACCTAGAGCTCGGACAGGTAGTGGGAGCGTCGCAGAATACGTTGTCTTTGCAAACCTCTCACCTCGGATCTCAATGCTAGCTAGGACTTGCGATCGCTTTCCCTCGAGAAGTGCGAAATCGGAATTCACCACATCGCAGTGGATGTACATTGTGTTGATATCCTTGATTATCAGGTCGTAGTGTCCAACTTTTAGCAATACGTTTCCCCCCACATCTTCATTTCCTTCGATACCCAATAGTTCGCAGAGATTCTTACTGAACTTGATCGTTTTCTGAACCTTTAGGATCCAATCCCTCTTACCGCTTCTATTTATGAAGCTTACGACTTTATTCGACATAGCTTCATTGAAGAAGGGCTTGAGTTTATGTATGTCATGAGACCCCGGATAGATTTTGTATGGGAACCCTACGCCTCCGGTATCCCACTCGAACGTAGCCTCCGTTTCTAGGTTCCACCAGCTATTCTCAAAAGTGACCTCAACTAGCGAAATATTGTTGATAGGAATAGATCGATCGAAGTAGACCGTATGGTCAGCCGAGGTGGTGGTGACATTTAAGATTACCATATTAAAGCCTGAAGCTTACTTCAATATCGGAAGTTTACTTCAATGATACTAACGTATATTCTTTACTTCACGATATTAACATATGTCGTAACTTTAATACGTATCAATATCAAACAGATTAGTCAAGTGAATGAGTCGAACGGATTGGTTGAAGAAGTTCCCATTTGCAGATCCTTCTCAGATAATAGCTTGGCCCGGCGCCAAGGATAAGAAACTAGCCGATAATATGCCTAATAAAGTTCATTTCGACGGTGATTGGGGTGACTATATTGCACCTCGCAATGCGAAGGCTTTAGCGGCCTTTAAGAAAAATTATCCTCACGCGGACTTCGATAAGTTCTCAGCTAGGACAACGGCATCCGACATACATGATGAGTCTACATACGAGACTAGAATCATGTTTTACGATGGTGGGCAGCATTGGAATATGAGTGGTCTCATACCAGTAGATGTCAGAAATCATCTACACGAAGCGTTACGCGTGACAACGCAAAAACACGCGATAGTTGTGGGTTTTCCACTTCCCTTCAGAAGGACTGATTTTAAGTATCCAGTTCCAGCAGTTCCCTGGAAGATTGACGCCAAAGACATAGACCCATTTCTACAAACTCTTAAGATCTACGTAACGAAGGATCGGTTCTTCACGTCGGAGCCGCGAGATATCTTACTAGGGTTGGGGTTTGATTTTCCTACTGACACCATTAACGACAACGACGACGAAAAAGTCGATAAGTCCGAAAAAGCGCAAGAATGGTTAGATGCTCTACCAATGAGGCATTGGCAACAACAATTCTGTTTCGTAGTTTGGTGCGCAACGGCTGGCTGTGGAGTGTCGTTCGATGACCATCTTTCAGATGACGCACCAATCACTGATTACATTCGTAGCTTTTACCGCTTTCATGTGTACTACACGATCATGCGATTACTGTTCGAATTGGGAGTCCCCCTCCCCAGAGAAAACATCTTTAATAAGAACAACAACGTTCCATGGAACTCAGTCGTATACGACAGGCTCAGGAGAGAGTTTGGAGTCGCCAAAGTTAACTTCGCCCTGCGCCGAGCAAGATTTACTGATAAGTCGTTTGGGTTCGATACGAATGGGCCACTCGATATTCCGACGCGGTTCTATCTCAATGAAATGGCGAAAAAGCAGCACAATTGGTTCGTTCCGCAGCAGGGCAAGGGGCTGACTAAGGCTGGGGTAGTCCGAATTAATACGTCTGTAAAGGTCTACGTGTTCTGTATCCTAGGAGCCCAGGGTGTGGGAACGGTCCCTATCGTAGGGTCTCCAGGCTTGTCACCCGGTGTCCAGAAAGACTTCAAAAAACTGCTGAGAGATACCATCATGGAAAAGGATTGGGATAGTTTAGTGCAATATAACAAAGTCCTGAATGACACGAACTCTCGTCTCGACCTAGCGATCGCTAAGGGTTGTATGTTAATACCCAGCAATATGAATATCAATAAGAAGAGCATAGTGGGTTATAACAACTACCTGAAAATGTCGAATAAGCCAGGCCTAAGTTTAGGAATAAACTATAATATCAACCTCGATGAAAAAACTCCGCCACCAGACCACATGGAAGGCTCGAAACCAAAAACGCATAAACCTGCTATGGAAGGCTCGAAACCAAAAACGCATAAACCTGCTACAGACAGCGGAGCCACAACGGATAAGCCACATAGGCGACAAAGTCGCGGTGTATCACCAACGAGTCACGAAACCAATTTGGCAATCGTGGGTATTGTGGCCGGCGTAGCCTCATGGATGATATTTCGTTAGCGCCGTTTCGACGATTTATATTGCTCTACTAGGAATATGACCACAGCTACAATGAGTAGCCAGGCATTCTTGGCAAGGAAGCCGAAAACTTCTCCAGCGGTACGGAATATGAAACTCGCAATAGCGCCTATCGCCCCAGGTAGCACGTTAGCCAACTTTTTTCCAAGATCCTTCAAAGCACCACCAACTCCCTTAGCAACGGAAGCTAAGCCTTTTGTCAATATACTAACGACAGTACCGATTACGGCACCGGCGACAGCTAGCACTCCAATCACCGTAAATCCATGTTTCTTGAAGATGGCTTTTATGCGGTCTCGTAGCGACATACGATCTTTGATGGCTTCGATTTCTTCATTGATCTCCTGTACTTGATCCTCTAGTTCTATTACCTTATTCTTTGCGACCTCGTACTTTGGTGTCCCCTTAGTTAATGAATCCATCTTGTTTGTTTCGTCAGTCTTTTGTTTCTCCTTTCCAGCGACTGTATCCTCTTTCGTACTAATCAATTCTTCCGCAGTTGGTCCCAGAATAGCTCTAAGCGTTTTTGGAAATTTTGAACTTTCGAAGTCATCCAGCAAGTGGCCTATGGCATTCACCTTATTCATTCGTATCACGACCCTACCATATTCATCCAAACTAGCTGTGAACTTAGCCTTCTTTGAGTCTACCTCTGGAAACTTAGCACGGATCTCGTCCCAGGCCTCTGTGGCTTGTCCTTCCCTTTCTGCTAACGTAGTTCCTGCGGCATCACCTTGATTGACTAATTCTATATACTCAACTGAGCTGCTTCCCCAATTACTCCGATTTTTCCATAACCTATCACGTATGGCTTTCGTCGTATTTCTGAATCTATGCTTAGCTCTATGCCACCAATCCATTTCTGCCTCGCCATCCTCAGGTCTAATCGCAGCCCATTCTTCGGGAGTAAGATCATTCACATCAGCGCCACCTTCTTTGGTTGTAGGCTCGAAGTCTATCACATCTTCCATATTGAACAATCAACGCACTATTAGTATTGACCATACATTCAACAGGAATGAATATGTTATCAACGAATCTCAATCCCGACTATGCTCCTAGGGAAGGTAGATCTCTCAAAGCCAGTCGTGTGTTCCATCGCGTAACTTTCACCCCATCGACGGCAAACCCCGGGGAAACCTTGATCGTAGAGGTTCCAGCGATAGGCGAAAATAGACTTCTAGTACCTGGTAGTTTAGCTCTCAGTACCAATATGACTCTATCCGGTGGTCACGCAAATAACCGCTTGGTGGCCAACGTTGGACGCTGTCTAGTCTCAAAACGAGTCGTAAGAATGGGCACTACTGTCTTAGAAGATTGTGGTCGACCTGATCTACTGCAGGTATATAGCGATCTCTACCTATCTGCCTCAGAACGAGAGAACCGCATAGAGCAGGGCATTCAATCTGACAATGTTAACAAACTTCGCTCTGCTGCCGGTGATAAAGGCACATCGGATGCAGCCGACAATGCAACGCTTGCCGCATATGGTAGCGCGTATAAGATACCTATCGATCACGACATTATCACAACTCATGGTGTCCTCTATCCGCATGCGATTCGAGATAAGTTGGCGTTTCTTTTAACACTGGCACCAGCTATTGACGTCATAGTCGGATCTGACACCACGAAAGTAGGGACATACAAGCTTTCTAACATTGAGCTCGAATATGAAGTCATCGAAAGTCTCGATCTTGCGGTGCAGGCCAATAGTACCTACGACAGCGGAAAAGCTTTCCTGTACAACCACGCTGAGTACTACAAAACAGTCTCAGTCAACCAAGCAACCGACACACTCGTATCTGAAAGCGTGAACACCCTTCGTATCTCTCTCAATGGCATCCTTCTTCTATTCGTGGATCCCCATGTGGCAGGCACCAGAGATAGTGAGAAGTTTGTAAATCCAGGAATCACCAAGGTAGAGGTACACGTCAATGGTATTCCTAACGCTCTATATTCTTTTGGGATGCTACCAAAGGATTTATGGAAGTCTGCAAAGAATTGGTTTTGTGGATTGTCGTCCCATCAAGCGACCACATCCATGACACATAAGAAATTCTTCGAGAACAAGTTTGCCGTACTCATCGATTGTCGCACCTCACAAACCAGCGTAGCTCATGGAGATGGTCTTTCCCAACAAGATGCTGGAGCATCCATTCGCCTTAGGATTCATCGCACTGGAGGCTCAGGTATCGTGAACATGCACATGTTCGTGCTTTCCGATGCGCAGGCAACTATTGAACGGGGGATGCTACAAAATGTTTATAACTGATGGATACATTGGCAGAACAAATTCCTTTTAATGCACTCATAATCGGCCCCACGAATTGTGGAAAGACTCAGTTCATAGTCGATCAATTGAGAGGGCCATTTCGCTTTAAGTTTGAATATATCGTATTGATTTGTCCCACCTACGATAACAATAAGACCTATGAAGGCTTCGGCAAGGGAGATCCACGATTTATTGTCCTAGCGCCTTCTCAGAATGATATCGACGCCACCTTGGGTGACTGCGCATGTTATTTCGAAGGAACGAATACGCTCATTATCCTCGATGATTGTGCGGCAAGCAAGGACGTTAAGGGAAGAACCAATAAGATATCCGATTTAGCCTTTTCTGCACGTCACATTGGTATTTCAATTTGGGCATCATCGCAAACGCAAAAAAGCATATGCAAGAACTTTCGTGAGAACTGCGCAATCGTCGTGGCATTTCGTATCGCAAGTGCCCCGGGGTTGAAGGATCTATTCGATGACTACGGGGCTGGCATATCATTGGATAATAAGAAGATGTTCGTATCAGAACTTGAAACTAAGTTTGCACATATATGTTTCTGTTTACGACATCCCTTTTCCACCGTATTGAACATACCTTCGCCTACGACATGTCACGGTACGTTGAAGTAAGATGGATAAACATTTGGATGACGAATTAATGGATGCACTCAAATCCAGCAAAACGGATGTGGCATCGACGGTGGATGCGGCCTCAAATGATCATCGGGAAACCCTCGCTATCTTGGCCGCCACTGGTACAACGAAGGAATACCTCGGAAAGGCGTACTCTCTAGGAGACATACATAAACTATCCGAGAAAGACATAGAAATACTATATAGAAGGTATCATGCCGTTGTGGCCCAACAAGTGGCAGGATGCTTAGTCGACAACGCTATGAACCTAGCTACTCGCGTAATCGCGTATCTTATACCAATAGATTCCCAAACGGCCCTGTCAAAGGACTTAAGAGAAGATCGCATAATTCGTAATGAAATCTCTTCTTTAGCTGGCATGGTGTCTCTTAAGGCAGGTCGCTTCGTAGCCCTAGCCAGCGCTATATTCCACGTAGCTAATCACATAGAAGTCGATAAGTCGTCATCTTCCGTTACGCCAATTGAAGTAACACCGACTATCGACATACAGCAAGATGTCAAACCAGAATGAAGACTCGGATTCACACGACGAAAGAGAAATATTAGAAGATCGCATAGACAAAGTCGAGATAGACTCTCGCATAATTGAGATAGCTTTCGAGATCGGAGCGGGCGTGGCATGGGTAAGTATCATCTACGGATTCATCCTCTCAATGAGGAGACGTAGTATGGTAAGGGAATTAGAACGCTTCGAGGTAGTAAGCGATGAACCTCTAAAAGACGCGCCACCTAGTAGTCATGCAATTGAAGTCACTCGACCTAACAACATACGGCAAGATGGAAGCCCCACCGAATGACCTCATCACGAAGGAACCAAGCTCGTCGGCACCTAAAAAAGAAAAGAATCCAAAACGCGTCGCGGCCGGTAAAGCCATAGCGGAAAGAAGGAGACTACCTAAAGAAGCCCCCACCGACACAGCTACTCCAGTAGACAGTCAGAACGATGAACCAAGCTGGATAGCCAATATATCAGCCACCACCACGTTTGCAGCAGTCGGAGTATGCATAGCACTGGTGAGTCTATTCTACCAGTATAAGCGATACGCTCAAACACAACGAGTCGGGACTGGTGACTATCATACATCTACTGGTGGCAACAAAGGAACTAAAGAAACCACCAAACGTAGCGACCTAAAAACTCAAGGCATGATATAGCATTTGAAGTTACGCAACATATCGGTGATGTAAACGTTGTTCCGACAAGATGGTTAGCGAATTTATGAATACAATACAGGAAGCTGTCATATTGGTTGGACTCGCCTCAGGTATCGGTTGGATCGGAAAGAAAGCAATCAAGGAACCCTTGACTAACGACCCTTCATCTAGCGTTTTGAACTTCGTGAAGTGGATAGCAGTGTTGTCTGGTAGCCTGGCTGCTAAGAAATACCTAAAGGACAAAGGGTATTTGAAGCCTGCTGAGTGACGGGTTTGAAGCCATGGGAACGATAATAGTTATGGCGGTTTCTTTTGCCGTAGCAAGCGGTGCCGCTGGTATTGCCGCACACGAAATCGAAAAAGCAACTAGCGGGCCGAACGCGACTGCCGCAGAGATTGTAAGGCATGATGAGGCCCAGGAGAAATTCAATGTTGACATGGCCGCCTACGAAAAAAAACAAGAAGAACGACTAAGAGCCTTAGCCACCTGGAACCACTGGAAAGAAAACAATGCACACATCGGTCTTCAGGATAGAATCTACGCAATGAAAAAACTCCGCATATATCACATACTGCAAACGAAATTGGAAAAGCCAAAGCTCTCCGATTCCTATAAACCCTCGAGTTCAAGGAAAACTGCCGAATTGGTGGCCTTAGGTGGTAGTGTGTTCGCAACTGGATACGTTGTCACACGATTCTTATAAATTTACTATGCATTACCACTAACATTACTAGATTTACTACGAGTAATTACTAATTTACTAGACTACTACGAGTAATTACTCCGCATAAGTGAGATTACTAGGTAACCACTCCGCTCCTCAAAGTAAGAGAAAACGACATACTAAGTAAATTAGAAGACTTAGAACCAAACACGAGAGTGGCAACTACCCACCTAACGGATCAGAACGTGCAATAAATAATAGTTTGGCTCGTTAGTAAGGGTCGTAAAAAAAAAACGAATCCAACAACCCTATTAGATAAAGCCACATGTATATATATCAAAGACGATGGCTAGCCAAGTTTCCAATGCAACCAACGATGCCCCCTCAACCAATGATGCCATCTCAACCAACGATGCCAATACCACAGCGACGGCAAACAAATCCTCTGTGTTCAACGCAGAAGACATCCTCAAAGCCTTCGAACAGGGAAAGGAGGGAATAGTTGTGTTTGACTGGGACAATCCTCGAAGTGGTCC
The DNA here is from genome assembly GCA_030867875.1 of Actinernus sp. WN-2022. Taxonomy (NCBI): domain Eukaryota; kingdom Metazoa; phylum Cnidaria; class Anthozoa; order Actiniaria; family Actinernidae; genus Actinernus; species Actinernus sp. WN-2022. Next base: position 100,620,537 of record JAOWCC010000577.1, on the reverse strand, counting down.
AAACGGATGTAAATACATCCCAGTCTACTTTGATCTTGGGGAAGGACAACGTCCAGCAATCTTTCGCTTCAAAGACGAAAAACATGTTGGTCAAATATGTCCACATGAGCAAGAAGACCTTGCCCGATTGAACCTCGCATCGGGACAAAAGGATAAGTACAAGAAGCGTGATCGCAATCCCTGCCTACAAATTCAAAAGTGGTGTGTGCCAGTATTGACTCAGATGGATGGAATCACCTTGAAGACCGACAAGGATGGAAACCCTGAACTTCCAAGTCCAGACAAATTGAGTACCCTCTTCAAAGTGATCCAAGAGTTGGACTCTGCGTTCGAAAACGAGGTTGAGGCGTGCCTCACAAGTGGAAAGATTTGTGCACGCAATCTGCGTCGCCGTACCGCACCAGCCGAAGGAGCTCTCGTTGTCTCCAACACTAAGATCCATACACTGGTTCAACGAACTATCTCCATGGAAGCCTCCAAGAACGCCGGATGTGCATTGAGCAATCCCATTGCTAGGCTGCGCATGAAATGCAACATGCAGACAGGTGTACCCAACTGCCTATTCTTCGACAAGAGTCGGCCGTTCTCCGTAGGAAGCCGCACTTCTTACGAAGCTCTCGTAGATGCGAATTCCAACCAAGTAAATGCTTCCAACATAAGTAATATGATATTGCCAGGTTCCATACACGATGGCGTTTGCGACGCTAGTAGTGTCTGCACGAGTGGATTGGGAATATCCTACTTACTCGACGCCGCCGTCCTAGTCGTAACGCAACCGCTTCCAACGAAGACTCGGGCCACTCTCGAGGACGTATACGAATAGGGAGATGTAGAAGAAAAAAAAAAAGAAAAAAAAGGAATAAGGACCGATGGGTCTTTATTCCTTTTTTTTTCACGATAAGGACTATACATATTAAAGTCTCGTTGTTAACACTATACGTAATGGATGCTATCTTCTATGGCCCTGAAGGATATTGGAAAGGTTACTCCGCAATTGGTAAACTATCGGCGGCAGCAAAGGTATCGGAAGACACGGCTAAGAGTTGGTTAGAGAAGCAAGCACTATGGCAAATTTATTTATCACCACCACGATATGTACCACGACCACATTGGACCGTATCGAAACCTAACGAAGTCCACCAAGCTGATTTGATATTCTTACCACACGATCGACCTGGGCGTGGACGGAAGCTATACAAGTACGCATTGGTGGTAATCGATGTGGCTTCTCGATACAAAGAAGCCGAACCTTTAGCTTCGAAAGATAGTGGTGAAGTTTCTGCGGCATTCGAACGAATCTACAAACGTAGTCCACTCGAATGGCCAAAGACGTTGCAAGTAGATCCTGGTAGAGAATTCATGGGACGTATGTCTGAAACGTTAGAACTACATGGTACGAAAGTTCAACGAGGCGAGGCTGGTAATCATAGAGCGCAAGGCTTCGTCGAACGAGCGAATAGAACGCTAGCTGAGAGATTGTTTGGATACCAATATGCACAAGAGATGGTACTTACTTCGGAAGGCTCAGAGGCGCGTAGTAGAGAATGGGTAGTTCGTTTACCAATGGTTATCAAAGCCCTGAATGGTGAGGTGACTCGACTTACAGGAAAGGAGCCTTCGAATTCCGTAGTGACGCAACAAGTAGATCTAAAGACTCCTACATATTCACGCACTGTTGGCTTGAGAGAAGAGCGCCTACCATTTGACGCCTTAGTTCGATATCTCTACGCCCCAGGAGAATTGGAAGGAGGTGAAAAACGTAGAGCCACTGATCCCGTGTGGAGTTTACAGATATACACCATTTCGCGAAGTGTAGTATCTTCGGGACAGCCTGTGCTGTACTACCTCGCTAAGCGAGAAGGGGGGAAGGATGCACCCAAACGTGGATTCGTTCGTGAAGAGCTACAAGTCGTTCCTAGGGATACGGAACTACCACCGAAAGATGTTCTGTTCGTATCCAAGCGCTAGACAGCATACTCTATTGGCTCGGTGTGGATTCCATCGGGAAGAACGCGTCTTTTGTCGTAGTAAGCCGATAGCCCAAGTTTCTGCTGTTCGTAGGTTGCCATACCTTCCGGCACTAGACGGAAGCCTCGGTTTTTCGCCATGTCAATACTACCCTGGAGTGCTGCTTCGAATCGAGCCCACGAAACGTCGTTGTGCCGTCTAGACATACCTTTGGTGGAATATTTCCTGCTGCCACCCACATCGACATACCAAGCTTTAGAACATAGGGCAATAGCGCGTTGACCTTCGAATTCGAGTTTGAAGAGTCCTGGCGTACGACTACTCCATTTGTCCCAAGCTAGCCATTCCTTTCTGTGGGCTGCGAAATCCTCTCGTAGGTCTGATCTTACAACTTCGTCGAGGCTGTTTCCAGAGATGGCAACGTACGCGCTGTCCGTATCCATCTGTATGTATTCGAAATCCTTGCGATCGACGTACTTATCAAGGAAGTCGTAGTAGAACTCGAGCATGCGAAGTTTGGCAAGCTGATATACCGCGATACCTACTTGGAAAGGGCGTTTGATTCGGATCTGGGCCTTTCTACTCTCGAGTTCGTATGCCTCACCAACCTCTTCCAGATCTTCGAACCAAACACTTCGCAATGCTTTGTCAACAACTTTCTCGTCTTTCGTATAGGTGACATCTGTTTGGCGTCCCAAGTCTTCGAGCAACTTTCCATAGGCGCTGTTTCCTAATAGCTTGAACACATCTGCCAGCAAAGCTTTACTTTTGTCTACGTCTCCCATGCGTCGCGCCTCAGTGACTTGGTCCACGAACCATTCGAAGATTTCTTTGGATTCGTAGTCTATCGTGCGGTAGACAGCAGTAATCACTGCGCCATGATCGAGATACCAACGTAGTAGGGGCTCGTAGAGTAGCAACCTCTTTCCAGAGAGACTCCCAACTAGCTTCTTTTCCTCGCTGAGCTTTCTACCCGTCCTTGCGAGGTAGGCCAACATTTGTGGAGAAATTGCTTCCTTGGGGATTTTCTTGTTGTAGAAGAAGGGGGGCATCTCCTCAAATTTCTGCCACAATTCTTTTGGTATCTCGATGTCTACCTCCGCGTAGCCAAACCACTCACCGTTTCGTAGACATTCGACGAAGTCTTCGGCTTCTAGATCTGGCTCATCATAGTGAACGACCTCTTCCTTTCCACAAGGCATTTCTAGGGCCATAGTAGAAAGATATAGGGCATTGGCATCGTATCCAAGAATCTTACGACAAATTTTAGTTCCACCCTGATGACTGCGAATCCTAGTCACTCCCGCTTCGTGGCGTCTAGTGAACACTATGCTTGGACCTCCCACGACAGCGCCTTTCAGCATGTGGTAGGCTTCCTCACCTGGAGCGTACATCTCGGCTCCCCGTTCTACACTACCTCGAAACAGGAACTGTAGCGAGACTCCTGGGATGGACACTGCGTCTTTCAGCATGTCTACTCCCTTCTCGTGGTAGAAATCTCGCATCTTTTCGAGTGCCTCTAGGAATGGGACTACGTCTAGGTCGTTGTAGTATCGTAGCCAATCTGCGAAGGTCTCCATTCCTTTGTCGTGAAAGGTGCACTCGCAATCTTCAAACTCTGATCTAGATAGTAGGTGTTCTCTTTTCAACTTTGAACCCCACTCTCGATAATCTGGTAATCCAACGTGATCCAACTTGTCGGGAGAGTCGAACCACTCATATGGGAAGAAACTCTTTTGCGATTCACATCCATAGGCAGCGATCCAACGTTCATAGGAAATTCCAGGTCCAAGGTAGTTTATCACATCGAGGAAACGAAAATCGGGAGTCAAGAGAAACATAGTGGAATTGGCTTTCTTCGCTACTCTGACTTTCTTGCATGTATCGGCAATAGATTCTACGAAATAGTTTCTGATCAAATTCAAATCATACCGGCCAGAGTTGAAGCCTAGAACGGGAACTTGGTTGACCCATTCGTCGATTCTCATCCGTTGTTCCTTTGGTAGTGTGTCAAAGGAGAATTCAGGTGTCTTGGGGCAGAACTGTTCCGCAACGCCTTCTTGGATGTTCTGCGCTCTTAGCTGGAGTTCTTCGACGAAGGCCGCTATAAGTTCCTTTGGATCACGTCGACAGAGATGGGTTGGTGTTCGATCGTACGTGTCGGCAATTGATACTGATATGGGAACATGAACGTTTTCGATGCTCAATCGGTCCGTTGGTTGTCGACCTTTCGTTCTATCGAGGTAGGCTTCAAAGTCGTACACTATGGCGTGTGGGTAGGCGGTTTGCGTTGGTGTTGGAACCGGTTCGTTCGTCTTCTTTGTAGAGCAACCCCAAGCCTCCACTACTACGTAACCTGCCTCACGTAGACTCTCCGTTCTTTTGCAGGTCTTACGATACAGACATCTCTCTTGAGGGAAGCATTTTGGGCAGCCGTGGAAGTAGCATCCATGAAATTGGAAAATGGTTTTCGAAAGAGGTTCGTAGCCATCAACCGCTGCTCCTTCGAGCCAATGCTCTCCACCATGTCCACAAGCTGCGTGATGAATGTGTTGCCCAATCCTTTCGGCTTCGCGTTTCAACCAGCGTAGAGCGGCTTTGCTGGCTGTGCTCTCTGGCCAGAAGGCTTTTTCGTATGCCGACTGAGGTACCGTAATTACTTTTCCAGGGCAAACAATCTTCGTTTCGCCACGACTACAACGATCTGCGTGGCGTTGAAGGTTCGAGGCATTTGTGAACCGTTGCTTACAAGCATTGCATACGTAGACGTGCCCTAGCTTTTTGACGTCCTTGATATAGAAGGCATGTCCTTCGTATATCCCAATCGTCATCGTATGCTTGTAGTGAGCTGCATGTCGCATCAGATGCCAAGCGCCAGCCTCCGTAGGTTCGTACACCCGAATGCCGATTCCAAAGTGTAACTCGACTTTCTCCAGCTGGTCTAAGGAAGTTCTGGGAACGTCTTGCGTGGGCGCTGTCAGGCGATAGAAGTTCTGGGCAAGTTTTCGAGCTGAGGTGTTGCACTTGTCTGCACGGGCTCCTTTGCATACGGCAAGGCAACGCCAAAGACATAGGTTGTCACCATATCGATCAAGGGCAATCATTCCTTTTTTCTGACGAAGCCATTGGGGTAGTGGACCTGTTCCCAACAGAGGCTGACGATCAATCACGACTTTGACATCCACGTAGATCCAACGCACGAAGGCCCATTGGGTATTTGGTCGATTGATGTTGTCGGGTTTCAATCGAGCTGTCTCCTTGCTATTGATCCACTCCTCCGCATTGCCTAGGACATTCAACCATGGAGAACTGGGGACAGTCTTGGAGAATAGCATCACACGTCCGTCGTTGACATTGCGAATGCGATAGGTGTAGCCGTAGCGCAGGTAGAAGCTGGTGGTTACCTTTGCAACTAACTTTTCCATGATCCTAGGGGTTAAATCTCCTGCCACACCTTGGAAGAAGCGCCACTGGATAGTACGGCGGCCGATCTCCACTCCCTCGAGCATTCCATCTCTCTCATCGAGAATAGCCTCGGCCTCTCGAGCTAGACTCCGTGGAAGTGGCTCACTACGAGGCTCTTGCAGGAACCGTCGGAAGGCTCGGCGTTTGTGGGGCAAGCGGCTTCGAGGGTTTTCTATAGACCTCTCTTCGTCAGCTTTTGCCCTTAGACTTGCTGTGATCTCCTCATTCAACTGTTTGGTTTCCCGCACGCGTTGAGCTCTTTTGTGAGGATTTTCCGAATCGCCTCGAAGAGCTGGAAACCTACCTGTTCGATCGGCTCGTTCGATTCTATTCTCCCATTCGAGAGCGCGAGCCTCAGCTATTGTCTGGGCTAGCTTGGATTTGTCGAACCTAGAAAAACCTCGCAACCCAAATTGCTTCGCTTGAGTACGTAGTTCTTCTAGGGTGACCATCTTCTATGTCGCGGGACAAAGAACACACAATCGGTGTCGATATACTATACATGTGCGGCTTTCTCTAATATGGATATCGAAATGCAATAGTGTTGGCAACGAATGGAAAAACTGACAACATTTCAAGCCTTATTTTCTTTCTTGTTCACGGTCTATGAAGTCAAAAAATGGATAAGTAGGTCAAAGAATGTTATCGCTGTAAGACAGCATTTCAACCAATTATGCTTCCAGTAGTATATGTGGAGGAAAAATGATGCCATTTTTTTTGTTAACGTAGGGGAGGCCTGAGGTTTAAACGAAGGCCTCCACTACGTTAACGAAAAAAACGGGTATCATTTTAACTCCACATATACTACTTCCCATCAAATATTTTCTCTCTCGCGTGATTGGTTGAATGCGTCACGTAACCTGATATTTTCTCTCCGCCAGATGGCAAATATCAGCGGCTATAACCTACTATTTGTTTTCTCTCGCGCGAGATTGGTGGAATACGTCACGCAACCCGATATGAGTTTTCTCTCCGCCAGATGGCAATATTCGCGATTATATCCCATCAAATATTTTCTCTCTCGCGTGATTGGTTGAATGCGTCACGTAACCTGATATTTTCTCTCCGCCAGATGGCAAATATCAGCGGCTATAACCTACTATTTGTTTTCTCTCGCGCGAGATTGGTGGAATACGTCACGCAACCCGATATGAGTTTTCTCTCCACCAGATGGCAATATTCGCGATTATATCCCATCAAATATTTTCTCTCTCGCGTGATTGGTTGAATGCGTCACGTAACCTGATATTTTCTCTCCGCCAGATGGCAATATTCGCGATTATATCCCATCAAATATTTTCTCTCTCGCGTGATTGGTTGAATGCGTCACGTAACCTGATATTTTCTCTCCGCCAGATGGCAAATATCAGCGGCTATAACCTACTATTTGTTTTCTCTCGCGCGAGATTGGTGGAATACGTCACGCAACCCGATCTGAGTTTTCTCTCCACCAGATGGCAATATTCGCGATTATATCCCATCAAATATTTTCTCTCTCGCGTGATTGGTTGAATGCGTCACGTAACCTGATATTTTCTCTCCGCCAGATGGCAATATTCGCGATTATATCCCATCAAATATTTTCTCTCTCGCGTGATTGGTTGAATGCGTCACGTAACCTGATATTTTCTCTCCGCCAGATGGCAAATATCAGCGGCTATAACCTACTATTTGTTTTCTCTCGCGCGAGATTGGTGGAATACGTCACGCAACCCGATATGAGTTTTCTCTCCGCCAGATGGCAATATTCGCGATTATATCCCATCAAATATTTTCTCTCTCGCGTGATTGGTTGAATGCGTCACGTAACCTGATATTTTCTCTCCGCCAGATGGCAAATATCAGCGGCTATAACCTACTATTTGTTTTCTCTCGCGCGAGATTGGTGGAATACGTCACGCAACCCGATATGAGTTTTCTCTCCGCCAGATGGCAATATTCGCGATTATATCCCATCAAATATTTTCTCTCTCGCGTGATTGGTTGAATGCGTCACGTAACCTGATATTTTCTCTCCGCCAGATGGCAAATATCAGCGGCTATAACCTACTATTTGTTTTCTCTCGCGCGAGATTGGTGGAATACGTCACGCAACCCGATATGAGTTTTCTCTCCACCAGATGGCAATATTCGCGATTATATCCCATCAAATATTTTCTCTCTCGCGTGATTGGTTGAATGCGTCACGTAACCTGATATTTTCTCTCCGCCAGATGGCAATATTCGCGATTATATCCCATCAAATATTTTCTCTCTCGCGTGATTGGTTGAATGCGTCACGTAACCTGATATTTTCTCTCCGCCAGATGGCAAATATCAGCGGCTATAACCTACTATTTGTTTTCTCTCGCGCGAGATTGGTGGAATAAGTCACGCAACCCGATCTGAGTTTTCTCTCCACCAGATGGCAATATTCGCGATTATATCCCATCAAATATTTTCTCTCTCGCGTGATTGGTTGAATGCGTCACGTAACCTGATATTTTCTCTCCGCCAGATGGCAATATTCGCGATTATATCCCATCAAATATTTTCTCTCTCGCGTGATTGGTTGAATGCGTCACGTAACCTGATATTTTCTCTCCGCCAGATGGCAAATATCAGCGGCTATAACCTACTATTTGTTTTCTCTCGCGCGAGATTGGTGGAATACGTCACGCAACCCGATATGAGTTTTCTCTCCGCCAGATGGCAATATTCGCGATTATATCCCATCAAATATTTTCTCTCTCGCGTGATTGGTTGAATGCGTCACGTAACCTGATATTTTCTCTCCGCCAGATGGCAATATTCGCGATTATATCCCATCAAATATTTTCTCTCTCGCGTGATTGGTTGAATGCGTCACGTAACCTGATATTTTCTCTCCGCCAGATGGCAAATATCAGCGGCTATAACCTACTATTTGTTTTCTCTCGCGCGAGATTGGTGGAATACGTCACGCAACCCGATATGAGTTTTCTCTCCACCAGATGGCAATATTCGCGATTATATCCCATCAAATATTTTCTCTCTCGCGTGATTGGTTGAATGCGTCACGTAACCTGATATTTTCTCTCCGCCAGATGGCAATATTCGCGATTATATCCCATCAAATATTTTCTCTCTCGCGTGATTGGTTGAATGCGTCACGTAACCTGATATTTTCTCTCCGCCAGATGGCAAATATCAGCGGCTATAACCTACTATTTGTTTTCTCTCGCGCGAGATTGGTGGAATACGTCACGCAACCCGATATGAGTTTTCTCTCCACCAGATGGCAATATTCGCGATTATATCCCATCAAATATTTTCTCTCTCGCGTGATTGGTTGAATGCGTCACGTAACCTGATATTTTCTCTCCGCCAGATGGCAATATTCGCGATTATATCCCATCAAATATTTTCTCTCTCGCGTGATTGGTTGAATGCGTCACGTAACCTGATATTTTCTCTCCGCCAGATGGCAAATATCAGCGGCTATAACCTACTATTTGTTTTCTCTCGCGCGAGATTGGTGGAATACGTCACGCAACCCGATATGAGTTTTCTCTCCGCCAGATGGCAATATTCGCGATTATATCCCATCAAATATTTTCTCTCGCACGTGATTGGTTGAATGCGTCACGTGACCTGATATTTTCTCTCCGCGAGTGGGAAATATCAGCGAATACACCCCCTGTGAGCGTATAAGCGCGCATCAAAGAAAATATTTGAAGGATGACAACAGCAATACCTACATTGTGGCGTTGAAAATGCCTTGATATTTGTCCTTGGACATTACCTGATTCTCGAAGTTCAGTTTCTCTCGAGCTTCGCTCTCGGGATCTTTTCTCTTCTCGGATCAGATAATGTCCGCGGACGAAATATCAGGGCATATTTCAATGCCACAAATAGGTTATTGTATTTATATTTCAACGCCACAAAGTAGGATCCCGTAAAAGAAAATAGTTGAAGGATTATAAAAACAATAACCTACTTTGTGGCGTTGAAATATGAGCTAATAATTATTTATTTGTCCTCGGACATTATCTGTTCCTCGAAACTCCGTTTTCCTCGAGCTGCGGGGGTACTCCCTTATAATTATGGGCTATACGGGTACATGTATGTGCCGCGGGATATGGATTTTGAGCTGCCGAGGTCTGGAATAGGGAATCCCTTTTACAGTTTTGGTCTGGGAATGGGGAAGGATGTTGATATACTTGTCGTTGACGCCATGCTTGGCGCTCTATCGACCACACTACGGCTTAAAATACCATATTAAAACAAAACAACGGCTTTCGTAGTGTAATTGAGTATGAATCTATGGTTTAAGTCTGGGATAGGGTATGGATTTTGATATACTTGTCGTTGACGCCATGCTTGGCGCTCTATCGACCACACTACGGCTTAAAATACCATATTAAAACAAAACAACAGCTTTCGTAGTGTAATTGAGTATGAATCTATGGTTTAAGTCTGGGAATGGGGAAGGATGTTGATATACTTGTCGTTGACGCCATGCTTGGCGCTCTATCGACCACACTACGGCTTAAAATACCATATTAAAACAAAACAACGGCTTTCGTAGTGTAATTGAGTATGAATCTATGGTTTAAGTCTGGGATAGGGTATGGATTTTGATATACTTGTCGTTGACGCCATGCTTGGCGCTCTATCGACCACACTACGGCTTAAAATACCATATTAAAACAAAACAACAGCTTTCGTAGTGTAATTGAGTATGAATCTATGGTTTAAGTCTGGGAATGGGGAAGGATGTTGATATACTTGTCGTTGACGCCATGCTTGGCGCTCTATCGACCACACTACGGCTTAAAATACCATATTAAAACAAAACAACGGCTTTCGTAGTGTAATTGAGTATGAATCTATGGTTTAAGTCTGGGATAGGGTATGGATTTTGATATACTTGTCGTTGACGCCATGCTTGGCGCTCTATCGACCACACTACGGCTTAAAATACCATATTAAAACAAAACAACAGCTTTCGTAGTGTAATTTTAATTAAAAACTGTTCGGTATCTGGACTCTTTCATATCTAATGTCATGCTGTGTAAACATCACAAGATCACGTTTGATCGATAATAGGGACCTTATAAAGCAACCAGGACGGCGACGGCAGTGACGACGGGACGTAGGAAAAACATTCTCCCGAAATTTGGTGTTTATTATTTCCCTTGTTCGCCTTCAATTGTTTTTCACAACCAGATTTTCGAAAAATATAATGACTATAGAGTTCCGATCACGCTGAACGAAAAATGATTTGATTTACGTTCTACGTTCGCGTTGTCTTTAAAACATACAATTTGGGGTTTTCACGTTGTGTTTTTGCAGAGAACGGTGAAAATGTAGGCGACTACGTGCATTTTCATGTGCAGTTATTGTATTTTGTAATTAAGGCTATTGTTTTATGCCGTCGTCCTAGACGTTGCCGTCGTGGTTGCTTAAAGTCCCTAATACAAATGCAACGAAATGTGCGCGTTTGGGTCTGGGATAGGGTATAGATTTGGGATAGGGTATGGTAAACGGCATAATTTTAGGTCTGGGATAGGGTCAGAGTTTTGACGACTCCGCGGCTCACCCCTACCAAAAAATCCCCCGGGCTTCGTGTTCGCTTCTCGGAACAGATAAGGTCCTCAGACATATACCAGTGCATATATTAACGTCACAAGTACTAGGTAATAATTGTTTAAATAAATTACGTTACAGATAAATAAATATCATACTATAATTAATTCAGAAAGTTTTTTAATTACCTTAATAGCTCGTTATTTAGATCCGTAACAACCTCTTCTAGTTTACTCTTCTCTGCCTTTAGTTCCTGCAACATAATATATATATTTATAATAGTCATTAATAATTCATAAGAGTCGTGGATACACTCTAAACCCCATACAAATGTCTAGTTAGCCTATTAGTATTCTGTATCAAATGAGACGGAGTACTAACTATTTATAAGCCAACTAGAATCCTGTGTGGAATGATACACATGGTTCACACAGGAAAGTTATAATGATTCCATGACATTTCAATGACTTTTCCATGACTAAATTAAAAAATCAAGGACTCAAATTAGGTTCTGGAGACAAGAAAAACTAGAAAACGTCATTTAACTGGGCCTGTCCACCCACTTTAATATTGCTTGAAAACTTTTACAAAGGAAGGAATACTACCAATGGAGCACATCCTTATTTCAACGTAACATAATTATTATCTTTAGCATGTAGCCAGGACACCGCCGGTTTTAAAACAACCAAGTCAAAATAATCAAGTAGCAGATGGATAATGATGAAGAGTGCTGAAAGATAACCTACTAATCTATCTAGAATTCTGCAAGGAAAGTCAAGCATCAAAACATTCCAATGGTCGATGATAAAATTCCATGACTTTTCCATGACTTTTGACATTTTTGCAAATTTCCATGGCTTTTCCAGACCTGGAAAATATTTTTGAAATTCCATGACTGTGAACCCTGATACGGGATTACTAACATGCTAGCGTTAGTATGAGGTCTCACGACCAATCACTGACTTCCCCTATCCCAGGCTGGGTGAAATGACAAAGTACATGTACATCTGCTCTCTTATTGAGTACACACCATCTCTTCCATGTGGGACTTATTTTTCTGCACGCTACACTCTGCTCTCTTATTGCATACACACTGTCTCTACCGTCTCTTCGATGCAGGATATGTTTTTGTAAGAAACTAATTGATCACACATTGATAGCAAGGTGGGAGAAGTCAAAGTTTAAAATTTTACGTGGTGCATATCATAAGTACATTACAACATTCGTGGCAATGTTGTATCAGATATATATCCAATACAACACCGCCACTCATATTGTAAATACTACATAACCTATTTCAATAAACTGAGACCATATTTTGAATCATGAAAGTCTATTGTGTTCTGTCTGGCTCCATTGTATTCACTTGAACAGCATGGACGTTTTTTTAATGAAGTCATTGTTATCTGAATAATGGACCCATGCTGAGGTATTATAATTATAAATGCTTTAAAAAAGGTTTTCATCATTGCACATTAGGTTTCAGGCGAGTTATGTTTTTTTTTCAATGAGAATTTCAGAATGGCAAGGAGAAAGTTCCATTCAGTAAATACAGTGATTATAGCATAGTGTGATAAGTGCTCTTAACTTTACTACAAATAACTATAGTAATGTCTGAAACCATAATTCTTGATAAAAATGTGGCAAGCTTTCAAAATACATTCTTACCTCATTTGCAAGAAATAGCTTTGTTATTATAGAAGATAAGTACTCAGTTTTAGTTGACGTTTCCTGGAAAGTGAGTTACAAAATCATTTAGTTAGTTTTTACACACCTTAACTGGCTATAATGTTTAAAGTGGTCAGTAAGTGGTTGGTTAAGTGGGCATTAATTGGTATTAAACTGTTGGTAAAATAGTGTCTGTATTAAAGTCAGGCAGGCAATTAAGCTGTTCGTATTAGTTGGTACAAAGATTTAGCAGCACTTTGTCTGGTCTTCAATGTATGTCTATATGCTAGCAAACAAATCAGCACTCAGGATATGGAGTTGTTAAATATGTTATACCCAGCACTTAACTTTCAGTAGAATTGCCTATAGAATACCAGTTTGAATGGTATAATAAATACCTTTTATTAATTATTTAATGTTTTACAGGTATTATGCTCCATCATTTTACTCAAGTCATTGCTCATACAATATCAGGTTCAGTACATGCATATGTCCCTTACAAATAATCCTCCAATTAACTGTGTGTAGATACAATGTACTAGCTAGTCACGTGTCACAGCCCAATATTTTACCATGTACAATGTAGTACAGATTACCTATTGGATAGTTCACATATTAAGCTGTTCATGCTTTTGTGTTTAATGATTGGATAATTATTTGTTCAGTATACTGATTATAAACAATTAAAGGAAACAACTTCAGGTCCCCAATATCAGGCATATACAAAATGTATAACTGTATGTCTCAACCTTTAACATTACACTTGACCTTCGGTCTCGCCCAATATTGAAGTCTTAATTGACTTACATATTTTGCCATATTGTGCGAGGATGAATACAATATATGTATAGTGTACAAGATGGCTACAAATTGCATGATACAGCCTATTTTTAAAGGTATTTCAAACACAATAAGAAGCATACATGTACATTCAATTATCAAAATATATAAATATTTTACCTCAACTAATTCTTCCTTGACATTTCTCAATTCGACAAGCTCGATATTAACTTCCTGTAACAAGGGAAAACACTAAATGTTTTGGAGTTATGACAATTACTAATAAAATAATTTCATCAATTAAACATTAATATCATGATGACTGTAGGATGACTCAATTATAACAGCTTCTTTTAATAGTAACAATACTTATTATATGGACAATAGTGTTTTACTGAGAAATAAACCACTCATAGGAAACTACATCCGTGTATTGAGTGGCATATTTTCCATATCCTCACTAGTGAAAATATATTGATGACGTTACATTTGCCACCTTTTGAACTACAAATATGGCAGCAGCTGGTTTGTGAAAATCACAGAGGAAGATGTAAACAGTTTAAATGAGCTTCAATTGACAATGAATATTCCAAGCACAAAAAGCCAAATACGATCTAAAACTCTCTAAAGATTTTCTCGACTGCAACGAAGAGAGAAGAAAACTCAATGAAACTTGACACCAGAACAGCTTAGAAAGATCACGAAGAAGTTTGGACCAGTTGACAGTAAGTAAAACAGGGGCATATATAGCGATTGTAGTTATGTAGTAGTATTAGTAGTAAAACTTTATTTCACCATGCTAAGCCCCAACAACCCTTAAGCTCAGATTTCAACGAGGGGTGTGAACTAACTTACAAGAATATTGTATGAACTAATTATATTAATTAATAAAATTACAAATTAGATGTCTAATATGTTTAATTTATAATATAGATATTATGATAGTAAGCACGCTCTGATTGGCTAAAAAGCCATGTTTTATCAGAGTATATAACATGGTTTGCCATGTTTTATTGTTTTCAACTGGCGGCTTCCTTTCATTGTGCATGTAAGTCTATAATTATTATAAAACAGATAAAGAAGCCTTAAATCCATGTTTTATACTATCATAAAACACTCTGGTCATTTGAGAACACTTGAGAAATGTTGAAAGCACGCACCTTCAGCTTGTGCTTTAACATTTATTTAATTTTCTCTCGTGTTCTCAAATGCCCATAATGTGTTTAATTTAATGATAGAGTATAAAACATGGCTACTACAGTGTAAGGCTTGTTAAATAAAAGCTATTTACAAAGTATAAGTGTCCTTAAAATGAGGGGAAAAAACTACATGGCTAAAACTAAAATACTGACAGGCTTATCTAAAGGCAATGTGACATGACCAAACACCAGATAATTATTTATGACATAATGTGGTTTTTAAAACAATTTACCAGGAGTCGGTGAACAATGCAACAGTCTTACTGGAAAAGGTTGGTGACTGAAAATTAGATGTACCTGAATTGATGAGATTGGTGCGAAAGACTGCATTCCCTACGTAAAAGAGTACTGCAGTCGCGAAATTTGTGAGTTTGGTGGAGTGCCCCCCCTCCCTCCCACCTCCCTCCCACCCCCCTATGCAAAATGCTGACTATGCCTCTGTAAAATTAATAGATAAGAGTTCTTAGAGCAGTTTAATTGTCCATATAATAAAAATAAAATTACACAGTGGTTTGAAGATAATTTATTAAGTTTATCCTCGAGAGTCGAAAACATTTCACGAGTGAGCGCAGCGAACAAGTGAAATGTTTTGGACTTGAGGATAAACTAATCATATCTTCACTCCACCGTGTAATATCCTCTATATGTAATAATAGCTTTAAAGGGGTTATGTCATGGAGTTAACGTCTCAATAAAGGTTCAAGGTGTCATCTCTAAAAAAAATTATGCTCTTGCAACGTCACAATTAAAGCCAGATAGATTATATATACCGTTTTAAAGGTCTTGAATTGAAATAAGTATAATACAGTCAACTCTCTCTTAAGCGACCACCCTTGGTGCACAAAAATAGAAAATGTCAAGTGTTGAGACTAAAAAGTGGTTGTGGTCGCTTAAGAATTTTTGCGTTGGTTACTTACAAGAGTTTTTACAACAGAATTTGACTGAGAAAAAAAACGGTTCTTTGGCAAAGTGGTTCCTTATGGGAGGTGGTCACTTATGGGAAGTGGTCGCAGGAGAGAGTTGACTGTATAACATTTAATCGTTTTGAACAAAAGTAAAAAACGTAGATGTTGTATATTCGTCAATGTGAGGGGAGGGGGTTAGGGGGAATGAGAAGAGAAAAAGAGTTTTGCTTCAAGTATGAGCATTTTTTAACCTCCCCCTGCACTTGCCACACAGGCAAGTCAAACCTGTACCCGGTACCTCTGCACATCTCAATTACGTTGTGTACATGAGTGCTCCCCGTAGTTTGAAATACCACTCCTTGGAGTTTTAAATTTCACTATTATGTTGAAATACCACTCTTGTTAGCCAATCAGAGTGCAGAAATTTCTTAGGTCATGTTACATGACTAAAATAATGTTATTCATACCTTTTGTAATGCCAAAGACTCAGTTAATGTTTTTCTTTCATCAATAAGGTCTTCTACTTTACTTTGTAACTCAGTCACCTAAAATAAATTTTGAACAAATTAAAGGCAAAATTTTTTCACATCAAAATAATGATTCATTAATTTTTATACTTGTTTTATGATAATTATGTACATTTATTATTACATAATATAACTTGACATTTTCGAGTGCAAGTTACATTTTCGAGTGTATTAATACATAGCATTAGGGTCACGAATGAACCTACATGTATAAAGGTCACTACACATGAAGGGACAAGTCCCTGGGACAAGTCCCTGGGATAATTAAGTCCCTGGGACTTGTCCCCTCATCTGAACTAGGAAAAATATTGTCCCTTCAAATCAAACTGGTTTGAATTTAGGGGACAAGTCCCAGGGACAAAATGACAAGAGTTTTCCTAGTTCATACGAGGGGACTTGTGACCCTTCGTGTGTATGCAACAAGGGATTTGTCCCCGGGACTTGTCCCTAATTGTGTGTGCCACCCTTAAATTTCACCGGCTTTTAAAACATTTCAAACTTAAGGTTTTTAAGGCAATTAAGATGAAACTGTTAATGATAGCTCACTCAGCTTTCAATTAGCACATGAAACCATTTTTTTGTTCAGTGCATGTGTGTTCTCTTGAGAGTTTCTTGAAAACTCATAAAAAATAATATTTTGATCAGAGCTGAAGGTGAAAACAAAGTTTTCCTTTTAAAATATACCATTGATTATCAGAGATTCAAGTACACTGTAATTAAGGATTATTCTAATAACAATAATTATCAAATAATTTGAAAAATTGAGTAAATACTGCTGGGTATAATTTTTACTTGTTATAATTTTATTTTATTTGCCTTTCATAATTTATCAGGCTCTAAACTATTTAATTAACTGATTCATAAAAATACAATGTACATGTACCTACTATAAAGCTGTATTGCACTATTTTATAAATGTGTAACAATTAACCTCTATTTTACATTGAACTCGATATCCTTTTAAACTCTAAGCTGCCTACAATTATTTATCAGGGCTAAGTATTTAAAAGCAGGACATATAAAGAAGAACTTATAATATGCCACACCCAAATTCCTTTGTTGCAAGTGATGGGATAAATCCTATATCCCACTGAATTACGATTGAAAGTGGGATGTATATGCATATGGAATTCACTGATTAGTATATGCAATAAATAGTGGTGATAACTACATTTATTTATTGCCACTTGCATACGTAATTCACTGATGCCTGCTCCTACAAACTCAGTAAACTTTGCCTGAGTGGCCGTTAAGCATTACTCATGATGATAAATCCCATATCACACTGTCTCATGGCCAGTCATTAACCCTTACTTATCAATAGATTGATTGGGTTTGATCCCAGTCACGTGGCCATATAAATTATGAGTTTGTTGGTATCAATCTCACCCTTAAATGCCCTGAGGGTTTTTCTGGGTTCTCCGGTATTCGTCCTTCCTCAAACCAATCTAAATTCCAATTCGACCCTGGAATTTGTTGTATACTTAAACATAATTTTATAATTTTATAAGCTTGAGAGACCCAGTAACGGCTCCCTGTGCACATCTCAAAGTTTTATACATTTGCATTAATCAGCAGTGGCCGATGAAAGTACAAATGTAGCAGCTGGCTGGAAATGGGTAATTATAGCCAGCATTTTTTGCCGATGCCTGCCTCTTATTGGCAGCATTGATTTATTATTAAAAACAAATCATGAAATGTACAATACAGTATGATGGAATTTACAATGTAAGCTAGTACAATTCCTAAGCTTTAAAGATCAACACAAGCACATATATGGTGGAGTGGTTCTAATCATCTACATGTAGTTCTACCTTTCTACTTGATTTACTCTACATCCAGCTCGCATAAGAACTACCCCAAGGACAATAGACCTGCATGGTGCAATCAGCATATCTGAACATACATGTACTGTATGATTTTGCTAGAATATGCCTTATTAATTACATTTGTAAGTGCTGTCTGAGATATCTACAGTCAAAGTAAACTGTTACAACTAGCGAAAATTGTAGGAAACTGTATGCTTTTGACCATTTTTACTGTGAAAATGTAAAGAAAACACCATCCTAGAGTGACATTCAGTTTAAAAAATAAATAATTCAAAATTGTTTTTTTCGGGGGAAAATTCCCATTTAAAAAAAATATTATTTTATTTTTATTATAACGAGCCACGTGGTGGGCAGTTGCTGAGCCCAGAGATCAAAAGATGATGGTGAGGGCATCGACTCCAGCTCCATTGAGCGACATTCAAGAGGTAATTTCATTATCATAGTACTATAACTTGGTGTTGTATTAAATAATAGGGATTTCCATTTAGTACTCCTTTCTAGTACATCATTGTAGTTCAGACGTTAAATCTGGCTTTAAGCTATCGCTGTGCTGACCACGATAACTGAATAATCTTGGCACTTATCAACAAGATGCTCATCACATATTCAACTGATCTAGCAAGATTTGATTGGCTGGCACTTGTCAGCACAAAAACATTATCAGACAGTGTTTCCTATTGATTATATATAATTATCCCAATTCACTTGTTTACTCATCCAAAGAGAAATGACATAATATTATTATATTTAATATCTATTTTCAGTAGCTATAATTATTTTACCTTTGATTTAAGTGTTTCTATGTTTTCCTCTAATGACTGCTTTTCTTTTTCCTATGATAGGAAAAAATAATACATAATGATCGTAATTTTCATATCATAGAATTGTCACTTCAAAATACTGGCATTTACAGCATATCAATCTTTAGTAATTAATAAACATGCTTAAATTTCCTAAATATTAAAAATTGTAATCTGAGTTTATGTGTATGACCAAAATTTGGGAGGGATCTGGCAATCCAGAATGATATTACTTTAATTTCATTCGACCATAGACAGTCTTTTTCTAATACTTGTAATTAACAAAAAAATTAATTTATAAAAGTGCCACACAATTCGAGTGATTATTTGGGTAAACCTTTTAAATAATCACTCATCTTTAATACAAATAATACTGAAACCTATTTTCATGAATGATTTAAAATACCCAGATTAGCCTGAAGATGTGAATTTACAGCTGCTGTAAGGATTAAAGAGCCTTTTAATGGATCTAAAAAATACCTCTTAAGGCTGGTAAATATTCAATCTACAGTACGTGGATTATGGATTGCTACATGACTTGTACACTTAATGTCTAATATGTGTTAAAACAGTCTAATATAATAAAAAATTATTATGAACACATCCAAATTATAACAACATTTATTATTTCTCACCAACAACGAATTCCTGTTCTGCAAGGTTTTGGTCGTTTCTTGTGATTCAGCAACTGAAAAATTAATTTAAAGAACATTGTCATGACACCAAATGTTATTAATAGCAATTGATCAAAATCACACTCTGTACAATTATATAATGATCATTATCATTGTATTATAACTATACAGACTGTATAAACTAAAGTTAGAACAAAGTGGTACTCAAGTGAATATGAAATCAACAGCTGCTCTTAGACTATTATTTCAATCTTGGATTTAAAATCTAGCAGTCAAGGTGGCCCAATACTCACAGTATAGTCATGTACATGTATGTAATCAGGGAACGAGCCAGGCTGCGCCATTGCCCTATTCCCACTTTAAAAATACATTTACAATAAGATACAATAATGGTCAAATTCACCCACTAATTGGCCGCTTCCAAAGGAAATTAAATGCCAGTTAACTCACAAAAGGGCCAAATTGTCCCTTCGGCTCAATTTCTGGCTCAATCCCTGTGTAATGTTTGTTAATTATTTCAATAAATATTTCCCAGAGGCAAATGTTGCAAAAGAGAATCACCTGTTTCCATTTGTTCTTTCACACACTATTTTCTAACATTTCCCTATAATTCCTAAAAATTGTCTATATCAACTCTGAATTTCTAAAACTGACTGCATTTCTAATGGCACCTGAAACCACGTACATTGTACCATAGCTGGGCTGATCAAAGTCAGGCCCTGGCTAATCCACAGATGGCATTGGAATTTAGTGTGTTGGTTTTAAATTATTGTGGATCAGGGAGGAAAACCATAGCACCCAGAGAAAAACCCTTGTCAAGAGCATTAAGGCGAGATACCAACAAACTCAACTAACATATGGTGCTGCATCCAGGGATTGAATCTGGGCCACAGAGGTGCCAGGCACAGTGCTTAACTACTGCACCAGCCAGTGAAATGGACAATTATTACTGACAAAAACCAAAGGGTATATTTTACCCAGTGGCCTGTGCCAAAGTTGAACCATAATATATGTAGGTTGCTGCAGTTTGTATTTTGTAGGGGACATTTAACCACAATTTGGGCAAATTCTACATTCAACTGGCACACTTTAGATCATTCACAACATTGAATACATATACAGATCGATGAATATATGTACAAGATTATAGTTCAGAAATAAAACAATGAACTACAATAATACTACAGTATTTACCTGCCTGCCGAAGGTCAGTATTTTCTTTTTTTAAATCCTTATATTTAGCAGCTGTGATCTGTAAACTAATAAAAGTATAAACAGAAGCATCACATACAGTACATGGTCCTGAATTATAAGTACAATGTAGGCAGGTAATTATAGGGAAGAGCACATACAGGTAAGGTTGATAAAATTAAGCCCTTTGCTTACTATAGGATTATATTAAAGGCCCTTAGCAGACAGTAAAACTTGGCAGAATATCAGGCAAACTTCATCGGCTGTAATGGCAGTGTGGGTTTTAAAAAATAATGAAAACATAAACACAATAATTATTTAATAATCAAAACAGTCTGCCAGCATTAAAAAATAACAATAAACAAAAAGTCATGTAATTAACTGACTGCAAGCAAAATAATTGCTTTTATTTGGCTTGCTTTTAAACATAATTATTGTTAACAGCCTCAAACGTAAAAAAAAAAAATGATACTCATAAAAGTGCATGCATGTACATTTGTATTTAATTACAACATCCAAAAAAATCATATCCAAACATTATTTTGTAGACTGAAAATGGCCCACAGCTTTTAATTTGTGGGATTAAAAGTGCAAGGGAGAAAGCAAACTTTTGACTGTACTTGTACACTTTAAATTTTACTTTGTTTCAATTTACAGTCTAACTTATAAATGGTTCCCCTGTTTTTATTTCATATTGAATTTTGTCAAGTATTTTTTTTTGCAATAATAATAAAATTACCATTTTCACTGATTAAGTTTCACATCTGGTTTGGAAAATTGCATTCACAGTTTAGACTGAAGTAATTAAATCTAGATGGTACATGTATGTCTTTGATTGATGGCTTAAGATGAGTGCAATTTTCCAATCAAGACTTGAAGCTTTCACAATACGTCACTGTGACTTCAATGAAAATGGTATTAAAATTAATAGCTACATTATGTAGCTATGCAGTGCTCCACATACTTTTGGACTTGCTTTTTTAAGCTTTCTACTTCAGTACTAAGCTGTGCATTAGTGTCATCTGCTAGCTCCATCTAGAAATATAGGCAAGAAAATTATATTATTTATTATTGGCAATTAATGCCAAACAATTCCAAGACCAGTAATATGGGCTTTAACAATACTGGGAAGCCAGTGAACGAGCCAGGCTGCGCCATATTGCACCATTCCCACTTAAAAAACACATTTGTCCCATGAAAAAATACATGATAAGGGTAAAATTGTCCAGCTTTGTCCTGATTAAATGCCAGATCACTCGCTAAGGGCCAAAGTGTCCCTTCTGGCTCAATCTCTGGGAATCATACATGTATGAGGCATTATTAGCAGACATGATAACAAGCAACTGGACAGCTAATTTTCTTTGGAAAGCAAAGGATAGGACAAAAACTTGCCGACACTCATGCTCTGTCTGTTTTCTATAATTGAAGGGCTATGTGCAACAAGGGCACAGGTGACTCCTGATCACATTCTAAATTCTCATTCAAATTCCTTGTTTTCTAAGGGAGAATTTAGAATGCTGTCAGGAGTCACTTACACCCTTGTTGCACACATCACTTCAATTTATATGGCTTTAAAGTCATTCCAAAGAAAGTTTTAAAAAAAAATTGGGTATAAGCCTCTTTCAAAATCTGAAATGTCTAAAAGGTGTGGCTTTAATATATAATTTATGTACATTGTTAAGGTGAGGAAATAATTATGGTACATTTCCATCATTATTAGTAATACTCATCATTCTATAAATTAATTGACAAATATGAATAAAATGTATCATTTTAAAATTGTATTTAATTAATTATTAGCTATTAAAATGATTTTAGGTCTATTTAGAGGTTCTATTATTAATAAGAACTCACCGGGTTACCAGTAGTATACCACTGCCTACTCTTTCTGTCACTGCTAGCTACTATAGATATAGATGTAATGACTCTTTTTTTATATCACTTTCAGAAAAAAAATTGAAATAGACTGAGATGCCTTACTTTTCACTCATGACAATCTTCATAAAATTTACTGAAGTCTATTAAAAGAATCGCTTGAGACTTTATGTTAATTTTGGTGGAAATGAAATATTCATCTGAACAATGATCTTTTGTTATCCCATCTTGTGTAAAAAAGCAGTCACTTGTATTTTCAATTTCTCCTGGCACAAGTAACAAATTATCCTTTAGTAAGTTTGCATTTCGATAAGTAACAATTATTCACCGAAGTGGAGGTGAATAGTGGAGGATATTTACCGAGCCGCTTCGGCGAGATAAATATCCACCACTATTCACCGACACCGAGGTGAATAATTGTTTTAGTATATACCACACTGCAGGTGAATAGCCAGCACCAAATAGTTATTTTATTTTCTCTCAAATGGACAAAAAGTGCCGCGAGGTGATCGCTCCTTCGCTCGGAGGTGAATATGAAATCATATTCACTATTTGAGTAGCCAATCAGAGCACGCGAAAAGTGATATTCACTGGTGTGGTATATACTAAGAATAATTATTTCACGTGATTATTTTCAACCATGTTGGAAAGAGCCTGGGAAAGAGGATACAAATTGTGGATAATATTCCTTTTTTGATGTTGCTCGAATCAATAAAGATACGATTAAGTCTAATGATAATAATATAATTATCAAAATTCATAGTGTTAAATACAGCTTGCAGAAAAAAAGCAAGTACTTAACTTTTCTACTTGCAATACATAAAAATCAACTTGCATTTAGCTTTAGTAAAATGCCTTCAGGTCTGCACAGCGCAAAGAAGGAAATTCATTTGTATTACTTAATTCCTACCTGTGTCTGTATCGTTGAATGCTGTTCAAGAAGTCTTTTGTTGTTAGCTTGTAAACTCTCTACAACAGACATCATCTCTACGGCTCTGTCCCTAAATGAATGTACAATTGCCAGTCACAATAAGCAGGTACTGTACATGTATTCTGTACGTGACGGTTAAGATACAATATTGTAGATGGGTTTTTAAATGATCTAGTTACAATGTATTGAGGCTTTACATTATATCATTTTATAGTAAGACTGCCACCCAGTTAGCTCAGTAGTTATAAGTGCCAGTGTGATGTGTAGAAGGTCGAGGCCACCCTGGCTGGAGCAAGACATAAATCGTAGGTGACCCATCTCATGTTGGCCTCAAGTTTACCACTGTCGGTATCACCAGACTTATATCACTATGGGGAGCTCGGGTGGCACAGTGGTTAAGTGCTTCGCCTCTCACCTCTGTGGCCCAGGTTTGAATCTCGGACACAGCGCCATATGTGAGTTGATCGAGTTTGTTGGTATCTCGCCCTTGCTGTGAGGGTTTTTCTCCGGGTTCTCCGGTTTTCCCCTCTCCACAAAAACCAACACGCTAAATTCTAATTCGATCTGTGGATTAGCCGGGACCTGGCTTTGATCAGCCCCCAATGGTTGTTTCAGGTCTCGTTAGAAATTCAGAGTTTTTTTTACCAAGTGAGTGTGAACGTTAAAATAATGTTACTTTACCCTTAACCTTCTAAAGAAGAAAACCTGCTCACATTTACATGTAAGGTGAATATTAATACAATATCACACATCAATATTACACTGTCTTAAAAATGTTAAGATAAAAACATAAAATTAAACATCTCAACTTTAAAAAAACTCAACTTTAAACATCTCGACAACAAGTACATGTACATGTACAAGCAGAGACTAAATTTTTGCTGAGTCAATGCTTGCTATTAATAGCAACTACTGAGTGAATTGCACTCTAACCAATTCAATCATATTATTTTATTGGCTCTGCACAATTAATTGCCGCCAATCCTCCTGGTGTATGTACTACATGTACTTTCTGCTAGTAATTAGCTCTGCATATTTTCTGGGTTGCATAATTATTCTGGAGTGGTGTGACTATGATACATTACATAGTTTCTTTTTGGCCATCATGAGGCCCTTCCCAGATTTAAACCAAGTTAGTCTAGAGGTCATGATAATAAAAACCCAATATGCCAGTGTAATTAACAATTATTAGACTATGAGCTTGAAGTTTCTATTGGCTGATAGTTGACGTCAGGAGCGTTGCTCTGAGTCAACTATCAGCCATAGAAACTGAGAGCAAACTGTAGTCTAATAATTGTTTTAGTAGAAACCAACTTATTAAGTAGTACAATCTTAAACTGAAACAAGAAGATTTTTTACATTTTGACGACTTGGCAGCCATGTTTTGCTTTTGAAAATAGATAGTGAGTACTAGCTTAGCCAATCAGATTGCAGGATTCATGATAGAACACTAGTGGGTTAATCTTCTAACATACATGTACATATACGGGTAAATAGAATTCGTACCAGTCATTTTTCTTTGGTGACTCCCCACCAACTCCTTCCACACTATCTGAACTGACATTTGGTGTACTAGTTACAACTGTAAATAAAAACACAAAAGAGAAAGATATTTAAAAAACAGTTGATAACAAATAGAAGTTATTACATGGAAAGTTGAGCAATTAAAGGCTGAGCATTCTTACAAGTCAATTATATTTGTTCTCTCAGTCCTGACGCATGTGGCTCCTGATGTGAGACAGCTGTATTTGTTAGGCTAAACAAAGAGCTGTCTTCATGTTTTCAAGAGACTTAAACATTCTGAATTTTTTTTTTGCTGCACAAGAAATCAATAGAGGTACATGTAATCGGCTAATGCTGTTGTCACCCAATTCAGATCATATGATGTAAACAGATGCTACTCTGGGGAATTATTCCTTTTTCATTCTAATCATAACGCAGTCATGCCTATCTGAATAAAATTAATTCTCAAAGAGTAAATTCTCCAGAGTAATGTATGTTTACATCACATGATATGAATTGGGTGGAAACAGCATTAGCCAATTACCTCTATTGGACCCCATTTTTAATAATTGGCTTGCATGTATACATGCACTTACAAAACATTATTTTTTTAAACTAGCAAAAACCAGTTTGTGACCCGTATAATGTGCTAAGTTTGAAAATGCCAGGTCATATAGAAACTTACAGAGATCACAGCTATGCATAATTACTGGCAATTAATTATTATATATTATATATTAATTATTATATATTAATTATAAATAATGATAATTATTAGTTAACAACAATGATGATTACGGTAGTGATGATTATGATAATAATAATAATTAATAATCAAAATTGCACGTTAATTTTTACCGTGGTCTGTTCCATTCTGATGTACTGGTTCAAAAGGTGACTAGAAGTAAAACAAAAAGCTGTAAGCTGGTAGAAACAAGTTATTGCACTCTGTCAGTAGTTATTAATAAAAACATTTAACAAAAAGAACTTTAAGAATCTTGATAGCCACACCATACCTTGTAATTTATCTGGATCGTAAATAAATATTGGTTAATTAAAACTTAAAATGCTAAATACAATCATTAGACAAATGCAGAGATACACCATTAGTTAATTGAGGGGAATGGTTGGAAACCCGGGCAAACTTCAAAGGGACTAACAAAGACCCTGTGATTTATGTTGGAAGGGGGTAAGACAAAAGATTGTGCTCAGTCATAGCTCATTAGCATTGCCTGAACGACTGAACCCACACATTTCTATTGGCTGATTGATTAACATATTCCAATATCTATTATGTTTCATGCATGGTCACGGTTGAAAAAAGTGAACGAAGACCTACAACAATAAATTATTAGGTCACTGGGTTTCATAAGGTTCCATTCTCCTCCATTAATTATGTTCTAGCTAGCATTGGGTATTGTTTTTTTTCCCCTATTTATTCTATAAAGTAAAGTTGCTACATTAACTGTATATTTTTACCTCCAAAAGGTTTTTCGAGTGGAGGATGGGAAGTCTTATTTTTTATGTTATTCAAACCCATTTGTGTGCCCAAATATTTTTTGAAGTGGAAGTGGCATTGTTTACTCAACACAACAACAGGCTAGGCTAATTTCACACACAAACCTTTGTGCAAACTTATAGTATAGCACATCAACAATTTTACTATTTTTTCCACAAAGAAAAGAAATTAAAGAATTATTGAAAAATTGAATAGAAATGTCATGCTTTCAAAAGAGTGATGTGCTGAGAAATGATGTCACAACAGCAAACTGCTGGCTGAAAATCACAGGCTCATGGGATTATGCACTTCAGTAATGGTGGACAGTTAAACTCCAACTGGTTACATGTAATTTTTAAACAGTCTACATACATGTAGGTTTAGATTGAGCCCTAGACTTTCTCAAAGTCCTTCTTAGCCCCCCGTATGAAGGACTTTTCCCACTTGCAGCGCGCCAAATTTACCGGTTGATTTTTCAACCGGAGGCATGGCTTATGAAGTACTAAGGTTTGCCCAATCACAAAGCGTCAATTCTTCAGGCATTGTATGTTGACGTGTCAAGTTAGTCCTCAGAAAGAGATTGTCAAAGGCGCGAAATGTAAGCTCCGCCCTAGCCTCCGATGCAGACGTCTTGTGTCTGCGAACTCAAGCCGGTTTTTTTGTTCAGCTAATCAGAGAGGAGCTCTCATTTTCCGGGAGCTCATTAAAATGCACAGCTCGTCGATATGAATAGATTCCCAACAAGTCGCTGAACTGAGTATTCTTGCCACCAAAGCAGAGTTTTTTTTGTGGCAACGGGAATGACGTGAAGATCTTTCTTTTAGAGATATTCGGAAGCTTCAAAATCCATAGCCAAAGTCCACATTTTATGCACTGATTTTTTTTTTTTTACCACTTGGTAACCTCTGAGCGTTTTGAAGTTATTTTCTGCTGTCTAGGCGGCTAGCACGTGCTGCACGTGCAAAAATGGAAGTCGAAATAATCAGCCAATCAAATGTTTGTGTTCCCACGGTCCACAAAGTAATTAATTAATGTTTGGGCTATGGGAAAACCCTAACTAGCAAATTGATTGGTCAAAATAAACAATCCGTAAGTCACGGAACACAAAATGTGGCTCGAGTTCGCAGACGTTGGTGTGGGAGGGAGGGAATCGAACCACACAAGACGTCTGCATCGGAGGCTAGCTCCGCCCCTGAAATGTGTTTTCGCGCCAAAACATAATCACCGATTCAATTTCCTGCAAGTGAAACAAGTCGAACTCGCCTCTCGCTTCGATTCTCGCGCTCGATTTTTGACCCAGTAATCGCTTACCAAGTGACTCAGCGAGTTCGACTTGGAGCAAGTCTAATTGAGCCCTTGTTATCCTTATTACCAATAGGCCAGTGAAAACTCATTGTTTAACTGTGAACCCTAAATTATTAGTGATTAAGCTCTAAAAACCCTAAATTAGAGAGAACCATTGTTTATGTAGGGTTAGGCTTTGAATTAGTTCACAGGACCATTGAAATACTCATTGTTTACCTCTTTCCAGAATGGTTAGGGTTCGGTCAGGGTTTAATGTTATAATAATTATTATCTTAATACTCAGTGTAATAAGAAAAAAGGGAAGAAAAAATAAAAAGGAAGAAAAAAAGAAGAAAAAATTAAAAACCTTCCTTTTTTGGATTGACTTGTAGTATTTTTCCTTTTGCTGCATTTGGACTAGATTGCCGGTGACTGGGTACTTAAGTCACACTAACATAATTTATATAGTAATTAAGTACAGTGTTTCACATTGATCACTTGGTGGCACAGTGGTTTAGACTAGGACCAACAGATCCGGTATGGTACAAATGCAATATGTTAATATAATTAGTAAAGTTGATTAAAGCAATGTTGCACTGCATTTGTGGAGTGTAGGGAGAGGGGTAGGGGATGGAAGTGATAAGGGAAGAGAGGTAGGAAAGTGAGTGGGATGGGAGGGTGAATTTATATTTAGTACCCCAAAAAATACCTACATGTAGCTAAAAAAATTACTAATTAACTGAAAACAAAAATTAACTGAAACAACATTTTACTATAAATAAAATATTAATGCCTGTGTATATTTCCACCAGTTCGTCCTTTTGGAAGCTGACAAAAAAAGTGCCAAAAGAAGGTAATTTTTTATAGTCATAGTAGCACATATAAACCCTGAGAGGACTGATTGATTCCTCCAACAGTCGAACCATAATTATAATAATTTATTAAAAATACACATTTAATATTATTACAGCAAGCATTATAATTGTTCTTACCATACAATTAACAGTAACAGGAGAAAAAAATTCTTCATCTGTGCTTACAATACTGAAAACAAAAATCAAAAACTAATTTCAAATTTACATGTAAGTTAAGAAAACTGAGTTATAAACCTTAGTTTATAGTCAAAATATCATGTACTACAATGTAGTACTCTTGCATAATGATTATATAGATGAGGTGTTAATTGTAGTACGTACATGTACATTCATTTGGATTTCTCAATATTGTGAATTTATAACAACTTATTGGCATATAGCTCAATTAAGTGTCTTTAGTTAGTACTAACCATTTGCAGAGCATCTGAAAAGGTGGGGGAATAAATATTTTATGCACAAATTTTAGGGCATATTATGTGGAAAAATGCTGGATTAATAAATATGCAGATATTTCCTCACATGGTCGACAACAATATTTCACGTTGAACAGAATAAGAGATTGTTGTTAGCATGGAAGATTCCAGGATATCAACTAGCTCTATCCTTCGCTGTTATATGAACTGCCAGCGCCAGTAGTGTAGTTGTATGCGGTCGCTTGCTATTGAGCATGCGCTCTCAGCACGCATTCCTGATCCATCTTGGAATTGTAAACACGAGTCTCTCCCGCTCGAGTTCCCGTTGTAATTAAAAGCCCTTATCGAGCTCTGGTGTGTTCCACGTAATTACTGGCGTGGTGGCAGCTACATGGTTACGTTTAATCCACCCCGACCTTCCCAAACTAATTAAGCAACGCTATGGATCGGAACAGAGCTTCGATCTCGCACATTGGCTTCCATAAAACCAGAAATATCCCAGGCACGAAACTCCCTGTTAGACAAAATTTGCGCCGCCAATGATGCTAAAATCATGCGCACTGCTGCTACATTAGTCTAGTAGAGCCTGAACTTGGGATAACAACTTGTTTATTCAATTCCAATATGGCGGACCCAACAACTACAACACAGGGGGCCCAATACATATATTGGTGCGGGCGACCGCTGACCAACATGACCAACATGACCAACATCTCTCCCTCTTAGAACCTAATGGGGGTCCTAATGACCCTGCCACATCTGGTGGTTGTTTCCGCTGGAACCACAGGAACTATTCTTGGTCCTTCTGCAGTGTGTGACTCGTCCGCTGCAGCAGTCGATGGCATCGGTGGTGGCGGTATTGGTCTCGGATGTGGCTCTGAGCTGTTGGCGGTGGCATTTTTCTCTGCCATCGTTGCTTGCTGTACTTCCGGTCTGGGCTGATGATTTGGGGTTGGCGCTGCTGGCAGTTGAGGTCTGGGCTGATAATTCCCTTGTCTACTTGGCAGTGGCTGGTGACTCGGCATAGCCGGGAGTTGATGGTTTGGTTGAGGTGGCACTGCTGGCCTGATATGGACTCTGTTTCTTCTTATGGTACTACCTTTATTAGTGTGGATCGTGTAAGATCTTGGGTCATCCATGCCAGTTACAACTCCATATGCCCATCAGGTTTTCCTTGATCTCGTGGTGGTCACGCTTTGCGTAAACATATCCACCAATGTTGATCTGTTGATGTTCCGGTCCAGCTGTACGGTCATAGTAGTTGTTGCTGTCACGTCTCTTCTTCAAAATGTCCTCTCTGACGTCCTGGAAGTTGACCATGGAAGGCTCTAGAAGTTGGTCTCTTGTTGGTAGTGTGGTTTTGGTGCGTCGCATGAACATCCGTTGAGCAGGAGAGTAGCTGTGACCTTGTGGTGGGGTGTTTCTGTAGTTCAGCATCGCGCTGTGGAAGTCGTCGGCTTTTTTCAGCATGGATTTTGAAGCCTTAACAGCAGCCTCTGCTCTACCATTTGCTTTGGGGTAGTAATTGGTGATGACGTGGTATGTTTGAAGCCGTAGTTTCTTGAGAAGTTCCTATACTCTTCGCTTATGAACTGTGGTCCATTATCTGTTTGACACATTCTGGGGATC
Organism: Actinernus sp. WN-2022; assembly: GCA_030867875.1. NCBI lineage: Eukaryota > Metazoa > Cnidaria > Anthozoa > Actiniaria > Actinernidae > Actinernus > Actinernus sp. WN-2022. Next base: position 100,590,012 of record JAOWCC010000577.1, on the reverse strand, counting down.
CCATATCTTGCAAAATGAGCTTTGGTTTTTTCGATTACTGTCTTTGATAGGGTGTCTTCCAGCTCGTCAACTTCTATCCAATCCGAGAAGTGGCATACGGTAACTAGGTATTTGTTTTGCTCCAGTTCACATAATATGTCTTGGCTGACAATCTGCCATGGTAGCATTGGTATCGGCAGCGATTTCATTGGTTCTTTTGGCGGTCTTCCCATACTGCGCGCAGGTGCTGCAAGCATCGCACCTGTCGTGAATAGACTTACTCATCCCGGGCCAAAACAGGATATCTTGTGCCATTGATCATGATGCTTCATTCAGCTCCGAAGTGGTTTGCATGTGTTTTGCAAAGCATCTCTTTCCACATAGACGGCGGGACCAGTACTTGTGTACCCTTGTCAATTATTCCATTCTGCACAGATAGCTCATCCCTATAGTTCCAATAAGGCCGTAGAGAGTCATCAATCTTGACTTTGTCTTCAGGCCAGCATTGTGTTATTACTCTGTACAGGTTTGGCAATGCATCATCCTTGCTTGTTTCATCGCGTATGCGTTTCTCTGTGTCTTCTTGCAATCCTGGGTTGGTATCTTCGTATTAGACATCAAATCCTGTCACCTAATGGCTTCTGTTGGCTTTGACAGCGCTGCTCGCGAGAGGGTATCTGCTAAGTGGAGAGATGTGCCTCTCTTGTATGTGACTTTGAACCGATAGCGTTGTAGTCTCAAGAGCATCTTGTGCAGGCGAGCTGGGGCTTTGTTCAGTGCCTTCTTCGTTATTGTTTCCAGTAGTTGATGATCTGTGTGGACCTCAATATCAGACTTACCATAGAGCCAATGGTCAAACATCTGAAAGCAGTTGCAGATCGCCAAACACTCCTTTTCGATCTGCGAGTACCGTTGTTCAGTGGCGTTCATGCTGCACGATGTGTATGCAACTGGCTGTAATTTGCCATCGCGATTGGGCTGTAGGAGGGCTCCACCCAGGGCGTTCTCGCTGGCATCTGTCTGTAGAACTACTGGCTTGCTGAGGTCATAGTAGGCCAATACTGGGACTGATGAGAGGAGTTGCTTTGCTTCGTTAAAAGCTCTGTCTTGTGATTCGGACCAACTGAATGGCATATCTTCATGGGTGAGCATTCTAAGTGGTTGTATTCATGACCGAGCTGAGGTTCTTGCAGAAGGGCGAAAGGTACAATGTAGTTGACCATGCCGATAAATCGTAACAGATCTGCTTTGTTCTGTGGAGCAGGCATCTGTGTTATCGCTGATACCTTGTCAGGATCTGGTTTCATGCCTTCATCAGATATTATATTGCCCATGAATTTCACTTCAATCCTTCAGTTTGAACTGGAGCTTTCTTGCATTAAGCTTGATGTTTCTCTGATTGCATCGTTCCATCAGTGCTATGAAGTGTTGATCATGGTCTTGCTGTGCTTTCTCAGTGGTGGTGCCCTCTCTGAATACAAGGATGTCATCTGCAACGCAAATAATGCCCTCTAGATCTTCCAACACGGTTGCAAGTCTCATTTGAAACTCTTCAGGTGCACTTGTTATACCAAAGGGCAAACGAAGCCAGCGATATCTCCCGTATGATGTGTGCATCGTTCTCATCCATGATGACTCTTCATCGAGGGGAATGTGGAGGAATCCATCCTTTACGTCTACTAGGGAAAAGCACTTGGCAGAACTAAGTTTGTGGAGCTGTTCATTCAGTGTAGGCATTTGGTGCCTATTTGGACGCTGGATCGCTTTGTTTACGGTCTGACTTGGGTCGATGCAAACTCTGAATTTGTTTGGTGTTTCTCTGCTAAGCTTGTTAGAGCACCATGGTGTTGGCTCATTGACTTTGTTTAGAACTTGTGTTATCGGTTGAAAGGTAGTACTACATGGGTTACAGTGCAACTTAAGGTCTCAATAAAGGTTCGACATAAAGGTTCAACATTTTCGGAAAAACACTCTTGCAATGTCGGAATTAAAGCCACATAGACGTACTATATACCGTTTTAAAGGTTTTGAATTGAAGAAAGTACATGTACATATTTAATCTGTTTTGAACAAAAGTTAAAAGCATAGATGTTGTATATTTTTCAACGCGAAATGACTCCGTCCGCCAGGAGTTCAGCCCTTCAGGCTTTAAAACAATTTTTTTCTTAATTAGCCCTTTCGAATCCCAACTAAATTGACTCAAATACACTCACGCCCCGACGAAAATATGTTCATGATTTCATGAACCAGCATGAACTGTTCATGAAAGTTCATGAACAGTTCTTGATATGTTCTTGACTGGCAATTGTCTCAGTTCATGAACTAAAATTCATGAAATGTTCATTGAACTGTTCATGAATATTTCATGGTCACTGATAAATACCAAATATGTTCATGAACTTATGATGAATTGTTCATGAATGGAACAAAATACAATTTTTCTTGAAAGGTTCACTGAATTATTTCAGGAACATTTCATGAACATTTCAAGAACCTAAGATGGTTCAGGAGAGTTCATAATTAATTCATGAAATACAATAATGAATCTCTAATGAACTTTCATGAACTCATAAACTGTTATAATTTCACAAAATAATAAGTTGAAGAACCTTTCATGAACATTTTAAAAATGCTAGAAAGTTCATGAGAGTTCACAAGAAATTCATCAACTGCAACATTAATAACCTCTGATGAACTTTTACGAACCTTATATTATTCTTGAGACCACATTCAAACTGTAATCAACATAGCAATAGCTTTTTTTCCATGGTCTATTAGCTCCCCGAGCGTAGTTATAATAATAATGACACTAACAAATTTAAGACCGCTGTACGCCAACATTTTATTGAATCAGGAGAATGTTTTTTTTTTTTTTATGTTATCATATTACTAAGTATGTCTCCTTTTATCATGGCATTATTATTAACCTAGTTGTTATTATTGTAAATTGTTTTTTTTATTTACACTGATGTGATATGGTGGGAATCCTTAAGGAACAGAGACTACTGCATGGAAAGGCTATATAATTATTTTATTTGAAGGCAGGATAAACATCATGATAATAAATACAATGAAATGAGAAATAAAATAAGTTCAATTAAGATAGCAGTCATGTGGAGGCTGAGGGCTGAGACTAAAATAATATTAAGCATCACAGCATTCTCCTGGTTATTTTAGACTAAGAGTTGACTTACCAATTTGACTGGCTTGTTCAAAATGGAAATTCCCATCGTTTATATAAGCAAAGTATTTCTGTCTGCCCCTTTGAAAATGTGTATTTCTGCTAAGAAATTCGAACAGAAGAACGTAGGACCTTCGATCTCTGACTCTTACTTTTATGAGTTAAGATGACCATATTTGGTTGGCAGAGTTGCCAGGCCTCCAGGGGCGGTTATTCTTTGAAGGGATGTGTGTTGCTCGGTTGGACTTCGAGTTTTACAAGCTCAATGAAAGGTTAATTCAAAGAGTATTTCAAGCACAATATTCTTTAGATGGAATGATAATAATAACCGCTGCAACTGAGAGGCATCACTAGTTCTGGATGGCACGATTTAATGGGGAAATATGTACATTAGCCGAGTAGGTAAGCTTAAAATGTCTTACTTTAATTTATACTACCACCTGGAAATACGATATATGTGCTTTCAGTTTCACTTTTCGTTTCACGCAACAGTCACTACCTAAAACCACTATAATTATAGCTTAGAGTTTTCTAGTAATTCAGTTCGTTTTAATAGATTATTGCTCACATAGAATATACATGTACTTCAAATAACAATGTCAATGTGATAAAATCCTTCCCGAACATGTCATCAAAAATGGCCGTTATTTTATCTGACGTTATTTTATCTGGGGGCCCCGTATTCGTTCAGCAAAATTCACATTAATCTTTGGTAAAACTGACAGTAGAACTTACCACGGAAATATTTCAGTTATGACTTTTGTATACGTGAATCGAAGTTCTAAATCCTGCGGCGTAAAATTTGCAAACCAAGAGATTACTGCTTGACGGCCTACAGGATTCACAGAGCAACAAATCCTACTAAATTGACAATTTTAAAAGCAATTCTAAACATAATTCCAGATTTGTTGGTTATATCATTGCAGGTCTTGGAGTTGCAGATCCATTTAAGCTTGCCAAGTCTTGAAATAAACAGGGGCAATTCAAATGCATTGTAGCATAATTTCTAGTTCTAAATACAAGTGATTCGGTTTTTCAGTCACTACATCATGTGTACTGATCTAGATGATAAACTAAAAGCTGGACTAGCATGAAACACGCATTAACTCTTTATTGATGTTGTTTTTATCTTACTTTATTTATAATTACTTTATTTATCATGGTCAAATCTGCTATCTGATGTGTTCATGTCCGATTCATGAACTATTCATGAATCTACCAAATCTAATAAATTTTATGAATTACTGCTTGTAAATGTTCATGCCTGATTCATGAACTGTTCACGAATCTAACACAAATCTATTTGAACAGTGACTGTAAATCATGTTCATGCCTTATTCACGAACTGTTCATGAATCTACACAAATGTATTTAAACAGTACCTGTAAATGTTCATGCCTGATTCATAAACTGTTCATGAACCATCTTCACGAAATGTTCATGTACTTTTAGGTCATGAGATGTTCATGAAAATCATCTTTCATGAATGTGGCCATTTAATGTTCATTCCCAATCATGAACAGTTCATGAATATTTCATGAATGTTCATGGACATAAATTCATGAACCATTCATGAATTGTTCATCAAAGTTTCGTCGGGGCGTGTCTGGTATTTTTGATATATTGCGTATAATTACAGATTTTATCCCTTTTCAAAGTTGGAAAAGTAGTTTTTCATCCCATTTTTATACAAACCAGGTCATAAAACCTGAACGAAAAAAAATTAAAAATTCCCCGACTATTTGAGAAACAGCTGTTTTCTACGACTCGTGAAAAATTTAGGAAAATTGGACAAAACACTAAAAGGCTGGACTTCAACAACGTTCTGTTTTGGGCCGGAAAAAAAGAGCTGAGAAACAACCCAATAAAGGTTTTCGATTCATTTCACGGTTGACTAAAATCCCGCCTCCAAGGGTAATCTCATTAACATTATTAGCCAATCAGTGCAATTCATATTGTATTCAGTCTTGGCCGATTACAAAGTTCAGACGAGCGAGAATGAAATAACATGCCCAGTGAATGACAGCAGCTGTCAATCATTTTTCGCACCTACATGTATTTTAGCGCGAAATCAGAAAGTCACATTTTCAAGGCTTTAAATATTTTTTTTGAGTTTGAGTTTTTTGCTGATGCTTGATTAGGGCTTTTAGATTTAGAATTTGCGAAAAAACACATTTTCGAAACTTTTCCATTTTTAACCTTTATGACGAGACCTTAACATACTGAAACCAATGGGCCACATACTGACAACAAGAACCATGCAATCACATTATAACGGAACAAAAACAAAGCATTCCATCTTATGGTTACTTTACCCAATCAGTGTGAATTACAAGACAAGAGCATTTCAACTTGGTTGAGCTTCAATCTGGTAAAAGGAGAATTTGGACAACTAGCAAGTTTTAATATGAAGTCTTTCAAAAGAGGAAAATCACATAGATAGGCTAGGATTAACAGTTTGAAATGCTTTATTTTGGTTTGGCAATGAATGTGTTTAGTTCTTGTTGTCTTACTACATGTAATATAAGTGGCCTGGGTTTCAGTTGTCGCAGTTATAATAATCAGTAGACAGTATTTGGTTGCACCTTCGCCTCCTGATATCCTCTATCCACTCTGATATCCCAGCCTGGTAAGTGGTAATGCTGATATGAACATCTTGGCCATCAGGATCAAGAATCAAAGACAGATCATCCAGATTATTGGCAAACTGTGATATAATCATAAAGATAATTAATAATATTAATTAATAATTATATAATTTTGCCAAATTTATTTTAAATTTTAATAACTAAATTTAAAAAGTATACATTATTAATTACGAGTATGGAAAGTGTCTGGATGACATAAAATGTAAATATTTTAAAAATTGTTCCATGTTTTGTATTAGTTTTATGTACTTGTGGTAGTACTACATTTATTACAATCTGCATCCACATTATGTTAAAGTGCACCTAACCCCTTTTGCAATTTTTATACCTATGAATCTTTGAAAGGTTTTGAGTACTTCTGTGAAGAAATTTTTGGGTTACATAGAATACCGTTATTTTAGACAAAATGCTAAAACATTTATTCAACTTATTGCAAAGTCGAATGAATTAGATGACGTAAGATCCAGAATCGACCCAGGCTTTTTATTACGTGGTCACGGATCTGGAAAGGTAAAATTTTCACCATTTCAAACAGCCTAGAACATAAAGTATTCTTTGTAAGCCAAAGATTTCTTCGCAGAAGTACTCAAAACCTTTAAAAGATTCATACGTATAAAAATCGCAAAAGGGGTTAGGTGCACTTTAAGTACTAAACATTTAGTGTTGATTTCATGAAATTGACAAGTGAAATTAAAGACAAAATCTACTTGGACCAGTTTTCTGAGCATGAAGCACAGGTAGCCAAAGCTCTGTAGATCTATACTTCAATATTTACTAGCATTTATATTTTTTAAATAATATTAATATTAGTCTTCCATTTTCAATGCAATATTGAATAAAACTCACCAGAACTTACAAGGTGTGTTAATTATCTGTTTCTTGGCTGTCTTTTGCCAATTTCAGCATTTTCAGGATAATTTTTAATCTGATCGCTCTGTGTACATTATTTTGTACATTAAAAATGGAGAAGTTGGAGACTCGGATCACCATATCGATCACACTCAACTGCAGTGTCCATTCTAGAAATGATCAAAGCAAGGTGGGACATTTCTCATAATTTGCTTCTCAAGTTTTGTGAGATTTGTATCTCAAAAATGGATGCTTTAGACATGTAAGTGTCAAACAGAATGTGAATCATTCTGTGAGTACGAATACTGTTGCATTCATGTTGAACATTAGTGATGAGTTGTAAAAGAGCTAGAATATCGCAAAAATGTGCCCTTGAGGTAGAAAGAACACGTACTGCAATAAAAACTTGGAACAATAATTTTATATTGTCCAAAGTTTTTTCAGTTAAATTAATCTGCATGCATATCCCATCACCTTACATTACTCTGCCAGTGCACAGCTATAGAGACCAATTTCATTTCACTAACTAAGGGCGAGTTCAAATGACCGTATTCTGGAATAAGAATTAATAGATGGTCGGAGTAATCTCTGGAAATCACTGGTTCAGGCACATTTTGCACTATAAGCTATTATTAAACGTTTGCTGAAATGTGATATTCAGGATACATTAATTTTAGTATTCCAGTGACTAAAAAATCCCAACACGAGCGATTTGTAGTGATAATTCTGTGTATTCTTATTCCGGAATACGGTCAATCGAACGCACCCTTATAAATCTTGACGAGGGCAGAACCCAGAAGATTATTAAAGTCATCATTAGCAAGCAGTTTTAATTGAATGCATGTAGACCTGTGCATGATTATCTGTGCAATGAAGAAACTGTTGGTGCCTTCGATCAATGACAATCAAGCAGAATTAGTAGACTTTAGAGACTGTAGCCTGGGAAACCAACAGAGTCTTTAATATCGCTCCCCACTCGCGAAAGAGACGTCTGGGGAGCGGGGCAGAAAATTCCATACTGATGACGTAGCAGATAGCCGTTTCACAATGCATAAATTAGTAGCAATTATCAGAAGCCGAATGCGAACAACAGAGTTCTTTTCAAGGAATATAACTACCGAGGCTGCTCGTTTGCTTGGCAGTGGATCAGCGTCATGAACAACCATGAAATTCAAGCCTATATATTTACTTTCAGCGGCTCAGCCCCGTCAAGACAATTTGTCCTACGACTGTCAAAACATAATAGTTGTTTATAATTTCAAAACCTACACATAGCACAGCAGGCCACTTTTCAAGCCAGCTCTTTTGCCAGGTCAGTAGCCGAAGAGGTTAGCTACAGAATGCAGCGGTTATTTTCAGGTATACTACCGAGGCTGCCCGTTTGCTTGGGTGAATGGCCATCAGCTTCGTGATTCATAGCGCACTTACATGTAATTATGTTTATTCATAGCCCAGATTCACTGTCTGAATGATTTATCCGGCAACAACAACTTATCCAGTGTTCTGTGATAGCTCATGATCAGTGTGTGTAGGTTTACTGATATGAAATTATAAACAACTATGACAGTACCTTTTGGATCACTTGTAAATGTTTTGACAATATGACATTTCGCTTTTAATACTAGCCGCTGAAAGAACTCAGTATGCAAAGGAGCCAACAACAGCACCCGGCACACGCTAAATAGGCTTGAATTTCATGGTTGTTCGTGACGGTGATCCACTGCCAAGCAAACGAGCAGCCTCGGTAGTTATATTCCTTGAAAAGAACTCTGTTGTTCGCATTCGGCTTCTGAGAATTGCAACTAATTTATGCATCGTAAAATGGCTATCTGCTACATCATCAGTATGGAATTTTCTGCCTCGCTCCCCAGACGTCTCTTTTGCGAGTGGGGAGCGATAAGAGTTGGCTGGTTTCCCAGGCTATAGAGACTGGGGAACAGATTATTTCCTAGAGAGAGTCTCAATTATTGGTTGAGCACATGGTTAAACTTGAATCATTCTTTATATCTTTCTTGTGAGTCTTCAAGGACTAATGTTTATCTTCAGCGACTTATAATTATTAACATAAGTTTTCAAATTATATCCAAAATTTTACATATTATCCTTCTCCCCACATTTTTCAGGAGAATGGGGAAAACAGGAGAGACAATTGTGCCCCCATTTTTCAAAATAAAAAGCAAGCCTGTATGTATACGTACACATTAATGACCGGGTTAAAAATTCCCCTGAAAATGATATTCAGACACAGCCCAAGAACAGATATACACACTAAGTTCTGTCTATTTTTATTCAATATTTGCATTGAAATTGAAGGCTAAAAATCACATTCAAATGCCAGTAAGTATTGCCAATAACAAAGCTTGGGCTACCTGTGCATGAAGTATTTATGCCAAGGAAAATAAAAATAATATTATACTAAAACGATATTGTGATGTGAAGCACCGATATAAAATTTTGTTTTGAATTATTTATATATGAGATATCTGAAATATTAATTAGTCAATTTCTTTTTAAATGTCATGCATGCCAAATTATAATGATTTCATAAAAACTATAAGCTTAAGTCAAAAATGTTGTCTTTATCGTATCAAAATTGGAATATACAATGAGCATGATTTAATTCCTTAGGAAACAATCTATATAAAAATAAAACACCCTTAAACTTAAGATCTTATTTCTAGATGAGATTTCTAATTTTGAGGCAGCTAGTGCTTACTTAATTCTACAGTATGAATTAAAGTTCAAATACGAAAAAGGCCCATATCTTATTTCAAGTGAGGTCTCGTTTAAGGACGGTGCCTACTAATTGCAAACCAATTTGTTTTCTAAAAATCTATATGGATTGTTTTAACCCCCTAAGGAGCTTTTGAAATCAGAAAAAAAATTATGGGGTACCCATACGTTTAAGAGAGATAATTAAGGATGAAAATCAAAAAAAGTGCTGACTCAGCATTTTTCTTTGTCCGAGAAACTATTTTTAATTCGATTAATATTTTGGGTTATCTGGCAAAATATTAGGACAAAAAACGTTAGACATGGCGTTCTTCACAAAGGATGCCAATCAAACCATTTATCTTACAATGATTATATTTTTTTGTACAAATTTTGCTTTGTAAGCCTCATTAGTGACCATGAACACACACATATTTTTTGCCGAAATGGACATCAAGTTTCAATTTTATAAAGACAAAAAATATATGTAAACGTTGTTTAGCTTCTATATTATAGATTACAAAAAGAAAAAACGTGGGTATCCACGCGTTTTAAAAAGTTATGTGGACGGTAAGCCTCTTTATCGCTAATTTTATTTTCAAAAATTGACATTTTTTACCAAGGCCTCCCTAGTAAGTCTGAAAATTGGTTTCTTTTATTGCATTCTGGGAGATTTTCAAGATGGCGGTGGGGAAAAGAGTCAGTCCCGTCTTTCGACTTTCTTCATTGAAAATCAAAGCTGTTACTGCTTCCTTTGTGCTCAAACCCCATACAGTCCTTCCTTCTTCATTCTTCTTTGGATTTCCAAGAGGTTTACCCGTTTTCAAAAAGCTTATTTGACCGTATTCACACATTGTTTATACTCGGCCGAGTCCATGTTTGGAGAAACTGACGAAACTCGAAAGCATCGACAGGCCTAAAGCACAAGGCGCTGGGCGAAAAGACAGCAGTGATTCATGGCAGTCCAAACAACCTTCATTCAATTGGTCGGGTAAATCTCCTAAATCTACGATTCTTCGACTATCTTCCCACGATAAATCATTGAAATGGTCGGCTGTTTTAATACCATTTTAGCTGAAAATTGTCTTTCGTGGCCGTGTAGTGGAATTTAAAGATTTCCCAAATCGTTCATTTCTCAAGCATATCTTTCGACCGTATTTTAAAATCCTTCATCTTTCTGTCTGTAAAATTACACAATTAACACAGCTTTTTCAAAATAGTTCTGCAAATGGCCTGTCTCGCGGGATGACCCGCGGGACGCAAGATGCGCAGAACGGCGTGCGCGCTGACAATAGTAGGCACCGTCCTTAAAACAATACCTTTTTCTCTGGTTTTAAGATGTTACGTTTAAGAGTGATAAGGTGCGAATGAAAGTATATTAAAGCTACAACGATTCTGACGGGATGAACAGAAAACCTGCATCGATCATATCACTTTATCTGAGACTTTTTTCATGAATATTTTTGAATAAAATTGATACCATTCAGCATTCTCTGACCAATATTGCGTACGCCTGCTTATCTAAACAAAATAACAATCTATTCTTGGTAAACACTCCCAAAGAAAGCTGGAATCGTTTACGATTAGTTCATCTGAAGATCAAACCCCATTCACGGCCATTGTTTTATAACAAAAGCAAAAAGCATCGATAATACTGCAGTTAAGTTGGATTTATTAAAGATCGAGGCACACAAACCCTGATCTACTCAGATTTATCCAAATCCCCATAAATTCAATCGGCTTTGTGCAAGATCGACAAACAAAACCTTGGGCTTGGAGAAGTGAATTTACTTTAACCAGCATGGCACCAAGCCAATGCGTAAATTATCGCCGATATAAAGTTTCCAATTTTGAATTGAACTTGAAATATCGTGTTTTTTCTCAGCTGCTAAAAGTACAGGAAGTACACGATTATATGTGTAAAATTAAAAATGACTCGATTGCTTAGCACATTGACCGGTGTCCGTCGTACACTTACCTCGGTGTTATTATCAGAGGAATCCTTGGCGACGGCATTTCGTAAGTACTCTACGAGTCGTGAAACTGGGACATGTCCTGCTTTGTCAACATCACACGCATGAAAGAGTCCGTCCAGTATTGCTTCTTCTGTAACCTTAGAAGGCTCTTCTGTTTCAGTATCCTGCGAATTATAGGTCAAAATACACAGATCAGTGGATAAAAGACAGAGGTCTTGTAAACAAACGGCAAACTGACCATTTGGGACAAAGCTAAAACTTAAACCATACATTTATCAAACGCTCAACAGTACACATGACATTCACAGTGGGAAGGCTAGGGATGAAGCCTAGATTGGCTAGAATCTTAAGATTACGTACGGTAAGGCCAGATCGCGGTCAACCGCAACGCACATTTCTCACAGTAAAAATACAACTACAAGATTTGCATTCATGAATTCTCAACTTACCAACGAGTTCATAGCGCTTTCCAGTATGCTGTTGAATATTTGGGAAACTTTGAGTTCAGCAACCGCCGAATTTCAAGTGCATCACATCACACATGTGGAAACGCCGAAATGTCCCACCAACTTGGTCTTGCATCTTTAACAAAAACCTCGAAAATTACCCCACTTAGTAGCTCTATACTAATAAGTGGAATGACTAAGTGATAAAATTACAAAAAGAAGGTGAAGTTTCTGGCATTTTGCAGCCAAATAGTAATGAATAAATCATAGTTTTTGCGCTGCATATTTTGGTTGAAGACGGTTTCGATTTGTTGAACCGGGGTAATTATATTTACGCGCCTAATATGGAAAGCCATTGTCTACATCACCAAATATGGAGGGGCGGGCGCGTTAAAATGTCACCAGGCAACAGAAAAATGGCGGGAAATGTTTTTTCGGTAATCAGTCGCATGCCGGCGGATTTCTATGATTATTTTATTTATAATTTCCAACCAGATAGATCTTATTCGTAAATGCGTATTTCTGTTTAAACACAAGTAGAAAAAAAAACATAAATCTTGTGAAATTTGATGGAGATTTGTCGATCGCTTTCAATTTATTTTTTACAGTATTCAGTGAAATGCATACAATAATTACTGGTTATTTCATGGTTTTCTATGGAATACGGGCGAATATTTCACGAGAAATTTGTATTATTTAATATACAACGAGCCTTTGGGCGAGTTGTATACCAAAATAATATGAATTTCGAGTTAAATTTTCGCCAGTATTCCATGCATAGAAAACCATGAAATAACCATAATATCCTATAAATAACAAATTTACAAAAAGATTTATCACGAAAACAAAGTAACATACCGGACGATAGACTACAAATGTTCTTGCCGGAAAACACAAATTTCGAGTGGCGACCGCGCACGTCTGCAGACTAATTATATATTCAAAATGGTGAATTCTTATTGGCTGATAAAGAAATGGCGCGAAATTTCCTGCATTTTGATTGGCCTTGACCTAGCCATGAAATACCGCTCTGTATTTCATGGAAAAACTATGAAATACCGCCCTGTATTTCATTGTAAAGCTGAGCTCTGATTGGCTGAAATATAATATTTATAGGATAATGATTATTATTATTATTATATTTCACAAATAAATATTATATTTTTATATTTTACATTAGTTAGTTTAACAGGCGAAGAGCTAGACTTTCTCAAAGTCCTTCTTAGCCCCCGCTTCGATTCTCGCACTCGCTTTTTGACCCAGTAATCGCTTACCCAGTGACTCAGCGAGTTCGACTTGGAGCAAGTCTAGCGAAGAGCCACCCAGTGGAAGTACTGTTAATAGAGGGTCTGAATGAGGGAGGTCTACTACAGTTGTCAGTTGTCAGTGAAAATTTTGGCCATTTGTCAGTTGTCAATTATTTTTAAGGCCGTTTGTCAGTAGACAGTTAAACCCATTCAGACCCTCTTAATAAACCAGTATTATTATTATTAATTATTATTATTAAATATCCACATATCCGCGGTTCAATTATTTCGATTGAGTGTTGCAAGCAAAATCACGAACTGAAATAATTCGGGATTGGTTTTACCAGGAGTATACTTGAACCAATCAAATATAGCGCACGAGGAAAAGTAAACGCAATCATTGATAACTAACCAATCAAACTCGAAAGAATCACCAAATTACTTTTCGATACTCAATAAGGGAAGGTACATTTTTATCAGGGGGTGGGCTGAGGGTTGAGAGGGGAGGGTCATATGTAATGGACTCCTGACATTTGTGGAGGGTCAAGCCTGTACTCAGTCTTCCTAACAGGGCCGGGAGGGTCAACTGTTTTTTTTCATTCCCACTATATATATCGAATGTGTTTCAGTTCTGCTATCAATATCAACTGTTTTTATTTGTTGGTTTACATTTGCTCATTCAAGATTTGCATTGGGGTAAGGCGGATGAGAAGAATGTTGACACGGCTCTAGAACAGTAACACTGAACGAGTACATATGCTGGGCTAGACATTACTAATTCCGAAGTCACTGATCAATCCAAAAGGTCACACAGCATTTTACACTACCCACATGAACTGCCAAATTAAATCTGAACATATATCCCAACTGCAATATGCTGAACAATGGGCATTTTCACGGATGTTCCTTCTTTTAACCCGACTAGCAAGGGTCCGGTATCATGAAGAACCCTCCAAAAATCGTTTTTTTCGTCAGATTGTAAAGGGGAGGGTAAAACATTTTCTTGTAGCTTTAAGTGAAGGTCATGAAAATGGTTTGTACAAGGAAGGGAAGGGCCACCGAAAATTTTAGGACACACAGATGATTTTATTTTATACATAAAAGACAAGGTATATCAATAAATAAAAATTAATCATAGAATGTTATGAAGTTGTCATTTTCTTTCTTTCTTTTACGCATTCATAGAAAAAAATGACAATCTGTTTTTGCACAGATATCTAGTACCGACTGAGATTCCCCCCTCCCCCTGATGAAAAATAGACCGTCCCAAAATATGATCACTCATGCATAGCATTCACTCTTTTCGCACGGTGACCATCTTGGATTCAAAGCGTGTCAATCCTTGCGAGGCTAACCTACCAAAAACAAAGAATTGTCTCTCTTTGAATCCAAGATGGCCACCTGGGCCGGGTTGTTCGAAGCAAGGTTAACTTTAACCCTAGGTTAGCGCTAAATCTGTAATTGTAATCTGTACAGTTTAACCCAGGGTTAGCGATTTAACCCTGGGTTAGCGCCGGCTTAACCTTGCTCCAGGTGAAAAGATTCCGGTGTCACGACGTCTCAAGCATGTTAAGGCCTGGTTCATTTAACGGAAAATAGATGTACGTTAAATAATGTTTTCTGACAGAAATAACAGTTTAAACAAAATCTAATTACACAATAATACTAATATCCACTTCCTTAAATTTGTCGAGTGGATGGTTGTCGTATCACGTGATCGATGACGTCATAATTATATAAAATCGTTTAAGTGAAATGCGGATGCGACGATAACATATGAATATAAAGTAACCCTGCTAAAACATTACTCCTCCCGCAGTGTTTCAGACCACACCTAGAAAACACGACTATCATGTAAAGATAAGGAGATATTGAGGGTGCAAAAAGTCACGTGACCTATTTTGAATATGTTCGCCTCAATTACTCGTTAACGAAACATTGTAGTCATCTTTTCTAAGTTGATTTAGGTAAAGAGCTTCAGCCTTAACTAAACACATCCACTCATCATCCTAGCTGTTTTAAACTCGGAGCCGCGTTTTTGATTTACTGATTTCGTGTTCTAAGTCACATGACAGACCACGTGACACGTTTTACTACACACAAACCACTTTAAGGTAGTCAAGAATAGCGATATCTATTATCGTAAGAAACTTGGTGTACTTACCACACTCGGCTGTGCTGAAATAAGGAAAGCAGTTTTTACCCGAAATTTGACCCCTGAACCAGGCCTTAACATGCTGGAGACAAACATTTTGGGTACGGCACTCCTAAATGTTAGGTACGATTTTTATCGTGTAAATGGAAATGTCCCGTGTACGCGTGCCCGAAAATCTATGTGTTCCGAGACCCTGTGAGATGTAGTCTCGCCTGTACGTTTGGAGTGCGCCGTGCTCATGTTAGGAGTGCCGTGCTCAAGTCAGGAGTGCCGTACTCAAGTCAGGAGTGCCGTGCTCAAGTTAGGAGTGGCGCGCCCAAATTGCTTAATGTCTACACCGGGCTTATTTCCTCAGTTTCCCAATTATGTAAACGGTTTCTTACCATATACGTGTGTACCCCGAGGAAGGTTGGCTGTGCCAACCGAAATATCGGTATTAATTGTGTATCTTCCCTAACCGTAAAATCAGCCTTGCATTTTGTCTTAGGGCAGTTCCATTTACGCGAACTGACTTGTCTGATCGGCCAGTTCTTAAATGCATGGAACGCGTCATTTTTAGGAACCGATGAGCTAGACCAGTCAGTTCGCGTAAATGGAAGCGCCCTTAGTCGGTACAATGCGGTCTATGTATATCCTATTTGTCGAAATTCCAATTTATAATCCCCGAAACGTAACAACAACAACAACAACTTTATTTCTTTTAAATATACAATATTGGTAAATCGGCCAAAACCTGCAGGTAGCAAAATGGGTATATTCGAGGCAAGGGGCAAACGAACGAAATGTCGCGTACCATTTGAGTTACCAACTGAATTGGTGATTTTTTTTCGGAACATTGATCAAGGTGGAATTAAAATACGAATAATGAATATGGTAACATGGTTAAGCTATTAAGTAAATCGTGCATTTTATTCAAGATCTTCAGCATCTAAATGCCGTTTATGATCAGTTTTATCAGAGTAGTATACCCTTGATCGACTTACTGAGACGGAAGTCCGTGTGAAAATATTGTACTCCCTGTCTATCATAACTGAACCAGATCATTAGAGATAACGTACGCAAATACGATATTTACTTTATTATTTAATAATTAAATGATCGGCTTAACAAATAATCTCCCAATATCGTTGCATTATATTTGAGAGATGAAAATGTGTGCCTAGTTCCAGTGTTATCATTTGAGAGATTTCGACGAGATCATCAGTGATATCACCCCCCACCCCCCCCCCCCCCCCCTCCCCCTCCTATACTTGCCCTATACTTCGGAGATAGCGTCCCCCTTTCCGTCATAATCGTAAAAAAAGCCCAATGCAGCTGTTTATAAAGCCGTAACTAACTAATTTATCCATTGCATAGCAAGCCTGATCACCCACATTCCGGTTTATTCTCTAGACCTTTTAAATGTTTATTTTTAGTCAAAATACTATATATTCTTAATTTATTCTCTTATATGATCAACACAAATGGAAATTATCCTTCATCAATAAAACCTACTCGGGAGAGAAAGCCGGATATCGATTTCTCATAGACTATCGAGCGCTTACCATTTGAGCAGAAAAACTGGATGAAATGGAACACGATACTGAAATGGAACGGATGTACCTGCTCTTTGAAATGCGCACTGGAAACCTGGAGCGATTACCATTTACTATTTGTGCCGAACAAGTGGTATTTTGGTCACTTTGGAATTGAATTGGAGCGGTACGTTCTTTCGATGAAACGTTTTCAGAAAGGAAAGAATACCTTCGGAGGTATTGTAATGGTATACGATTCTTCGGTCATTTTCGGTTTGAATGGAAAAAGGGAATACCTCCGAAGGTATTCCGAACTACCTTACAGAAAACTTCCAGTGGAATGAACAGTTGCAATTCAGAATTCATAACTAAAAATACCGCTTTTCGGTGCAAATTGTAAGCGCTCTAGGGTGTTACCATTTACACCGAAAAAAAAAGTAATTCCGGTTGGAAAATTAAATGGTTCGCGTCATTTGATTCGTTAGGAAAGTTTTGGAAAACGTGGGCTACGGGTTGGGGGGCATTCACTTCTACCGCTCTTAATTTCCGGTCTTTCCAGTGGACGCGCGTACCAAAGGCTTATTTATTTTTTCTTTTAAATGCTATGTATACGTTATACCTATCCCAGCTAGTAAATTATGTTAGATGTAGCTTTTTACAGCAATTTGAAAGCATTCTCTTATAAAATTATAACTGTCAGCAAAAAAGGACATTTCACATAATTTGATCATTCTGACTTGCTTTTATTTGAAATAATGATTACTCGGCCGGAACTAACAACGAACAAGAAAGACTGGATTTTTTTAGGAAAATCATGCATTCTAACTGATTTGTTTAACATTTGAT
Source organism: Actinernus sp. WN-2022 (assembly GCA_030867875.1). Lineage (NCBI taxonomy): Eukaryota > Metazoa > Cnidaria > Anthozoa > Actiniaria > Actinernidae > Actinernus > Actinernus sp. WN-2022. Next base: position 100,572,459 of record JAOWCC010000577.1, on the reverse strand, counting down.
AAAAACTTCTCCGACCCTTTTTTTTTTACAGGATAACATATGCCGCCATCCTAAAAGCAATCTCCAGCGACATCTGTCGGAAAAAGCCCGCTTATTTATATCATACACGTATCGCAAGAGTCTCACCATTTATATCAAATCAACTAATTGGAATTTAAAAAATAAAAGGAATGAGGGAAATAAGAAAAAAACGAAAACATAAACATAAAAATGCTTTGACGAAAGGATATAATGCATAAAAATTCATCTGCACCTAACTTCGCACCACGCCGGGTTTCACTTGATTATGATAATTCAGTGTTTAATTTCACCGCCGACGCAGCAGACCAACACCAGTTTTTTATAGATAACAAATAAGACTCTAAGCCGAGGAAGCGAAGGATTCAATTAATCCGGACGTGCGTGTATTTACGTTTCGTGCAAGAAAATAGATAGGACAAGGAGAGACGAACGAAGTCAATCGATCGCCCGCGTTCAGCTGCTGTACGCCTATTAGTGAATATAAACTGTGCATCGAAGCTCTAAATTTCATAAATTACTTTCCCTAACGCGGAGACTTTAGATTGCCCATTACTAAAATAAGCGGGTTATATATGAAGTGATATCTATCAAGTAGTATAGTCGGTAGTAAAATGATACTACCGACTATACTACTAGGGGTACTAAGGGTCATCCAAATTGTCACTAGTCATTCTTGCACCTAAAATCCAAACTTGAGAACCCTATTAGAGATATGATTACATATAGTTATATCGCCCCGCAACATCCTTACACCTAAAAATCCAAACTCGAGTAACTGTTAGAGCTATCCTAACGTATATTTATACCGAAGAGAGAATGGCGAGACCACGTAGTGAGCCACTTCCACGGAGTCTAGCTCGAGAGGCAGGTGCTATTCTCAATGGGAGAGATGGAATGCTCGAGGGAGTGGAGATAGGCCGCCGTACTATTCGATGGCGCTTCTTCCAAGGTGTGGCAGGAGATTTGACCCCTAGGATCATGGAAAAGTTAGTTGCAAAGGTAACCACCAGCTTCTATCTGCGCTACAGCTACACCTATCGCATTCGCAATGTCAACGACGGGCGTGTGATGCTATTCTCCAAGACTGTCCCGGGCTCTCCATGGGTGAACATCCTAGGAGATGCAGAAGAGTGGATCAATAGCAAAGAGCTATCTCGATTGAATCCCGACAACATCAATCGACCAAATACCCAATGGGCCTTCGTGCGTTGGATCTACGTGGATGTCAAAGTCGTGATCGATCGTCAGCCTCTGTTGGGAACAGGCCCACTGCCCCAATGGCTTCGCCAGAAAAAAGGAATGATTGCCTTTGATCGATATGGCGACAACTTATGTCTTTGGCGCTGCCTTGCCATGCACGAAGGAGCACGAACAGATAGGTGTTGCGTCAAGGCTCGAAAACTTGCCCAGGACTTCTATCGCCTGACAGAGCCCACGCAAGACGTTCCCAGAACTTCCTTAGACCAGCTGGAGGAAGTCGAGTTGCACTTTGGGATCGGTATTCGGGTGTACGAACCCACGGAGGATGGCGCTTGGCATCTGATGCGACATGCAGCTCACTACAAGCATACGATGACGATTGGGATATACGACGGACATGCCTTCTATATCAAGAACATCAACAAGCTAGGGAGCGTCTACATATGTAATGACTGTAAGCAACGGTTCACACAGGCTGGCAGCCTCCAACGCCATGCAGATCGTTGCAGTCGTGGCGAAACGAAGATTGTTTGCCCTGGAAAAGTAATCACAGCACCTCAGTCGGCATACGAAAAAGCCTTCTGGCCAGAGAGCACCGCTAGCAAAGCCGCTCTACGCTGGTTGGAACGAGAATCAGAAAGAATCCAGAAGCACATTCATCACGCAGCTTGTGGACATGGTGGAGAACATTGGCTCGAAGGAGCGCCGGTCGACGGCTACGAACCTCTTTCGAAAACCATCTTCCAATTTCATGGATGCTATTTCCATGGCTGCCCGAAATGCTTCCCTAGGGAAAGGAGGCTCTATCTCAAGACCTGCGAAAGAACGGAGAGTCTACGTGAGGCAGGTTATGTAGTAGTGGAGGCTTGGGGTTGCTCCACGAAGAAGACAAACGAACCGGTCCCCACGCCAACGCAAACTGCCTACCCACACGCCATAGTTTACGACTTCGAAGCCTATCTCGATACAACGAAAGGAAGACAACCAACGGACCGATTGACCATCGAAAACGTTCATGTCCCAATATCAGTATCAATTGCCGACACGTACGATCGAACGCCAACCCACATCTGTCGACGCGATCCAAAAGAACTCATAGCTGCCTTCGTCGAAGAACTCCAGCAAAGAGCACAGGCAATCCGAGTAGCCATGGCAAGATGGTACCGGCTCGATAAACCCAAATTCTCCTTCGACACCCTACCAAAGAGACAACAAGCGAAGATCGACGAATGGATCAGCCAAGTTCCAGTATTGGGATTCAACTCTGGCAGGTACGATCTCAATCTGATCAGGGAGCACTTCGTAGGAACCATTGCCGACACCTGTCCAAATGTCCGGGTAGCAAAGAAAGCCAACACCACTATGTTTCTCTTGACTCCCGATTTCCGTTTCCTCGATGTGATGAACTACCTTGGACCTGGAACTTCCTACGAACGTTGGATCACTGCCTATGGATGCGAGTTGCAAAAGAGTTTCTTCCCATATGAGTGGTTCGACTCTCCCGACAAGTTGGATCACGTTGGATTACCAGATTATCAAGAGTGGGGTTCGAAGTTGAAAAGAGAACACCTACTATCTAGGTCAGAGTTCGAAGACTGCAAGCGCACCTTTCTCGACAAGGGAATGGAGACCTTTGCAGACTGGCTACGATACTACAACAACCTAGACGTAGTTCCATTCCTAGAGGCACTCGAAAAGATGCGAGATTTCTATCACGAGAAGGGAGTAGACATGCTGAAAGACGCAGTGTCCATCCCAGGAGTCTCGCTACAGTTCCTGCTTCGAGGTAGTGTAGAAAGGGGAGCTGAGATGTATGCTCCAAGTAAGGAAGCCTACCACATGCTGAAAGGCGCTGTCGTGGGAGGTCCAAGCATAGTGTTCACCAGACGCCACGAAGCAGGAGTGACTAAGATTCGTAGTCATCAGGGAGGAACTAAGATTTGTCGTAAGATTCTTGGATACGATGCCAACGCCCTATATCTTTCCACGATGGAATTCGAAATGCCTTGTGGAAAAGAAGAGGTCGTTCACTACGATGAGCCAGGTCTAGAAGCCGAAGGATTTGTCGAATGTCTACGTGGTGGAACGTGGTTTGGATATGCAGAAGTAGACATCGAGATACCAAAGAAATTGTGGAAGGAATTTGAGGAGATGCCCCCCTTCTTCTACAACAAGAAAATCCCCAAGGAAGCAATTCCTCCACAAATGTTGGCCTACCTTGAGAAGACGGGTAGAAAGCGCAGCGAGGAAAAGAAGCTAGTTGGGAGTCTCTCTGGAAAGAAGTTGCTACTCTATGCTCCTCTTCTACTTTGGTATCTAGACCATGGCGCAGTGATCACTGCTGTCTACCGCACGATAGACTACGAACCCAAAGAAATCTTCGGATGGTTCGTGGCCCAAGTCACCGAGGCGCGACGCAGGGGAGACGTAGACAAAGGTGAGGCTTTGCTGGCAGATGTGTTCAAGCTACTAGGAAACAGCGCCTATGGAAAGTTGCTCGAAGACGTGGGACGCCAAACAAATGTCACCTATACAAAAGACGAGAAGATTGTGGACAAAGCTTTGCGAAGTGTTTGGTTCGAAGACCTGGAAGAGATTGGCGAGGCATACGAACTCGAGAGTAGGAAGGACCAGATCCGAATCAAACGCCCTTTCCAAGTAGGTATCGCTGTGTACCAGCTCGCAAAGCTGCGTATGCTCGAGTTCTACTACGACTTCCTCGACAAGTACGTCGCCCGCGAGGATTTCGAATACATCCAGATGGACACGGACAGTGCGTACATTGCCATCTCGGGAAACAGCCTCGATGAGGTTGTAAGACTCGAGCTACGTGAGGATTTCGCAGCCAATAGGAAGGAATGGCTAGCTTGGGACAAGTGGAGCAGTCGTACCCCAGGACTCTTCAAACTCGAATTCGAAGGACAGCGCGCCATTGCCCTATGCTCGAAAGCCTACTACGTCGATACGGGTGGCAGCAAGAAGTATTCCGCTAAAGGTATGTCTAGGCGGCACAACGACATTTCGTGGGCTCGATTCGAAGCAGCCCTCCAGGGTAGTATCGACATGGCGAAGAACCGAGGCTTCCGCCTATTGCCAGAAGGTATGGCAACCTACGAACAACAGAAGCTTGGGCTATCGTCTTACTACGACAAAAGACGCGTTCTTCCCGATGGAATCCACACCGAGCCAATAGAGTACGCTGTCTAGCGCTTGGGTACAAACAGAATTCCTTTTGGTGGTAGTTCCGTATCCCTAGGAACAACTTGTAGCTCTTCACGAACGAATCCACGTTTGGGTGCGTCCTTCTCCCCTTCTCGCTTCGCAAGGTAGTAAAGCACAGGCTGTCCCGAAGATACTACACTTCGCGAAATGGTGTATATCTGCAAACTCCACACAGGATCAGTAGCTCTACGTTTTTCACCCCCTTCCAATTCTCCTGGTGCGTAAAGATATCGAACTAGAACGTCGAATGGTAGACGCTCTTCTCTCAATCCAACAGTGCGCGAATACGTAGGAGTCTTCAGATCTACTTGTTGCGTCACTACAGAATTCGAAGGCTCTTTTCCTGTCAGTCGAGTCACCTCACTGTTCATGGCTTTGATAACCATTGGTAAACGAACTACCCATTCTCTACTACGCTCATCTGATCCTTCCGAAGTAAGTACCATCTCTTGTGCATATTGATATCCAAACAATCTCTCAGCTAATGTTCTATTCGCTCGTTCGACGAAGCCTTGCGCTCTATGATTACCAGCCTCGCCTCGTTGAACTTTCGTACCATGTAGTTCTAGCGTTTCAGACATACGTCCCATGAATTCTCTACCAGGATCTACTTGCAACGTCTTTGGCCATTCGAGTGGACTACGTTTATAGATTCGTTCGAATGCCGCAGAAACTTCACCACTATCTTTAGATGCCAAAGGTTCGGCTTCTTTGTATCGAGAAGCTACGTCGATTACCACTAATGCATACTTATATAGTTTCCTTCCACGTCCAGGAAGATCGTGTGGTAAGAATATCAAATCAGCTTGGTGGACTTCATTTGGTTTCGATACAGTCCAATGTGGTCGTGGAATGTGTTTTGGTGGTGGTAGATATACTTGCCATATAGATTGCTTTTCCAACCAACTCCTAGCTACGTCTTCTGATGCTTTCGCTGCTACCGATAGCTTACCGATTGCAGAGTGACCTTTCCAATAGCCTATAGGACCATAGAAGATATTCGCAAGTTTAGAATCCATCATGCATCTATACATTCTAACCTTCAACAGATGAAAAAAAATAAAAAAGAAAAGAATAAGAACCAGGCCTCATTCCTTTCTTTTTTCCTTTTTTTTTTTTTCGTTTTTTTTAGTAGTAGCTTAGTAGTAGCTTAGTAGTAGCTAGTAGTAGCTTAGTAGTAGCTAGTAGTAGCTTAGTAGTAGCTTAGTAGTAGCTTAGTAGTAGCTAGTAGTAACCTAGTAGTAGCTTAGTAGTAGCTTAGTAGTAGCTTAGTAGTAACTTAGTAGTAGCTTAGTAGTAGCTAGTAGTAGCTTAGTTGTAGCTTAGTAGTAGCTTAGTAGTAGCTTAGTAGTAGCTTAGTAGTAGCTTAGTAGTAGCTTAGTAGTAGCTTAGTAGTAGCTTTGTACTAGCTTAGTAGTAGTACCTAGTACGTTTCTATAGCCATTTACTAATAGCGTATCCAGCGCCTAGCATTCCACCACCGACGTAGAGCAACTCACCAGTCTTCTGATTGTTTGAGGGTCGGTAGTAGTCAGATAAGCGGGGTTCTTTCATCCCTTCGAGCTGTTCTAGCTGTTCTAGCGCCTTACGTAACTTGTCGGATCGCACGAAGGCTTTGTTGGTATCTATTTGATCGTTGTGTGCGTCGCGTTCAAGACCTTCCTGATTTTGTGTATAGTCGTATAATCTTTGACGTTTTTTTCTACGCGCTGTTATTTCAGATTCTAGTTTTTCGGTGGCCCTATCGTGTCTCTCTCGTTCTGTATCTACATCACCCTTTCCAATCATTCTAGCTAGTATGTTACCACCAGCAAATGCCGTCGCATTCAAAACAGCGCCGAAAACTGTCATAGAAATTGTTGCTCCCATTACGGTATGATCTTTTGTTTCTCAAGATATTGTTTCGCGTATAAGCTACCAAGTATCACGGCAGTCCACTTTGCGTAATTCACTAGGGAAGAAGAAGGATCGCTAAGCATAGATTCCTTGGTAGTCTTTTTTACGATCCACCCAATACCAGAAGCGAGTCCAACAATTATAGATGCATCGGTTGCCGTCTTCATCAATTCCTTATCCATCTCCATATATAAGTATGGTCTCGAGTCTTTAAGTGTTACTCCATGTCTAGCATCGTAAGCTTTGCCGGAGCTGCAGGTCGTGTCGTGCTAACGTCGGCAGCTCGAGTGTTGCCATCTACATACTTCTTGTACGCAAAGTACGTGCCAAACAATGTAGCGCCAGTACCGATGACTGCGAGGATAGTCAGGTTTTCGAACCGACCTTTCTCTACGTCAGTTTCTTTGGACGGTTCATTTTCACGTTCTATCTCCATCCTTTGAGCTTCTTTTGCACGTGCAGTGACCTTCTCCCAAGCTAATTTTCCTGCTGCAACGCGCTTTGGGTTTTTTACCTTAGTTGGTGCAGTCGTCGGAGGATTCGCAGTTATCTGATCCGTCTGTCCTTCCATCTTGATTTGATATAGTAGGTATATGTGAAGGTTCAACAGTTGTACCAGGAATGAACGCTTCGATCAGTATGTCGCCTATACCAATCAATAAAGCGCCTGTATAAAACAATAAGGCGCCTGTGCCAAATAAGAAAGTGCTCATGTCGACCAGTATGTCGCCTGCATCGATGACTGCGAAGACAGTATTAGTAGGTGCGCTTTCGAACCAACCTTTCTCTTTGCGTAGTTCTTTTCCAGCCGTAGCGCGCTTTGGATCTTCTACCTTAGTTGGTACAGTCGTCGGAGGATTCGCAGTTATCTGTCCTTCCATCTTGATTCGATATAGTAGGTATATGTGGAGGTTCAACAGTTGTACCAGAAATGACTACGTGGCCAGATACGTGAAATAGAACGCTAGCTAGCGCTACAAGACGACCTGCCTTAAGCGATAGTAGGCCAGTCGCAGCACTGATTTCGTTGCGGACTAGAGGGTCTTCTTGTAGGTCCTTGATCAGGGCTTCTTGAGAATCTATTGGTACTAGGTAGGCAACTAGGCGGGTAGCTAGACGCGTCACGCCGTCGACTAAGCCTTTCGTTACTTGCTGAGCTAGGACGGCCTGATACCTCCTATACAACTTGTCTACTTCTTTCTCAGGAAGTCTAGAGATGTCTCCTAAGGAAAAGTTCTTACCTAAGTATTCTTTCGTTACGCCTGTTGCGGCTAAGATCGAAAGTGATTCGCGATTGTCTGACGTAACGTCTAGGTCGGTTGGTGGTGGGTCCTCACCGAATATCTCGAGTATTTCTTTATCCATGATAATATGTTGTAGGTGCTGGGAGCTCTAACACTACCTCGAAAGGATGGCGGAGACAGAAGCACATGCGAGCGAACTTATGGGATCCAAGTATCGCTCGTAACTCTTTGCATTCTTGCGAGCCTCCATAATCCTCAAATATCCTTTTGCCATCTACGACCGATGCTGTATGAAATGCTACTACGATAGCTACGTTCTCGCGGAAGGGTTTACATATGCTCGTTAGTTGTTGGGACAGCACCCAAATGGAAAGCCCTATATGTCGTGCAGAAAAGGCTAAGTCCACTAGCTTTTCAGTTCGTTTCTTGACGTCCTTCGATGCGGCGCAATCGTCTAGAATCAATAGAGTATTGGTACCTGACCAAAATGTTGCGCAAATACTCAAAGTAGCATCGATGGCATCCTGCGGTGGTGACATGACGAAGAAACGAGGATCTCGATTTGCAAATCCACGATAAGTTTTGTTGTGGGCATACGTAGGACAAATCAGAACTATGTAATCGAACTTACCACGAAATGATCCACGAAGTTGTTCTATGAGAAACGCAGTCTTCCCACAATTCGTCGGACCGACTATGAGTGCGTTGAACGGCACGTGCTCTACGAGAGAATCCATCAGTATAATATACTCTGCAGAGATCTGTTCAATATCGTGACCTGAGCATCCGCAAGGACGTAGATGTGCATTTTCACATTTCCACTTCCCTTCGCAGTTCTATGTATGCGAATGTCGATGTCCTTTCCACTGCCGGTTTGTGCCAATCCATCACCATGAACGGTGGAATCTTTTGCTGTGCGACAATCGATTAGGATAGCGAATCTATTTTCAAAGAACTTCTTTGGAGTCATGGAAGTATTGGGTGTACCAAACCAGCCTCTTGCAGCCTCCCAGAAATCTAGGGGAAGCATGCCGCTTGGAAAGAGTCTGTTGGGAATCCCGTTGACATCTACTTCTACCTTCAAAATATCTGGATTCGAGAATGCTTCGCTATCTCGCGTGCCAATGGTAGGTGGATCTATGATATTCTAGTTGGATGTTGGTAAGTTGGTACGTACCTATCTTCGTCGTATCCGATCCAATTACGACCTCGTTGGCAGGCGCTAGAGTCAACTCGAATGTAATTGTATTTTCTAAGGCATATGGATATAGAACTCCATGTTGTGTCAGAATGTCAACATCTAATGGAATCCTATACTTGGAACCACATGCAGCTAGGAGCGCGTTATCTGCAGCAGACGAAGTACTTGCGTCACCAGCTTTCGATCGTAGCTTGTTTACGTTCTCTGATTGAATGCCTTGTTGTACTCTAGATTCTCTCTCCTGCGTAGATAGGTATACATCGGAGTACGTTTGTAGAAGGTCTGGCCTGACAAGGTATTCTACTGTTTCAGCTCCCATCCTACAGATTCTACGCATGACCAAGCAGCGTCCAACGTTCGAAACGACTCTGTTATTCACATGTCCACCAGATAGTACGATGTCGACCAATAGCGCTAAGCTACCAGGTACTAGTACTACACCTTCTGCTAGCTTTGGGACTTCTACGTATAGAGTCTCACCTGGATTGGCAGATGATCGAGTGAAAGTTTTCCTATACAAGTCTCGTGGAGCCTTGAGTGCATGAGGCTCTCTTCGTGCTTGTGTGGGATCCAACTTCGATGAGATCATGTTGAATATAACTATATATATAGTTATGTCTAACATGGCCTCTGATGGGAGGTATGAGGAAAGACCTGATGAAGCTGAAAGAGGAAAAGATTACGATGATGACGACGCTATCGATGTGGAGGAGTGGAAAGCGATGACGTTTCCAGAAGAGTCAGGAGAAATGGTCCCAATGAAAACCAGACGCAACTACACCCTAGAAGGTGCTAGACCGAAGGATCAGGAAACATCGTTTTCTATGAATGATTACATAGATTCGATTACGGATCCGGAATCGAATGTTTCTAGATATCAAAGAATCATGAAAAATCTGGAAGATGAGAAACCTCCTAAATTCAGCGCTAGAAACGTGGTCTTCGAACAAGGCTTATCAGACGATGTGAAACAGGAGATGTTCGAGGCCGTCTGGGAACGATATCCAGATGTGGGAATTCGAGGTGGCTATCTCGAGATGGCAACCATGTCTGACGGTAGAGTCGCTATCCACGAGTATGGAAGCAAAAATAAACCTATCCCCTTGACCACCACGAAGGGCGAGTTATATGCGAGGATTGGGAAAGGTCTCAAAGAAGTCCTAGGACCTCCGAGGGTAGAAATGGTAGAGCAAGTCATAGTAGCTGAAGATCAATTGAGTGAGAGGATCGAACGAAATGAGGAAATACTCAAAGACCCTACGTCTACCGAAACTCAGAAAGAGAATGCTACTAACGAAATAGGGACCGCTCAGGAGGAGCAAGCAGTCCTAGAACAAATAGAAGAAGCTATAGTAGAACGGATGCCACTTAGGGATCGTATAAGAATCATCTTCAAGAAGTATGGAGTCAGTATAATTAGCGTGGTAGCTGCGGTAAGTACTGTGATCGGCGTAATAGTTTCCAATCTGACAAAGGCAGTTCCCGCGATAGCATCGGGAGTTGGAGAGGCTACCAAAGCAGCTGCTAAAACAACTGCCAAAACCTTAAAAGCAATAGGTAAAAAGTTAGAAGAGATTCTACCTAAGATGATTGGGCCAATTGCGAGTTTCATATTCAGTATGGCTGCTGACGTCGTTGGAGTCTTAGCAAACAACATTTGGTTGTTAATCGTAGCAGCAGTGGTCTTCGTAGTGGAGCAATACAAACGACGTTAACGAAACAACGTCCATGCGATTCCAGCTGCGGCAATGGATGTCACTGCGAGATTAATCTCATGTTGTGGGACAGCCCTTGGTACAGGAACTCGTTTCTTGTGAGTCTCGAGAGGCGGCACCAATTTCTTATCTGGTGGTCCTTCCATAGTAGGAGGTGGCACCAATTTCTTATCTGGTGGTCCTTCCATAGGAGGAGGTGGGCGTCCTTTGACTTCTGCATTGATGTCGTTAGTGCCTAGCACCATACCTTTCGTGGCTTTCGGGATTGGATTCCTATAACCATCTTTCTTACCAAGATAGTACACTAGATTGCTTGGCAATAATCGCACGCTTGTAGCTATTGCTAGATCGAGCCTCTTATGCGTATTACTTATAGCAAGAAGATAGTTATCGTAACTTAACTTTAAGTCGTCTACCTTAATAGCGCCTTCGACTAAGCTCTTAAACTTTTCTTTGACGTTATGGCTATCTATGATGGATTCGTTCAAGTCGACTTGAGCACCAAGCATGCAATATCCAAAAGCCTCGACAGATCTATTCAACCTACCCAATCCAGCATCTGTCAAACCCTTTCCGATTGGTGGCGTAAACCAATTGTATTGTTTACCGTTGTTATTGCTAATGTACGATAAAGGAAACTGATAGTCCGTACGACTCTCCTCAGGAAACTTAAAGTCACCACCAGGCCACTTCGCAGAGTACGAAGTATTATGTGCGTACTTCTCCGTATAGTTCACCATTCTTCCATGAGAGTTTACGTAGACGTCTCCTAAGCCATCCCACCGAAAGTCTGGCGTTCGAGATATGCCGAATTCGATGCACAATCTCTCAAGAGCTGATTTGTTATAGAGGTTATCCATTTGCTTGAAAGCAGAGTCACCAGGTAAAGGAACTCCATGAGCACCACCAAGTTCATGTAGAATTCTTCGTATCGTGAAATAAACATGGAATCGTAGGAACCCCTGAACGACTGGTGGATACGTTTTGAAAGTGGGGTCGAACAACGATACTCCACATCCGGAAGTTGCACACCACGTTGCGAAATTCAATTGTTGAGGCCAATATTTGAAATCTGGACCATGTAACCAATGGTAGGACTCATTTGCTGTCGTATGCTTTACAACGATCTCCTTGAATATATTTGGAACGCCTGCTTTGAACTTATTCGTTGGGGTGACATATATCCATAGATTAGTGAGATCAATATCTTGTGCCGGTTCAGTAGAAGGAACTGCTGTAATGGGATATTTCGCACTCCTGTCTAGTGTCAACGTAGATGGGAAACCTCTATGCACATCCCACAACGCATTATCGATGCGTTTTTGAATCGTAGTAGGTAACTTTGAGACATCATCGCCGTAAACGACATAGCTAGAATCTCCATCTCGAAACCAAATACTCATCGAATATTTGCCTGGACCGTTCACTTCCGTAGAGGCATAGAACTTGTGAAGATCTGCATGTGGGTATCTTTTCTTGAACTTCGCTAATAGATTTGCATTCAACGTTGCGATCTTATCGTTTTCTTCTATCCAATTGTGTTTGGAAAGACCTTCGTGTTCCCGTGCGAATATTACGCTCTCGTAAACTGATTTACCACCAAGTGCTACATCTAGAGCCTTACCAGTGCGACCGAGCCACCCCATCAATTTACCACCTCCCGTCTTAGTAGGAGGACCTTCCTCCGTGAACACGCGATGAGACATTCCCCGATCGATGAAATTAACATTATCGGAAGTAGATTCGAACCAACTAAGTACGGCATTAGGAAATAGGTACTTGAACTGCCGCCATGCGTCTGTCATGTTGAAGCTATACGTATATATAGTTATACCTTCAACATATAAGATGGATCTCTTATATATCACCACAACATTGGCCGACCATACTGTCTACTTCGACAACCCTATTCTCATACAGAACGTTTCACTAGTCGAGGTCACTATTGAGAATAGTTGGTGGAACCTAGCAGAGAATGCTACCTTCTGGTGGTCTACCGAAGGTCTAGGGTTTCCGTACGAAGTTCCTAAGGGAAACCACACTATGGCGAGCCTTCGACAATTCTTTGCGCCTGCAGTTAGTGCTAACATCATAAAAATCGAGAAACCCCATCATAGGAGGGCTTGGAACCTAGAAGTCAAGAAAGTGATCCTACTTAGTGGAAACCTCTGCAAACTGATGGGTATTAATAAAGATGGGATTGCTAAGCGACTAAAAGTAGGTTCGCACGAAGTGTCCATCCAAGATGAAATCGACATAGCGTATATCTGCTGCGACGTGGTGGATTCCAGATTCTCGATTCAAGATGGAAAGCAATCTAAAGTCCTAAGTAGAATACATATCCGAGGCGATAGATTTGTGAAAACGACGTATGCCTCACTACAACCTCTAGATGTCAAAGCTCTAGGTACGATACAAAGCAGTCTTCGTCTGACAATTCTCGATGAGAAAGGCAATCTGATAGACTTCCAGGGTCGACCCATACTGTACGTGTTGAAGCTTGAGTAAGTTATATGTATAACGTACAATGGAAGGCGATTCGATTCAACCGTTTCCATCAGCACCAAGTATCTATCCACAGATTGCTAGTGACACTGGAAATAACTTTAGACTGCAAACGATCCGAGACACGCTTTCGGACATAGAAGTTCAAGAAAGGCACTACGAAGGTGTGCGCAAGAAATATGCACGTTCTCAAGGAATAGTTCATGGTGTCGCAGTGGTAACTGGAGGTCTATCTGTGATCTTATCTGGATCTGGATTGGGCGTAGCGTTGACTGGGGTTGGAATAGTGATTGGTTTACCACTTGGAGTTATTGGTGGGCTATGTGGATTAATTTCAGCATCTACGACCCTTGGAGCTAAGAAGTTAGGAATGAAGGTTTCTAGCATGAAAGGACAACTATGTTGGCAAAAGCGAAAATCAATACGATTCGAGATCTAGTATCGAAGGCACTACGTGATGAAAACATATCCGACTCTGAATACAGTCTCATCCTGAACGAAGCGAATAAGTATGAGATCATGAGGTCTGAAATTCGTCGCGAGACTTCCATGGGTGAAAAAAATCCGGATCGGGTTCGAGCCGAACTCAAGCAAGAAGTGCAAAAGGAAATGCGAGAAAAACTTCGCAGCTTAGTGGGGTAAGAATCGACGTTTCCTATGAATGGCACGAACATGGCTCTCACTTTCACTTTGCCAAGTCCTACTGCTAGTTAGCCCATGCCTAGTGTAGATTGGTTCGAAGTGGGAATGGTAAGAAGACAACTCCTTGACAAAACGCTTGACCGCATTTACAAATATGTCACATCGTTTAACGACATCCTTAAGAGACATAGACGATCCTAAGCGACGTAGCACCTCATAACTTGCTCCAACAACTTTCGTCTTAAGTATTGATTTGGGGCCTATATTGTTTTCCATTGCCGTAGTAACAACCTCGTGGACTATTTGTTGAACGTCTATAGGTACTCCTTGAGGATCGAGCTGTAGGAAAGTCGTTGCAATGTGAGGAACTATGCGCTCGGCATTCAAGTCCATATCAATCTTATCGTCGTTATACAGAGAACGTATAAAGACCTCTCCACTATGGATGCCTTTATTGCTTAGTTGCATGAAGCGAGCAACCTCACCTTTAGTTCGTATGAACCCACATTGTATGCACGCATGGTAGAGTAGAGCAGCTAAAATACATCTCTTAGCATCGCTACGCTTGGGATGAACTTTCATTACTTGGATAAATGCGTCGGCTACGATTCCTAACGTGTTCATAGGGAACGATAGGTCATAACTTTGTTTGTAAGTAGTGTTGTATGCTCGTAGTTCTTGTAGGAGCGTTCGTCGTTGCAGTTCCGTGTTATCGCTTTGCTTTGGTTTTGCGCGGTCTAGATCACTTTGATACTGAAATCCGTCCGGACCTACTATACGCAGTCGAGTAGTAGCAACATCGATCTTCGTTTCTTCACATGGTTCGACCTCGGAAACAAGACCACAGGTGGGACATACGAATTCCGTTCCTTGTATTTCAAAGGGGCAGAGACAATCAGGACATGTTTCACTGGTGTTAATATGTTCCACTTGTGGTTTGATATTCAGGCTTCTACGAATTCCAGGACCAAACAATCTGATTAGCTCATCCATGATACGCTGTAGATGTCATACGTTCAATAGAAAAAAAAAAAAAAAAAAAAAAAAAAGAATGAAGAGGGTCACGCAACGACTTTCTTCATTCTTCTTTTTTTTTTTCGTGGCGATTCCTAATCGTCCTTCTCGCTCCTCAAGGCAGCCAACACCTCGTCGAGAGCATGGCTGAGAGACTCTCCGAGACCTTCCTCTGGTTCCAGCACTCTTGGTTCCGCGGGCAATGCTACCTCAGCAGGCTCCTCCGGTTCCACCACGTTTGGCTCTGCAAGTTCCTCCTTTCTTGGATCCTCTAGCGTCTTGCTGGACTTCTTAGCGCGTCTTACATAGACACCGGGACACTTCTTCTTGATGGCGAGACGGTCGCATCCTGAGCAAAGCCCGTAACTAGTACGACATCCTTTACCGCACTTCGAGCATGGCACGAATGAGGCACAGCCTTTTGAGATCTGGAAGTTGTGCTGGGCACAGTACTTTGATGCCTTTGAAATCTTCTTCGGGCATTTTGTATCCTTTCCTCGCATCAACCAATCGCAAGTCGTCTCAGTCATTGTGGCGTCTACGTTTGAGTTCTTCTTCGACATGTTCGATCTGTATGGTGTTAATGCGTACTAAGATGACAACGTAAGCTAGTATTGTGGAATAAAGAATATATACTAATACCATTTGGTGGTGATATACAGTATAATAATCATTCCTTTAACAGATACTCAAGTTTGGACTTTTTAGGTGCAGTTGGATTCAATCGGTCTTCCTATATGGCAGCATAAGCATTCACATAGTAATTTAGTAGGTTATTTTCGTCCTCTATGGTGAGATGGGCGTTCTTAATGAGCCACTTAACGAGCCATTTAGCGGTATCAAGATGACCATTGCTACAAGCGCATAGTAGAGCATGATGAACGTATTCATATTCTATGGTTATCTGAAAACGTTGAATGAGCCACTTAATGATATTAAGATGACCATTCATACTGGCATCTAGTATAGCGAACGCGACGGCTTTATCCTCTTTGGTGAACTGGAAGTGCTTAGTGAGCCACTTAGCGATATCAAGACGACCATCCTTACAGGCAGCGCATAGAACGTGGTCAGTTTGTCCATCCATTTTATCGAACCGTAAGTGCTTGGTGAGCCACTTAATAACATTGAAATTACCATGTTCACTGGCGTAGATGAGAGGAAAGCTATCATCGATGTAGCTTGCGGAAATACCGAAAGTCTTAGCCATTTCGTCTCGATCGGCATCATTACGAGTAGACCTAAGACCGAAAGTGAGAACTCGCGTGCGGAACTCTTGGTCTACGTTTTCGTAGCGCGCGAGAGCTGCAGCACCGTTTAGGCGTTTCGATGTCCTTGCGATGCTTGCGAATGACGTAGGACCTGCATGCTCTACGATCTTAGTCAGAATTTCCATGGGGAGGCACGATATATATTCCATAGTGACTCGAGTTTGGATTTTTAGGTGTAAGGATGTTGCGGGGCGATATAACTATATGTAATCATATCTCTAATAGGGTTCTCAAGTTTGGATTTTAGGTGCAAGAATGACTAGTGACAATTTGGATGACCCTTAGTACCCCTAGTAGTATAGTCGGTAGTAAAATGATACAACTTTTTTGTTGTGCAAGGGCGTCATAAAGTGGATTTCTGAATTCACTTTATGACGCCCTTGTGCAAGAAAAAAGTGTTAACAATAACCGCAGTAGCCCCAGGGAAACTGTGAGCTTCAATTCGAGGATCAAATAATGTCCAAGGACAAATATATCAGGGCATATTTCGACGCCACAATGTAGGTAGCCTGCATGTACACAGACCTCCGTAATCCCTTCAAAGGAAGGAAAAGGTGGTCTGTACTACGGATGAGTTAATCGTGTTCTAGGTCACGTGGATAGTTACAGGAATGCTGTAACCAGTCGCTGATTGGCTGGTGCCTCATAGCGGGTGCTGATTGGCTTAGCGGTTATGTTGACCTTAGTTCTGGCTCCGTGGGAAAATCCGAGCTCGATTCACTCTAGTTTGGAATTGTATTAAGACGAATTGCTATGTCATTTTGTGTCCAGTACTCGGTTAATATCGAGAAAAAAATGATAAGAATATCGTTCATGGAACTGCTGCATTTCAAGTCTGGGAATAAATTATTTCTCTCGAATTTCAAGTAAAAAGTCGGCCTCAACATATATGCAGAAAGTGCCTAGCTAGGAAGTTTGAAAGAATTTGCAGGGAACAAACGAAATTCTTCTTCAGATATCGTCTAGTTATTCAAAACGAAAAGAAAGTCCATGTTCAAGAGCTCTTTTTGCAAAGCGAATGGCTGTAGGAGACGATCAACCAGAAGCAATATCAATAGCCTCGGCGGTCAGGCGAGTTGCTTACGAGCGCGACTTCTCAAACCTCGAGTTCACGTGGTTCTCAAACTCACGAATCCATCCAATCTTCCACTTCCTCGAGGATAGAAAGATCTCCAAATCCCTTCCTTTGAATGGATTACGAAGGTCTGTGTATATAGGCTATCGAAGAAGGGAATTTATTTTATTTCCCACGCTTCCCAGCGCGTCCTTGCATTGCCGTTAACAATAGGAAATGAACAATCTGAAATCTACAATTACCGTCTAGTGTTTCTCGGCCAATGGAAATCGATATGTAATTTATGCAAAATTATGTCGGAACACGATTAACTCATCCGTAGTACAGACCACCTTTTCCTTCCTTTGAAGTGATTACGGAGCGTCTGTGTACAGGCTAGTCGCTGATTGCGCTTAGCGGTTATGTTGACCGTGGGAAAATCCGAGCTCGATTCACTCTGGTTTGTAATTGTATTAAGACGAATTGCTATGTCATTTTGTGTCCTGTGCTCGGTTAATATCGAGAAAAAAATGATAAGAATATCGTTCATGGAACTCAGTGCTGCATTTCAAGTCTGGGAAGAAATTATCGGCCTCAACATAAATGCAGAAAGTGCCTAGGAAGTTTGATAGAATTTGCAGGGAACAAACGAAATTCTTCTTCAGATATCGTCTAGTTCTTCAAAACGAAAAGAAAGTCCATGTTCAAGAGCTCTTTTTACAAAGCGAATGGCTGTGGGAGACGATCAACCAGAAGCAATATCAATAGCCTCGGCGGTCAGGCGAGTTGCTACGAGCGCGACATCTCAAACCTCGAGTTCACGTGGTTCTCAAACTCTCGAATTCATCCAATCTTCCACTTCCTCGAGGAAAGAAAGATCTTTGAAGGGATTACGGAGGTCTGTCTATAGGCTATCGAAGAAGGAAATTTATTTTATTTCCCCCGCTTCCCAGCGCGTCCTCCCTCTTCAGTTGTGTCTTGCATTGCCGTTAACAATAGGAAATGAACAATCTGAAATCTACAATGTGTACCGTCTAGTGTTTCTCGGCCAATGGAAATCGAGATGTAATTTATGCAAAATTATGCCGGAAGCATAGCACAGACGTCCCTTCCCGAGTTTTGAGGGGAGACGGACGGCTGAACACAGGCTACAATGTAGGTATCTTTCAAATATTCTTTGACGCGCGCTGACGCTCACAGGGGGTAATGAGAAAAATCGGGTCACGTGACGCATTCTATTGTCCCGGCAAAACGTCTACACTATTTTCGTATTTCTGACCTCTATTCAGGGGACGCCTCTATTAAAGGGACCTAGCAAGAAAAGAGCTCGTGAAAGAAAGAGAAAAACTAAGCTAAGTAATATTGAAAAAATATTAAAAATTAGTGAAGAAAATATTGCTAAACATCCAACTCGCGAAAATCTAGATACGCTAGAAACTGTTAAAATAGAATACGAAAAAGAGTATGTGTATATGAGGTTCTATCATTCGATCCCGCGAACGTGGTATGAAAAAGGAGAACGAAATAGCAAGTATTTTTTGAACTTGGAAAGCAATAGAAAAAAGAAAAGTTGCCTGAGTGAGAAAACTTATGCAATTAGATGGAAAGAAATCCCAAAACTATTTTGAGTGAAATTTGTTCTTCTATTCTGATCTCTACGACGTAAAGTCAAAATCAGATATAGACGAAGAAACTTGTCCTTTTTTTAAGTCTAATGCTATATCCAAGATATCTTCCTTAATGCATGACTCTTGTGAGGGAGAGATGACACTCGCAGAATGTTTTAATGTCCTGTCTTTGTTTAAAAATAATAAAACTCCCGGAAACGACGGGACGTGTCTCCATAAAAGAGGTTGAGGAATGTTTGTTAATAATCAACCATGCACGCGGTACATAACAATAAATGTATTTTTCACTATGAACAAAATGGGTAATTTATTATGAACCAATATTTCGGCTGGCGCGGCCAACCTTCTTCAGGGTTGTTGTATGAATTGTTCTTGCACAATAAAGCACGTTTGAGGGAAATGAACAAGTCACAATCTGAATGAGCTGTCATTGACTTGTGATTAGAGTACAGACTAAATCTTGTCTCTTTTCCTCGATTGTCACGCCAAAGAGATACATCTGACACATCAGCTGTTCCCTTAATGGAGGTTGAAACAATGTGGAAATAACACTTTGGGACGCTGAAAAAGTGTCCATAATATATAGTTTCCTGACGGGACTTATACTTAATGAGGGTCCACAATAGGGTCCTCAGATCCCGCTTTCCCACCTAATTTTTCTCTTAATCCCACCATCCCACCCTTCTTTAGACTTCTTTACGTTGAAATCCCGATCCCACCCTTATTTTTTTAACTACAATTTTTTTTCTGCGTTAATTATTACAATAATGATAACATGAAATACCCACCTTCATTAAAATCCGGATAGCTGCCAAGTAAACAGAAGTAAACACGATTTGATGATGTTTCTGACCCTTGGACGAACACGCAAAGTCACACAAACGGTACGCGACATGCTGTTGACATATGGAAGACGAAGATTGTTCGTTTTGAAGAGTTAATCTGCATTAAACACACGGTCACGTGGAAATTATAATCCCGTATCCCGCTTCCCGCCCCCTCAAAAACATGAAATCCCGCTTCCCGCTCGTACCTGAAATCCCGCGTCCCACTCCTGTTTTTAGCTCGCATCCCGAATCCCACCCTCGAAATAAGCCCGATCCCGCCATCCCGCCAAACCTATTGTGGACCCTCCTTAATCCAGTCCCATACAACTCTTGGGTCGTCGCAGGGTTTAGTTTCATTTTTCAATCAGTAAATATTTTTCGCATAACATTGACATAGATCGTATCCTCTAGAAGGCTGTTATTTAGCTTCCAGAACGATGGACCGTGTTGTTGTTGATCTAAGCAGTTTATTTCGAGTATATGATTACAGAATGGTCAGTTTTAATAGCCGTCACAATATCTGCCTTAACAATGTCATCTTGCAATAAGTCGCTAAAAAAACAATAGTCAAGTCTTCGATTCTTTGTATGATTGGTCATTGATTTTTGACGCCATGTAAATCTTCTACAATCCGGGTTACGTATACGTATTCTCCAAATATCTCTCATTATCCAAAAGTATGTCTTCAACGGCCTTTTCGATTCTTTGTAAGCAAGGCTCCCCCTGCACAATCTAAAGAAGAATCACCTCCAACTAAAATTTTTGGCTGTTCCTCGTCATTGTTTTTATCGTCGGTTAAATCAGAAATATGTTCAAAAATTACTAGTTGCTCCTGTGTTTTATTTGGCGCGTAGATATTTATCAAGAGAAACGAGTCGTCTTGGATAAACGCCTCTAGAAAGATGAATCGTCCTTCTTCATCAGAAAAGACCGATTTTAGTTTAAAATCAAGAGTATTACGTATGAGGATGGCAACCTCTCGACTCAGTGATTAGAACCGTGAGCAAACTAGAATTATCGAAACCATTGAGACCGCCATTGATTTTTTATGAATGTGCGAATGCCACGGACGTTGAGCGAGAGTTTTTAATTGCAAATTTCAATACTCCAGTTTCCTATTCGAAGATTACCGCTGAATGAAATGACTACAGACGCATGTACTCAGGCTTAGCCTCATTCTGAAGTTAAACATTCATAAATACCAACGAAAAGGTGGGCTATTCATGAACTCTGCGTATTGTTGTAGTTTCGCATTTTGCACCTTCTCGCTGGTATTTAAGAATGTTTAACTTCAGAATGAGGCTAACCCTGAGTACATGCGTCTGTAGTCATTGCATTCAGCGGTAATTTTCGAATACGAAACTGGTCTATTGCAATATGCAACAGTAAAGAAAACAGTCGAATTAATTATATGACGTCAAGATGACGTCTTTACAGGAATCGACCCAGGCTTTTACTTACACGGTCATGGGTCAGGAAAGGTCACATTTACACGATTTCAAACAAGCGTAGAACATAAAGAGTATATTCACTGTAAACCAAAACCTTCTTCACAGAAGTACTCAAAACTTTTCGGAGGTTCATAGCTATAAAAAATGCAAAATTTAAAGGTTATAGGCACTTTAAGTGATCATATTGTTTTGGCAAAGCTTAATAAAGGACCGCACTTACCGACTATTTAGTTGAAAATTAAAAACTAATTTTGATAGCAAATCGAATTCTGGTGTACAAATCGGCATCACTCGATTGCTTGACGCCTTTTAGTGTCAAAAATGTCAGTCGATTTTGAGATAATTTTTTGAGGTTATTAGCCAAATAATCCGATAACACTACGTTGTCTTTTTTGGAGAATAACAAAAAGGTTACCTGTGATGTAAATCCACAGGTAGCACATTCGTCAGTCAAGTATTCATTCTAGCTGGTAAACAGTGTTCAAATTTGACCTTGATTGTTGGAAAGGACAAGTACTTTTCACTGAGCTTTTTAAATAATTGATTTTCGATCAACTTATTATTCGGATATCGTTTCGCGTTTGAAAGGCACTTCAGTTTTGGTATAGAAACAACATGAAGCTTTTCTGATATCAAAAGCCGTCGAATTCCTAAGATTTTCTTTAGAATAATGATTCTTAAAACGATTTTTTTACAAATTTCGTAGTTTCCCATACGAATTTGTTTCCAATAAACTTAGCCGACAATTGGAATTTACAGTTGAAGGCTGACGCGTGACGAAAAGAAAAACAGGCAACTAGCAGTTTGAAGGTAAGTGATAATAATAATAATAATAATAATAATATTTATTTACCCACGATAAATTTACAGCGTTGCTGATGTGGTCGTGCTTATAACTACGCTATTCTACCCTAATAATAATGATAATAATAGTAATAATAATAATAAAACTAATTAACTTATACTTATTCTATTCAGTTATTTATATTAGAATGAACATTCTATAAATATCGAGCTTGAATATATATGTACTAACAACTATAAACAAATACTAACGGAAAGAGGCTCCAATGGAGAACTTATGGTGATTTTTTCTGATTTCTCTGATTTTCTCTGCTCCTTATCAAATTCTATGTTAGCCGCGAAACTTGTCACTTGTGTACGAGGAGAAATAACATCATTGAAACACGGTTGTACATCACTCGCAGTTAACACAATTGTACATCACTCGCAATAAACACAGTTGTACATCACTTGCAGTCAACACAGTTGTACATCACTTGCAGTAAACACAGTTGTACATCACTCGAAGTAAACACAGTGATACATCACTTGCAGTAAACACAGTTGTACATCACTTGCAATAAACACAGTTGTACATCACTTGCAGTAAACACAGTTGTACATTACTCGAAGTACAGTACAGTAAACACAGTTATACATCACTTGCAGTAAACACAGTTGTACATCACTTGCAATAATACAGTTGTACATCACTCGCAGTAAACACAGTTGTACATCACTTGCAGTAAACACAGTTGTACATCACTCGAAGTAAACACAGTTATATATCACTTGCAGTAACCACAGTTGTACATCACTTGCAATAAACACAGTTGTACATCACTTGCATTAAACACAGTTGTACATCATTCGCAGTAAACACAGTTGTAAATCACTTGCAGTAATTAAACACAGTTGTACATCACTCGCAGTAAACACAGTTGTACATCACTCGCAGTACACAGTTGTACATCACTCGATTGCTAATGAACGCCATTCTCAAGCATATCCACGAGTTATAAATGCTGACTAAAGAGAGTGATCTATAGGCAGTCACAATATATCCACTTCGGCTATTTTTCAGCGCATAAATCGAACTGATGAAAGCTTTCACGAAGGTGGCGACAACAATTTTTACCAAAGCACAAAATGTTGGCATCACTTTTGTGGTTTTGGCGCTGCGTGTCCTCTTTCAGGATGCCATATGGCCTCCCTGTTTATTGGTGGCAGCTGGTCTAGAAATCGGTAGTTTTGACACTGCGCCCTCTAGCGTAGATGGAAATGGAAGGGAAGCCCAAGATGGTCCTTTGAACATCTCAGCTTTACATGCGGAAGCTGTGGAGGATATTTCTGCTGAAAGGTTACGAGAACAATTAAAGTAAGTAAAATGCTTTAAAGTGCTTGTAACATCGAGTCAGAAATAGTTAATTTGGGTGCAGTAAAGTGTTTTAAGTAATTTATGGCCGACAAGGATTTCAAGTCCGTGGAATTAGTTCCAGTCCTCGGCGCATCTAATTGGGCGGACTTGGGAAGCAAGGGTGGCCGAGTGCCGCGCCCGCCTGTACCGGTGAACCCCCGAGAAAAGCCCTCGGAGATAGGGCGAGATACCAACAAACTCGACTCACATGTTACCGGGCTCGAACCTTGGCCACAGTTCCCGGTTCCCTGGATCATTAAATTTCACAAGCTCTAGCGCGCGTACGGCAGATAAACAAACTTCCCGAAAAGCCAAATTAAGTTTACTTAGTTAAGCAACATAAGACAGCGGAATCAAGTCAAGCTTAAGATGATAATTTACTTCACCTTCGATTAAATAGGGGAATTTAGGAAATGTTAGATACTCTGGCTAAGAAATAAGTGATTATCATAACTGAGACATAATAGCTATAGTGAATCAGTGACAAATACACGAAATGTGAGGTTGATTGGCCGTTATCGATGAAATACGTAGAAGAAATCGCATGAAGAACTTTCAAAGTATTACTCAGTGCCGATAAATCAAGTAGAGCATGAGCAGTTCATGTTTAATATACTGCTGAGCAAACATTCGCTAAGAGCGTACATGCAACTGTGCACTTTATAACCTTTTATGCACACGTTGTTGACCAATCATTATTCAGATATTTTGTTTGATACCTTCACACATGAAGATAAAACTGATATTTTATCTTCACTTCAACATGCATTTTGTTGCCTTTTTATTGTATAACCATTTACTATAGGAATGAAAACTGATATTTCATCGATAATTATATATAGTTTATTTATGTATGACATCTTCAACAAAAATATAAGTGAAACATTTATTAGTATGTTCACCCCTCTAACTGAAATTCACTCGTATGAAACCCGTCAAAAACAGAAACAAACATTTTTTATAAAACCTGTTAGAACTGACTACAGGAAAAGATTCATTAATCATAACGGCATTAAAATTTGGGAAATGATTCCTCAACATATCAGATCCAAAAACAGAAATTTATTTAAGAAAAGTATTTCTGCTATGTTAATTAATGAATACTCAAACGAACAGTAAAATTCACTAATATTTTACTTCAACTCTACCAAATCACTATCAGAGCTACTTAAACTCCTCTCGTAATCCATCTTACGATATATACTTCATTTGTCTTATTAGTTTATTGTTATTATTCTTTTATTAATGTAATAACTAGTCCTTAAATAGTTATTAGCTTCTTGTCCCATATCTCCTGCTTGTAAAGGTGTTCCTGACTCGATAACCCCTTGGTTTATTCAGGTCCTGCCTACTCAGTAATTATTGTTAAATTCCTTATTTGTTTTTGTTTTGAGTGAAATAAACGTATATTGTATTGTATTGTATTGTATCATTTATACATAGCCGCTTGGCCGGAGATACACATTTTATATTCTCGCTCACTCGTAAGACATTTCATCAATACTCGAAGATAAAATTCATATCTTCGTGAGAC
Organism: Actinernus sp. WN-2022; assembly: GCA_030867875.1. Classification (NCBI taxonomy): domain Eukaryota; kingdom Metazoa; phylum Cnidaria; class Anthozoa; order Actiniaria; family Actinernidae; genus Actinernus; species Actinernus sp. WN-2022. The sequence continues at coordinate 100,547,834 of JAOWCC010000577.1, read as the reverse complement.
CATGTAATATCCTTTATATTGTTGTTGTCAGATATTTTACAGCAAAACCCCATGTATCAGCATCCATAGAGAGCTACCAACTAGCTGGCTACATCCAAGAGAAGTGGAAACAATTCGGATTGGACACCGTAGAATTGAAGAAATATAACGTCTTGATCTCAGTTCCAGAGAAGCCTGGAGTTGTAACGTTAAAAGATGAATGGGGAGACGAACTCTTCCGAACAGCGCCATTCGAAAAGGTTCTCGACCCGGCAGAAAACAGCTCGAGCATAATGCCGCCATTCAGCGAGTTTTCACCGAGTGGAAATGTTACGGTAAAATACAGAGCGATTTAGAACGGATTTCGTACGAGTGGAACAAAAATATGGCATGCACATCCGCCCTTACAGTATAAACCGTACTGTAATATTGCCTTACCGTAACTCTTTGATTCAGTTTAATTTATGTAATTCAGTTTAATTTATTTGATTGGATTAGAAAGACAAAAACAATTTCTTTAAGTAATGGGCTTTTTTTCACACGGCGGCCATGTTGAGTTCCAGGTTTGTTTTCGTCCGATAAACTCGTTCTGAAACCCACCAGTGCGAGTCTACCGGGGCCAAAATCATCGTTTTATCCAAGATGGCCGAACTGTCAGAACTGTGATAATAGCCTATTGCCGTAACTTGCTCACTCATACGAAATCCGCTCTAGTTTCGAAATTGTGCGCGTACGGCGCTAAACTTGTCCCCAGGTCTCCCTTGGTCAGGCAAGGAAGAGAAATATGTTAAAGACTGGTTTCCACACCTTTCAGTAGAGTTGCAACTGATTTTTCTCTTAACCCCCCCGATCTTTTTCTGTGATGTGCCAAGTTTCTGAAGAGAAACCATTTTGGAGCATTAAGAGCTGGCTGCTCCCGCGATTTCTACCGCTGACTGGACATACAGAGCAGTTTTGCAGACCTGTCCCCACTGAATTGTTTATCCCGACTCGCGCATGTGCAGTGCATGTCAGCCACTGAAACTCCGAACTCGCTTACTACGAGATCAATTTGCAAATTTACGACTTGTCTCCTCGTTGATCGGGATTCTTATCCAAGGACCACAATGGGGTTTAATCACGCGGCCATCATAGACCAGTTTACGGTTCATCCGCAGTTGTTCAAATCTTCTGTTTCAACTGGCGGGCCACCATTGTCGCCACATAAACAAACGATTTTTACAACTGCGTATGAACCGTACGCGTACTCACAGGTCTATTGGATAGAAACAATAGGTTGTGTCCCTTTAGACTTACACCGGAGCAGTTTTAGAAAGAGTTTAGCTGACGAAAACAAAGCTTAGCTAAGCTTTCTTTATTTTCCTGGGACTAAACATGATTTTACTCCTCACACACTCCTTACTACATTGTTATCCACATACGTTGTTATCCACATACGTTGTTATCCACATACGTTGTTATCTACATACGTTGTTATCCACATACGTTGTTATCCATATACGCCAGGAGTCATTTAATTTAGAGAGTTCATCTCCCATACTACGTCTGTGACTCTAAATTCCAATTCGATCTGTGGTTTAGCCGGGTCCTGACTTTGGCTTAGAAACAACTATGGTTGTTTCAGGTCCCGTTAAAATGATCAAAATCAGATGTAGCATTTTTATGGACCGGGTTATTTTTAAAGGGAACTGAACCCTAAAATCAACCCAACGTCTATACAAAGATGTATTCGAAAGAGATAAGTTCTGATATTTTTCTGTGTTGCGCGTCTATGTAGAGACGATTTTCCGCTGAAAAGTCTATATTATGTGGCGGCTCAATCGTACGCATACCAAGGAAAACATGCAGTCACACCTCCAGCACAAAGAAAACACAATGGTCCGCAGTTAGAAGCCATTATTAGTCCCGCTTTTCAATGTCGGGGACAGCATTGCCAAACTAAGGGTGCGTTCGATTGACCGTATTCCGGAATAAGAATTAAAACAGAATGATCACTACAAAGTCGCTTATATCGGGATTTTTTAGCCACTGAAATACTAATTGTATCCTGAATATCATATATCAACAAGCATTTATAGCTTACAGTACAAAATGTACCTGAACCAGTGATTTCCAGAGACTATTCCATCTATTCCTATTCCGGAATACGGTCAATCGAACGCACCCTAATTTATTCCCCGTATCTGACGTCACAAATTACAAGACTTGTAATTACAAGTACATAGCGGAGGTTGTTAGGGAGGATTTCGGATTTCCTCTTCATAGACGCGCAACACAGAAAAATAAAATAGCCGAAGCTATTTATTTCGAATACATGTTTGTATAGACGTTGGGTTGATTTTAGGGTTTAGTTCCCTTTCAATTCAAATGGTTAATGATGTTGCAGCGATGCTGGTTAAGCCAACGAGGCATCTTTTGTTAACAACATGCCGCGATGAAAGTGAACAATGAGAAATGAAATCTAAAATAACTCGGTCTGGGAAAACATTGCATCACGAATATGACAGATGGACGCTCCGGGTAATGGGCTCCTATTGATGCCCATAGGGGAAAGCAACTTCGATCCTAGTTTAATCATAATTCTTGAGTGTCAATATTTTCTGAAGAAAACACTCAACTTTTAATTCCTACATTAATTAATTTACTTACTTTACTGTACTGTTTAGGGACGCTTGGTCTATGCCTATTTTGGCCGCAAGAAAGATTATTTAAAGCTTGAAGATATGGGTGTGAACGTGACGGGCAAAATTGTAATAATACGATATGGAAGAGGAGGACGAACATCCAAGGTATGCTGATGCATTACATCAGTAAATATTGCAAATATCAAGTTAAATCTCCTTCTTCTATTCAGTCTTCTTCTTCTTCTTCTTCTTCTTCTTCTTCTTTTTCTTCTTCTTCTTCTTTTTCTTCTTCTTCTTTTTCTTCTTCTTCTTCTTCCCCTTCTTCCACGAAAACTATAAGTAATATAACCTCCTTCAATTGCCCTATATCATTATGACGTCAAATCAAAACAATCTATTGCTTAAACGCTAAAGATCACGGTCGTGGGAGGGGGACAAAACAGCAACAACACAAAGGAAATCGCTATCAAATGCATTTTGTAGAACGTAGAATAGCGGTAACAGTCACCAAATACGGTAAATATTGTGGGATAAACATTGATACAGCTTATATCTGGAAACCAGACAATTCGAAGTTAAATTTTCCTCAGCAGAGCAGATTAATTAGTTCAAAATTCTATTGTTCATGTCGATTCTGTCCCCCTCATAAACAAGCCGTGACGTCATAATGATATAGGTCAATAATGAAGGTTCTAGTTAACAAATTGTAATTAGTTATTTATGTGTCTGTCCTATAAATATTGACAACGAATGTCGTCATAACATGGCCACAATAGCTGTGGATCCACGAGAAATCTTCGCCTCCTCGTGGATCCACAGCTGTTTTGGCCATGTTATGACGAAAATCGTTGTCAATATTAGGACAGACACATAAATAACTAACTTCAATTTTTTTTTTTACAACAACAAAACACTTTTAGCTTCAGTCAAACGAGTGTGTGTCCAAAACGTAAACACTTCTTGCTTTCCCGAACTCTACACAAAATTATACCTAAACTACTCTAAACTGTTTGAGTTTCTGCTGAAAAACGTTATGTAAATATCCTGAATATGATATTTTAATCAAGACCTAGAAGATTATATATTTAATTCAAGACAATTTCTCAGTTCTAGTCGAACTTGTCACAAAGTCAATCACAAATTCGCCGAAAATATATTTGTTCGACTCGAGAGAAAGCTCAAATTTTAACAAATGGCACCACGCAAGGAATTTTGACTCACCGATTAACTTTTCCCAGTGATGAAATGCTTTTAAAATCATCATTTTCTTGCTTTTTGGAATAGTTTTTTACACAACTGTTGAAATATTACATATGAAAATTGGCCAATCACATTGCGAGAAAATTGGCGGTTGTTGTAAAATTAGTGTTCGTACGATACGATAATAATGAAGATTCTAGCTATTTAGTGTTCATATGACAATAATAAAGGTTCTAGTTAGTGTTCATGATAATAATGAAGATTCTACAGTAGTTAGTGTTCATATGATAATGGTACTGGGGTACCTAAATCAGTTACCTCCCAAAGTTATCAAGGTCAACAGTTTTAAGAACTTTGATCCTAAAGCTTATCAAGCTGACATTGCAGTGTTGTTGCCCTGGTCTAGTAGTCACTCGATTTATTTGATAACCCGGATGATGCTTGGAATGCCATGGAACTTATGCTAAACGATGTCGCAAGTAAACATGGTTCGTCTCACTTAATCCGCCGGTGTGCGCGGATCGCAACTTCCTTGGATGACAGATTATATTAGATCTACGATGAGGGCCATAGACATCGCAAAGCGCAAGGCTGTAAGATCAATGTTTGACCAAGACTGGAGACCTTATAAATTTCTGAGAAACAAAGTCACCAAACAAATTGTGTCTTCAAAGAAAAATCACTTTAACGATCTACTGGCTGAAAACAGTAACGAACCGTCTAAACGCTGGTCTACATTACGTAAATTAATTCCCAAGAAGAATACTACCTGTATTCACGAACTGAGTCTTGACGATGCCAACTATACAGACAATAAAATGATAAGCAACTGTTTTAATATGTTTTCAGTTCAGTTGGAACACGACTGAAAGGGGCTTTGATACCATCATTTCCAAGAGAACCTTCAAGTCATCCTACGTTAGCTAACAATGTTAAAGATTTTAACTTTACGAACATTTCCGTCAATTTCGTGCGGCCGCGGAAAGCTTTAACTAACTTACGAATTAAGAAGGCCTACGGAATGTCTATCCACTCCCGTCTGCTAAAATTAAATACGGCGCTGATAAATCGCACCACCATTGACTCGTGTATTTAATCTGTCACTTCAAATAAGTCGTATTCCGTCAGTTTGGAAGACCGCAGTGGTCAACTCTTTATATAAGGATCTCGCCTGGGAGATTCAAATAACTTTCGTCCCATATCGGTCATTCCAGCTGTTATGTCATTCGAGAATTCAGAATACGGAGCTTCGAATTAAGGGAGACTCCCCAGTAACTTTAAACTGTGCTTATAAACTGGCCGAAATTCAGCACTTTTGTTTATAGGCAGTGGATCGAAATTTAGTTAACGTAATCAAGTACTGAATTGTAAACGTGGCGACAGACATTAAAAGGCAGACAAACAATATTTTCAACTATAGCCCGATTTTAATGTCAATGCTTTAAGAATCAGACCGGGCGCCTAATGAAATGCGGAACACATCCCGATATACGTACAACATTCAATTTCTAGGTAACAATAAATGTTAAGGATTCATAAGCAATATTTGTACAAGATTGGCTACTCATGTATAATTAGTGAGGTCAACCGTTCAACTATGACTGCTTGCATCAGCTTCCACTGATCTAAACTTACTTCATTAGCAGGAGTGTCTGTGACCGATATACATGTATGCTTATTAACCAGTTCGTAAACTTTTTAGCCACTTCGTAAAATCACGTGACCGATGACGTCATCGTTATGATATGATCACTAAGTGATTATTGGGGTCCCAATACCTCGTCTGTCAAAGTTGAGCCTCCTGGCATTAAAAATGAAGGAGATACGGGTATGTCCGTAAAACCACGTGACCGATGACGGTATCGTTATGACATCACCACTAAGTGATTCATGGGGCCCCAATACCATGTATGTCTAAGTGTGAGCTGCCTGGCGGAGATACGAGCATGTGACTAAAAATTACGTAATCGATGACGTTATCGTTACGACATGACCACGAATGAAATTATGGGTACCCAATACCATGTCTGTGAAAGCTTAAGCTACCTTCCATTAATATTAAGCGAGTTAGGCATGAAAATGTACGAGGGTTTTACGTCACTATCGGCGCATGAGCACACACATCTCCTACATGGTTAACACCAACGCATCCTCGCTCTACAATTACCAATAATCAGTAAATGGCAAACACGCTTGAAGTACCGATTATTGGTAATACTACGACAAATCCTAACCCGAACCATAAACCGAACCCTAACCATCGGACGAGTTCGCGGGTAAACGACGGGTTCTCACTCACCTAGAGCTAGGGTTCACAGGTAAGCAAGAAGAGAAGGTAAACGAGAGAAAAAAATATTTTGAGCGCTCCTACTCGGGCTTGAACTCGTTTGCGTGCTGTGCTTAGCAGTGCAGGCATCACGATCACTACACTAAGCGCGTCTACCGCCGTTCGGATTTGGACAATTGTTTATCTTTATCCTTGACTGATTTTAAGAATGTCATTGTTTAATTAGTGTTCCAGAATTAGCGATTATTGATAATTGAAGAGCAAAAGCCAATTACTGATTATTGGTAATTCTAGAACGAGGATATGTTGTTAACACAGCTGCTCCATCACGTATAAATACGGTAGCGGTATAAATTTAGTAGCAATATTAAGGGAGTCGGCGATGATGACTTGAGCAAAGTAAATTCCAAGGGCATTTAATGTTCCACATCAACCATCAATTATTAATTAAATCAAATATCGATTACTATTATTATCAATTTGCATTCTAAGCATTCCATTCTGCTAACATCTTAGTGAGCGAGCGAGTGAGTGAGTGACACGATTTCCCCAACCATCACGATAACTCTTTTCTGCGCTTCCGCGTAAGTAAATAGTAAAATATTTCTTGATTTGTGTGTTGCGACTATGTGCACGCCCTACCTTTCTGCTTCCTATTCAAACCATCATTCTTGCATGACACCAACACCCTATTACACAATCACCACTGGTTTAGATATATAATTTGAATAAATAGTGCTTCACAAACTGGGATTTAATTACCTCAAACATCAAAAGAGATGACAAGCTGTCAACTAAGTCAACGTAAGTTTAGATTAACTCAGCTATAAACCCATCTTTTCAGGTTGGCTAACTATAGTTGACTATCTTTTCTTTCTTCTTGCCGCCGAGTTTGCTATGTTAAACCGTAAAATGCAGGTCACACTGAGGATGCCGTTAACTACAGTTAAATCCGCTTAACTAAAGTAAACTTTGTCCAGTATGACTTCGATCAGCCAATCGTAAATTTCTTCATTTGAGTGTTGCGTTTATGAGTTAAATAGTGCTTCGTCTGCTTCGTTACATCGAAGGCATTTGGTCAATACTGCTGAAACTGCTGTTCATAGACGCAACTGTATCATATGTTATTTCAGGTGAGAACATCAGACGCCTCTTATATTAGACAGGCGTCTCATTTTCTCAAGGCTACTACGGTATTTTAACTATAGTAAACATGCTTAACCATAGTTTGGCTGGTTTACTATAGTGTGACCTCAGCCATTATACCATTCACATATTTACTTGATGTAGAATCGGTTTTAATGATTCAAAAGTTGGGCTTATAGGCACCATAAGGTACAGATACGTACTGTAACGTGTCCTGCAACATTACACTCTACAATTTTAGATGTGGACATATGGAACAATTTATCTGTTTCTGGTACTGAATCTATATTTTTCGTGAAGGAGAAAATGACGTACAATAGGCGCTCGAAGCATCACGGTTGAATGTGGCTCTTTAAAGAGGGTGGCCCTCGAATTTTAGAATTAATTTTGTTGGTACCTCCCCCTTGCTCGGAGGAGTTATCTCCGAGTCACCTCCCGGATCGTCCAAAAATAAAACGTAAGTTCAACTCGATCTATGTTTTAACCAGATATTGGGTTTGCCATCCCTATGATTCGTTTAGGTCCCGTTGCGTTTCGTATTTCTTTATCCAATTCCACCTTCCCGCCTTAAATGTTTATATTTGATATCAATCTTAAGAATTCCTTTGTAAATATTGTACAGATCAAGCGAGCAACAAAGCTCGGTGCTGTTGCCGCTATCTTGTACCCAGATCCTGAGGAGTTCGCACAAGAGGGCCTGGACAAGGTCTACCCAGAATTCAACTGGTTACCGAGAACAGCGGTACCGAGGGGTAACATTAAAGGCACGCGATATGGAGGCGATCCACTGACACCAGAGGAGCCATCCATAGGTAGGAATAATTAAATTAAATTACATATCCCATAAATATAATATTTCAGCCAAACCCTAACTAACCGAAACCCTAACCGTCGCTATCCGTTTTCGCCACGAGGGATTTGCTGTCAACAGCCGCATTTTTAGAACTTTTATGCAGCATGCTGTTTCATTAGCAAGCGTTACTTTATTAGACACCAGTTCCAGCTCTCTGTGAAGTTTTTTAGTGCAGTGCATTTTGGGATTGCGTTCTTCTGGCGGATGGAATCTAGCCCCAACCTGGTATTCCAAGGCTGAGGTGCGCGATATTGTTGTAGTAGGTTACTGATATATTTTCCTTATAAGGACGTTTGGCAGGTTGGCGCAGTAAAAAGGTAAAGGTGTTCATTTATATAGCGCAAATTCTATATGAATATATTCAAATGCGCTTTACAAGGTTATTTTTATAATACGGACTGCTATTGTAGCGCAATGTATACACTTTACAATCATGAGTGATTGTTAGTACCTCAGAATATCAGTCTGTTGTGTCGGGAGAAAATCCCCTACTCTTTCTCTAAATAACACAACAGGTTCTTTGACGTCCCCTGGCATAGATTAGAAGAGGAAGGAGATAAGGCCAACGACTTATACGTCCCTGCCCAAGGACGCGGCTGAGATTCGAACCCTATTTTAGACACACAATACACGACTCACATGTCGATTTTTACGGAGGGAGGAACACCGGAGAACAACCCTCGAATACAGATTAGGAATCAATAACCAACCTAACTCACATGCGGTGCCCGAGCCGCGTATTGAACCTGCGACAGTAGCAGTGAGAGGCGAGTGTTCTACTGCTGCTCAGTAGTAGTGTACGGTCTAGAGTGCGGGAGGTCGGGTTAATATGTAGTGAGGAGTGTGCGAGGAGTAAAACAAGGCACACACCAATTTTAAGATGCCATAATAATTAGCCTGCTATAATAAATAAAATATTATTATTATTTCAAAAGATGGCATTCATCGCGTGCCAGTAAATGAGATAAAAGAAGGTCTTCCCCAGATCCCCGTCATACCAATATCCTATGGAGATGCAGAACATATTTTAAGGTAAGCGGTCCATGCGTTTCAACCTGACAACGAATTAGAAGATTTAAGGTTCGGAAACACGCTGTAACTTTGCGCGCAACATTGCTGGCAACGACATTGCAACGTGTGGCCTGAAATTGCGCGGCAGCGTGTGTCTTCTGCTTTACAAACAATTGCCGGCAATGTTGCACGCAATGATACAGCGTGTGTCTATCACATTTCAAACAATTGCCGGCAATGTTTTGCGCAATGTTGGAGCGTGTGTTTATCGCTTTTCATACAATTCCCGGCAATGTTGCACGCAATGTTGGAGCATGTGTCCTTACCTTTAAGACACACGCTGCAACATGTCATAGTCAGCAATATTGCGCGAAATGTTACATCAGGTTTCCTTGTTGCAACCCAAGTCCGTACTGCAGGACAGTACATCAAAATAGGACTGTTATTCTTTGCAAAAAGTCATACCAAGATCAAAAGAATATCTAAGTGATTAAACTGTAACTGCATTGATCAGTTCACCGCTATAGGTTTTAGCTCAAGTGAATTACAAATATGGTCCAAATTCCGAACTTTGTGAATCAGTCAAGGTAAGGAGACATTCTGCAACATTGCCGGAAACAGCGAGATTACGTGTGTGTGCAATGTTGCAGCGTGCGTAAACTCATTTTCAAATCAATTGCCAGCAATGTTGCGCGCAATGTTGCAGCGTGTGTCCTTCACTCCGTTACATCGTGCGTATTGCAATTCACGCTTTGCGAAAGTTTTGTTAATAGCATTACGTACTATCCCTCACAGAACTCTCAGGGGTGATCTACCCCGGTTCTACTGGAGAGGAGGTCTTCCTATTATCTACGGAGTCCAGACAGATGCCAATGACAAGAGGAGCGTGACAGTCACGGTGAACAACAAACTGGTCAGAAGAGACATCTATAACGTGATAGGATTCATCAAAGGATCCGATGAACCAGGTAAGGTTGATAAAATAGGAGTTTAAAATGCTTACGATATAGCACTATACACAGAGTGATGATAATTTTAGGGGATATATACTGTTTTACCACTCGAAGGTGGACAGAAAACCTCAACAGGCTTACTGCCCCTCTACAGAGGTCTCCGAGGGCTTACGATTTATCGTCCTTATACGAGAACACATGAAGGTCTACCATTTCCATCCGAGAACGAAATTGTTTCACAAGGTAATTCAAAACCTTCAGTGTTGGTCCGGCCAGGGTTTTGAACCCGCAACTTCCGCGCGAGTGACCTGAGCTAACCGGCAGGCGGTTGACGATTGATGATAAAATAGATGAATGATCAGGATTATGCGCACGTTTGATCTTGATCCTATTAACAAAGCCAGACTCTCTCCGACATGCTTTCAATGGTATTTAACACATTTAGGCCATTTCAAATGGTTTCAAGATCCTTTCGTCTTAAACAAATGTTGTACCAATGTTGAACCGATGTTGTACCAATGTTGAACCGATGTTGTACCGATGTTGAACCGATGTACCAATGTTGAACCGATGTTGAACCGATTTTGTACTAATATTGCACCACTGTTTACCAATGCTGTACCAATATTGAACCAATGTTGTACCAATGTTGAACCGATGTTGTACCAATGTTGAACCGATGTTGTACCAATGTTGAACCGATGTTGAACCGATGTACTAATGTTGAACCGATGATGTACCGATTTTGTACTAATATTGCACCACTGTTTACCAATGCTGTACCAATATTGAACCAATGTTGTACCAATGTTGAACCGATGTTGAAACCTTTTGACTGGAGCTTTATAGTCTTGGACACAGCGCCAATGATTACACAAGCCGCTGAAAGAGAATCAAAACACCTCAGGAACACTATACTTCTGTATCCTCCTTGCAGATCATCTTGTTATCATTGGTAACCATAGAGATTCCTGGGTATTCGGGGCGAGCGATGCATCAAGCGGGACGGCTACATTGATGGAAGTGGCAAGAGCGTTAGGTTCTTTAGTCAAGAAAGGTAACAACACATTAATTAGTCTTTTCCGCGTAATTCAACTTTATTCATATTCTTGGCTTTCACTCAAATGACAAAGACGTGGCTGGCCATGTTGGTTTAACATGCAAACATTACTTTTTCTCTTTCCCTAAGAATCCTATTATCTTTAACGTCTTTAACCTTTTGGTTTTGTGTGAAGTTGTAGATTTCTCACACTAAGTACGCATGCGCGTGATGTGATTTTGAATGGCAGGTTGGAAGCCTAAGAGGACCATTGTGTTCGCCAGTTGGGGCGCTGAAGAATGCGGTCTAATAGGATCGACTGAATGGGTACAGGTACGTAGCATTTGTTATTAGCGAAGTTAAGATACGACGACTACGGACTACGACTACGGCTGGCCTAGCGGTCGGCTACAGTACTGGGCCGAGTACGCAACGAATGGCGCGAAAATTAATTATTTTGGCGAAACTAAGCTGAAGCCCTCGCGTTGCCGACCGAATTGACCAAAAATTCCCACATAAGCTATGCCCATAAGCGCTGTAAACTCAAACAGAAAGCAATTTATTGTGTATTTTAAAGGTTAGCTATTGAAATATCCAAAAGAGTGGTGAATTTCTTACATTAAATCCGACTAACGTACTCTGTTGTGGTGACTACGAGAAACACGCTGACTTCTCACCGTCGTGGACTCGCTACGGTGCAATGAAACCAACACGAGTGTCTCGTTCCAGTCCTTTATTGGTGCGCGTCCGTAGTCGTCATATCTTAAAGTCCCAGCACTCGGCGGGTGCTGTATTAGTTGCCGTACTGTAGAATGTGGCGAACAACTTCCTTGTCGTCATAGCTAATGAGCCATAACAATATATTTGGCTCATTAGCCGTAACAATAGAGTTAGCTCATTAGCGTAACAATTGATTTGGCTCGTTAGCCGTAATAATAGAGTTGGCTCATTAGCGTAACAATAGATTTGGTTCATTAGCATTGGATTCGGCGCATGAAATGTTCGCTGTCTGAAGTGGGCCAATGGCGATTGAGGTCCGATTAAAACGTCGAACTTTTCTTGCGCCGAACGCAATCCAGCGTACCGAACAAGATGGCGGCTGTACATTTGACCACAATCCCTTGCGAACCTAGCACGGTCAAAATAACACGTAGAAATCCCTGTTGTTTTTCAATAACAGTGTATTGGCAACAGCACTTGTACTTGTTGTTTTTAAGATTTAAAACCTCTCTACAGCCATTTTATAGTACGAATTTAAAGTATTTCGCGCGCAAAGGATTGCGGGTAAAAGTATAAACCGCCATATTTTTCGGTACGGTGGATTGAAACAAAAAATATAATTAAATAGGCTGCTTCTTTTGATCTAATTACGTTCGGCGCATGAAGCGTTCGATGTTTGACACGGACCTAAAGCCTAGCTGCTCAAACGGATGCAATGTTTTATTAATGCAACATCGTGCAACATTAGTTCAATTTAAAGCACCTTGGCAACTTCAACGGTTGTCGTTTCAGGAACATGCAGAACTTCTCAGATCTCGTGCAGTTGCTTACGTAAATATCGACATAGCCGTTGATGGTAATCACACATTCAGAGCCTTAGCAATGCCTGTCATGGAATGGGTTCTGATGGAAGCTACAAAAAAGGTACACTGCCATTACCAGGAGCGTCCACTGAATACTTGGTCTGTACATTTCCAGATCAGCTTATTTTAGAACACCCTCTGTGAATATATCCCATACCCCGAGCAGAAGGCCGAAAAAATGTTATTTTTACACAATGGCGAGGCTTTTTCACGTACGCAATAACAATATATCTTCTCATAAATCCTTAGCCTGCGTTGCGGCTCTGGAGTATCGGAGCGCAGCGAGCTGAGATTAGGGCGAGAAAAAAAAAGGGCCCTCTCTTTTTTCTCTCGCCCCAATCCCCCTAATCTCCGCTCCTCCAGAGCCGCAACGCAGGCCAATAAATCCTTAGGAATCATTGTTTGCCTAGTAGATTGCTGCATAAACTTACTGTCCATAAGGCTTAGCTTCTCATTGTTTTTTTTACGCGGCAGCCTGATTAAAAAAACCAGCCTGGCTCACGAATGCATAACAAATGGACTCTCCTAGTAATGGGCTCCTGATACTCGCCATAGAATTGATAAGTTATGAGTGCACGACCTTGTACTATTAAAATTCGTTTCTGTTACGGATGTGTAAGTTCATTCAATATGACGAGTGGGGCAATGTTTTTTGCAGTTGAAGTGGGCTCTTGAAAAATACTGAAGATAGAGGGGAGGCCAGGATGGGCTCCTGGAGAGGCTTGGTTTTTTCCATTTTTTTCCCCACTGCTACAGGGAGCGTTCGAGTAGCTGAACAGATGGAAAGCGATATGCTCCAAATTTCAATAGATGGTTTTCACGTGACGTCATAGCCGCCATGTTGGTGTACCTTAACAATTGATTCTTCGTTAGCTTCTTTTGTTAGGTACACCAACATGGCCGCTATGCCCTTTGTCATTTGAATCTCTGTGGATTGAATGAAACCATCTATATTTTCATACCAGCCCCTTGTCTTATTAAATGAACTTGCCTTATCGAGTATAAAAGGCAGTAATGTGATCTATTATACTAAGAGAGCATAAGTAAGAGAGGGTATTTATAAAATCTATTTTTAGTAACCGGAAGCAGTTGAAGCAAAGTGGGCGCGTGCGCGCGACAGCCAAAAAATGGAGCGAAATATTGGCCGTCAAAAGCCGGCAAAATATTTTCGCGCCATTTTTTTTAGATGTCGTGCGCGCTCCCACTTTGCTTCAACTGCTTCCGGTTATTAAAAATCGATTTTATTCGACATCACATCGCACCAGTGCGCGTATTGGAGATTCTCTCCCTTTGTTATGCTCTCTTGATTATACCATTTGTTATTGGTCATTTAGCCAATAAACAGTTCACGAGTTTTTGAATTTAATTCAATATCTCCCACTAGCTCAGTGTTATTTTTTTCGTTTATGTCAAACATCAAGTGGAATCGCAGAGTAGAGTATGTAGGTGTTATCTTGTGATGTATCTAGGTTCCAGCACCGAGCGGAGTAGGAACAGTTTTTCAAGAGTGGGCAACAAAGTTGCCGTCCAGCGAAACGTCAAATCTGCCGAAGTAAGTAGCGCCAATATCCTTCTCACAATGTCACTCCCAATGTCAATTTTTTATCTACTCTCCTTATTGTAAACATTATAAATAGTGTGAAATAAACTTGAACTTGAACTTGAACACTCTTAATTTTAACGAAAATGGTTAAACAGAAGCCGACAAGAAGAATCGAAATACCAACAATACGATAACAAGGCCAACGGCTTACAGCTATTCTCCCCAAAACTGTTGTTGGATAAAATGCTTAAAAGTTGCACCGTTAACCCTCAAAATGATAAACTTTCTCATGACTGAAGACAAAAATAACTACTCAGATTAGTAGAGTATGATTTGCAGGCATAATGGAGAAAACGTGAGACAATTTTGATGAAGGTGTCAAAGATTCGAGTGGATGAAAAATACTGCTTTTTAGAGCAACTTGAAATCAAGTTTCTAGAAAAAGCTTTTTAGATACACTTTAATCTTTTCCATACTTTATCGAAAAAGTTTGAAAAGCATATCAGGACATTCTTGTATTTATGTTAAATCTCAGGTATTATTTCTGCAGTTTTGCTAAAAAGAAACGTGAAGGTTCAATTTGATTGACAATGCCCCCTTAAAATACCCTTATATATGATATATGATATCGATGTTTTACCTGTCCAATCGATTTTTCAAGAATATGACTACTGGAAGTCTAATTGATATTGTGCTTCAGGTTTCAAGGCATGGGTGCTTCCAGCGATTACGTTTCTTTTTACGAGCAAATTGGAATCCCATGTGCTGACCTGCGGTACACATACGCAAAGGTAATGATGATATGTTGCTCTGCTTGCGACTTCTTTCCTTTGATATGAACTGCTTGACAGAGTTGAAAAGCTAGGGCGCATGCGCCAACTGACGACTAAATCGGGGGAAAATTTGTCTTAAACACTAGTAACTTTTATCCCAGTGTTCTAAACTTAAACTACACTGTTCACAACATGATTTTCTTAGTTTCTGAAGGGAATGGTCTGAGTATCTGAAGCTTACACTTGCCATAAAACTCTTATTCTTCGCATAAAACTCGCAACATTTAAAAAATTAAATTCCGCCAATTTTATGTACGCTGCTGTCGTCCCTAGTCCCCGCGCGACACGTTATTCAGCTCTGTCTGCTGGACATGTTACGTCATCGCCGCCATCTTGGTTTTGACATTTGAATCTCTGGGGATTGAATGCAAACCAGTAATAGCCCACTTTCCGCCGTCCCTTCATGTAGCACGACACGAATTGCTACCAAATTGTATTCTATTGTATTGTATTGTATTGTGTTGCGTTCTATTGTTGTATTGAATTGTATTGTGTTGTATTCTATTGTATTTTTGGTAAAAATTCGTCTCGTCCTACATAAAGGGATTGCCCCACTTTCGATATATGATTCACATGCACAAAGGTTTCAATATGAGGTTCCGGGATAAATTGAATTTATTCTATTCTCCGTTAACCAACACGCTAAATTCCAATTCCATCTGTGGATTAGCCGGGTCCTGGCTTTGAGCAGCCCCTATGGTTGTTTCAGGTCCCGTTAGAAATTGAGTTTTTTTTATGTTTACTTTTGATTGTATGGCACCTATTTAAAAAAAGGTTTTCTCGGTGCATTGTGCATTCAAAGAAATTATTTTGAGAAATAGTGAATCTCTCATACAATGAGTGACGCGGACTTGACTAAACTGATACATCATAACATTAATGGCTTTTATCACGCGACGGCCATGTTGAGTCTCAGGAGAATAAAACCTTTGTTTTCGTCCAGTAAACTCGTTCTGAAACCCACCAGTGCGAGGCTACCAGGGCCAAAACCATTGTTTTATTCAAGATGGCCGAACTGAGATAATAGATAAGACGTTTTTTAAATAAGTGTATTTCGCAATTTTTTAAATTTAATTTAATTTTAGTCTTCCCTAAGTCATTTTGTGCAATTACAAATAAATTTGGAGAACGCGAACATTTTTTTTCAAGTCAAAGTCAGGCATAATTGTCAAAATCATGCAACAATTCTATCAAGACAAAATGAAAGGCTGATTGTACGGTACTGGGAATATATATAATTATTACCGATATTTCGGTTGGCACGGCCAACCTTCCTCAGGTTACACAAGTACCGTTAAAGTTAAAGTTGGCACGGCCAACCTTCATCCTTCAACCTTGATGGTTGGCCGTGCCAGCCGAAATATTGGTTAAATATAATTATTCCCAAACCGTACAAATCAGCCTTGCATCGTTCTATTATTTCACAGGAAATAAATAATGTTCGCGCTCTCCAAATTTATTTTTAATTGCACAAAATGACAAAGAGTGCGTTCGATTGACCGTATTCCGGAATAAGAATAAACAGAATGATCACTACAAATCGATTATACTGAGATTTTTTAACAACTGAAATACTAATTGTATCCTGAATATCATATATCAGCAAGTATTTGTAGCTTACAGTGCAAATTATGCCCGAACCAGTGATTTTCAGACTATTCTTATTCCGGAATACGGTCAATCAACGCACCCTAAAATTTAATAGAGCGAATTTCGCATGAGTGTCGAAAGACCAAACGCAAATTACCCACAGCCAGCCAATCATAAGTAACTCATGCATAAATGGCTTCCCTGTGAGCCAATGACAAACCAAAGCAAAACCAAAACCATTTTGCGTTTGGTTTTACTTTGGAATCTGATTGGTTGGTTAATTTTCTCAGCCAATAGGAGAGCTTATAATAAACGCAAAACCAAAACACTTCCGACAGTCATGTGAAAACCGCTCTAACATAAAATAAAAACAGGGTCGATTGTTATAGGCACTTTAAAGACCACTTTCGGTATTTGCTTCACTTAATTGTCAAAATAAGCCAAGAAAAATAAAAGAACAGGAAGCTAGTTGCTCCGTTGTAACTGTCAATTGCATTTTAGAACCGTTTACCAACTCTTTAGTGTATTTTTAGACATTGAAGTTTTCGATTTGAATTTCGCGCGATACCAAATGTCATAGATCACTCAGGCGGTACATCACATGTCGGACAGCTCTGAACAGAGATGTTCACTCGACAAAGGCTGATTGACAACTGAAGATGTCTTCAACCTGGTGGAGGCTAAAAAGGAAAATTTCAGCAAAGTAAGGAGAAGAACATTGATTTAATTTCGATCTAAGTTTTTAAATAATTTTGTTTTGCCGAAATCCCTATACTTGTATGCATCTTCAACGAGCGTGTATTATTTTTATAGAACTTGAAGAACCATCTTCTCTTTGTTAAATAATACCAACACGTATCAGTTTGTCTATTCCTAGACAGGTCTGGTCCAGAATCCACTCTACCACACTCTACACGACACGTTTCGTTTAGTAGAAACCTTTCTCGACCCCGAGTTCAAGTTCCACCAAGCGACTGCACGTGTCTGGGCCCAACTGACCTTGAACCTAGCAGACTCAGTTGTGATACCTTTTCATGTTGGCCGCACTGGGCTGATGCTGTCTAAATGTAGAGATGACATGAAGTCCAAATATGGAAGTGTTTTAGAGGCAAACAACGTATCACTGGGTAAGTACGGCTAGAAATGATGGCCATATTTGGAAGTGATTCACAGGCAAACTAAGTGTGGCTAGAAATTATGGCCATATTTGTTAAGTGCGGCTAGAAATGCTGGCCATATTTGTTAAGTGCGGCTAGAAATGATGGTCATATTTGTTATGTGCGGCTCGAAATGATGGTCATAGTTGGAAGTGTTTTATTTAGAGGCAAACAACGTATCACTGGCTAAGTGTGGCTAGAAATGATGGCCATGTTTGGAAGTGTTTTTAGGGTAAACACTGGGCAGCTAGAAATTGAGTCACAAGGCTCATTCCCTTGTGAGGCGGGGTGCCGCTAACGTTTCGAGTAGAAACCAGAGGAAAGGAGATGACAATTGAATAACCCTTCCTTTCTCTCAGACATATTTTTTTGTTCTTGTGGACAAATAATAAATAGTTAATATTTATTTATTCTTTTCAGCCAATCTGGATGATGCAATTCTTGGGTATACAAAAGCAGCAGAACAGTTTCAATTGGTAATTAGCAATACAGGTCAAACAGAGTAAGTAATGTTAAATACCACATGTGTTACCAGTTTCCATTTTTCTCCTTACAAATCTCTCGATGTCTTTTAGTTCAAAATTACCTCAGGTATATTAAGGCCTGGGTCAAGAATGACCACGCCCCTTAAAAGTGAAGGGTGGTCTAATTTCGGTTGGTTGTACCCGATAGCATCGAGTTCACTATATCTAAATAAATTTAAGACTTTCCTTTTCTACGTTCTGGCAAAGACTGTTGCCTTGGCGACAGAACCTGCAACCTTTGATTTCATTTTCAAGAAAATATGATTCGAGGCTTCGGTAAGAATGTAGAGCGCACAAAGTTCAGAAATAAACTGACCAGTGGAACTAATGCACGTTCCAGTATATGGGGTACTTAATTCACCCAATAGAGCAGTTTTGAATTGAGTGTCGTAAAACCAACTGAACCAACGTAATTACAATAGCCAATCACAGGAGCAAGTGGAAACGCAATGAGCCAATCACGGATCGCGACTGAAGTAATTCACGACTGGTTTTACTTGAACCAAAAAAGTAAACACAATCGCAATAACTGTCGCTAAACAAAACTGATTGCGTGATTGCGTTTGGTTTTAGTTTAGAACTTGATTGGCTGATAATTACAAATCATTTCTCACAGCCAATAGAAAAGCTAAGCAAACGCAAAACCTCAATCACTCAATCGAAAATCGCTCTAAGGTTTTGGTTTTAGGCAATTTCGAAAATCGAAAATCGCTCTAAGGTTTTGGTTTTAGGCAATTTCGAAAATCGAAAATCGCTCTAAGGTTTTGGTTTTAGGCAATTTAGAAAATCGAAAATCGCTCTAAGGTTTTGGTTTTAGGCAATTTAGAACAGCCATATTGGAATTGGGTCTATTGCCATGATCGCTTTTGTTTCAATTTGCTGACTACACATCAAGATCAAATAGAACAACTCTCATTCCATTAAATTAGATGTAAATTTATCTACCCTGTCTTCTATAATTTCTCGACAGTACACACAACCTACGTCGAATAAACAATCGCCTTGTGCAACTTGAAAGAGCATTCATTCATCACGGAACCAAGCCTATCATCAAGTCTATGCCAATGAGAAGGTAAAATGTATTAGGTAGCGCCTTATATCAATACAATAGCGAGCAAAAGTGTCGTTTTGAACTTTCCGCGGCCTCTTCCATATTAGGAAAAGTCCATATTCCATATTTGGAAGAGCTGCCAGGACATTCAAAATGGCGGTTTTTAGGTCCCAGACCTCTATATCGACACTTGTTGTTTTATATGACTATATACTGATTGGATTCAACCAAGCCTAACATGGCAATGCATGGTCAAACATTTTATCATTAATATCGATTCTACAGCAAGTGAATAGTTGAATATTTCTCAAATTGAGTTATAGAGGTTTTATTATATTTATAATATAGTCAAGCCGGTGACGTAAGTCCATGCAGTCTTCATTTATTGTACAAAAACATACTGCGGGTAGAGATAAATGGCCTTTTGTAAACATCTATGTCATATTTGAAGCTTATATCAGTGATTTGATGCAGAATCGATGTTAATGATAAACACATTTGACCATATATACACTTTATTGGGCGAGGTCGAAAGTCGAGACTTAAATATTTGTCATATTGGGTGAGGATGAATCCTATAAGTGTTATTATACTGAACAAATAATCCTCCAATCAGTAAACACAATTGGCCACTTTGGAAAAGAGTAGGGGATTGGAGCGAGGGTGGTCTCGCAAAGGTGCTTGGGATCGTTACAGGGGACACGCATCGTACAGGATACAAACAAACACGGCGAATATCGCAATTAACTCATCGAATACAAGAAGAGAAAGTGAAATAAGCTTGAAAGAAGACACTGTACCAGAAGTAAAGCTCAACAGAAGTGTCCAGGAAAGGGTTCATAAAAGCCAACTTATTAAAGCAGAGCAAAGAAGTGAAAACTACCGTGGAACGGGAGTTAGCAGAAGTAAAGCGAAGTTGTGTGGCCGATTGCTACGATCCGAATACGTTATGCTTTAGCCGATTAAAGTATTAAATACTTTGTAACAGGTATTGTTCTGTTCATGGGATTGTAGGCCGTGAATAACTACTGACAAAAGAAATAGCCGCGAGTCTGACTCGACTAGAAAATGTGTCTTACACCTCGGACGGGAAGCGCGAAGCGGAGTTAAATTTATTAAAAAGAAATATCGTCTAGGAATTCTTCCCTTAACGGAGCCACAAGATAAAGCAATATCAGAGATATATACAGTTGATATCTCCAGTTACTATCTTCAATTGCCAATAAATCACTGATGTTACGTTGGGAAACGTTGAACCACTTGAAGTCCGCTAGGGTGACATGCATTTGTAGCAACTGACTACATACCAACTCCTTCCGGCTCTTCACCCTACAATCCCAAGAACAGAACAGGGCCTGTTTAAAGTTACAAAGTACAACTTTAAAATCATAAATCCATGATGATGGGAAAAGGCGTAGGAATTGGCTAAAGCATAGCGTATTCGGATCGTAGCATTCGGCCACACAGCTTCGCTTTACTTCTGCTAACTCCCTTTCCACGGTAGTTTTCACTTCTTTGCTCTGCTTTAAGTAAGTTGGCTTTTATGAACCCACATTTCTGGACACTTCTGTGGAGCTTTGCTTCTGGTACAGTGTCTTCTTTTAAGTTTATTTCACTTTCTCTCGGCTTGTATTCGATGAGTTAATTGTGATATTCGCCGTGTTTGTTTGTATTCTGTACGATGCGTGTCCCAAGCGCCTTTGCGAGACCACCCTCGCCCCAATCCCCTACTCTTTTCCAAAGTGGCGAATAGCGACTCGTGCGACTGACTGTCCAATGGGTAGCTAGCTGTCCAATGGGTAGCTCTCTAATATGTAGCTGTTCTACATGACAAAATATTAGGCCGGCACGTGACCCTAATACACACATTTGATTGGAGGATTATTCGTAATGTATAATAAAGCTGTACTAATGACGTCAATAACATTACAAGAACAAAGAAGTACGCCACGAGACACAGTCGAGTAATTTTGACACCAACTGTGCAACTATAAGAGGACAGACGCACGGAAGACTGGAATTTATTTATTTAATACAATAGTTAGCGAAAAAAATGATTTCATGCAAAACGTGACGTCATCTGTACTCTAATAACACACTGATGGCTATCGACCAATCAGAGCATGTGTTTCACACTGTTTATTGTATAAACGTGACGTCATCTGTGTATCTGTACTCTAATAACACATGGCTATTAACCAATCAGAACATGTGTTTCACACTGTTTATTGTATAAACGTGACGCCACTGTACATCTGTACTCTAATAACACATGGCTATCGACCAATCAGAGCATGTGTTTCATACTGTTTATTGTATAAATGTGACGTCATCTGTACTCTAATAACACCTGCATGGTTATCGACCATTCAGAGCGCGCGTTTCTCACTGTTGATTGTATACTTTACCAATATATTCCATTCTGCCGTGCGTCTGTCCTCTAATAGATGCGTAGATGACGTCACAGCATGAAGAGAATGAAGAAGTGCGCCACGAGCTGATGCAGTCGAGTGTAGTACCTGATGTTATTTTCGGCCAAATAAGATCTATTTGTTTTATATAATAATAAGCGACGATTTTCCAACAAACTACAGCGTGCGCGTCATGAGCTTGTGACGTCATCTGCGCATCTGTACTCTAATAGATCATGGCTATCGACCAATTCAGAGCATTCGTTTCACCCTGTTTAATGTAAAATTTATAATCAACTCAAAGGATACTAAGATCATTACGAACCTTAAACCGATAGTGTTACATAATTAACTCTAAACCACCTTGCTCTCTCTTCCCAGGCATGTTCTTCATACGCGTCCCCGAGGGAAAGGTACTCGCTACCTGGGAGGCGTAGTAGAGGCAATACGACGCGCCAATGCTGAACTGGGTGCGTGGGAGGAGGTCAACAAGCAAGTGTCAATCATCGTTTACGCCATCAAATCAGCGATCCGTGTTCTAAAACTAAATCCAATTTAGTGCTTACCTTTTTTTCCAATCGGGTTTCGTTTCTAAAGCAAAGCTTTTAAGACTAAATAAAGTGTCATAGATCGTTCATAGTTCGTACAGTCTTGAAAATCCTTGAATCAAAAAATATGTTCGTGAAAAGTACTTGAATTCTAGGAAAAAGGCTTGCAAAATCATTGAATTCTTACCAAGTACCTTTTTCAGAAATAAAAATATATATGGGAAAATACTTGTTAAAGAATATAATTTGATGATTTCATGCAGGAACCCATAACTAGAAGCCTCTATACCGCATACTAGGCCTCTGTCACAGCGTTTTCACAAGTTAGGTTATTTTTAGAACGGTTTCCCGCTATTGTTGAGTTGCAATGAATCCTAAGGGAATCAAATCACAAAAACGTAGGTAGCTAATGAGGCATCTTTTGTTCCGCCACGGTGCAACCATTAATTGGCGGGAAAATAATCTAAAAATAGCCAACTGTGACAACTATATAGGAGCATATGAACGCTCCTGGTTATGGGCTCCTGTTTCATGGCAGTTGTCTAGCAGCCTCCCCGTGCACTCTACGTATACGCGCTCCTAAAGATAGGAATCGCTCAATAGACTTAAAAGCCAAGCCCCATCCCAAACCTGAATGAAAAGACGAGTTCTCGTTCACCTAGGGTTCACCAATAACTGACAAGAAGAGAAAAACGTAGAGAGAAATAATTGTGAGGTTTTATGGCCGTCGTACCCATAATCTTCTGTGAGTACAGCCCAAGTGATATCCACTACACTACGCAAACATCCACCCTCGAAGTGTTACAAATTTTCAGCTCCACGATCCACGATCGATGCGCCACGCTCTATGCTCTACGCCCTATGCTCTACGTTCTATGCTTGATTAGTACCTAGTCGTCAAGCGGCCAAGGGTAGCTTTGGTATCTATCGAGCAATTCTCATCCTTTTGGAACCCTATGTCAGTATTAGTCACTTGAAAATTAAAATGTATACCTGAAAAATGTTGAAAAGTCCTTGAATATTGTTTAGGTGAAGCTGTACGAATCGGTCTTTAACTATTAAAACACACCACTGTTGCAAGTCGCGGCTACATGCAAATACTTTATATATTTATACTCTTTTCTTTCCCCAAACTGGGGGTACTGCGGTCTGATCAACGACTCCTAGATCCAAGTAGGGTAGTAAACTGCTAGCAAGTTCCTTCTGTTCCACTGATGTCTATATAAGCATAGCTAAACATGGTTCAAGATGGTTACCCATGGCCTAACATGGTTCAAGATGGTTACCCATGGCCTAACATGGTTCAAGATGATTACCCATGGCCTAACATGGTTCAAGATGGTTACCCATGGCCTAACATGGTTCAAGATGGTTACCCATGGCCTAACATGGTTCAAGATGGTTACCCATGGCCTAACATGGTTCAAGATGGTTACCCATGGCCTAATATGGTTCAAGATGGTTACCCATGGCCTAACATGGTTCAAGGTGGTTACCCATGGCCTAACATGGTTCAAGATGGTTACCCATGGCCTAACATGGTTCAAGATGGGAGACTTCAACATATATCTTCTTAAAATCCAACAGTGCTCGTATAGCCAACAATTATTTAAAAGCCTATCTTTTCTACCTATTATTGACAAACCCACAAGAGTTTATGGTAGCTCTGCTACCTTGATTGATAATATTTTTATGAATAATTGTGAAAATTTGGTCTTAAGTGGCAACGTCGTCTCTGATATTAGTGACCACTTCTCCCAAGTTGGTATATTATCCACAAATCTGAATATCTCAAATAAACAAAACAAATAAAAAGAGACGGGATTTTTAAAGACTTGATCCTAATCACTTTAATAATGAACTAGCTCAAATTCCGTGGTCTACATTAATAAGAAGTGATAACGTTAATCAATCGTTTAATACCTTTTATAATAAAGTTAATAAACTTGTAAATAAGCATGCTCCTTTTAAACAGCTGTCTAAGCGTAAAATAAAGCAGTTCTCAAAATATTGGATTACCAAAGGATTAATTACTTCAATACGAATAAAAAATAAATTATATTTACTTGGCCAACAAGGAAAATATAAAATATATAAAATAAAATTTCCCTACTTATTCATATAAATAAAAGAAATTACTTTCAACAATTCTTTGAAATAAATGCAAATAACATGTCTGAAACAAACATGGAAAGAAATTAATCAACTAATAACTCGGTCCATTCTCGTTCCCAGTGCCTCCTCAACTTAACTGAAATGTCGGAGGCTCTGGTAAGACAAATGGGGCAATATTGTGATTGGCTGTTGAACAACGGCTGCGCGAAGTTCAAAAAGTTAAAACTCTTCACGCACCCAGACGGTTGCCCTGTATCTCAATTTCCATTGGACGAGAAAAACGAAACGCTAAACATTGTAGATTTCAGATTGTTCATTTCCTATTGTTAATGGGAAGAGTGCGAAGCGAGGAAAATAAAATAAATTCCATTCTTCGAGGGTAAAGATCAAAGCTTTCTTTAGTATAAATTATTGAAGGGTAATTTCAAAGTCTTCTGTGCAGTTCAGCAAAATAATAATAAGACAAAGCCGGAGTTTTGAAACCGAAATCGTGTCAATATTTTGAATCAATATAAATCTTTACTTTGCCAGCACCGACAGAAGACCTGGGCGCCGCCATTTTGTTGACATTAATTCCTGTGACGTTTTTTACGTCACTTTGTCCCACCGGAGTCTTGCGGCTAACTTGTAGCGACTTGTTTTCTTTGTAGAATTTTCACACGCTCGGAATTAGAGTATATTTTCATCGATATGGCAGGGCAATTTCGTACTAGAACAAAAATATGATGAAGACGACATTGTGAGAGAAGTTCAGAAGACTGGGAGGACGAGGAAAAGCATCTGGTTTATAAGCGTATTTTTGGTAGTTCTACAGTACAGTCAAGGACCAAGATGTTTTATTTTATTTTATCAATGCAAACCAATTTTGCGATCGCGTGTCATGACGCTTAGGCTGTAAATTCGGAATTGGGGGAAAAGTGCTTGACTGGTTTTCATCTTACTTGTCTGGGCGAAGCCAGCGCATCCTATTGGACGGTGTCTTCTCTGACAAATTCGACTTAAACTGTGGAGTCTTTCAAGGATCCTGTCTGGGTCCACTTCTCTTCATAGCGTATGCATCTAAACTATTCTATATTGTTGAATCTCATTTGCCTGATGTCCACTGCTTCGCAGACGACACACAGCTGTATTTGTCCTTCAAACCGGACAGCCATTATAATCGGGATGAGGCTGTATCAGCTATGGAGAAATGCATCTGTGACTTGAGGAAATGAATGTTTGAAGACAGACTTACAATAAACAATGACAAAACTGAATTTCTAATCATAGGTTCTAGACAACAGCTTAAGAAACTTGATGCTTGTCATATTCGTATTGAAAGTACTGATATCCATCCTGTTCCTTCAGTGCGCAATCTTGGGTCCTGGTTAGATTCTAATTTGTCTATGTCAACGCCGTAACTAAGGCATGTAGCGCCGCATTGTTTTGGCTACATAAAAGGCATCAGACGTATAAGCAAATTCATATCTCGGGATAGTCTCGCTACTGTGATACACGCTTTTATAACAAGCCGCTTTGATTACTGCAATAGCCTTCTATATGGAGTACCCAACACTGAATTGGCTAAGTTAAAAGAGTCCAGAATATTGCTGCTAGATTGGCTACTTATACGCGTACATTTGATAACATTACGCCTATTTTATATGAGCTGCACTGGCTTCCCGTCAAATTTAGAATACATTAAAAAAATTTACTCCTTACTTTTAAATCACTACATGGACTGGCCCCGGACTACATTAGAGATTTGCTTATTATTAGAGTACAAGGGCGTTATTTCTTTAAGATCAAATAGTAGCATATGGTTAGAAGTTCCACGGGGTAAAATGCTACGACCATTCGGAGACCGCTCGTTTAGTAATATTTCCACACTTAGTGGTTTTAAAAGTAGTCTCAAAACACATTTTTTAAAGCTAGCTTTCAATTTTTAGGGTTACTCAGTTACATTTGAACTTTTATAGCATTATTGCAT